>JAGXOD010000040.1:787500-1387500 GCA_020368025.1 Brachyhypopomus occidentalis | reverse complement strand
AATGTTCCTGCCAACCACTGGATAGCTGCACCTGGGGCTTGGAGATCAAATAAAGGGTCAAACGTCCTGATTATTCAAAACAAATTTGACCATCAGAGATCAAAGCATGTGTAAAAGGGGTTATAGTAGTGTATTTCTGTGGAAGTGACTTGATTTGTAAGGACAAACTTCAGTTTAAACCCATCTGTTGCTTTAGAGGAGTATAAACTTGTTTTGTTTTGAACTGAAATGAAATTACTGAAGTGTGTCACCTCAAGGCAACATTTCTCCTTCATCTCCCCCACCACTTCTCTCTCTCTCCTCCTCTATCTCTCTCATTCTCTCCCCTCATCCTCTCTCTCTCTAGCCCCACTCTCTTTCACTCCCCCCCTTTTCTTTAATGCATTACCATATAAGGTGTGATCATGTAATCATGCTTCACAGATCTCCAGCACATTTGCGCACCGTTGTGTCCCCTGGGCTGCCAGACACCACTGACCTTCACAAAGCATCAGACTTTCACCCTCCCTCCTGTCTCCATCCCTCTCTCTATCCTTTCCCTCTCTATCCCCCATCTATCCATCCTTTTCTTTTATCACAGTGTATTGGCTGTATTTCTATGTTTTATAAGGCTTTCAAGAGTTTATCGCGCTGCAGATTTGACCGCACAACATGTGGGTTGAACATATGACAGATAAAAAGGAAATATTAATTTCGACCTGCAAACAAAACACAATGGGCGTTCCATGAAAACAAGATAGCATATGGCGAGATATTAGTGAAAAGATGCACGTTTTCATATATTGCTGTGTTACTGAAGTAGACTATCATGTCCAACATGTATCTCGTCTTATCAATGTACCAATAATAATTATGTGTGACTGATGACAGAAACAAACAGAATGAAATAAACATGCTGGTCTGCTTTCAACAAGTACATTTCTGGTCCTGATGAAGTGCTTTGGAAGCCTATAACACAGAAAACCTTGCTAATACATTTTAGGCATGGTTTCCTAAATACGTTTTAATTCAGTAATATGGAGCATTCAGCCAGCAGATGGATATCTACGTCTTGGTGCTGGCGTTAACAGACGAACTGCTTGATATGCTGCAGGATTACAGGCATACCACATTCCACAGTATTACATGAAATTGCTGGAAATGCAGTCTGAACTCCTACTAGAAAACCTTGATCCCTGCCTTTGCCTTTGTCAACATGGAGTGCCATCAGCATATGGAACCATGCAACTATAACAGGTCTAATGTATTACGTCTGTTGTGGAAGGAGATGAATGGATTTTCTCTTTTGGCTTGGGGCTCTGTGACACTGATCTCACCTGTGCCAGCTGCTCTGATACAGGAGGAAGACGGCTCATTGTGTGTGTGTGTGTGCGTCTGCTTGCAGCATGGCCAAGATAAGTGTGTGGGAAGTTCTGCTTTGCTGTATGAAGTGGTCTGGAGTGTTAAAAATAACAATCACTTCCACCCATGTTGTGCCCTAAGGGCCTGAAGCCAAGCTGGAAATGGAGATGATCGAAAACGAAAAGCCAAATAGGCTGTCGAATGAACCAGCAGGAAAAAAGCAGCGATATCTAGCAGTGATAATGAGTCATAAGATATAGTCAGAGAGAGGAAAAGAGAGTATGAAAGAGATGGGTGTGTGTGTGTGCGCGTGTGTGTATGAGAAAGTTAACTCAATATTAACTTTCCCGCATTACGTTATTCCTTTAACCCCACTCGCCCCCCTCCACTTATCTGCCAAAAATTATTTGTTATCAGGCTACAAATCAAAATACTATCAAATCACATTGGTTTTATTTGAAATGAAGTTCATTATCCTACAATAGCTATACGAGTGGTGGCGACATTAGTACTGATGCTTCTTCTGAACTGATCGATGCTCTTACGCAGGCTTATCTGTGTGTGTGTCTTTAACACTGCTAGGACCTCCACACCTTCAATGTCTTGAATGGTATGAGGACATGATGGTTTGACAGTAGGTGTAACTGAACATCCCAGCTTACTCGCCTCATTTACATGTAACTCCGAGTCACTGTGATAAGAACCCTTGAGGACCACTTCTAAACAGCTCAGGCCAACACTTACAGTCAGGGTCTTCATCATAGTTATATATATTGTACGGAGGTAGATGAATACTATTACAAATGGGTACAGAAGCAAACCTTTTATGATGTAGCTCAACATTCTGTTGAATTATAGGCTGTATTCAGTGAATTCTGACTAGCGTCACGACCTAACTAGCGTAAAACTTCCAACCCTAGCTTTGCAGTATTTCCAGAGCTTTGCAGTAGACCAAGGCATGCTCTTGTGTCCTTGTGACATACAAGGCTGTAAAAAAAGGAATAAACTAAAAAAAAAAACAAGCAGTTTCTTCTTTTTGCCAAAGTAAACTAGATATCAAAGGTGGCCGATGCGTCATTACATAATAACTCCCAAATCTGTGTCCCAGTTTCACTCCTCAAGCACTGTGCTTCCCATGACGATACCGCCATTAGTTTTCTTATTGTCATCTTTGCCCTATGCATCTTCGCCTTTGCCCCCTCCCATTACTTATTGCGCCCTCGTCATGACAGTGTCCTGGTCCCGGGGTAACAGTTCTCCTGTGCGTTCTCCGTTTGCACCCCCTTTATAGAGTTCATAGAGGCCTTGATGATGATCTGATTGCCCCGAGTCGGGTGTTGTCAGGCTAAGGAAGTGCTCCACGCTCCTTTATCAGCCTTCGGGACCCTGCATTACCAGCTAAAGTGTGGAGAACCAGTGGGTAAAAGGCTTAGAGCAGTGCTGAGATATTGTTGCAGACCGTTGGTCAGTCTTGCTGAGTACAACCACATGGATGAATTGGGATTATTGGAGATTAACAGCCCTTCCACCCCAGCAGCCTGTGGTAATAGTCTGAGAGCGTCCCCTCTTCTAAAGGCTCTTCTGGTTGGGGGACCACAGGGTAGGTAGCCGCCGGGGTCTTAATGGAGTTCTCTGATAGTGAAAGTGTTGAATTTTGCCTCCAGTAGCTGTGCTGGGAAGCGATAAGCCACCTGCAGGTGAACCTGCCCGGGATGTTTTCCTTGTTTTATTGCTGTTGTGTTACTGGCTGAGGGCGAGAAGTGTGATGTAATGAGCGTCTGCAGGCAGGCAGTGTGCTTATGAATTCCGGTAAAGATGAGCAAAGAAAAGCGCTTTGGACATTTGAATGTGTTTTTATTATTTATCTACTGACACAATAGCACAACTGTCCTCTAAATGGCATCAGAAGCAAGGCTAGAATAGGGGACATTGTGAAATGAAGTGATTTTTATGTTGCTACTAATTGTAATTCCACCTGCAGTTTCAGCATTGATGAGTATTTTAGGGCTTCTGATAAGAGACAGCAGTGTTCATGGGGAGGTCAGATTTAGCTGCTGGTCACACACGCACACACGCTGAACACGTTCTCTCTCTTTCACACACACATTCACACGCACACACAAACACACACACACAGATACACATGAAAACACATGCACACATACACACCCACAAATACCTTCACATATACACAGGAACACATACACACATGGATACACCCACACACAAATAAACAAGCACACATGCATGTGACACACTGATGTGAGGACACAAACACACACACAAATGTACATTTATACATAATAAAACACATACACACACACAAATGTACATTTATACACATACACATACACACACACTCATTGGCAGACACAGAAAACTCTAAGATTATAAGTGATAATTGTAGATATAACTAGCTACCAGTGCAACAGCTGTTGTCAACTGTTAAAACAACTGTTGTCTTTTTTACAATGAGATAGCGCATATGAAAATAATACTACCCAAAAGCTGCAAAAAACATTTAGCACTCCAGCTGTTTAAGACCCATCATATACAACACTAAATGGTTTTCCCCTCTTCTTCATATTGTAGTGGACACATGTACGCTTTAATGTTTGTGTGACACCTCACACAAAGATACCAAAACAAGTTTCTCATATTATGAAGGCTAGTATGTATGAAGCCTCCATTAGTATGTGTGAAGCCTCCATTAGTATGTGTGAAGCTTACAGTATCTTGTAGGAAGTCTACAATCTAGTAATATTTATGTGCTAAATGCAGTGGAGAGTTTCACTGAGCTCAGTTAGGACCAGCAAGCAGGTGACTCTCTACAGGGTGCTGCTGTTCATTGCTCATTGCTGCACTTTTGACTGCTGCACTGATCACTATTCACTGTTTCACTGACCACTATTTACTGTTTCACTGATCACTGATCTGCTGATCACTGCTGCACTGATCACTATTCACTGGTCACTGATCACTAATGCACCACTGTAGGGTTTCTAAATGCTTTTCACACAATATACTTGATGTTTCTTGGTTCACAATTACATGAAACTGTGGCAGCACAACGTTGGCTGAATTATTAGTTGTAGCCCTGCAAAAGCATGACGAGTGCAGCCCTCACTCATCTCCTTCCTTCCTTCCTTCTGTCTTGTGCATCTTTTCAGCAGACTGCGGCAGATTGTGGACGGCTCTTCCTGTTCTTAAAGTGACTTTTTTAGGCTTTTGGTGGATAAGCTTTCTGCTCATTAAGATTTCGCTGCATCCAGGATGTGTGGTTGGCTGCCCAAGGCTTACAGTACTTGAGAAGGAAACCACACACAGGTCAGAACAGGTCAGACTGATAAAAACAGAATGTGTGATGTTACAAATGGGATTGAAGCCTTTTACATACCTCAGCCCATATGAGGCATCTCCTGTCATTTTGCTCCTCTACTACTTTTTTGTAGTGTCTTTAGGTTTTACCTTCAGTCATTCAGTACAAGGAACCGCATACCGTAAACAAGACTTTGTTGGCATGGTTACACACTGTGAGATATTACTTTCAAATGATTATTATTCTGAGAGTTTGGTTAAACTGGTTCTCTGTACATGTAATAGGCGTGCGTTTCCTGTGAGCAGACTCTGGTTTTGTTATCTCTGTATCATCACTATGGACTCTCCATAGGTGCCTTTTCAGCTGCTGCTGGCGTACGATTACACTCTGCGTCTGTGCTTTTGACAGTCGATTGGAGTTAAGTGCACAGATGCACTGGATGGGCAGATGGTGTTTGTCAGCTGGTACCAGCACTGCAGTTCCGAGTTCTGAACACACTCCACATCTCTTTGCGGAGCACTGTTACATCACCACGAAGCGTCCAGGCCGATTAAGGGAGGGCCGAGGTCAGTGTGATAAGATGCTGATCACAACCAATATTCACGTGGTCTTTCATCTAGACTTTATCTACATGCAGTAATTCATCATAGCAGAAGCCCAGGTGTTGAAGCAATGTACAATGGTGGAATTCTTACAATTTTCATTTGTGTCAGGGGGGACTTATATAAACACAGTTGTTTTTGCTGTGATGAAAAAGATAGGCTAATAATTTTTTAAACCACCTTGCTGCCTGTTTGTGTGACTGTGATTGTTTTACTGCCTTTATGTGTGGCTGTGATTGTTTTACTGCTTTTATGTGTGGCTGTGATTGTTTTACTGCCTTTATGTGTGGCTGTGATTGTCTTACTGCTTGTATGTGTGACTGTGATTGTCTTACTGCCTTTATGTGTGGCTGTGATTGTCTTACTGCCTTTATGTTTGTGGCTCTGATTGATTTACTGCTTTTGTGTGGCTGTGATTGTCTTACTGCTTGTATGTGTGATTGTGATTGCCTTACTGCCTGAATATGACTGTGATTGTCTTACTGCCTGTGTGTGTGTGTGACTGTGATTGTCTTATTGCCTGTGTGTGTGTGCTGAGTGTTTGAATGTGAGTGTAGCATGTGCAAGGTTTTATTTTCCATTTCAACACTATTAAAGTGAATTATTAATTCAATATTTATTATTGAGACATGGCACTGATGGACATAATTTGCTAAATTGCCCAGTGCCAGTATGTGTTATGTCTTTTAATGAAAACTAATGCTGAAGGCAAAAAGCTTGGATCCGCTGTAAAATATTGCTAGTTTACAAACTATCAGACTTCAAAGCAGCTTCAGCGTCTGTACCATCTTGAACATTTTTACTTATTACAAAAGGTTCAAAGGTATGTCTCATAGTTTTAATTAAATTATTAATATTTCAAGCACTTGATTGACTAAAGTAGGCAGTGCACATTTGTACGTAGCACAAATACTTTGGAACATAGACCCACATGGGTGAGCGATGACATAAGAGATATGTTTCTGTATTCTCACTGGACATGCACAGTTCAGATTACTATTGCGCACTGAATTTATGACATCCTCATAGATGCATTGGATTCATGACATCATGGAATTAATTATTCAGTCTCCTACATATTGTTCTGGTCCTACACCAACGTTTAAAGTGAAGAATGGGGTGATTGGTGGTCTAAGAAATACAGGGTGATCTAATAAAGTTCACAGCTAACTGCACCACAGTACAGTGAGAGCCATGTGTAGATATTTGCACTTCAGTGCAGTGAGGACTGTACAGATAACTGTGCTGCATTGCAGTTAGAGCTGTGTGCAGATAGCCGATGTTGGTTTGCACTGAGAGCTGTGTGCAGATAGCCGATGTTGGTTTGCACTGAGAGCTGTGTGCAGATAGCCGATGTTGGTTTGCACTGAGAGCTGTGTGCAGATAGCCGATGTTGGTTTGCACTGAGAGCTGAGAGCTGTGTGCAGATAGCCGATGTTGGTTTGCACCGAGAGCTGTGTGCAGATAGCCGATGTTGGATAGCCGATGTTGGTTTGCACTGAGAGCTGTGTGTAGATGTGCAGATAGCCGATGTTGGTTTGCACCGAGAGCTGTGTGCAGATAGCCGATGTTGGTTTGCACCGAGAGCTGTGTGCAGATAACCGATGTTGGTTTGCACCGAGAGCTGTGTGCAGATAACCGATGTTGCATTGCACCGAGAGCTGTGAGCAGATAGCCGATGTTGCATTGCACAGAGAGCTGTGTGCAGATAACCTCGCTGCAGTGCCACGTGCAGATAACTGCACTGCAGTGCAGATCCCCTCTGTTCTGGAAAGCCCTTTCCTAGTTATTAGTCTTCTTACTCTGAGATTACTGTTTATCCATTACTGTTGCTTAAATTCAGCTTGTCTGATTCCCATATCTGATTCCCATATCTGATCCCTGGTAAATTTGCTACTGTGTCAATGCTGTTATGTAAAAATGAAAACTTAATTTCACAAAGGTTAAAAGAGCTGTGCACAAGCCATGTGTCGACGATGATTGTAGGCAACCCACCCTTGCCTTATAGTCTCTTAGTACATTATTTTTGGCTGTGATACTTGTTTTTTTATGATTTGGAGTTGGATGGCTATTTGAATTATTTACAGTATGGAATAAATAATACATTTGGTCAAAGTTTTAGTCTACACTTTTTCAGTTGCCTTTGTAAAAGCAAGAGTTCACTGTTGTTAACACACCAGCTGTATGTTTCACTACTCCAAACATCAGCTGTACATGTTCTGCGTTAAAGCCCTAACATCATACTTTTACCCAATGGATAAACTTTACATAATTGGCCTGGGATGGCTGTCTCCTGCACACTGTACAAACAGCTTATCGGCATCCTGGTTTAAGCTCACACCAACAGAGTTCCCCGCCCAACAAACCTGAAATAATTAGTAGAAAGTTAACGTCTGTTTGATATTTTATGGCGGCTCGTTCAATTCTTCATTTCACCATTGTTTGCTTCATTGGTAGAAACATGCAGAGTAGGATAATTAGGAATATGCTACAGAGCTGTGATGTTTGCTCTCTGCTGTTAACGTGATGGTCTGAAGCGTCTGGCCCTCCCTTATGTCTACCCGCCGGTGTCCGTGGTGATTCTGTGGAAGCAAATCTACTCTGCGTTGCGGAGCAGCGTGGAATGTAGCGGGAGTTCTGCGGAGCTCTGCCCGGTGCGCGTGTGGCAGGCTGCAGATGGCCAAGGAGCTGCACCGATGCCCCCGTGGCCGTGGCCTGCGGGGTCCTCCCGAACCCCCTCACATGGTCAGAGGGCGGTGCCAAGGGCTCCAGGGTGCTCTGAGGGGTACAGGGGACCAGCTGTCTAGGAACTGGAACAGAAGTCGTTGAGAAAGAGGACCTGACTCGAGGGAAGAGCGAGACCAAGGCGGAGGAAATGAGAGTTGAACTTTACACTGACACGCTGACTAACCGGAGGGGAAAGGAAGGAGTGTTCCTTTATTGTGTGAATAGGGAGGAGATACGAAGTGGAGGAGGTCCGATTGGCTACTGAATCAGGCACCGACCCGCCGCTCTGTTCCCGTTCACACATGTATGCTTGTGTAGTCGCACACAGGGGTTTTCAGAATCTTGCAGTCAGGAAAGCTGAACCTTCTGCCGTCTGTGCAGGGTCAGACTGTGTATTTGCATGACTGGGGGTAGGGGTGGGGTGGCGGAGGGCGAGAGAGAGTGAGGGAGAGAGAGTTATTATACCCATGAGAAAGTAATGTTTGTGGGAGTGTGTTTGTGTTGATGATGCCAGAGAACTGTAGGTTTGGATGATAAATGCCCGATCAAAGCCACACGATGGTGATGTTCTGTGCTTGTCAGGAGTGCATACCCACACCAGGATTTTCATTCTGTAAACTGCTGCTCATCTTTACAGTAATGACTGTTCATTATTGTTCATTATTGCATTTATCTTGAAGCTTTATTTTGAATAATTAAAAAAAATCCCTTGTATAAAAAATACCAACAGTGTTTTGAGTAGAATAAAACATTTGTATTTTTTTGAAGTAAAAACCACGATAAAAGTGTATGGATCGGGCCAAGTCTGTGTTGAAAAGAATTATCTAAAGCATGATGGGGTTATTTTAAAACATTGTAATATCATGTTACACAAAAGTACCAGAAATATCTTAGACCCTAGAGGGGTACTTTTTAATTCTTTCACACTTCATTAGGGAATGATCAAAAGAGTGTATATATAATTATAGGAGTTCCATATACATTATTTCTAAAATGACATTTTACTATTTTCATTATTCTGACAACACTTGAGAACTTTACAAGATTTCCCATTAAAGAATAGAGAAAAGAGAAAAAAATATTTTAAGATTGTAAGGGGGGAAAACAATGCAGGTTAAGAGACTGCAACATTAAAATACTGAAAGAGAAAAAAAAAATCTGGAGAAAATGAATGTGGTGATCCATAATTTCTAGCAGCGTCTGTCTTAGCTTTCTCCAGGTGTCTGGACTGACCTTTGAGTTGCTCTGTGATGGCCTGGTCTAGCTGTGACGTGGCTAACATTCATTTTCTTAGGCCGAACCAGGAAAGAACATGAAGCCTTACATTTTTTAAATCCTTAAATATATAAACAAGTGTTACTGTGTTTGCTGTGTTTCATATTAAGAGTCAATGCAGGAAGAGAATGAGGCAGTGTTTGGTTTGTTTTTATTATCAGAAATGACCTAAATTACCTAAATAATGTGTGAATTAATGCATGTAATTTCACAAATACAATAAATATAATGGAAATTATGAAATAATAATGAATAAAAAGTGTAAGGTAAAAAAAACGCTCAGCCTATGTAGTGATGTGGAGAACGGTTGTGGTCTGTGTGTGCACTGTGGCTAAGGCCATTCATCTCCCTCCACTCTAATGAGGCTTTTGTGTGTAACAAGATGTGGAATAATGAGTGGTTTGATTCTGCAGTGGCAGGTACTTCACGCTACCCCTCACATTCAATTAACAGGGAGATGAAATGTTACTTTCAAACCCATTCTATAATTATACATCCATTTGGCATATTTATTTATTTATTTATTTCAGGAGCACCCAGAAATCCTTTATTAGCAAACAAGATGCTTGATATTTAATTGACACTAGCTTTAATTGACACTAGCTTTAATTGACACTAGCTTTGTGGGAGTGAAAGACAAGTTAGAGGGAATGTGCTGATTGATATTTTTAGAGCTATGTAATAATTGCTTCATCAGGTCATAATTCAATCAAGACACACTGGCATTTTCATCTGGCTTTAATTGCCTGATTTGAAGGCCATATCTGCTCTACAGTGGCATGTGTTGGAGGTGAGGGTGCGTTTTGAGAGTAGAGCAGGCACTGTGATACCGTAATAGTATTTTAATGAAAGATCATTTTCATTTCTTATGTCAGTGAGTTCTGTCTCATCATGTTTAAAGTGAACACGTTTTTCCATGTGCTGGAGATCCTTGATTATATATCCAACACCTAATGAAATGGAACTAATATAAAAAAGTGTAACTGGTGTTCTGCTGAGTGTTTTAATGTGAGACAATATCTTTACACTCATCTCTAGAACCTGACTTCACCTCATCTTTGAACGGAATTGAGCCGTCTGCCACATATACTGCTGAAACTCATGATGAAAACCAAATGAAAGCAATACTTGTCTAAACTTATGGACAGCAAAATTAACGTGTTAGTCACATAGAGAATGTCTCGATGAATATTGGTTTGAGTATTTTTGCTGCCTCACTGATGGTTTGTTTGAAACTTTAGAGCAATGCGATGAAATATAGAGGCAGTAGGAAACAGTAAAACCTGCTATAATGTTGAAACAACCCAAAATATTCCCCCACATCAGCTGCACATGCAACCATTTTAACAAATGAAATTGAACCTTCTTTCTGAACCCTGACTAAATTCTTTCTTTCTCTCTCTCTCTCTCCCTCTCTCTCTCTGGGCCATGAGTGCAAATCAAACTACAAAGGTAGCAAGAAGACATTATGATGCCTGTAATTTGAAATCAATAAACAAATAAAATAAATTACAACAAAGCTGTTACAGAGCAAAATAGCTTTTGTATGTTCACTGTTTGTTTGTATTTTGTATGCATATCTTATAGAGTCCTATTAATGTTCTCCATACACTGTCTTTTTTCTTTTTTTTTAACTCGGCACAAAAGTCTGCATAACAATGTCATTGATTTGTACAGGGAGGGAAAGTGCTTTGTTGGCCTGAGACCAATCTCTTCTTCTCCTTTTTTCATCTCTCTCACTTCGCTTTTCTCTTTCTTCCCCTCTCAGGTTTTTTTTTCTATTGTGAGACATTTTAAGTTGCTCTCTTTTTTTCCTCATCTGCATATTTCTGTGAAGAAAATTTGAAAGTTGCAATTTGTCACAAGTGCTATAAGGCGCAATCACAGAGTGATTCTTTAGTGCGATTTGGAGAAAATTAATGGGTAGTAGAGGGGTTATTGTAGTATTGTACATTATTGTATGTCTTTGAAAGCTTAATTACACATTGTTTTTATTGACAACATATTTGAACTTTCATTTATACATGGTTAACACTCAGATTTACTTCTTTACTCATTCAAAGTGCTCATATTAATGCAAGAACTTTCTTCCACTTGCACTTTGCAAATATTAGACCCCTCTCAGTATTCTGCTGTCTTTTATTCATTCCTTCATTTCCAGCCACTTTGAATTTTGCACCTGTCTTCTTACCAGCATAACTTACCTCACGAACTTCAAATGGTTCAAAATTCTGCCGCCTGTCACGCCTGCTTGTCTCAGCACATCACAACCATTTAACTTAATCTCCGCCGACTTTCGTTTAAATATTGCATTCATTTCAGCATATTCTCCTTCTCTCGTTCTAGGCTCTTAATCTTGCTCCCTCTTATCTCTCACCTCTCCTTCAGCCCCACGCACCCGCCCACGCTCCCAGGGCCTCCTCGACCGCTCTGTCAGCTGTCCCGTCCTCTAACCGTCATTCTCTCGGTGACAGAGCCTTCTCCAGAACGGCTCCCCCGTCTGCAGAATTCCCTTGCCCCACCATTGTCAGATTCTCAGATCCTTTTCCTAGATTTAACTCCAACCGCAAAACTTCAGATCTCTTTTCTCTTGTATACAATCTGCTCCTCGTCTGTTTGGTTTCTCTCTCTCTCTCCCTCTCTCCTCGGTTCATCCACTCCATGCTGTTGCTCCATTTCGGTTCTTGCCCGTTTCCCGGTGCTGTTTCCCATTACCTTCTTATGTATATTCTGTGATGTTCTGTCATATTTTGCAGAAGGTCATGCAGATTGTTGGTAGAGAATATTCAGTCAAAGCAAGCTGATTAAGATGTGAGAAGGTAACTTGAACAACACTCTATTACTTTTTATAAAAGACGTCTGAAACATTAAGTGAACAAACATTTGTGGACTTTGGACAGTCTTCATTTAGAATCAGTTAAATGGTGCTTCATTTGTTTCTTTTAAAGTGAATGATTAAAGTTTTTCCCCCAAATCTAAAGGTGAGGATTATTTACTGCTAATCCCTATTCTGAGTTTATTTTTAACTGCAGGCTGCAGTACGTCCCAGTGTAAATTCTGGATCTCTTCCCACTGCTTTAGGGAGGGTGTTGCTTTGGGAGAGATGCTTTTGAGCTGTGATGCTTAGGGAGCGAATTGTTTTGGGAGTGTTGCTTTGGTGCTGTGCTGCTTCAAGAGAATTGCCTTTGGATTTGCGTTGCTTGGCGAGAGGTGTTGACATGGTGTTTCTTTGGGAGTGTTGATTTGGCAGGTTGTTGCTGTAGGAGGGTGTTGCTTTGGGAGAGATTGCTTCACGGGAGTATCATCTCCACAGGGGCTTGCAAAGTCCCCTGGAAAATGGCCGAGGACTTTGTTGAAAGTCATCCGCAGTCTAAACTCTCATCCAGGCACGTATCTCTTTTGAATGTGATGACTCAAGCTGGACCTTGAGATGTTGAATCCTGAAGTGGTTTGGAGGGAATAAGAGACATAATAACGGAGCTCGGGCTGGATGATGGTGAATGTAGTGTTCTGCATGGCCATGAACAAGAAAAGCCTCCTTATTGACACTGTGTCACTTTAAGATCCTAAGGAGTTTCTCATCCTCTCTGAATCCCTTGATCTTGTTTTTTGCTTGTTTTGTTTTTTTTTCTGCTGACAGCAGAGACCTTGTTAGGAGCTTATACCAAAACTTTCATTTAAAGTCTGTTTCCTGGGGAGAAAGACAATTTAGTTTGTGGAACCGATCAGGCTGGGATATGAGGGATGCCTAGTCCATGTCAAAGAGGGAGCTTACCCATATGAGACCAGAGCACATCATGGGGAAGATGAGTGGGACTGAGTCAACCATAAAAGAAAGTGCTCACTTCTCTTTTTAAGCCTGTCTAGTGTGTGGGCTCTAGCGAGGTTTGCTACAGCTCTCTGCACATCCTCTTTTGTTGTCTGTCACTATTTAGCCCCACAGACAGCATGTGGACATCTTGACGTGTGTAAACTTCACTAGGTGGTGAAGTGTCAGAGGTGATATTGCTGTTTAGAGTTAGGGGGCTCTGTGGATTTTCTGAAATTTTTTTTGTTTGTTTGTTTGTTTTGAGATATGTAATTTATTAATCTAAAATTAATCTAAGCCTGATTCATGATTAAACACATTACCTAACCATGATTAAAAACTTGGTCTAATCCCATAGATATTATTTCAGTTCTTTACTGTTTGTAAAAACATGGGACTAGCAATAGACTCATTTCTACCTTGCAGGGGCGTAGCAGCAAATTCTGGGCCCTGTACACTCTCAATGTCAGTGGGCCCCTATAAATGCCAAAAGAAAATCAGGATTTTTATGGGCCCCTCGCCCTGGGTAGTCAGGTCCACTTTTCCCCCCACTACCACGCCCATGCTACCTTGAATAAATGGCATATTTGTAGTTTGATTGGTATAGTGATAACGTGGATTTTTAGACATGAATGTACAAAAAACACCTCTTTAATTAATGTCAAAGTGATAATATATTTCTAAGTAACGTCAGGTGAAATCTATATAATTATTTCAGAAATATTCGCTTCCTTCCAGACAGTATTTAGTATATGCACCTTTGGCTGCAACCACAGCACTGAGTCTGTGTGAGGAGGTCTCAGTTACAGCACTGAGTCTGTGCTGGTAGGTCTCATTCACAGCACTGAGTCTGTGCTGGGAGGTCTCAGTCACAGCACTGAGTCTGTGTGAGGAGGTCTCAGTCACAGCACTGAGTCTGTGTGAGGAGGTCTCAGTTACAGCACTGAGTCTGTGTGGGGAGGTCTCAGTCAGAGCACAGAGTCTGTGTGGGGAGGTCTCAGTCACAGCACTGAGTCTGTGCGGGGAGGTCTCAGTCACAGCACTGAGTCTGTGCGGGGAGGTCTCAGTCACAGCACTGAGTCTGTGTGGGGAGGTCTCAGTCACAGCACTGAGTCTGTGCTGGGAGGTCTCAGTCACAGCACTGAGTCTGTGCTGGGAGGTCTCAGTCACAGCACTGAGTCTGTGCTGGGAGGTCTCAGTCACAGCACTGAGTCTGTGTGGGGAGGTCTCAGTCACAGCACTGAGTCTGTGTGGGGAGGTCTCAGTCACAGCACTGAGTCTGTGTGGGGATGTCTCAGTCACAGCACTGAGTCTGTGCTGGGAGGTCTCAGTCACAGCACCGAGTCTGTGTGGGGAGGTCTCAGTCACAGCACCGAGTCTGTGTGGGGAGGTCTCAGTCACAGCACCGAGTCTGTGTGGGGAGGTCTCAGTCACAGCACCGAGTCTGTGTGGGGAGGTCACAGCACTGAGTCTGTGTGGGGAGGTCTCAGTCACTGCACTGAGTCTGTGGGGAGGTCTCAGTCACTGCACTGAGTCTGTGGGGAGGTCTCAGTCACTGCACTGAGTCTGTGGGGAGGTCTCAATCAGGCTTGCATATCTGGACTCTTCTATTCCATTTTACCCCATTCCTCTTTGCAAAACTCTCAGATTCTGTAAGTTACACAGGGATCGGGCACGAACAACCCTTTTCAAGTCTAGCCCCAAATTTTCTATTGGACTGAAATTTTGGTCTCTGTTGTGTGTTCTCCTGATTGTCTCTGCTGTGTTTCTGTGCGGCTGTATAACGACATGTTCCTTCGCCATGCTCCCGTAAGGCTACGACTGCTGAAGAGCCCAGGAAACACCTCACACGCAGAGTCTCTACAATCTCTGCTACCGAAGCGTACAGAGCAGTCAGGTTGTTGAGGTGGCCTCCCTCACGAGTCTCCTTCCCGAGTCTCCTTCCTGCATGGTCACGCAGTTCACGAGGACAGCTTGCTCTAGATGGATCTGCACGTGTCATATCTCTTCCATTTCTTGGTCATGGATTTTACTGAACTCCAGAGGAAATTTGTTTTGCATCCGTCCCCTGACTCCCACGGAGTGTTCTTGTGTCTTCATGGCGTGTTTGTTGGCAGGAATACTGATTATCCAGTGGCTGGACCTTTCAGACACAGGTGTCTGGCTACTACACTCACTTTCACTGCACTCGGGTAATCTTCATTTCACTAATTGTGATTTCACTAATTGTCATTTTAGAGGCTTTTTTTACACAAGCAATAAATAGTGAAAACATTAAAGGGCAATGAAATACATTTTATAGGCACTGTAATTTTAAAGTGTGACTGTCTGCTCACATGTGTTTTTTGTTTAGTAACATGCATATTTTACATATGTAATGTATTTACGACAACAGGTATTGCAAATGGTCTTCATTAGTGTATCTGAAATTTTCGCAATGTAAAGTGTGTAAAGATTTGTACTCGCTTGAACCTGGAAGGTTTTCCGACACACTCCGCACAGCAGTGCATTTTGCCATTGTGATGGAATGTGATTCTTCAGAGGTAAGTGGAAGCTTTTAGGAGTGAGACGCAGCCTCTCGGCACTGCCTGGGGATCCCGGGCCTGAAGATGTCATCTGGTGCTTGTGTATTAAAAACGCAGTCAGATCACTGAACAGTTTGGGAAGTAATCTTAGGATTATTAGGATCTGTTATCAAAATTGACATGATGATTTTAACAATAAATTTGAAAGATGCTAATTTCCAATACAAATGTATATTATATATATATGACCTGACGTAAATGTAAAAAAATAAAACACAGATAAAATATTGTCTTGTTTGAATTAATATTGTAGTCACTTCAGAGTGTTCTCTACCCATAAATCCTTGTAGCACTCCGCCATATTTAAGCTTTATATGTGGCTTTCGCAGTAAGCTGTTGTTTACCGTTTTAAGGAGAGCCGGCCCATCCTGGTAGTGAATCAGACGCTAGCGTCTTCCTGGCAGTGCCGTGTTTTTCTTCTGCTGCGACAGACAGGCAGTGATGCACGTTGCGTCTTCCCCATCTGGAGTGAAGCGACCCATCGATTTGTCCCCAGCTCAAGAGACAAAGCCAAAGGGGCCCCACTAGGTGAAGCAAACTCAAAAAGGCATGCTAACAGCTGCACCAGAATGAGATTAAGTACCTGCTGAGCTAGGAGCGGTGTGTGATGGCGCTGACGGCAGCCAATGAGACCAACACACATTAGAGCGGGATTAGTGTTACCGCTATTAGAGCAAAGGTCTTTCAGCAATGGCCACCAACTGGGATATGTAGAGGACACAAGAATATTGGGAACGCATATTGAACTTGAGTACACCTAATTTTGCTTTTAAAGAAAACGATTAAGAAAGTCGGAAGACTTTTTTTTATTTTGAAAGAGTGAACAAATTCAAATTGGAGATGACAGTCTGATGAAAATGCTCTTCATGAGCTATGACTGCACAGTGGCTCAGACGAAGCAACAAACATTGGAGCCTCGCACAACAAACAAGATCCAGGAGCATTTGTAGTCCTGTGAGTTTGATTTTCGGCCTCAGTGTGGTACCCTTGAAAAATTAAGATGAAAGTTTGTCTTTGATATCTTTTGCTTCTCTGTGTTTATTTCTCTCTCCCTCTCTCCTTTTCTTCCTTCCATTAACCTATGCATTACCTTGAGTAACAAACACCGGGTGCTAATATAGCGTATAATTTGACACTAAATATGCAGATTTGTTTGGTTGAACAGCTGATTTTGTATATGCGTGTCAGTGCCATCTGTGCAGGGTCAGGCTGTAACTCTATTTGCATGACTGGGGGTGGGGGGGGAGCAAGAGAGGGAGAGAGAGAGTTATTGTACCCATGAGAAAGTAATGTTTGTGGGTGTGTGTTTGTGTGGATGTGGTACTGTTTCTGTGTGTTTGTGTGTTTGTTGAATCCAGAATTTCTGCAAGGGATAGGATGTTCCTCCAACTGAACATTCACCTGCATCCCTCAGACCACACATTCACACACACACACACAATCACACACAAAATATCTCTCCCTCTCTCTAAGAAGCTGCTAACAGAAATAGATGAATACTAACACTTGAAGAGTGTCGTAGGCAGTGCTTCCTCAGCCTCCCCTCTCTCTCCCACTCAGTTCAGCACTGGTCAGGATTGTGTGTCCCTCTGGAGATACGGCGGCTAAAAATGACTGCCTCTGACACATGCTTGCTGCAGTGGAGAAGCTCTGCTCTCCACGAGCACTGTTGCCTGACAACGTGGCGTCCTCCACTCTGAGCAACTTGTCAGGAGAAGTGTGGAGGTAGATGGCCACGCAGCTTCATGTGGGCTTGTACGAATTTAAAGTAAGAAAGTACACGTACATATTCACAAGCTAAACTGTAGAAAAAAGGGAACAAGAGAAAAGGCAGGGAAGGGAGCAATGGTGGGAGGGTGAGACAGGAGGGAGGGTGAGACAGGAGGGAGGGTGAGTTTCCTGGTCCTTTCTTACACTCTAATCTGGAGCTCTCCTAATGGAACCTAAAGGCACCTAATGGAAAGGATTCATCTGCCTTTGTGCCAAACACACACACACACATGCACAAAATAATTTTACTAGATGAACATCTGCATTTTTTTTTTGGCTTTTTTCAGATGTTTTTAATGCTGTGTCTCAAGGTATAAAGGATCCAGGCTCAGGCGAAGAAGGATATATTGACATGAAATATCTACTCAAAACAAATAAACAGGAAAGCAGACAGAGCTTCACTGTAAAAAGCATTGGCACCATTACACAAGGAGATTAGAGAGAGCTCTTTAAATTAATACTAAACAGAACTACACCATATTTATTCATTTAGATCATTTTGCTGAAGAACTGTATATACAATATTGTGTAAAGTGACACATGTACTTTAACATCAGTAAATTGTATAAATCCAGCAGATTACTGAGTAACGTCGCTCAGAGCACTTCTGTATTTAAAACACAGTCTGTGTATAGTGTGAGCTCGGTGGCAGGAGCTGAGGTGCTCTTTGGAGAGGCCGCAAAGCCAGAGAGGAATATATTTCTAATCTAATCTCTGGAAGGCTATGGAGGGATGGCAGCCCATCACTTGATGACATAAACTGCTGATGCTGGGTGACACTGCTAGCTGATACTGTGATACCGTTTGATACTGGGTAATAATGAGTGATAATGGGTGATACTGGGTCGTGCAGGGTGATGCTATTTGTTGCTGGGTAACTTGTGTTGGGTGGTACTAAATGATACATTCAGTGACTAAAATTACAAATGCAGTTTTTAATGGATTCTAAACAAGAAAATAATAGGACTTATTATGATATGTGTGCCTATGTGAGCTCATTTATTAAAAAAAAACCCTGCATTGTAGTATTAAAGCATATACATAACTTCAGCATAATTATTCATTAAAAGGTCTTTTATTATGTTCTATCTTTGAGGGGGGAAATGGAGAGCTAATGCGTTTTACTTCTTCTAGATGTTTCTTCAGTGATGTTGGATTTTTAATCACATTAGAGCACAGTTACTGTACAGCTACCAAGAGACTTGCAAGATCAAAGACAAAAGAATTAATTATCCTCAGCTCCCATTGGTATAGAATATTAAATATTAATATATGCAGTTTAAACTCAATGGCTGTATGAAGCAGGCCAATAGCACAAGCATCTCCCCAACTCATTAATCTGTTCTGCCATCGCAGCAGTAGTGACAGAACAGGTCAATGGTGGGATCAGCCCCTTCCTGAGCTCAGATCTGGTTGGATCCTGTGCCCCTTGCTGATCCTCTAAGCATTTCTTTCTTCTTGATCCCCAAAGCTAGAAAGTTTTACAAATATTATTTCCTTTCCTTATTGAAAATGGTTTTCATAAGATATTTCAGACTCCGCAGAGATGTTTTGTATTTGATATTCTTCTAAAATCCACCGTATGTGGTACAGTGTGGACTCTTTCCCCTCAACTTCACGTCACTTGCTTATTCAAATATGTTCGTCATCACAGAGGAAAAATCCATGTCAATTAACTTAAAAACCAATTGGCCAGTTAAATATATAGTTTTTTTTGGAATTGCATATAAAATAGAAAAACATGGAGAGACATCTGAACATCTCATGTCTTATATAGTAAAAAAGCATTCATGTTTTTAAGAATTACAATTAATGAATCTGTTGTATCTGTGTTGCTTTTAGCAAATGAAATTATTCTGTGTGTGTGTGTGTGTGTGTGTTAATCATGCTCGTTTTAATATGTGTTGCTTTGTGTGTGTGTGTGTGTGTGTGCGTGTGTCAGAGAGAGAGAAAAGAGAGACAGAAAGACAGAGGGAAATAGAAGGAGGTTATGTTAAACCAAAGTAATAAAATGCAGCCCTTCGCATATTTATATACTGATCTGACCTCCCCCTATCTCAGGATGGCCTTATCACAGAAATGTCCATGCCATTATTTAAAGATATTATTACCACTATTTCAAAATGGGCAGATCTGAACCTGTCATTACTGTCTTTTTTTATATTTCCACTTTTTTGATACAGTGATAATTTTTTATGGCATGATTATTTCTAGACTTCAGGATGTCATTGAAAATATCTTTTACACAAATTGCTCAAATTACCTTTTTGAAAAAAGCCAGTTTTAATTTAAATGTCTTTCAAAACTGTTACTGAACGGAGTTTGTGAATGAAAGCCTTTATATCTCCTTATTATTTACTGACATTTTTGTATTAAATCACAAATCCTAAAATCACACTCTTGGCTTGTTTTGATGAGACTCATTATCATCATTTTCATCTACCGAATAGGCTGTATGTGCATATGTGTGTGTGTGCGTGCATGCATGCGTGTGTATGCGCAAGAATTGTACTTTTCTATGAATACTACTTCATTTACTCTAGTACATTCTATAAATGAGTTGCACTTATTGTGGCCTTACATTCTTGCGGATTATAATCATCTGCTATAACATCCAGCACTGGATTATATGTCCCCTAATAGAAGAGTATGTCATCTGTAGTGATCTTGTAGTAGTTTGCACCCAAGGAGCTTCCAAACTGGCTGTTTCTAAAGCTATGAATCCTCTACAGAACTTCCTCCTCATTACTGGTGTGACAGTAAGCAAGACAGTGAAAACGGTTCCTCTACCACACCCTGCTTAGTGCGGGGAAGTGGCCCTGTCATCTAAGATCCAGTCAATTCCAGTCACTTCTGCCAATCAGCAGTGTCCTCTTGCTTCACCTGCGGTAACTAGCAAGCTTTCCCTGCATCCCACATGCTCCCCAGTGAATCAATTAGACTTCCCAGAGGATCCAGTGATTTGATCCTCTGTCTTGGTCATGAGTGAAGTAACCCGTCCTTCTAAAGGCACAGTGATAGCCTTCATCCATCTTGGCTCAGTGCTACAGCTTGCTTTAGCTCAGAAAGGAGGCAAAAACCATGCATTTGTATTGCTTTTTGTCTGCGTTTAATCCATCCAGCAGAGACCAAAGTCAGAGGTATTTATTTGGTGCCTTTTTCAAAATGCATCAACACAAAGTAGCTTCAGGAATGTCTGGGTCCAGACCCTTAATGAGCAAGCAAGTGATCACAGTGGCCAGGAAAAACTCCCTGGGTGGATTAAGGAAGAAACCTCAGGAGGACCAAGATTCCAGAGGGAACCCATCCTCCTTAGCCAGGTTAGTTCTATTAGAATTTGGCTTTATTCTGCATGCCACTGTTAGGCAAGATCTCATCTTCCTAGCGGGGATTACTCCCAGTAGTCTGACACCCAGTAGTGTGACTCCTAGGGCAATGCCAGATTACCCAGTCGTTTACCTCATGTTTGGAGAATTCCTTGGCATTTGAAGAACCTGGAATGGATGACAGCGGTGTGCCCCTGCTTTGGTACCTTTTCCTGTCCCTGTCTTATCTCTTCCTGTGCTATCTTTTCTGTTGGCCAATCTGATGCAATCTTGGCAGTCAATGTCATATTGTCATTAAACTTCTGTGTTGATTTAAGATACTTTTCCTGACACTTGTCAGCTCAACCATAGATACCATATGCAAACCTTTGACTTGATTCGCCCAATGTTTTGCTGTAGCTCCCCCTATAGGACAAAGTTGGCTTGTTTTCATATAGGACCTCAGAATAATTTATCCCATCCACCTATCAAGTTTAATGAATATTGATGAAAGCATTGTTCAGATTCCACTGTTAAAGTAAATGAAAGCCAGCCTCAGAACTGTTGATTGGTATTTAACAGTCAGATTATATGCAAATATAAAAACGCGTTTGATTATTACTGAGCTTCAGATTCAAATATGTTGCCACCTTTGTGCAGATTGGGTGAAAAACAAGTACTAGCTCACAAAAGTGCATTTTGTAGATTATGCAAATTGTCAACAAAAGATCATGGCAGAAATTAATGAGTGCGCCATTGGTGAATTCAACAGAAGCCAAAGATTAAGATAAAAAGAGAATTTTTAATCTATAATTTACAATTCAGTTATTCACCAAAACATTTGAATGCTGCTCTGTAGCACCACTAACAGGCCAATAAACTTCCTTTTTCTTTCATACATTCTGCACCTTGCTGCCAAGTTTGGTGTTTTGGGACCTTACGGTTGTATTTCATTTTACTGGAGAAAAGCACATATGGTCCTTCGTGCCTGGATCCTAACAAAAGACATCCAACAAATGACAGCAGGGTTTCAGCACTACCAGCTCCAAACCTAAAAGCCTTCGTCAGTCAAGCTCCAGTGGGGAAGAGCAGCTATCCTGGAAACAGCATCATAACTAACCTTCTCCCAATACATCCTCCAGTGTATCATCATCTCCCAACGTTCTGAATTTGTGCATGCTTCCTAAAACTGACTAAAATGACTAAAATGCTGATATTTACATATTTTGTGCACTTAAGTTGTAACCACAACTTTGTCTCTACCTCATGTGTCTCACAGTGTTCACAAACTCCTTCCTCTCTTGGTAACCCAAACTTTTTGAATCTGCCTTTCTCAATGGCCAGACAGTAGTCACTAAGCTTGTATTTAGTCAGAATCCATCTCATACCAGAATGAAGATTTGGCCCATCTGTATTCTTGTTTTGTGGCCAGAAAGCAAATTGTTGTGGAAAGAAATTTGGCTTTTCCCAATGTAAGTAGTTTTGCTATGTTCAATAATTTGGTTCATTCTAATTGGTGTTTGGGGAGCAGTGCTGGTCAGAGAGTTTGGCCAGCGATAATGGGATAATGAGTTAGGGTTGGGTATTGTCTATACCAGCTGACACAGGGCACTCTTTTCTGGGTCCAGTTCTAGAGATCAGAGTCTGAAATGGTGTGGCACTGAGATGCATACAAAATGTGTTCATAAGCAAAGAATACATTTTCACTTATTAGCTTTCCATATGTTGTCTGCATGGCATGATTTGGGATTTCAGCAGTTTGAATCTTAAAGGTCGCTTACTGAGTATTCTAAAAGACACAAGTTTTAAGAGACTTCTAGGTGTGACTCAAACAATATTTGAAAATTTCTTGATTAATATTTTACCATAGCCTTTCTTGCCTTTTTTGCGAGTCTCGATTCATTCTATATTTGCAATAACTTATGTCAATATTTAAATTCTTTTTTTGTTTCTTTTTGCTTTTGTCTGTTTTCTAAATCCATGCCAAGTGTGCCACTGAATGTAGGGGGTGCTATTCTGTCCATTTCTTCAGGTGATATGTGGGGTTTTTCAGTGAGGATCATTCCAAGCACTGTTAGGCAAACCTTGAGATCATGTCACTTTGAGACCGCAGTAGTACCTGCTTCTAAGCTACTGCTAAACCCAAGACTTCACTGGTTTTAGCTTTTGAGTCCACATGGCACGAATAAATAATGACTTAAATAAAGACTTCCCTTAATTCACTCAATCCGCTAATTCCCCCCGTTCCTTATCTAAAGGCTTCAGTTCTTATGAGGCTAGACTGGCTTTCTGTGCCAGCTGTGAAATAATTGGAAATATTTGATCTTTAAATGGGAATACAAGCTGGGAGGTTCAAACCTGTCTCCAGGCTACGATGCTCGGATGGTGTTGCGTCTCCAGAAAAGAACTTCATCACTGCTCATAGGATGGGGAGTGGAGGGGGCTTGATCTCTTGGATCGTGAACCATGGTTTGAGACAGTGAGTCATAGCAACTAGATTTGGAAGATGTTCTTTGCCATTGAATGTAAGCAATGAGAACTTTAAAACTGCTTATTGAACATACTTAAATAAAATATTAAAAGCAAAAACGCACAA
Organism: Brachyhypopomus occidentalis; assembly: GCA_020368025.1. NCBI lineage: Eukaryota > Metazoa > Chordata > Actinopteri > Gymnotiformes > Hypopomidae > Brachyhypopomus > Brachyhypopomus occidentalis. The sequence goes on along the minus strand of JAGXOD010000040.1, from coordinate 1,364,172 downwards.
GTGTATTAGTCATCCAAACACAAGCCCAGTATAAAACCAAGAAAAAATGTGTGGTGTGTGTGTGTGTGTCTGTTTACGCAAGACATTTTTACAGAAAAGAAAAACTAATATTCAGTATACACCAAGTTAGCCTTGTGTCTCTTAACAAATCCATTCACCGCTGGACCTCACCTACACTTTCCACAAATATGCCACCTGTGAACCTCACTGATGAATGGCCACAAAAGAACCAACACCTGTGGGTTTTTTTTTTTTTCTCTTTTCTGTTTTTTTTTTGTGGTTTTATGTAATGACTGGAGGCTGAGGCGGCCAGTGCTTATCACATGCTGTCTGGTCGTGGGAGGCTGTTAAAAAATACCGCATAATTTCTGCGGCTGAATGTATTCTCGTCAAGGTGACTGCATCATCATTTCCTGCTCTGCCGTCCGTGCGTGCCTCGGTGACGTAGGCGCCTGCCTCAAACGGCGTGCGGAGTTTGGGAGCTAAATCCCTTTCTGCTGCTTCACTTCCACTCAGTGCGATGTTTATCTCGGTATAAGAAAGATCATTTTCTGATGAGTGGAGAGGTAAAACACATCACCGTCGACCAGCGTCATAAACTCAAATTTATGCAAATAGTTTTGGGCTGATAATTAAGTGTCTGGAAAACAGAGGATGTCTGGACAAGGCAGAGGGTGAGTGTCACCTGTCCCTGACTAGACACAGAGACCTTCCAGGTTTGGCCAGATGGAAAAGCTCCTCTCTCTTTATTCAACACAGGTCCTCGTGCCTTTCAGCAGTGACTTTGACTGTCTTTAGATTAGTACCAGGTAGGTTTGTACCTGCTGAAGAAATGCAGCAATGCCAACCTCATATAAACCTAACCCTAACTTATATAAACCTAACCCTAACTCATATAAACCTAACCATAACTCTCATATTTCTCACTCACTCATATAAGGCTGTCAAACTTATTATGAAGTAACAGAGTGGACATAACTAGAAGATTTTCTGCATCCGGCAATTTGGACAGAGCTCAGGCCATATAATTAGAAGTGTTCAACTTAAGTTAGCGACATTTCTATGCTGTATATGTGCTTAACCACTCTACTGAACATCTATTCTTCTGTACACCCTTCTCTGTCCAACAGCTCTGAACCACATAAAGAAGGTCTTCAACAGTCTCCACAAGAATCTTTTTAAAGGCTGCATGTTGAGAAAGGTCACATTTACACAACCGGGCACTTAGACATTGATGATGTGGTGTTCACACGTGTGTGCGTTCGCATTGTATTCAGATGCCCTATGACATGTCTCACTCAGTAGTTGACTTCACGTGTCTCGGGGAAGCAGGAGCGATCCCTCCTACTCCCCTGGTAGCTATTGGTAGTGATTGTGTGATTGATGGAGCAGTAGCTAATGGGTGGGAATTGGTAATGACTAAACTAAAAGACAGCTGGTTAAGTGTGCTCGGGTGGGGGTTGGGGGAGTGTGAACCCCAATGCAGAGACATATAGATTAAGCAGAACACATTCAGAGGGGAGCAGAGGTCCCAAGCATATAGCTATGTGTATCTGCCTGATGATCAGTGCCAGATTACATCCATTGGAAGCAGTGAGGAAATTTAGCTGGATTTGCCACATCTTAGCCATCGAGAGGGGGAAAGTGATGCTTGGGGTGCCTTTAATCTGAGCCCAATCTCTCACACAGTCTGACTGTCACCCCGGTCTGATATGCCACGTAGCAGCTGCTCCCTGTGCCACCTGGGTCTGTCCTCTCCCTGAGCACTGGCGAGGTGGGCCACACCCTATGCCGCCGCACTTTGTCAGTTCAAATCAGTTCAGCAAAGCTTCCCTGACATGACCATATTTAGCTGCAGCACTGCATGACTAAAATGACAAGAAGCGGCCTATTAGGAGATTCAGCACTCGCAATTATGAGTGTCCGATTCAGTTCAGTACTGATCTTAAAGAAGCTGAACGTGAATAGACCCTCACTCCAAGTGAAGTACGAACAGAAGAAGGGAGAGCATTTTGGAGCGGGACTGAGATTTACCAGAAATAAAAGCCACACGAGTGAACCCATTACTGTATTGCGAATGACACGGATGTGTCGGCGTTTTCACACCACCGCAGGTTAAAGCCATATCACCATACATCAGTGCCCAGGAGGCTGGGCACAAGCAGTACAGACGCATGCCTCACGGGGGCCTGAGTCCTGGCCCGGCTGTGTCTTCTGCCTTCAGTGACTGGTATTCCCTCAGGAGGCAGCTGGCTGTGTTCTTGGCAAGAGAACAGGACAACAGGGTGATCCTCATGATCACTGCCACATTAACCAGCCTGATGAGGTCTCACTCAAGCTTGCGTGATCTGAACATACAGGCAATTTCACAGTGTCGTGTTGCCAGTGAAATGAAATCTTTGGTGTCACCACCCAAGCAAGCAAGTGTGTGCCTCCCTTCAGCATTCCAGACGGGTGGTGTTCGTGTGGGACAGACGTGCTGCTTTGGCGACCGGCTACGATTACACTTTCTGATCTGTCGTGAGCTCTCAGATCATGAGCTTTTTTATGACCGTGTCAGGTAGTCAACTGGAAAATGCCCAGAAGATGTTTGTTTGACATTTGTTTGTTGTCTTGAGAAACACAATGCAAATTTTGGCTTTCACGCTGGCAGGCCTCCGAAAAGCCGTGAAATATCACGGACTCTGGAGCAGCCCTGGCGTGACGTGGAGATACCGCAGGGTGTTGGATGAGTGCATGCAGGAGGACAACGGCCTGCCGTGGCCTGGGTTTGTTTAAATAGAATCAGAAAATATGATAAATAATTATTAATTAATTATAAAAAAATTAAATGAACATCCCCCCTGAGATATACTTAACCCATTACACTCCCACACACACAAACACCTTGCATATACATACAAACACAGCAATAAATAAATTCCATGTGGAACGTTTTCAGACCCTTTACAATTTTCCTTATCTTAATGTTTTATCCTATATTTACAGACCACACGAGCTGTCTTGCTTTTTTTTATTATATTTATATTTTATATAATAATAAAACAACTGTAATAACAAAAAACTGTCATTTCAGACCCTTCGTTAGGACATTCATTGTTGAACTCTGTGTCAGTTTCTTCTGTCAGCCATTTTTAAAATGCTTTAAATACTTAATCAGAGTCCACCTGTGCCTAATTCAGTGAGACAGGGACACTCCTGTCTCACAATTGCTGGTGTATGACAGAGATACGTACAGAGAATTGTGAGACAGGATTGTGTCAAGGTATATATCTGGGGAATATTTTGAGGCACTGAAAGTACCCAAATTTGGACCACTGAGAGACTGCCTGCCCAGACAAACTGAGTAATTGGGGCATGAGGATTGGGACATTAGGATCTTGCTCAGACAGGTAACCAAAAACCCAATGGCCACTATGAAATGAGTTGCAGAATTCCTTTGTGGAGATGGGAGAACTTTCCAGAAGGACAACGATCGGTGCAGCACTCCACCAATTAGGCGTTTATGCTAGAGTGACCATTCTTCACTAAACATCGCATTAGAGTCTGCTTGGAGTTTGCCAAAAGGCACCTAAAATGTGCAATGTCATTAGGAAATGGGGCTGACTTTGATCATTAAAACAATGGAATGGCATTATGAGACCTGCAAGAGATATTACATTAAAAGTAATTGATGGCACTTCAATTCCTATTGCAATTTAAATAAGATTTGTTTATGTATATGTACTTTTATTTTGTAAGACATCCAGGTAATAAAACATTTTAAACAGCATTTAATAAAAAAACACCGGACAATTAAAAAACAAGTACGAGTTTTTGGTGGTCATCCAAACATCATCATCGGTTTTAAAAGGTGAAAGGAAGTAACTCTGGGGGGGGGGGGGAAACCCCACATAAAGAAGTCGCCTGATCAGCACATTCCATAGGATGTTAAAGTCAGATGACCCTTAAGGGTGCTCTGCCGAGGAGACTGTATTGCCAGCCTTTCCTCCTCTTTGTGAGGTGGAGCAAGCTTGTTCCTCCTTAAATTGCTGAGGGGACATGGTGTGCAAATTGCAGGGGACACAGGGTCTCTCACAGTGTCTCTCCTCTGTTTGGTGAGGGTCACTGCATTTGAACATAGACGGCTTCCTAAACAACTCTTTCAAACTGCCCATCGTCTGAGATATGTACCTCACGGGCACAAAAACCGAGGTACTTTTATACATATACAACATATACAACATTGCTCTTAGCGTGTGTAGGATTCCGGTCCTTTCCATGGATCAAACACTGTTGTAGATAGGATGTTGTGATTGAAGAACACCCTCCACAACCTCTCAGACACACCTGGTACATCCAGAATGGCCACATGGTGTCTTCTAGCCATATGTCCTTTGATTTGTCTAAGTGTATGTTTGTGTTTTGTGCAAGTTTACCAAACTCCCAATCTGGGTAGCCACAAAGTTCCAGTGCTCATTTATATAAATATGTCCTGGGTTCAAAATGTGTGGCTACTGTCTAGGTCTGATATTGCAAAGTACAAATTGCCCCCAGCTTATGTTCTAGTGTGTGATGCCAGTGGAATATGAGATCCTGGTGGGTGTGTGGGCTTCCAGTATACAGTACTTCATCTTGAAGGGTTCCTCCTTCTCCAACCTTTATAGCACAGGCTAGGAAGGAAGGCTATTCTCACTTACCTCCTCTCTAGCAAACGTTGCTTCTGTCCACTGAATCTGGAGAATCTGGAAAGGCCATCACATAGCCATGCTTCTGTGTATGGGACACCTGTCTATGGGACACCGGTCTATGGGACGCCTGTCTATGGGACGCCTGTCTATGGGACGCCTGTCTATGGGACACCTCTCTATGGGACGCCTGTCTGTGGGACACCTGTCTGTGGGACACCTGTCTGTGGGACACCTGTTTATGGGATGCCTGTCTATGAGAAGTACGTGATATTTAAACACAGCTTCAACTGTCTTGATGGCCAGTGCTGTTGGCATATACATGCATAGGTAATAAGTTGCAACTGTGCTAAATGTGCCAAAGTTGGATCCCTGCTGGTGTATTGTACATTTTCACACTAAAGCCCAGGTTTTAAATATATTTGTTGAAGGGGATTAGAGGTGACAATAGCCATTTCTTTAATACAAGAGTAGAATTAGACAAAACCATTTGTACATTAATAAAAACGAAAGGTGATGCCTCATGCATTATGGTAGTTATAAGATACAAGATATAATAAGATGTATTACTAACTAGCACATTAGTCTCATTTGAAAGATAACTATTTAAAACCCACCATATATTCATAGCTCAGATGACTAAATTGTGATTTATGAAGATTGTGGTAATAAATATTATCAATTAATACCAACATGGAACGCAGAGGAGGCCATGGCAGCTGAATGTAAGTGCAGAGTCCTTTTATTTCGACCTTTCCAGAAACATAGTGAGAACAGGCAGGCAGGTCAAACACACCAGCTGACAGGGTTATTATATTTACACGCAGGGCCAGGTGGGCAGTTGAATAAGTGAAACCAGCAAGAGATAATAAGAGACAGGAAGTGGAGAAAAAAAAGTATCACAGTGAACACATGTAGGACCTTGCAGAGACTATAGGAAGCTCGAGTCTACATATACACAGTGATCTAATACACAAGACACAGGGCCTATAGGAAAACAGGGCAGGTGGCAGGTGTACAGATACATTCATTCCATCACACTGAATAGGGAGTGAAGAGCAAATCAATGTATGTAAGGGGTGGGAGGAATAAAGGAATGCCCAACACACCCCCCCCCTCCCCCCACACACACACACATGCACACACACATACGAGTCCTCCCCTTCTATCTAACTCCATTTTTCCTCATTTTAGGTTATTTACCAGAAAACTGAATCAAGGCTTCACCCAGGGGCTTGTCACATAGTTAAGAGTTTTTAATTTTCTTGTTTGTTGTTTTTTTTTTGCTGAGCCCATGTACAATCATGTAGCCATTAGGCTAATTTCCTTTTGGGGCTGGAATATTTTAGAGTGAATGAGGGAGTGTCCAGAAGAGGAAAATGTGGGCAAATATGCATTTGAAGCTTGGAATCCAGACACGATGAGTATATATGCCCCCTTTAGTCTGTTTGTCTCTTACACTCACTCACACACACACACACACCCTCTACACTCTCTCTCTCTCTCTCTCTCTCTGTGTTGCACACACACTGTCGCATACACATTCAGTACCAGTATGAAGGTGCCTTGTCTGAGAGTTTAGATTTGGCACTACAGACTCTCAATGTCACAGTTGTACCGTTGCGTTTCAGAATTACATGTTTCATATTCAGCGTCTGTCACGGCATGACTTTGTCTGCGTGCTCTGCTGCTTCTCAGCGGTGGAAGGGCAGGGACGTGGAATCATCTCAGGTCCTGCTGGGGGACAGAATAACCCAGAGGAAAAAGGAAAGGACTTGGAAATGTAAAGACTAAATGAACCTCCAGGTGTAGTCAGAAATTCTCCAGCATGAATTATTTTCATTTTCTTAAGATGAAATGTGATTAAAACCCTTAATGAAAAATATAAAATCATTATAATTGTTAAAAATAATGTAATTTTTCCTGATCTGTATAGTGTAGAGTGCATGCTGAATTTGACCCTGAAGTTGGGTTAATGTTTGCTTGCTAATGTAAAAAAGGCACCTGGTTCCCGTCTCTCACTGGGACATGCTCTCACTGGGACAAGTTCTCACTGGGACAAGCTCTCTCTGGGACAAGCTCTCACTGGGACAAGTTCTCACTGGGACAAGTTCTCACTGGGACATGCTCTCACTGGGACAAGTTCTCACTGGGACAAGTTCTCACTGGGACATGCTGTCACTGGGACATGCTGTCACTGGGACATGCTGTCACTGGGACATGATGTCACTGGAACATGCTCTCACTGGGACATGCTGTCACTGGGACATGCTCTCACTGGGACAAGCTCTCACTGGGACAAGCTCTCACTGGGACATGTTCTCAGATGTCTTTCAGTCAAATGTGATGAACCAGGCAAAACAGAGCTTGAGTTGGTTTTAAGTGTAAATAATATGTCTGCACACATCAAATTCTACAGAAAAAAAGTGCCCAGAACACATTGAGTCCAGAAGAGTCTCACCTACACCCAGTAGCACGTCCGTTCCTACACCCAACCTCCCTGCCCCCACCCACCCCCCCTCTGTCTTTCTTTTCTCAGGTGATGACTTACATCACTGCGTGTGCGTGAATGCGTTTGTACGTGCGAGTATTTATGTTTCTGTGTTCACTGTATGTAGGAGATGGAAGGATTAAGAATGCTGCCACGGGGACGTCCTGGAGCGAACTGGAGCTCAGTCGCAGGAAGGAGAATGAGGGTGGTGGGAGGGGCTTGGGGGGGTGGGGGGGGGGGTTGTGCTCTGATGGGCTGCAGTAGCTTCTGCTCTCTGCCAAACGTTGCAGGGCCAGACTGACACCCTTGCGAGATATAGGGCAAGTGAAGTCAGGAGACTGCTGTAAATCTAGGTCATTGCCAATCATGCATTACTAACTGCAAGTGAACTTCAAACAAACCTGTCTTCCTCGCCGCTGCGGGCTGCTTTAGGAGTTTTGGAGTCTGCTCCATGCTCACAACTGTCCCCTTGAGGCCTTGCGAGGACAGACCAACAATCACTCCATCCGTCTCATTGCGGGGACATCATGCACAAAAGGCCTGTTTAGATGCACGTCCTTCTTACTCCCAAAAGTGAGGTCATCCGTTGTATCAGTGTTGTCACAGGACCAGCCAGGGTCGGTTATTTCGAGACTCTTTGTTTTTTTTTATCAGTGATCCGTTTTTAATCAAACGACAGATGGGTATTTTTTACATTCTTCAAATGCTCTGAATGCAGCATTTTACAAATACATTTACAAATAATGGCAAAAAGATGTGCTGGTGGGCACTGTATTACATATGTCACCCATTTCCATGAAAGAGTGCTTATTTTCTTAAACGCCACCTGTGCACCATCTGAACAGGCAGGCTTGTGCATGACAGCTGAAGTTATGGACAGTTTTATTCATTAACTAGAGGAGTGTTCTTTCTGTGCTCTTATTTTATGTCTGACACTGACAAAAGTCGAAGTGCGGTATTACACACTTTATGCAACCAGCTAAAATCTGCCCTACTGTCAAAAAATTGCTCATATATTAAGAGGACTGTGCTAGCTAAACTCTGGCTGGTGAATGTGTAGGACATGGGTGTCTTTAATAAAATGCGATGTATACTGAGTACACATCTGATTTATTATTTATTTTCACAACAGATGTCCAATCGTGGGTTTTATGGAGCCATTTGTAACTCTGACGGAGACACACACAGCTGGTGCAATTAAAGAGCACCAATGTCACTTCAGACTTTCTGAGTTCAGTTTTTGTTTCATAAAGTCCAGACCAAACTTATAAAGCACAGGTAAAAACTCCATCAAACTCATATTATTGGCCTGCGGAGTTCCTTTTAAAGGCTACAATAGCAGAGAGCAAATTACCTTATCATAAGGCAAGATAAGAGTATTCCTTATTCCTTTTCTGACCAGTGACAAAGGAATAAAAACAAAGTAATTACTTATTTTTTTTCCAAAGCACTGAGTTCTCTGAAGAACTATTTTATCTGTCCATGTCTGAGCTTATAAGCAAATCGAATTCTTCTACCTGCTAGCCTGATCCAGCTCCCCACCTGTCTCCTCAGTGTCTGTTCCTCCCTGTTAGCTCAGCCCAGGTCTTGTTTCTAATCCTTTTAAACCTGGTCTCCATACAACCAACCAAGCACACCACCAACCTATTTCCAGTCTTACATTCATAGATAAATTGTTGGAAAGGCTTTTAACTTCTAAACTGCAACTTTCTAAATCAATAGCAATCTTCTCAAACTATTCCAATCTGGTTTTCATACATTTCCTAGTACTGGACCCCCATTTGATGCCCTCAACAATTTCCTCCTCTCTGCTGGTGTTGTGAGTGTTTTCCTCTTAGATTTAAGACCCGTGTTTAAAATACAATAAGCCGTGACACTCTAGTCCTGTCACTCTTTGCATTACAGACACTGCTGTTTAATTACAGTACTGACACTGCTGTCACACAGTAATGTTTAACCTCTATTACTAATGGCTATTATTTATTTTGTCTTAATGAATTAATATGAAATAAATTAGTCATAAATTTCTCATTGACTCATAACGGCACACCTCAGGGGTCTATGATTGGTCCTCTTTCTGCCTTTGCATGCAGGTTGCTCATTGGTCAGCTCCTTCACTCATACTGTCTTCATCTTGATTTTTTTGAGTGTGCTCTCACATATTCAAGGTATGAAACAGTGGATGAAGAATTGTATTGTTTTGGCAGAATTGAGTTTTATTTTTTATTCATTATGGTGTATTACTAAACATCTCATATTCATTCATCATTGAGCATTACTAACATTAGTAAAGTCCACTCTTCATTACTAACATCACTAATATCCCGTTTTCATTACTCTTTATTGGCATTCCTAAAAAAACATACATTCAAGTCTTTTCAAGCTACACTCTCTACAAGCTAGCCGTTCTCTACTTACAATTGCTACATGTCCCATTTTCACATCAAATAGAAGCTCTGTTTGAACATTCACAGCCCTACGGAGTGCAGTGTCCCCCTTCTTTGCTTGTGTATATTCTCCTGTCTGCGGTCTGCTGGACTGCCACCTGTCCTTTGACTGGGTTCTGCTGGGTGTAGACCAGTTAGTGTTTTGGCTCCAAAGCTCTGGAACTGTCCACAATAACTCCTTTGGGTTTGCTCTTTGAGTTTGTTCTTTTGAGTTTGCTCTTTGAGTTTGTTCTTTTGAGTTTGCTCTTTGAGTTTGTTCTTTGATCTCTTCAAAGCCCATCTCAACAACCTCCACAATTTCATTATCAGCCTTTATTCTCCAGCCATCCTATCACTTCCAGCCTGTTTGTGGTACAATATAGTCACTGTTAGTTGCTGTTGTGTAGTGTAATTAAGCTGTGTAGTGTATATTCTAAACTGTATGGTGCTGTGTAACGGGACAGGTGGAGCAGTAAAAGAAATGGCCTTGGACAGGAAGATATGCCTTTGCTTTATAGTCTCTGAAAAAAAAACAGGTGCAATAATTTGCTTCTTATGTTTATTTATTAGAAGTAAGACTTCACTCTGACGGTCTGGAATGTGATCCAGTCGGCCACACTTCTCTATCTCCTAATAATATCACAGAAAGAAAGAATCAGAGCACCTGACTTCACTAATGTTCTTTTGACAGAATGGTCCCAGATTCCCACAGAGATCATATACTGTATAAAGCCCTCCCACTACTGATGGGGTGGTGCTCTATGTTAATGGCCATGGTGTTGGAATTGTTTTACTTTTTGGAAGTGTGAAAGATGTCCCCATACCTTTGGCCATGTATTATAAAAAGTGACCTTTTACCAGGTCAACCATGCTTGTGTGCTAAATGCATTAACTTAAAATGGTGCATGACACCTTAGGAAGTGATGCTACTCGATCATGATCGCGCCCTGATATGCCTTGCATCCATGATGAGGTGGTTGACTTACAGAGGCTCTGGGAAAAATAGGTTCTAGGAATCTTTCTTTCTCTCAGTGTCTCTCCCGCTAAATTTATTCCTGTGTTCCTTTGGCTTTCCCACTCTCTGTGAATGTGAATTTATTCCCCTCTCTGTCTGTCTTTCAAGTCAAGATGGCTTTATTGGCATGACTGTACGAAGTACATAATACAAAGAACAAGTCTTTTTCTCTGCCTCTGTGTATCTGTCTTGCTCTTTCTCCTTGTATCTCCCTCTGTATCTTGAATTTATCCCTCCCTCTCTCTGTCTATCTGTATGTCTATCTCTCTTACATTCCCATTCACCCCCTTATGTTTTAGGGATCCATTACTGTTCAATATGAAGTCTTCACCTCACACTTCCAACATGCGGTGTGATATCAAGGGACAAAACAGCGATTTTCCAAACTGTGTTAATTACCACACGAAGGCCTAATGCTCCGTGTGGGATTCCAGTATGGTCTCACCACAAGCCTTTGAACACCTTGATTGAGTTGCTTGATGTTTAATTCAGATTCATTGTGAAGACCTTGGAGACTCACTCGTTAATGATGTCGACAACAGCTTCCAAAATCCATCCCTAACTGATTAGTCTTCCTAGAGGCCTTTGGAAGCCCAGCCCCTCTGCATGGTGGCACGAGGGCTCTCGCTAGGTCTCTGGGAGGGTGGGTCACTCGCTCTTTTAAAATATCTGCTGTGTGTAAAGTCGCTTATAAATGTGTTTAAAAAACACATTGGTATAAATAAACTTTAACCATTTCTGTTGTTTTCAGAGGCATACACCAATAATTCACTCACTTGCAAATATTTTAGGGAACATTCCATATCAATTTTACATTGTTTTATGGTAAAGTAAAACAAATGAAACTAATCTTGTTGTTTGAGACCAATATTGCATTTGAACCAATGAGCAAAAGCCAGTAATCAGTTGGGCATTGCTGCAATAAAGATTCAATTTAAGCAAAGTGTGCAGATCCATAATCAGCTACAATTTGTCCTAGTTTGTTTAAGATTTTATTTTTATTTTTCATAATTTGGGGCTCAGCATTTGTATTCTTTACTGAAGGTTCCTTTGTGTGAGGAAAATGTCCAGAACCCCAGTGGATTATAGGCGCATATTCATGCTGTCGGTGACAGTGTAAACAGGGCAGCTGTGACGGACTGAGCGGAGCTGGTCTGTTCAGGGTACTTCTGTCTGTATGAACACGGAACAAATGTACCAGCACAGAGGAATCTCACTATACAGAGGCAAATGCTCCTTCAACAAGGAAACAAATCCTACAATTCAAAACTCTGTCACTCTCTCGCTCTCTTTCTCTCTCACACACACACATACACACACACAAACACACTCGCAAGCATACACTAACACACACACTGCTATGTGTATACATGATGTGTATTTTGTAAATATGTAATGAGCATCTTGGCCATCTAACTGGCCTCCTCCAGGTTTTCTAAACAACCCATTACCTCTCTCTCTTTCTCTCTTTCTCTCTATCTGTGCCTATCTCCTCCAATCTATCTTTCTTTATATCTCTATCTCCTCCTATCTCTCTCTTTCTGTCTCTATATCCTCCTCTCTTTCTGTGTCTGTCTACTCCTGTCTCTCTCTCTCTGTCTCTATCTCCTCCTCCTCTCTCTCTTTCTGTCTGTCTCCTCCCCTTTTTCCCTTTCGTTCCATGTCTCTGTCCCTATTCACCCGTCCTTTCATTTCTCTCCATTAAACACACAGCATTCAGTATATACACAGATCACTCCTCCCGATGCCTTCAGTGGGCCCCCAGAGTGCTCCTGCGTGACTCCTCACTCTGGCTGGAGCGCTGTGTTGGTTCCTCTTAACGCTCAACCTCCAACCGCATTTGGACACCACATTCTCCAAAGTGTTTTCACTGTATCTATAAAATAACTCTGGGAACTCGGTAATCTTTGTCAATCTTGCTTGATCAAATTCGCCCTTGCTGTAGTCAAGTGCAGGAAAATATTTTTGGACGAGAAGAGGTCAATGGAGTTCGATACTGTGAAGGCTTGTCCTCCGATGGGACTAAATGTGTGCTGGTCTCTGGGGAGCGAGTCGCATCTCTGTGATAATGGCGGAGAGTAATTAGACACTAGGACGGTTTTGTATTGGCACAGCACTGGTGCCAAGCAGATGAGCGGAAGGGGGCACTGTTCTATATAATCAGCCAGTGGGCTGTGTCCTCCTGTCAGGCTACCAGCCTGATACATCTGACCCACAGATTAAATGGGTCTGCAATTAGGACTGAGGGTGCTTACTAGTGCTATGTGTTTTATTGTGTGTGTGTGTGTGTGTGTGTGTGTGTGTGTGTGTGTGTGTGTGTGTGTGTGTGTGTGTGTGTGTGTGTGTGTGTGTGTGAGCATATTTATATTGCAGAACTATCATTGATATGATCTATATTGTTGCATGGATAGTTAATAATAAGTAGTATTATTATAATAAATAGTGAATAATCAAATGACTAGGTGTTTCTAAAAGGTTGTCCTCACAAGAGTGTCTTTGAATTTGCACAAAGCTTTTGCTTTCAGTTCTGCAACTCAAACGTGTGTTTGTCAATAATAGGAGGTCAAAAGTAAAATGAAATGGTGCCATACAGGATTGCAACATTTGTGAGTGATGTAATGGTTGTTATGGTTAAGACTGACCCACACTGAAAAGCATGACCCCAAATATAGGGTCAGCCCACTCGGGTCAGACTTATTGCACGGTGAAATCAACACACAACAGTTACTCTGTTAAGTGCCCTAAAAACCCCTGTCTCACAGATGAGCCTGGCAGGTTTCCTGGTCTTTGGCTCCGGGTCAGCCATCCTCTAGTCCTTCATCACAAGTCAGTTCAATGCAGAAACACTGTTGGGTGGATCATTTCACGTGCAAAAAACCATCAACACTGCAGACACATTGACATTGGAGTGAGCTCTGCGAGACAACTGTCTTAGTAGCAATGCAAAACCCACAAACAATGCCACAGCCCTACCAGTGGTAAGAGCGATGTACCTCACGAGTACTGTCCAGACAGACGTTTCGCACTCAAAACCTAACCAATACCCAATGAGGTAGAAAGTGATTGACAATCTACACTGTTATGTACTTGAACTGGAGTGTAGTCTGTAGTTTTGTGTTTGTGTACAAAATTAGATAGGTGTGCCTAATAAAGCAACTAAGCTGTTCAGGTACGGGTAGGTGTTCATAAAAGTAGTGACTAAGTGTAATAACTTTTTTTTTAACAGAAGTAGGTTCTGTTAAATATAAATATGCCCTGTTCTTACAGATTTCACCAGGTGTAGACCAGTGTTGGGCATTTTGGCGAAAAGGCCTACCTAAAACCTCACCTTCTATTTGTTACATTTCAACAATATGTTTTTCTAGAGACCTATTAACAGACATCTTCCCAGTCACAATTACCCACATATCTAAGCAGGTAGATGAGACTGCAGGATTGAGATGAATAAAGATGTGATTAATCATGATGTGCTGAATTAGTGGTATTTCTAGTTGTTAATGGTCCAGACCATATGAATTACAGCCATAGTTGGAATTTCATAATAATTATATATCATATGTAAACATAAATATTATATCTATAAATATTACTAATATAATTAATAGCTAATATTCAACAAGCTGCTGCAACAAGCTGGAACATTGTTCCATTATGGGCAATAGGCTGTTCTCTGTGTTAGACCCACGAGTTATTCTCTGTGTTAGAACCACTGGGCTGTTCTCTGTGTTAGACCCACGAGTTATTCTCTGTGTTAGAACCACTGGGCTGTTCTCTGTGTTAGACCCACGAGTTCTTCTCTGTGTTAGAACCACTGGGCTGTTCTCTGTGTTAGACCCACGAGTTCTTCTCTGTGTTAGAACCACTGGGCTGTTCTCTGTGCTAGACCCACTGGGCTGTTCCCTGAGTTAGACCCACCGGGCTGTTCTCTGTGTTAGACCCACCGGGCTGTTCTCTGTGTTAGACCCACTGGGTTGTTCTCTGAGTTAGACCCACCAGGCTGTTCGCTGAGTTAGACCCACCGGGCTGTTCTCTGTGTTAGACCCACCGGGCTGTTCCCTGAGTTAGACTCACCCGGCTGTTCCCTGAGTTAGACCCACCGGGCTCTTCTCTGTGCTAGACCAACCGGGCTGTTCTCTGAGTTAGACCCACCGGGCTCTTCTCTGTGTTAGACCCATTGGGTTGTTCTCTGTGTTAGACCCACCGGGCTGTTCCCTGAGTTAGGCTCACTGGGCTGTTCCCTGAGTTAGACCCACATTGAGACCCTCCCTTTAGAACACGCATTCTTATCTCTGTGCTGGAATGAATCATGTTGATCTCTGACGGGTGCTATGTGCATCCACTGTGACACGTTCAAGGCAAAGCCAAACCCGCCAGCAGAATTTGTAAAATCAAAGCCTAGTTTGTCCTTTTCCCATTCATTAAGAAGTGGTTTGTGGCAGGACTATGTGACAGAGAGGCTACACACGGAGGAATCGTGCTCTGAGGGGCCTTGTCTTCCTCGTTGGAGCCTCTCATCGTTATTCCCCTCACAGAGGTGAGATTCAGAGGGCACTGCTCTGACAGTTCAACACAGCCCTGCAGAAATAAAACAAGAGCTATTCAGGCCCTACTCAAGCAAGTCCTCAACCTTTAGAGCGAACACACACACACACGCGCACACACACAGACGAACAGACTTCTCCACTTCCGTTTACAAATGTCATTATATTGCTCACATTTTCAGAACATCTATAGACACCATGTCCATATGTATAAGGTTTACCCTAAATAAAGATGTTAAATTGTTTGTTTGACCAGAATCAGAATGCAAATGATACCTATATTAACATCATATTTTATAATACTATACATTTTATTTTATTAAATGGTGTTTACTTTGTTCAGTTTTAATGCTTCTGTAACTTTTTTCACTTTGTTATTAAAAACGTTATTTACATTTTAATTTTACCATGTTTTCTTCATAAACTGAAGAATGCTGAGCTGCAGATTTCTATATCAGATTTTTAAAATTATTATTATTATTAGCAAAGCGATTTGGTCATAAACGTGTCAAGTGACAGTTCTACGTAAATTAATTATTAATTTACTATATAAAAAAAATTTCTGTTGCTTTTTAGGTCTTGTATTTTCTACTAAGTTGTGAGTCATTAAAGCCTCGCAAGGCACAGTGATCTTGGAGAGAGGGGGGGAGAGACAGACAGATACGCAGAGACTCAATGTTTTGCGGTGGATTGTCACGAACCTCCCTTTCGAACGGCACTCACCTGCATTACGGCAGCTCGTGTGAGCGATGGAGGGAGACAGGGCGCTTATCCTGATTATCTGAACCACGCTGCGAATCTTCTCCGTAGTTTCCATTGGGCGGCAGTGCGCGTATCCTTTAGCTCGAGCTGCATTGCCCACTGGTCCTCATTGAGTCTACGTTCCATTGAGGGGGAGGATGGAGTCTCGAGATCCTCAACTTTCATTAACTGCAAGCAACGCACCGGAATCAACTTCATGACAAAAATGGCTTTTTAGCTTTCCCCTTGATTTCTATACAATCTTCTGTCTTTTACTGACATGGATATTACACGCGCGTTTTGGCGCCCAGTCGCTTGTTGAGCACCGAGGGAGACGCAGTGCAGGCTTTAGGACCGCGGAGACGTTCAATAAGCTTTCAGGGTTGCGAGTGTGCACATAGCAGCACTCTGGAGAAAAGCCCGGTCGGATGTGGTAACACAGAATACTTGTGAAATATACGTAGATATCTGTCCTTACCGCGGCGCTGCCTTCCGAAGAGCGCGCGTGTGTGCTGGGAATGGCTTTGCATCGCGGTGAAGGATTGGAAAATCCGCGGTCTGCGCCGCGCATCTGACAGAATTCAGACTTAATTGATGTTTTATATTATCTTTCGATTTCCCCCCCCCCACATTTCCCTTCAGTTTTTATTCCAAATTTTAAGTTTTGCCCCGCAGCTGCTAAGAGAGATTCTGTGCGCATTTTGAACATTTCAGAGGCAGGCAGTATGCGTCTCTGCTTTGGAATAGACAGCCCTCATGACAACTTCAGCCCTGCCTGACTGGGATATTCCTTCATAATTTCGAATTTCATTAATTCACGGCAAGACGAAGAGGTTTTTTCTGTCCGATCGTGTGATGATTACCCCCTGCCTTTACTGACGTCGGAATTCGGTCATTTTTGGGGCTTTTGGGGGGTAAGTTAATTCCTACTTTTTGGTAAAAATTGTGTAGTCACATTTTGATAAAAGTTCAATCAAAATAATTTAATATTAAGGTTCATTTCGGTGTTCTGTTTCATTACGGTTTGTTCAAACAATCGCGCCAATGTCGTAAATCAGAGTCAATAGCCATATCGAATATACAGATTGAATGGTACTCCTTGAATAAATTGAGGTGATCTTGCTATGGTATTCTGCAACGTCTGTTAAATTCTATTCACTACTGTGTGCTTCCTGGCTTATCTGTTTAACACTGTCTTCAGTTTTATAAATTATGTGCTCTACACACAAGTGGGTAATCTTTTCTATAGCAGTATTTATCTGTAAGTTCTATCTTTATTTTTAGATAAAAGTTTGTATTTGTATTGTATTCAAGGGCAGCATAAGACGCTGAAGTGATTTCTTAAGTCCGTCGCTTTACCAGGGAAACAAATAATTAGCACAGCATGAAACATTTTAACGTGCGTGTATTCGTGTGTGTGTGTGTGCGTGTGGCGGTGAAGGTGGGGGGGGGGGTCTGAATACATGAACAGTGAGCTAGTCTCTTCGCATCATGCTAGTAGTTTTAATGTTATAATCCGTGCGTTATCATCGTACAGTAAAGTTACGTGACCAGAGGACTCTTGGATACAAACCAGAGCATTTCCCTAATCAGTTTAGATAAAAAACTCCCTTATGTTAGAGCTTGTTTCAGCATTCGTGAGGCTACAGTACCGCTTTTCAGACAGTTGCATTTCAGCGATGTGTAAGTACAGTACCAGCGGAGGAGAGAAAGTCACGACGACACCCTTGAGGTGTGCGCTGGCGATAAATGTGAGGAATTTATCTGTCAACCCAATGTCGAATATTAAAGTCCACAAAACACCCCAATGTGAATAAGATAATGCACTTTAAATTGTTCCAGTTAAGAGTTAGCATGAAGATGAACGAAAGGCAGGGTTTTAACTTGGCTGTCTATTAATGTTAATGCTATTCGTTAATTTCATCAGTACAGTTTCCATATACCAGTATTTCACCGTTTGGTGTCATGATCATATCAGTATCTAAATTTGGAAGTAGCCCAGTGTTCTGGAACCACAAGTTTCTGAATCTATAGTTCTATAGTTGCTGAAGTAAAAAAAAACAGCTGAGACCAGAGGAAGCCAAATTCAGAGGTATTTATTAGAGTGCATATGGCCTGCACTGTGGAGACACTAATCACAGGTCCTTTACCCGATTTGGGGGTGACCTTTAATATACCCAGCATCCCTGTACATAGGGCAGTCAGTGACCCCAAAGTCTTCACAATTATGTAATTAGAACTGCAGTTTTACTATAGATTCCTCTGAAGTTCTGGTTACATTTTTCATTGGCAGATTCTTCAAATATGCAAGTGTTCTATAATAGCACTGAGGGAATATGTGTCAGTGATTAGCATACGTGAGTTTTTTGGGGGTTTTGTATTTGTTTTGTCTAATGAAGCATTTCCGGATGCTGTTATCTGGGTTCTTAGAACTGGAACCAATTTGATTCCGTCCTCACTTCCCCAGTGAAAACACATCAAATCCAGGCATCTATTGAGAGCACAACAGCTGGAATAGAGATACAGCCTATTACCACAAAAGAAACTAAGCCTACAAGCTGAGATGAGCTAACCAATGGGAGTAATGGAAAAAAAACTGCACAATGTGAGCAGTTTCTTCAGGCGACAGAAAGCCACCAATTACTGCACACATCAAATCTACAAATACAAACTCTGAGAATGAAAATGTTTATTTACTTACACATTTCTGCGTCTGAGTCAATATTCAATTATTTCACAAAATTCTTGATTTAAAAATTGTGACACCGTTAAGTTTGCACCACCAGAACACCTGTTATGTAACTGGTGTCCATAGTGACTTCTGTCACTCATTTCGTGACAAGTTTGATTTCTATGCAGATTTCCTTTCTTTAGTAAGTACGTGTTGGGGATCTTTCTTTTACAACCTAAATGTTTGAGCTTTCTGTTCATGATTTTCCAGATTCTCTTGAAATGGACTTTATTCCAAGCATCACAGTGTCTGCTGCACTTTGCTCTGACGTTTGATTAAGCCATGATGACTTATTTTCAGACCTAATTAGATGATAGTTTAGAATCTTAAGCAAGGTATTGACACAGTATTCCCAGAACCTTGGAGTTTGACATTTATAGTTCATATTGAACTTGCATTGTACTGAAATCAAACTCAATTAGTTTTGACTGTTACTCCGGTCAATTTATGAGCATTTGGGGAATGTAAAAAAAAGCAAAAGTGTAAATAGAGCTAACCGTAGTGGTTCGTTGCATACATATAATTTGGAGTGTTTGGGGGAAATGTTTGTAATTTGGCTCTTAAACATGCTGTGGTCGAGCATGTCTTAAGAGAGGGAGGAAGTAGAGGAGCAGAGAGGTGAGCAATGGTGTGGAAGAGAAGAAAGGTGTGTATCAGACACACACACACGCAGCATGGACTTGTTTGATTTCTGGTGGTAGAAGAATGTAAAGAGAATGTGGGAATGAGAGAGTGAGCGGATGAGGAAAAAGAAGAGCATAATGAAGCAGAAACGCTTGGGGAGCACCAAGACTAAACAACAGCTTGTTCCCCTTTGGTACTTAAGCCTGTCTGTTCTACCCCTCAGGCCAGTGAAAGACACAGTGCCCCAATAACTGCCCACTGATCTCAGAACAGCAGTGGGATTTTAACCAGCCAAACCGCATTCTCGATTACTCTCTCCTAACACTTCATGATACATACGCCAGCCAACTCAAAATTAGATGGCAAAATGTCGTAAACACTTATGCCAGTACATTGTTTACCTAACTGATGTTAAACATTACTATACTAATTATATTAATTATAATTAGTATGAAATTTTGGGGGAGGGGGGGTGTGCAAACAACGTTAAGCACACACAAGCTTTTACATCCCCAAATGATATTAATATAAATATAATCTAAGAAATCAAAAAAGCATTAATGTAGTCCCTGTTGTGCTGTGGATGCATACTGTGTTCAGTTCTGTTTTTAGTCAATGGGAATAGTTTTAACAAACCAAGGGAAATAACAATTAATAATCAGAAACATTCCTATTTCTCTGAAGAAAACATAAACAAGCAATGTAAAACAAAACAAAACCCAACCTTTCATTCCAGCAAAAGTTTATGGCAGTAAACATCAGTCATATTGAATGTGGATGCAAGCTATGACAACACTCCCATATAATGGAACAATTTGAACGATTGCAATTAATGGATGTGCTTTTGCGCTTACGTATGTTTATGTGTGCATGCAGGCCTGTGTGTAAACAGAAATACTGATTGGTGGTCTGTTGGATGCCTGTGATGAGCACGGAGTGACTGGAACAGTTGCTATGTGTTTGAGAGTGTTGCTGTGGGGACTCTTTCAATGTCTCTTTATCTTCTCCATTATATTTGTAATTATTGTGAAAGGCGCTGATGGTGCTGGGATTGTGGGCAGCTCGTGGGCTCGTGGGACGGGGAAGCCTGCCTGCTTGCTTGTGTCATACGGAGAGATGAGATGGAATTTGCAGAGGGGCGAAACAAAGCCAAGCCAAGTGCTCTGAATGCTTATATAGATTTGAATTTAATCCTTTTATGGGAAAGCGGCAGATTTCTAGTAATTGGTATTTGGCTCTATGAGGGACACGCACTTGCAGATTTATAGGGACACGTTTATATTTTAAGATGTACGCATGTTCTGAAATATTTAGTTAGAGATTGTGGACTTTTGTTAGCTAGCAGTGACAATGAGACCCTGAAATAATTCAGCCATATTTCCTAGGACTGACATATGATTTTGGCTTCTGGCTGCTTCTGGACCAGTCCTGTGAGCGTATTTATGTTCTGTCTGGGGGTATTTGACCTGTTAAATGTTCTGGAAATATCTGTGCAGATGTGTGGGGCTGCAGTCAGCTGCTCAGAGTCAGGCCTTCCGGGCGTCCCCACGACACTGTGCAGTGTCATGTCTATGGGCTCCAGCAGCTTCAACAAGGCTGACTCAATCTGGAGAGAAAATGCACATTAATTGCCCTGTTCTGTTTTTAATTTTTTTATTTATATGCTGTTATAAAGGAAAGATGAATGCATATGGTTTGTTAATTAAAAAACAAGAGATTACTCTATCTGGCTGAATACATGCCAAGATGGAGGTTTTATCATTTTGTTCACAAGCTGTTATGATAATATATTCTCCTTTTCAATACTTTCCTATTTCAGAAATGTTTCCAGATGCTGGAAGCTTAGATCTGCTGCCTTGGCTTTGCCGCCATAGCTGCGGAGATAACAATGATTGATGATGTGGTTAAGTCAGGGTGATGGTAGTTCAGTGGTCTGAGGACTATGAATGAAGATGTCTCGATGCTGGTTTAGCCTTAAGCAAGGCGTTTTTGCCCTGTTGCTTCAATGGGGACTGTCTTTTAACTGACATCTGCAGGCCGCATTGGAAAATCTACTAAAGGAATAAGTTCCAGCTCAGGGTTGGGGAGGATGGGGGGGTGATTCAGTACAATCTGCAAGCCGTTCTTACAACTGCACTATTAATCAGAGGCATCAGAGGTCCACAGACCTGAACAAAGACTCTAATGGAGCAGATAAAGTGTGTCTACTCACTAAGGCCGTGTAGTTTCGGCACCTATCTGATGGCCAAATCTAGGCGACGAAGACTATTTGGATCTGTTGTTACTGAAAGCAGAGTTACAGTGTACAAGTTCGTATTTAATTAACAATTAGCCAAATAGCATTTTGTAGCTCGGTGTTATTCTGTTCTGCACATTTCCTGACTGCATGTGGGCCTTGAGGAATGAGTGGAAGGACATGAAGATGAGTTTAATAACAAGGGAATACGAATGAGTTTAATAACAGCACTCGAGAGACATTTTATAAATAAGTGAATAATTAGATATGGGTATAAAATGGATAATGGAAAATAAAAATGAGAGAATTTGAAAAATTACCAGAGGGATAGAGAGCACAGGCTCCCTGGAGTCATTCAGTACGAGAGGCTTTTAAGAAATGTTACTCGGATCAGTTTGCTTCAGTCCGATCTTGTATGACTGTAACGTCTTAGTTACCACATGCTATGAATCATCCAAGAGGAAAAGCTGATCTTGCTGTCTCAGCAGGTACTTCAACAGGAGGAACTTAGAGCAGGTCTTTGATGTGCAGGCACTGATGGCAACAGTCCACTTGTGGTCGGAATGGAACAAGCTTCCCTGATACGGGGCATAAATCTTGATGAATGAGAAACCACAGAGCACCTTTAGCCTACAGAGCATATAATTATGATAAATGAACACGCTGACTTATACAGCTGCACACGGGGGACCATTTGGATGTGAAAACAGTAAGAAAACCTGTATTCACCTGTCACCTGTTTACCGGACCTTACTGTGCCTCTTATATACTAGCAGTCAGTTCTCACAGAGGTGAGATGTGCAGGGTTATGGTTAGGGTTAACGCTAACCCTAGCTAAGCTGCACAGACGTCTGAAAAAAAAAAAAAACGTCTACGGCTGTTGATTTGATCCATCTCATTCTCAGACAATAATCCAGGAGATCACATAGGGTAGATGAAAAAAGGCTAGATAAGAAAACATCAGCTTGGAGGCATCCCTTCTCACACACTGTCCCTCATACACTGGCCTTGGAAGCCTTCTCTGTCACACACCGGTTACTCAGAGGGCTTGAGTATATTCCCAATCACATATCCATACTCTCCCTTCTCACAGAATGTCATAGACCATAGAAGATAAAGATAAACATTTGTATTTTGATCAGAAATATAGTAGAAGAATATATATAGTATATATATATATATATATATATATATATATATATATATATATATATATATATATATATATATAGTAGAAGAAGTAGCAGAGAAGCTAGTGGTTGTAAACAGCTATAGTATAAAGAAGCATATAAGACTCTGGTAATGGGTTCTGCCACTCTTCTCAGAGCCAATCACTGACTGTCATTTAGAGGAGTCTACTAAGTGTAAACTCTCTCTTACAATGACATTTTCATGGACCAGTTATTTTTTAGTTCAAAACATCAGGAGGTATATATGGGACATGAACATCCTCATTCTGTATGTTATGTTCACTATACCACAGATGTGATATAGGCAGTGAAATGTTGAGATAAATTGCACTGCCATTGGGCTCAGAGTATTGGGCTCAGAGTCAAAGTACTGGGCTCAGAGTCACAGTACTGGGCTGAGAGTCACAGTAATGGGCTCAGAGTATTGGGCTCACAGTTGGAATAACATCGTCAGAGTCACAATATTGGGCTTTGAAGGATTTCTACATTATCATTAATACTCAACAGTGCTGGCTGAAACCAAAAGTGACCGTTAAATTAACATGCAGACTCATAACATTCACACTGTATCAGTCCCATTGAAATGGAACACATAGTATTGTGGTAATCTACTGATGTTTTAAGGACAACCACATTATGTACGCTGTAAGCAGAGGTGAGAATCAATTTATGTAAATAATGTTTTGGGCAAATTGTACTTTTAAGAGTTGCTTTTAAGAGAGATTGCTTTATATTCTTAGTCAAGTAATTTTGCAAGGTCAAAAATGTACATTTACATTTCTATGTTCCTCCCATTACTTAGATATAATTTTAATTCAGTGCAACTACTGGTGCCACCACAACCAGGACTGTTGAGTGTGGGAGTGGTATATAGTAGCCATGTGTGGGAGTAGCTGTATCCTGAAATGTAAATGTCATGACAAGTAAAAGTTTTAGTGTAGCACTTTTTCTTCTGAAGGTATAACACCTACAGAAGCCATGTCACATCTACTAGCTACGCTCCCAAACAGCCAACCAATCAACCACACCCACCTCGTTCATCACCTCCTGAATTTTGATTGCTTTCACCTGTTGTTCCCATTAAACTCACTATTTAATCACAGTTCCCATCTCCGTCTTTGCAAAGTATTGTCTCTAGCTAAGCATACTGAGCTGTTTTGCCTTTCTCACCAGTGGTTTGGTTATGTGTATCCACCCATTTTGCCTGCTGTTTTTCCACCTTGGCTCTCCCCATTCTGCTCTCTCGACCTACGCCTGCCTTTGATTTTGGTCTGGATTAACCCTTTGTACTGCGGCATTCTGTTAAAACAAATCGCTGATGCCTAATTGCCTGATTTCTTGTCTCCCTTCATGACAAGCTCTTCATAACATCTGACTTAAACATAGACAAACATTTAGAAGTACTGATTCCAACAGCCATGCGCTGTCATAAAAGGTGCTTTTGTCAACTTTCAGGTCAATTTTACAATTATATCAAGTGATAAAAAAAAATTGTGATTGTATATTACTTAAAAAGAACTGATCTGAATTTAAAACTTTAATGGGAGGAATGTGTAAGTAATGTAAAAATGTAAAAGTACATTTTTACCTCGCAAATGTACTTGAGTAAGTACTTTATACCCATGTCTGTGTACCAGAGATACATTAGAATGTGTCATGACACTTTGTAAGGTGAAACCACGCGGCCCATTATGGCTACAGAATTACACGTCAGAGGGTTTTTTTTGGCATAATGCTGATGACTTGACACAATTTGTCTAGTAAGGATGCTGGAAACGTTGAAAAAAGTGAGGATTAAAAAAAAACGGCTGTGTATTATCTTCCACCCTGTCATAATATTGACATGAAATACTGCTGTGTAACAGATATTTTAGGGTGTGACATTGACAGTTAGACATTGACTCAATAATGCTAAAAGTTCAGAAATGCTCTGGGAATGATTAACGATATGCTGGTTTTGACATTTATGCCAAACCCGTTTTAGCTTTTCTTCCTTTTTTTGAAGAATTTAATTGAATTGAATGAATTTAATTTAAGAACATCATTTTTTATTTCCACAAGTGCAAATTTAATTCTTACTAGTAAACATTAAATTTGTGATATCAAAAATTAATTTTTTACTAATAATAATTGATTAATTTTTAATGGGAGAAACATGTTTACATGTAAAAATTTGATTTTTACTAGTACAAATTCAATTCTAGTACAAAAAACAAATTCAATAAAGTGAAAAATAATAGACATTTAGACATTACCTGTGAATCAAAGACAGCACATACTAGTCCAAATCCAGAAAATTCTTTACTTAAAGGACAATGGGACAGCAAAAAATGAGTGCTACAAAAGAACAAGCAAAAGCACCTACCCTGCAAAGAACACAAACTGTGAAGATGACACCAGAAAATTGAGACAAGGAAAGCAAGACATAGGCTCAATCCGAAATGGCATACTTAAGCAGTGCGCACTAGATTTCAATGCGGTACGTGCTGCTCAACCGTTAAAGCAGTATGTTCTTTCAGTAGTTCTTTCAGTAGACATGCTACGTCCGCCATTTTACCTATGTCATATGACGTCACATGATCATAGTTAAATGCTCCAGTTGAATCATGGGATAGGACTGTGTGCTGCAATCACATACTTCAAAATGGATCCTGATACTTTTCGCTTACTGTTTAATGCATACTGTGTATTCAAGCATACTACCCTTTATCGCATACTGCTTTGGCGTTCTGTATAGGAGGGAAGTACGGTATTTCGGATGGAGCCATAGTGTAAGTTGTGAAATGGGGTAACATTAGGGGAACGGTGAAACTTAAGTGGCACCATCTGCCCCCTGACCGAAAAATGTCGTTTTACCATTCAATTAAAAATGTTATATCCAGTAACAGTGCACAGACCTTTTAAGCTTCTTAAGAAAAAATATATATATTGTTGTTAAACAAACCAGGTGACATGTCAAATCTATTGAGAATCAAGGAACAACATTCTGGGTTTTTACCCAACCATAGGCGAAGTTTTATAGGAAGTCACTTAGCTAGTGGTGTCTAGACCCTTTTTAGGGGTTTTCAAGGACACCTAAAAATAAGAGTAAATAGTCATTTTTTTAAAGGTTGGTCTTTATTAAGCTGAAAAATCTTATAAGCATAGAAAATATACTGTATGATTAAATTTAACATTTAAACAAAAAATGCAGCAATCTCCTTGCCTCGCAAATGGTATAATCAACTTTCCCTCTCCTACTCCCGCCCTGCTCTCCCCGAAGTTGCAATGAGAGCTAGTTTGACAGTGGTGTGATGAATTTTTTTTTTTTATCCCCTAGAACTGATGCTAGAATCAGGTAACGGTATATAAGTTAATAAATGACTATCATTTACCGGTCACTTATTTGTAACGAAAAAGCTGCAGATCATGCAGATCATGACTTGATAATGACACCTAAGTAATCTAAAATTAACTGCTGTTTCCATAAAACATTTTAGCTTAAATTTAGCATTTAGCTGGCTAGTTCACAACTGACCTAGTTGGCTAGCTAGCTTGCTAACATAAGTGTCCCTAGCTAGAGAGATCACTAAAGATTACCGTTAGTGCAGGACTTAGGACAAGAATGAGGTAGCAATGTTGTCAGCAAGGTTGACATTCCCCAAAATGTCTTCAGTTTTAAGACCAATTTTCTTTTTGAGGAAAAGATGTTTACACAGCATGTAATGTTCAGTGTGAACGGTCACTAGACAATATCCAATATGCCATTGTATCCAGGCTACTAGGTGTTTTTCCTTGATTGACTGGATGTGATCACCTAGATATTTTCACATAAATATAAAAAAAATGTATCGTTGGCTTGATATTTTGAGAATTGTATACAGAAATTCACTAGGACATGGAATCAGCTTATTCTAGTGACTCAAGGAGTCTAGGCCGCTAGAAAAGTTCACTTTTTCTTAGATCTCAAGGTTGCCATGTATGTGTGTATTAGAGGCTGTACTTAATTTAGCTGCAATGTTAAAAATGCTTGGATTTAATTACAACATTTGTGCCCTCAAAAATATCTTGACATACCAGCACTGCATACTTCATAAACCAATGGAAGATGTTGCCCTTATTATCTCAGGGTTCCTTAAATACTGAAGGAAAAAATATTGAAAGCAATAATGCCAAAACAAAGATTAAATCTTGCACGATTCTACACACTGTTAGAAACCTCTGGTATGCGTATTTATATTTAATTTAAACAATAAACAGGGTTTCTTAGTTATCTATCCTTGAATGGCTATGTCTATATTTCCCAGATTTGTATTTATTTATTTTTTTATGTGCCCTATCTTGAGAGAGCTGAGTGAACACTATGGCTTAAAAGTTATAACGGAATCATTTTCTGACTGTCGGTTCACACTGTGCTACTGCAAACATATGTGAGCATCCCAGGAGAGCAGAAAGATGAAATGCTGGTCAATTGTTTCACACAAAAATAAAAATTGAAGCGATGAAAGTGTTGTCCTACTGCCCAGATGAAATTGCATTCAAAGGTGTAATCAAATCTTTTTTTTTTCTCTCCTTCCTTTTCCCGGAGGCAAGGATGTTTTCTCTGTGATGAAGCAAGGCCAAGACAGCACAGAATAATCATTTTCTTCCTTTTTACCACCACCAAAAGCTTCTTTTTGGTTATTTCCATCAGATTTGGGTGCAAGCTGTTCTATGCTTCCATGCATGTGTAATGTACTGTTACATATGTGACAAAGATACAGATAATCATAGAAATGTTACATGCTCTGGGCTTTCAAAAAACAGAGTATTGAAGGGTTTTCCTGTCCCTCACAGTTGCCTACAGCATGTCTAGTTACTCATTCATGAAGGTTTTCTATGTGATACATAGCACATTACAGTGAGATAAACCTCCTCTTCTCACAATCGACCAGCTTTGGGAAAGAGACCTTGGATTTATTGTGGTATCAGCTGAAGGCTATAGCTGTTTCTTTAGAACAGATAACTCAGCTTTGACCAACACTTCCTGCCTACGAGAGTAATGCTTCACAATAGAGAGCGAGAGAGATGGGGAGGGGGAGGAAGAGAGAGAGTACAATGGAGAAGAAATTCATATACTGCTATCACCTTAACAGGTAGTGTCAGTGCAATCATCGCTCTTCTTTTGGGGAAGGGGAGTGCATGTTTCTTATATAAGCCAGGCATTTTCTGCTAGCCAATCAACTGGAGCCACTCTCTGCTGCTCTAAATCATGTTTTCTTTCTGATTTGTTGTGCATGGCACATGTATCTAATCACACATCATTTAATTCCACAGTGAACTTCTATCTAATACAGACATAATTGGTGAAAGAGATTAGATGCTTGTCTTGTATGCGTCAAATATGCTCTATAGCTCTGTAGCTCTGGTCTTTCTGTGTTCTTCTCTCTGGAGCCCTGGTCCCCCTGTGTTTTTTTTTTAGCTCTGGTCCTCATGTGTTCTTGTTTCTGGAGCTCTGGTCTCTCCTGTGTTCTTCTCTCTGGACCTCTGATCCTCTTGTGTTCTTATCTCTGGAACCCTGGTCATCCCGTGTTCTTGACTCTGGACTTCTGGACCTCCTGTGTTTTTGTCTCCTAAGCTCTGGTCTCTCCTGTGTTCTTCTCTCTGGAGCCCTGGTCTTCCCAAGTTCTCTTTGCACCTCTGGTCCTCCTGTGTTCTAATCTCTGGAGCCCTGGTCTCTCTTATGTTCTTCTCTCTGGACCTCTGATCCTCCAGTGTTCTTATCTCTGGAGCCCTGGTCTCTCCTGTGTTCTTGATTCTGGAGCTCTGGACCTCCTGTGTTCTTGTCTCCGAAGCTCTGGTCTATCCTGTGTTCTTCTCTCTGGAGCCCTGGTCTCTCTTGTGTTCTTCTCTCTGCACCTCTGGTCCTCCTGTGTTCTTATCTCTGGAGCTCTGGTCTCTCTTGTGTTCTTCTCTCTGGACCTCTGATCCTCCTGTGTTCTTATCTCTGGAGCCCTGGTCTCTCCTGTGTTCTTCTCTCTGGACCTCTGATCCTACTGTGTTCTTATCTCTGGAACCCTGGTCTCTCCTGTGTTCTTCTCTCTGGACCTCTGATCCTCCTGTGTTCTTATCTCTGGAACCCTGGTCCTTCGGTGTTCTTGATTCTGGAGTTCTGGACCTCCTGTGTTCTTGTCTCCGAAGCTCTCTTATATCCTGTGTTCTTATCTCTGGAACCCTGGTCCTCCCATGTTCTTGACTCTGGAGTTCTGGACCTTCTGTGTTCTTATCTCTGGAGCTCTTGTCTCCATGTGTTCTTCTTTCTGGAGCATGCACTCTACCATGACCTGGCTTATGAATCACTATAACTGTGACAACGGAGAAATCAGTGAAATCTTACATAAAGGAACAACATATGTGGTCTGCACCTGGTCACCACTGAAATCTGATTGGCCACCTTGGTCACTACACCAATCGTTCCTTTCATGTAACTGGTTGATTAAACTGTTTCCATCTACTCATTTGGGAAATAGTTGTTCAGCATATGATTCACTGCTTATATGTTCTCTCCATGTGTTTTGCATCGACTCGTAGCTAGCAAGATCTATTTCACAAGCTAAGAAAATGTTTTTTAGTTTTTTAGAGTATTTTAGTTATATTTCTTCCAGCAGAAATAGGCTCCTAACGACTCCTAACTTGGTTTGGTATTCAAAATATTTGGATAAACCTTTTTGAGGTTTTAGTTACAGATCACATTATTTGATTTTACTTGATTTTATTATTAATATATTAAAATACTTAGCATAGTTGCTATACAAACAGTAAAAAACATTTAAAGCTGTTTTGCCTATTTCTCTTAAATGTTCTGTTTAGCTGCGTTTACCGTGTTCTTCAGGTCTTGTGTTACTGACCTCACACTACGGTCTTACTGCACTTGTGATAATGGACATTTATTTCAAACTCAAGGTCATGCTTTTGTGTCGGTCAGGTCTTGCTGCCTTCCTCTTCTTATGTCTTTATGCTACTTTAGCATCAGCTTGTGGAAAGAGCTGGAAAGCACCAGCACTTCAGTGAACACACTATTTATTTACAGCAAAAGAGTCTAAAGTGCTTGGTGAGGAAAATGGAGAGGGAATAGTTAAACCTGACAGACAGGCACTGAAGAGGGTAGCGCGCTAAATTGCTAGCTAATGAACAAAGGGAGACAGACCAAGCTTATTGAATGCATATGCACAAATCACCACTCTTTTAAACATTAAAGATTCATTTTTGACTGGGCTGTGCAGATGTGTAAGGCATCCTAGGAGTGGTTGATGTGCCTTCCCTGCCTGTCTCTCTGCCACCAAAATATATTGCCTTCGGTTATTAATGAGACTAAACTACAGTTCTGCACTTGAGACTCAAAAGTTGACTCGGGCTCATACCAGACTCAGTTCTTAACTCGTAGTCTCATGCAGTGACTTTTAGTGAACACGTTACGTCTCCCAGTAATGGCATTCTGGTTTGTCTCATTATTGACCTACGGTCTTCCTAGAATTCTGGCAACGGACATTTATTTCAAACTCAAGGTCATTTTTCTGCATTTCTATTGTGTTCTTTAAACAACAAAAACAGCATTAGCGATTGTAAAAATAGATATGTTCACTTAATTTAAAAATGCCTAGAGTTGCCACTGGCTGGGGCAGATTTAGGAGGATCTCTGATACCGCATAATGAGTTAGCTTTAGAGCTCGACTAAAAGCATTTTCATATCAGAATATCAAGATTAGTAGTTGAGTTGTTAATTTACAGGATTAGCATTCATCTGGAGCACCTGCCCCTTTATGTACAGTTTGTTAGTGAAGTGACTGAAGCATGCCAAACTCCTGAGGTAATCATATGCTCTTCTGACTCTCACTAAACTGGATTTAATATTCCAATTGTTCATTTGTGTTCACTGTCATATTGGTTGTATATTGTTTTGCTTGCAATGCCCTCAACATGGGAAAGCACACTGAGAGGTTATTATGCACAAAACATTCTTGTATACCAGTCAACTAAGCAGAGGCATCATGTGAATTTGACGTCACCTGATAGCAATCAAGAATCGTGGGTGAATTTTTTACTATCTGGTGAGAACTAAATTTTTACGATCATCGTCCGTTCTCTCTTTCTCGTCTTTGCACATCACTCAGTCCCTCGGACCGCCCCCGCATGCCCCTGGAGAACCCGCCTGCCCCAGGAGACCGGCTCCAGTGCACGGGTTCTCCCAGCAGGGTAAAGGATATAAGCCAGGGGCTGTGTGGAGCTACGGAGGGCCATACCTTACAAGCCATCACCCAGCCACTCTTTTCTTCACCTGCTGCCTGACAAACGTTCTTCCCTCTTACACGCTTCCCTCTGTACTGCTCCACTGCTGGGCATCAGTCAGGCTTTGTGCTCGTGTGTGGGCCCGGTGTGTTTGTGCGTGCGCGTGTGTGTGTGTGTGTGCGTGCGTGCGTGTGTGTGTGTTTGTGTGTGCGCATGTGCCTGTGTGAGTGTGTGTGTCTTCTCTGCTCCCCCTGCAGAGGAATTGACCTCCTTTGTTTATGGATCTGTGAGTCCTTTCCTCTGCTTTTCCACAGTGAAAGCCTGCAGCTTAGCTGTGGGGGGATAGGAGCTGTGCTTTCTTCCGCGCTGGGCCCTCGGGGCCCGGGCCATGTGACCCACTGTTGTTGTAGAGTGATTTGGCTGATTAAACGTGAGTGGTGGTTGAGCCTGGTGCTCCTGCTCCTCAGAGGCTCCGTCCCTTCTTTTGGTGTGCCGAACCGCTCTCGCGCGCGCGCGCCTGTGTGTGTGTGTCTGTGCGAAGACTCCTTTGGTTTTATTTACAGTCTAATAAAGAGCGGTGAGGCGCACCTGCCAATCAAACCACCCAGCGAGGGGCCTGAAGATGAAAAATGCGCAGTGACATTTCTCTTCTCTTTTATTATTTTCCTCTTCTATTATTTTTCCATTACAATCTTTGGCAGGAGGTGCTGCGAGCCTCGTTAATAAAGATGGCCACGCATAACTGTGAGGGAGCTGCTGTAACCCTGTGCAAGGGCAGGTGTATCCGGGGGCCCAGCAGCACAGACCACTCGTTGAAGTGGCCATATGCTTAGTCGCAGCATTAGTTAGCATCAGCTCTACTCGAATGACAAAGCCTCCTCTCGGGTGCCGAGCTGATTATGCACAGCACACACACTGCGGTCTTCTGCTGTCATGCGCGTCGGTGTCGTTTGTGCTAACAGTAGGACAGGGACTCTGATTCACACTCCATTGACTGATGTGGTTAACTTTACCCAGATTTGGCCCCTGCATGATGGATGATAATACACAATTGCTGTAAATGTTGCCATTATAAATGGGAGCCCCACGTTGTGCTGAAATGCTGGTCCTGTACACAACTATGCGCGTGTGTGTGTGTGTGTGTGTGTGTGTGTGTGTGTGTGTGTGGGGGAGAGAGAGAGAGACACTCTGTCACTCTGCACTAATGACCCAATGGGAGTGTGTCAGCTCGCCTGCTTCGCAGCAGGGGGTGATGGGAAGGCCCAGCTGCAGAAGTGTAGGTATTTGCGCTGAGTTGATTTGTTGATTTCAGGGAGCAGACCTGGATACCTGGAGCTTGGGAGGTATGAGGTGCTCTCAGAGTAAGCAAATGCAGCTTTGTAAACTCAGAGTAAGCAAATAATACCTAACATTATTGCTTTGGTTAGGTAGAATTAGATTTTGAGTTGGTAGTGTCATCAACAGATTATACATTTTTGTTGTTGTTGTTGATGTTTAAATTGTTCATTTTCTACTAATTTGATGGTGTAATTACAAAACCACTGTCAAATGCACGTATGTTTGACTCATTGTGAAAAACAATTAAAAGTGAATTGCATAACGTATTGGAAAGGAGGGGAATGGAGGCATTTGTTTGTATATGCTTTGGGGCAGTGTGATCCCCTTCAGCATCCTGATCTGGCCATGGTAACAAGCACCGCGGGCACTGTTTTAGTCCACTTCACACTGGGAGGCAGGGAACTGTTAAGGCACTCATGATTGGACGGCGCAGTGTACTCTTCCTGCTCCTGGATCTGGAACCCGAGTTGCTGTGGTAACACCCGGCCCCAGTGGCTGGGTGTGTGTAAACACTGGTTGTCCTCACTGGTCTGGATGCAGGTCCATCTTTCTCTCCTCCCAACTCCATGGAAACCATGCTCTCATATGCTACCCAGAGACATGGCCACTAGAGTGCTGCCACAGTGCCCGGTGACTGCGGTGGGGGGCGTCCACGGCCAATCAGCAACCTTCATTCTGTTTAACTTCACCTGTGGCCCTGTGCCCACATACTGAGCTCAGTAGTCTAAAGCATAGGCTGGGATGGCTTTCTATAATCAAATATGGTTGCAAATCTCAACGTGTGTGTGTGTGCGTACGTATCTGGCTTCCTCTACAAATGGATTTTAAATGTATTTGTGACATATGCTTGCTTTTGTACATTTGGAAAAATGTGCTGGTGATTTTCCCATAGTTCTACTTTGTCCATATAGAGCCAGTTTCTTTCAGCCTGTGGCACATCATTGATCTCCACTCAAATGTGAACAAAAATGGTAATGGTAGAAACTTCCCAGTTAGGTTTTTTTAATTTTTTTATTCGAAACACTGTTGTGGCAGACATAAAGACCTGAACAGCAAACACAATGGCAGCAGCCTACGAAAACAGCAATAGCGATACCAAATATATCAAATTGAACCCCTGATGAATCCATGCGGACGGTACATCACGCTCACATGCTGAAGCCGCGAGCCCTGTCCACACAGCAGTTATGTTGAGGATTGATTGGCTGGCTGATGGACTCCATACTGTCAGCAAGTCCTGGGAACACTCCAACAGCAGAAGTGCTAATGTCAGCTTTCCCCCTTTCTGCACTAGTGTTGGGATTAGGGTTAGGGTTAGGGTCTGGTCTCACTTGCTGCTCACAGCATAGGAATTCAGTGCTCCAAGTCAGAAATCCAGCAATCTCATACAGAAATGCAACTCTCCCATGCAGAAACCCAGCACTCCCATTCACTTCATCTTTGGGATGGACTCAAACATCATTGTCTGGCTTTCACATTTGTTATGTAATATGAATAGTTGGCCATTGTTGAAAGTTAGACTGGCATATATATTTTTATGAACTTATCATATGAATATAATTTATATGAAATGTCATATGAATAGATCAAATTCAGAATAGGATTCTTCAGTGCAGCTGTGTTGACCCTAGGCTACGATCATGCCGTTGAACACGATATTCGGTGCTGTAAGGTCAACCCTGTTCTCAGTTGGTTGGGCCTGACCCAATGTTTTCTTTTTAACTCCGTTATTATTAAATGAATATTTCTGTGTTTACTGTGGGTGGAGCAGCACAACTGGAAAAGAGACACTCAACATCTGGTGTGTTCAAACCCACACTGTTCCAAAAACTGCCACCAAGGTAGCATTTTCCAACCCACATTGTTCCAACACTGCATGTACATTACTGCACCGCGAGACTCACTTTTAAGTGCCAAATGGAATTTTCCTGACTCACGACGAACTGGATGCAAAAGCTTACAAGTTCTGCCCCATTTCTTTCAATCTTCTTATGGGGATATAAACTATTTATGCCACCTCATTTAAATACCCCTTTCACTCCCTAGTTTACCCAACTAACTAAATACAACTGACTGAATTTGCTTATCTGTAACATATAAAAATAAACAACTCAGTTGTGGCTGCTGAATGTGAATCAGCATTAAAATGATTAATAGAATCAATAGGACGTCTAACAAAATGAACTTAATTGCAGACTCACCAAATCTAATGCCGTAATAGAGAAAGGGAATTAAGGAGTGCAGGTGCCCTCAAGCAGACATAAATCGCATTTGTATTAAGTTGTCTGCCAGTCAGTCATTTTGACTATCTCTATAAATATAGGAATGCGTGTACAGGGTGTGTTGCTCATTCAGGGCATATTACTGATTGTGTAGAGTTTATAGCATCGTTGTGCAGGGGGTACTACTGATTGTGTAGAGTTTATAGCATCGTTGTGCAGGGGGTACTACTGATTGTGTAGAGTTTATAGCATCGTTGTGCAGGATGTATTATTGATTGTGCACAGTGTTTTATTTATTGTGGAGGGTGTGTTGCTAGTTGTGCAGGGTGTATTGTTGATTGTGCAGGGTGTATTGTTGAATGTGCTAAGTATTTTTCCTGCTCAGTAGCTCCTACTGAAAGTGACAACATGACATGAAGGTCAAGATTCACCTTTTGTTCCTGGATTTACTCCTGGATTATGTGAAATAATATTTTAGTCCATATTTGCTGGAGGAATTACCAAACCAAGGATTGTAGTGTCTTTATGCGTAAATGCAGGAGTGTTTGTAATGGTATGATTGAGTGTGGTGGTGTTGAACTGGCACATTGTGAGAGCATAATGACAGGCTCAAAGCGTTTGAGATGATGACACCCAAACATTATTCAGCCAAACAGACATGATCTTTACAATTGCTTTGGGAAATTAAGGAAATAACTGAGGCTATGATCAAATTATAATAACACACCTGCCCATCATATTCTGATAGCCTCTTTGATGCTACATTGTTAAGAGTTTCTAGGTACAATGCAATTTAAATTCAATTATGCTACAACAACGCTGTTATGTAACTGCTATAGAAATGCAGTTCTGCTGATGTCTGAGCTCACGCTCTTCCTTTTACTGCCAGCGCTTTTTCACTGTGAAGTTTTCCTGCACAGCATCTCAACAAATGATAGTCACAGTGAAACTCCCAATTGCTCTCCTGGGAGAGTGGTGCAGAGCAGCAGAACTGTCTTCTCTCTACACCCTCAACAGCCAAGTGGCTACGAGTGGGCACACTTGTTCTAGGACTTCTACTCCATAATGGATTTTGCTCTTTGATCCCGCGAGAAGACCCCCGGCGGCCTTGCGTGTGACGGAGGGAAGCGTGGTGCACGTCTCCAGGTGATTTATCAGAAAGGAGCACAGGGCGGGCACGGCGCTGGAGGCCAGGGTTCTGGGACCAAGAGCAGAATATTGGGGGGGGGGGCGTGACGGAAACAGATACTGGGCAGCTGGGGGTAGAGCTCAGTGGGCTAGGAGAAAAGCTTGGGGTGGGGGTTATGAGGATTAGAGACCATGGTCTGGTGGGAGGGTGCAGACCGGGTGGCTTTGGACAGAGGCTGGGTGATTGGGGGCAGAGACCGTATGACTGGGGTCAGAGACACTGCAGCTGGGGGCAGAGAGGGGGGCACTGCTCATGGTGCCTCTCTCATTAAGGCTGACCTGCAGTGTTCTGGGGACCACGTCCAGCCAACGTTGACAGCACCGATCCTTGTGAACTAGAACACCCAGCGATGTGGATCAGTCATTCCCTCTGCTCCTGCAGTCTGTGTAACAACCCTGTAGAGAGAGCCACCCCAAAACCCCTCACCCTTTATTTACTTGTTTATATTTTCTTTTTTCTTTTCTTTTGTTTCTTTCATTCGATAGTGTCTTGTTCTTGATGCATTTAGGCATAATTGTTAAATCTGTCATATGTATTTTGCTTTAATATTTTTATACTTAATCAAATAGAGCTTGTGTATGACTAAATAAGGCTCGGAAAAGGAGGTTAAAGTTTTAGTTAAGCACTACAAACATTATGTTTAGTCCATGTATGCAATTAAAACATACACTTGATTTGGTGTTATGAAAATAAATGTATAATTGATTCATCATGTTGATCAATGTAATGTATGAGGTAATAACATTTACAAAATCAAGCATGTAGTTCTGCCCTTTATTATTAAATTCAACTGACAATATTAAAGAGTTATAAACAATAAACATTGCGGAATATCTGAAAGACTGTAAAGGCAATAGAATAATGGTTTAGAATAAATAATAAATGTGATAATAGTAAAGTGTGTGTGTGTGTGTGTGCGTGCGCGCGTGCATGTGTGTGTGTGTGTGTGTGTGTACTTCTGTATATATTCAGTTGTTCACAATGTAGAGAGTGCTGCTACACTGTATGTTATTGCTGCCAATGTGCAGATTATTACTACCACACTGTAATTAGTGATGCATAGTGATGCTATATGTAGATACTGCTGCCTCATTCTAGATTAGTGCTGCCACTAATCTGCAATTTCTACAGATATGTCATTCGTTGAAGTTGACACACCTCCTAGTCAGAGTTTATTTGGAGAAGAGAGAACACCAAAAAAGAAAAGAAACAAACCAAAGCTCCATAGATTCAATCAACCAGAGAATAATGGCAGTTTTCACAAACACAGAGTAAAATGCCAAACCTTCCTTCACAAAGATTAAGACAATATATTGCACCACACTGTTTTAGTGCTGCCTTACAAAAGATACTGAAGCAAGTGCTGCCACATTGCAGTGCTGACACATTGTAGATTGGTGATGCCATTATAGATTAGTGCTGCCACACTGTATCTTAGTACCACCTCAGTGCTGCCACACTGTAGATTAGTGCTGTCATCTGTAGATTAGTACTGTCATGTGTAGATTAGTGCTGTCATCTGTAGATTTGTGCTGTCATCTGTAGATTGTGCTGCCTCAATGAAAACCAGTGCCTCCTCATTGTAGATTAATGCTGTAGATAGTGCAATCTGTAGCCCTTTATAATAGCGCTGCCACACTGCATATCAATGCTGCCAAATTCTGGATTAGTGCCACCACACTGTTGATAGTACTGCCACAGTTTCTATAATGTTGAAACGTGTAGATGAATGCTGTTCCCCTTTAGATTAGAGCTGCAGTAGTGTAGATACTGCTGCTTTCTGTAAATAATGCTGCAAGAGGAGGGTGCTTCAGCTAATTTAATAAATGTGGCGATTTCTTAATCGAAAAAGCACTGTTTTTTTTCATTCTGTCATGTACATTTCTGATTTCGTGTCATTGTAATGCGCTGCTGATATTTTGCTTTTTCCAGAAAGTATCCAGAAATATGCACAATTCTTTTTCAGCCAGCAGGTATCTAAAGGTAGACTGCTCAGTGATTATGTGCTACGATTAAGTGCTGTTCAGATTTGTGTTAGTTACGTTGGTCTTATAGTCTTTCAAAAGTTCACGTGTGTTAGTGAGGGGTTCTTGAGTCTTAATGAGGGTGTTATGTGTTTTACTTAGGAGTTTGTATATCAGTGAGGAGCTTTTGTGTGTCAGCTAGGTGTTAGTGAGTTAGTGAGGAGTGTGTTAACGAATCCACAGATCTATGGTTGAAGGAGACCTGTTGTCATACTTGAATGACAATCTCCATGTACGGTCTCATTTTTCCTTTTAGTTAGATTCTTGAGCAGAGGAGTTCTCACTTCACAGCCATAAGGAAACAACTGAGTCAGTTGCTAATTAAAACAATCTATCCAAGTTCCTAGTGGAATCTCTTCAACAAATATGTGTGGATATTCTCTCCTGAGTGATGAAATTAGTGTTTTGTTTTTTTTGTGTGTTTTTTATGCCATAATGGTTTTCTCATTGCAATTTTTATGCCTGCACTTCCCCTCTGGACCGTTGAAGTGTAGAATAATCCTTTGTGCCAAATTGAATAAAGGACCTTTCTCAAATCAGTGAAGCATTCAAAAATTTAGCTTTTATTCTGGACAATACATTTAACATACTGGGTGTATAGACTGCAAAAAGGGCAAGTGGTGCCATAATGTGAAGTTAACTTCCATTAAAAATAAGTTTAAATACCTAGAATATTTCTATTGATTTGGCCTTCACATTGAGGATGCCATGACATCACAATGAGGATGCAATGACGTCACATTGAGAATGCCATGACATTTCATTTAGGATGCCATGACATCACACTGAGGATGCCTGCCTTCATCTTTGCTTATATCGTCATGCTCCTGATGAGTAAATGAGTTCTAGTAAGATTTGATTCTCTTCAGTAGTCTATGCTAATACGACTTTATCCAGTTTCAGTTGGTTAGGGCTATGCTGATGGCTTGTCTTGTCTGCTAATTCTTCCTGCTTTGCCTTTCAGGTTTTTCCAGCTCAAAATTGGCTTGACTGACTCTTCAATTAGAATGAATAGATGGTGAATATGTGATGCTTTTTTTAGTGTACTGTTATATTGCTTTAGTAATTCAAAGAAGGTGTATTCACATTAAATCCCCCTGGCTCTCTCTTTCTTTCTTAGCCCCACCCCATCAATTCAGTTCAATCCAGTAAAACTTATGGCATTGCTACATTACTTTACAGTATTGATAAAGCAGGATTACAGCAGGATTGCCAAAGCAGGATTACAGTATAAAACAATTTGAACAAACCTTTGAGATATTAAGGAACTTAACAATATTAAGCAAATGAACAATTAATGAACATGCTGTACAAATTAGCATGAAAGACAACTTTAAGTTCACTGCAGTGGTGTTTGGGTGGCCTACCCACTGTCCCTCGTGTGGTGTCATGCAGATCTTTAGTGCTGCTAAGTGCTGATGTCTTTCTTGTCTCCTAATACGATGGGCAGTTTGCTAGTATTAGACATCTAAAGTCGGGTTGTATCATCTCCAATTTTGTAAAGTGAATTTGGCCAAATAATTCACATTTAGTCATTGTTGCACTGCTGAGAGACTATGTGATCTTTGTGGCCATGATTTCTTATATCGGCCAGTCTGCACGACCGTGCAGTGTTCACTGAGTCTGTACTTTGTAAGCATGGTTCTGTGTTTAATATCAGTATTATCTATCTCTCTGTCTGTTTCATTATCTCTCCCCCTCTCTCACTGCCTCACTGATAAATTTTCTTCTGTAATGCTTTATTGGCATGACTGTGATAATATTTGTCAAATCAAAAGTATATAGACAATATGTAAAAAGAAGTGGAAAACAAACATATTCATATTTAATATTTTAAAAATATTTTTTTAAGTTGGTTTGGGCAATATATATCAAAAACGTATCTCATCTTCTATTTCCATTAAAGCACATTGCCTACGCAGTCTGTGCTGTCTGGCATCCAGATGTGTTGATCTGCCCCTTTCCACTTCCAGGCTGTGGTCAATAATTCTATATTTTGGGTCTTTTCTTGTACATTTTTAATGTTTAGATAATGTGCCAGGGTAGTGATCTAATTTGTAGTGAGCTTATTTTTTATTTATCATCATATGTGATTGGTAGTATTTTTCCAGTCAGTGTCTTTTATTATCATTATTATTATTATTATTATTATTATTATTATTATTATTATTGTTGTTGTTTCCTCCCTTTCTAAAGTAGGAACATGAGTGTAGATGTCCAGTGCCCAGTGTTCAGTGAACCGGGCCAGTCAGCAGGGAGGGTGTGATTGTGAGTGGAGGGAATTGGCCAGAAGAGCTTTGTATTTTATTAAATGTGGTTTGTCTTGATTGAGTGATTGATTGAAATAAACTCTACTGGAGTTTTATGCCAGTTTTATTCAGATGTTATTCAGATCTAGATTTCAGACCAATGCAATCTCTCTTTCTCTCTCTCTCTCTCTCTCTCTCTCTCTCTCTCTCTCTCTCTCTGTGTCTCTGTCTCTCTTCTCTCTTTCTGTGTCTCTGTCTCTCTCTCTCTCTCTCTCTCTCTGTGTCTCTGTCTCTCTTCTCTCTCTCTGTGTCTCTGTCTCTCTCTCTCTCTCTCTGTCTCTGGAGCTCCTGTACAGCATGCCAGAGATGCAGCTGCTGATAATCTTAAATAGAATAATTCAGCAAGTGCAGAGATGTTTCTCTGCAGTGACTCACAGGAGCAGTGGGCTGAGGTCCACATGCCTGCTTGTGTGTGTGTGTGTGTGTGTGCATGTTGTGTGTGTGTGTGCGTCCGCGTGCAGTTGATCAGGGTTTCCTTTGCTTGTGGAGGGGGGGTTGCAGGCATGGGTGCATATGTTTTTGATTGTGGTTGTGGTGGACCAGGGTTCTTGTGTGTGTGTGTGTGTGTGTGTGTGTGTGTGTGTGTGTGTGTGTGTGTGTGTGTGTGTGTATGTATGTATGTGTGTGTGTGTGTGTGTGTGGTGCTTCTTGATGTGTGAGGAGTGAGCAATCACTGCAGTTTTCTTGCAAATAGAAACGTTAATAACTCGCAAAGGTGGTGGGAATATCAATTTATCACCATGCTTCCAAGAGAGGAGAGGAAGAGAGTCAAGGAGGCACAGAGAGAGGGAGGGAGAGAGGGATAGAAGGGAAGGAGAGAGGGAGGGAAAGAGGGAGAGAAGAGAAGGGAGGGTAAGGCAGGAAAGCAGGTGGCTCATGTGTATGAGGAAGAAGAGGAAGATAGACAGCAAAGGAGGGGAAAGAGGACATAAACTATATAGCATATTCTATAGCTTACATTTCTCTCTCTCTTTGTCTTTGTCGTGCTCTCTCTCTCTAGCAGATGCTGCAGTCGGATAATTGAATCTAGATGAATTCAATGGGAAGAAGTAAAAACTATGAAGGGGGAGGGGGAGCGATGCCGAGACACAGCAGAGACGGGGACGAGGGTAGAACAGCACAGGCACACAAAGCATTATGGGAATTTCCTTGTGCTGAAGCCAGACAGGGACTGCAGAAGCTCCTCGCTGAAGAATTAAGATCTGTAGATGCTTTGTCTGTAGCTCTCACAGGCTGTAACTTGTATTGGGGGGTTTTCAATTATGCAGGCTCAAAACCCAACAGAGCTAAGGGGTATGGAAATGAATTCATATCAGCTTGTTTGTGTGAATACAAAGTTATTATGAAAAACTGAATGTTAAAATCTGTTTTCTTTCTTTTGTTCATTCTCTCCTCTAAAAACTTTCTCTCTGGACATAAGTAGACTCCAGCTAGCCAGGTTTTCCAAGCTCTCTGAGATCCTTGTCTGACAGGACCTACAGATCTGCTGAGCTTTTGAATTAATTTAGACCTAATCAGGTTCTTTTCTTTTGAAACCAGTCACTGCCCCTTTTCACATTTTTGCTCTGTGCTAACTGATCAGTTCTGAGTGTCTGAGCTGCCTTTGATTGGCTAATATGATCTCTTAAGTGTCTGAGCTGCTGTTGATTGGCTATTATCACAGTATATGAATTGCGCTTTGACAAAATCCAACATTACAGTCATTTACTTCAACTTTAAACATACATGGAGCCCCCATTCGAGACCAAGAGATTTAACCTTGTGTTTAAAAATGCACATTATCACAAGTACCATAGATGAGGAGGATAATCATGTTTTTTCTGTAAAGCACTTTTTAAAATGTTTACATACTAAAGATAATATTTAAAAGTATTCTGACATATGAGAGATAATATTTAAAAAATAAAATACAATTCAAAGTACTGTGAAGGGTAGTCATTCCTGGGTCACCTAGCTCATGGTTTTACTTAAGACCTTAAGCACTAAAACTCAGTCTAAGTCTCTACAGTTACCAAGATCGGTTTCCTTGGAAACAACGGAATGGTCTTGCATATTCAAATGCAACTCCAGCGTGAGCTCTAGCTAGCAGATCTGGAAATGTCATTTTGTCACATTTTGAATTTGATCATTTCACAAAGCCCTTAATCCTTGTTTATGCATTCCACGCTGCCGATCACCAGCTTCTGATGTCTGTTCACAGTCTATCTGGCTCCTCTGTGCGAGAGATGACAGCAGTACTGGTGTTAGTGGTGGAATCAGCAGTAACGTGCTTATCTGCAGTCATGTGCTGTGGTCTCTGGTCAAACCTTATTTCCTAGTGTCAGAATGCTATTCCTTGTGTGATCCCGTGGCCGGGGGTTGAGAGGGTCCGTACATCACTTTGTCTGTAATCACCCCACGGGGGTTCAGGGGGCCCTGAAGCAGTCTTACTGCTCTCCCTGATGGTGATGTTTGCCCCCTTCCTGAGGGGCTCCTAATTAGGGCCTGAGGTGCTGGAGGGGAGGGGTTAGGTTGAGGCGCTGGGGGGAGGGGTTAGGTTGAGGAGCTGGAGGGGTGGAACTCATGGGCTGCACCTGTGCTGTTATTCTTCTACACCAGTCAGTGCTGTAAAGGCATCACCTCTGTCCCTGAGTACCACTGTGTCTAGAAGGGATTCCCCTCCACTTCCTAGGCCCTTTACCTTCCACCCACCAGGCTCCACGACCTCCACGCACCAGGCTCCACAGCCTCTACCCAGCAGGCCACACTACCCACTTGGACTTAGACCCACACATGCTGTATGTGGCCCCAGGCATCTTGTTTAGATCTGCCTCCTTTGCCACCTTTGGAAGCATGAGTAAACCTGAAATGTCAAATCAAAGTAGTGGATTTGTTAGTTAAAGTGACAGACTCTCTTCTTCTCTGCCTCTCTCTCTCTCTCTCATCTCCTCTCTCACTGATAGAGCTGTTTTGCTTTTTTGCTGACTATCAGGGTATTTAATTTTTGTGTTGGTGATTCATTAAACGCTCATTTATCGCTGTTAGGGCTTGACAATGATTGGGGTTTGTTGTCATGTGATAATTTATCTGGAATAGAGATGTAGTCATGTATCTAAACAGCTGTCACTGTGACACTCTGGGAATCCCACTGTAATCTATAGGCATTTCCTTCCTCCCTTTCAACCATTAGAGAGCACAAGAACTGAAAGACTAATTGGGAGTTATGTAGCACACTATTTACAAAAACTACATTTAGTGTTCTGATACTGAATGGCATATACCATTGAATAACCTGCTCAATCATATAATTACTACAGTGTGTAATTTACAAGTTCGGTCACTGCATGTGTCATGCATGTGGCAACAATGGCACCTGTGATGGTGTCAAGGCCGTTAGATTTTCCACCAACTCGTGATCCATGTGGCAATACAAACAGCTTCAGGAATGAATGAGATGCCCTAATGTTCTCTTAGCAGTCCCAGAACATATGACAGTAGACTTAAAAGCATAAGAGAGGATCAGGGGATGTTGGGAGAGGAAGCAGACTCAAGGGAAGTTAAGGAACTGTGAGTTAACATGCATAGGGATCCTAGTGACTAGTTGCCTTTATGTGGTGGAATCACTTGAGAGTTTTGTTCATTTTGCATGTGATATGGAATCACTTGAGAGTTTTGTTCATTTTGCATGTGATATGGAATCACTTGAGAGTTTTGTTCATTTAGAATGCGATATGGAG
Organism: Brachyhypopomus occidentalis; assembly: GCA_020368025.1. Classification (NCBI taxonomy): domain Eukaryota; kingdom Metazoa; phylum Chordata; class Actinopteri; order Gymnotiformes; family Hypopomidae; genus Brachyhypopomus; species Brachyhypopomus occidentalis. The sequence goes on along the minus strand of JAGXOD010000040.1, from coordinate 1,320,468 downwards.
ACACATTCTGGCTTATCAAAGTTATCATTTCATTTTAATGCTGATTTACAATGTGTAAAAAAGACATTAGTAGGTTAATCTTATAAGATGAGTGTAATATAAATGTAATATATAATTGAAGTGAGTCTTTGGAGATTTACGTAAAGCACTTTGGTTCTTTTAATGATAACATTTTATGTTTGCTATGACATTTGCTTTGGACTGGTTGAATAACTTACACACACACACACACCCACACACAAACATAACTCTCCAACTCATGGACAATGCACAAAACCTCTTTTCTCCTCCTCTCTCTCACAGGACATTGAGGCGGGAAACATGAGACCTCCCCTCCCCCTGCAGGTGCTGCTCTACGCTACGGTGATCCGGAGCTTGAAAGTGGTGTCTAAGAGAGGCTCAGGTAGGACCACAGTTGCCATCTTCACAACTTTTAACCTTCAAACGCAAACAGTGAAGGAGAAACCCTCCAGGAACGGCCCCGCAAGAGGTCGGGAAATGGGGGGGGCGTCGCCCTGCGATGTTCAGTAGCTCTTAGGGGTGTTGAAATATAGACGGAGGAAAAGGTGGTCCTCTTTGTTTTAATGAGGAAAATGGAATGTAAATATTAGTCTGGGGTAGGGCGTGTTTCCTGTTTGTGTTAATAGGGAAAGTGCCCTCGGAAATGAAATATTAGTCTGGGCTTAGCTGGAATTCCTTGGAATGATGTAGTAAAATTTGAAACCACCAGGTTTAATGTTTTGTATATATTTACAAGCCTGGAGAAAGGAATGCAAAACAGTGTAGAAATGTGATAAATCTGGAAGGAATATATAGTAAATAATACAGTGTTCTTTGCTGTAGGAACTATATTAAAAAAATCAAGGGTTAGAGAGATTTTGATTGTATTCTATTACAATCAAATGCTATTGTGTGTGTGTGTGTGTGTGTGTGTGTGTGTGTGTGCGCTACATGCATGTAGGTATACGCGAGAATGTACATGTGTGTTTAATGGGATATTTGACCATTGCTGCAGTGATAGCACGCGTCGTAGCGTTAAGACTTAACGGCTCGCCGTCCCGCTTAAGTGCCCCTTGTGTTTGCTTAAAGTCACACCTCTGCCTCTTCTGAGGTCTCTTAACTGCAGCTCAATCAATGGATAATTCTGTTTCTTGACAATAATGCCGTAGCCCGTGGCAGCTGTAGTGGTGTGCGCCACACACGCCTTTCTGAGCGTTTCCTCCTCTTCCCTTAGCATTTCTCTTCATCGATTATTGGTGGCGGTTGAAGATCTGCTACATGGCCTTTTTTAAAGGCAGCTAGGGGTCTCTGAGATCAGCAGCTCCTGTGAAGAGCAGACTGCCGGAATAGGCTGAATTATGATCTCCGACATATATTTAGGTGTGTGTGAGTTTGTGAGCGTTTTATCTGTATAGTCACACGTGATGCTTTAGAAAGGTTGACCTGTGCATTTGCTGCATGGATGAATAGGTTTTCGTTTGGTTTGAAGAGAGGTAGGACATGTGATTGACTGTATAAGAATGTATGAGTGTATTTGTAGGTTTGTGCAACTCTCTCACACACACACACATGCACACACACACACACACACACACACACTCACAGGTACAGAGAGGTGTCCCAGCTCATGCAGAGGTCCAGATGGCCTCTCTCCTGGCTTGGGCTGGCATGTACTCCACTGTCATTATCAGCACTAATCTGGGTCAGTGGGGTGTGACACTGTGCAATATTGGAGGTGTCATATGGGGACATGGGACAGCCTGAAGGAGGGGGGAACAGGAGTGGGGGGGACACATTTAGTGTGGACCAGGGGGAACACATTCAGGGTGGGACACATTCAGGGTGGAGCAGTTTGGAACACTTTGGGAATGGCACCAGAGGTGTGTTTCATCAGATGTGGTGGGTGATCCTGGGGAAATGTGATGCAAACAGGAACCAGCAGCAAGGCATTTTGGGATCCATGGGGGTTTCAATACATCTTCCTTTTTCCCAACTGTGCTTGACTAGACAGAAATTGATAGAACTGAAATGTCTGTGCCATTTACCACCCATCAGGAAGTGTAGGGCTTACTGGTGTTAACTGGTTTTTAAATGGCCCAGTCAGAGCATCTGTTTGATTGGCTATGATGGTACAGCCTCTCAGATGTTAGTGATTTATAGTACCAGTCAAAATTTCTTTTTGTTTATTTTTTCCTTTTTTTCTGTTTTAGAAAAACAGGGATGTTATTCAAACAATACAATAACAGTGTAGTTGTGTAGCTGTGCTAGACATTGAGCTCTTTTAACCAGTTCTGGTACTCTGAAGATACCCACACAAGTACTGAGCACTTGTAGGGAACAAAGTTCTGAATGAAAAGTGAGAATTCTACTTGTATTCATTTTTTTCATTTAATGAGTACTTAATGTATCGGAAATCAATTCATATGTAGGCTGTCAACCTTCTTTATAACCATTTGTCTTAGAAGCAAATTTAAGCCTAAACCATTAGATTAAGGTGCATTTAAGACTGTGAAAAACCACACAGGCAGTCAGGTGTGTCCAAACCTTTGGCTGGTGTTGTTTGGTGGTGCAGCCTCGCGGAGGTCGTCCAGTGACCTATGGTGGTACGGCGTCTCAAAGGTCGCACGGTGACCTTTGCACTGCCAAGTTCCTTTTATAGATAGACTAAAAGGTCAAGAAAGCACTAAGCTCATTGATCATGTGCCTGATGTTGGGTTTGTAATCGGTGTGTGTCCAGTGTACCTGCTCCTCAGTTCTTACTAGGGCTGCTGGAAGACTTCTGAGCAAATAGTTTGCTTGTGATTGTTGAGAGTGTATTTCTGGTGCTGTGGATAACTTGTTGTCACATTTTTTTCCCTCTGCATTTCTCTCTGCATATTGTCTGTGAAGCTCTTGAGAGCCAGACTGTGGTTAGAATAGGGAGACAGTGTGCAGGGCAACAATGAACCAGAGGGGCTGACAGAGAGGGGTGGGGCTGAAGGGGGGGGGGGCTGAGCATGAGACCGAGGCAGTGGGAGAGGGACAGGAAGTAGGACAGTGAGGAAGGTAATGAGGAAGACAGAGAGAGAGAGAGAGAGAGAGACGACATAGAGATCCAGGAGGACAGGAAAGTGAATTTGGTAGAGGGAGGGGAAAAAAAGAGAGATGAAGGGTACAGACTGTGAGGAAATGCGAGAGAGAGAGAGAGAGAGAGAGAGAGACAGAGACAGACAGAGACACAGACAGAGAATGAGAGGAGGAAGAGAGAGAAGGGGGGGCCGATGAAGAACAAACCTACACACACACACACACACACACACACATACTCATCTGGGTGTCTGAGCTGCTTGACTGGTTTGGCCTCATCATTGGCCAAGGCGTAGTCACATGTAAATCAGCAGGTTTGGAAATGTACCATAAATCTCTCTTAGACCCCAGGGACCTATCATTTACCACATTTTCATTATGCTTATTCAAGCAAAGCCAGATTTTAAATTTTCCTTTTTTTTTTTACCCCTGAAATGTTTGGTGTTTGTGCACTTTCAGCTGCAGATACCATATCACACTAAGCAGTTTTCTCTGAAGTCTCATCAAATACCACCCATGAAGTCTTATACTTACTAAATACTACCCATGTGTGTAATTCTTACCAAATACTACCCATGAAGTCTTATACTAACAAATATTTCCCATGTATGTAAATCTTACCAAATACCACCCATTTGTGTAATTCTTACTGAACACTACCCATGTGCGCTAGTCTTATGAAAAACTGGTCATGTGACCAGTGACATGTGACACCACCCATGTGTTTCAATCTTACCCAACACTGTGTGTTGTGCGTGTCAGAGTCTTGCCACGCAGCCCCAGTAAGATGTAGTTTTTCTCCTAGTTTGATGAAGTGAGCTGTTGGTGTGAAGGCTAGCAGTCAGGCGTGGGTTTGCCATGCTCTTTCTCTTCCCTGAATGGCCTTAGACGTCTTTCAAAGGCTTCGGCTCATCTAGATGAGGAATGACTCACAGGAAATGATGAGCTGCTAGGTATGGGAAAAATGATCATGTGTGTTTTACAGGAGCGCTCCTTAGAAACGCTCGCTTACACACACAGACCAATACACACGAGCATGCACAAGAGCACAAACACACACACATATGCATGCACACACACACACACACACATGCACACACAAATACATACACAAACACGCACACACACGCATGCACACACACACATGTATGCACAAATACATACACAAACACATGCACGCACAAATACATACACACACACACATGCACGTGCACACACGCACACGCATGCACAAATACATACACTAACACACACAAACACACACTCGCGCGCGCGCGCACACACACACACACATTTACTCTAAGGGTCTCTACCCTAACTACAGTTAACATTTATGACTTTATAACATAACATTTATATGATTATGATATTTTAATTGCATAATGTTGACACAATATTTTAATATGTATGACCGTAATATAATATAATTAATATAATGAAATTCCAGGTTTCTCCCAGTAATCCCGCGAGGATGAGGCTAGCATTTACCCCCACAAGGGGCCCTAGCTGTGTCATTTTTGATTGCATACACCTGTCCGGATCATTTATTTAATGATTATTTACCAATAATTAGCAATGATGAGTGAGAATGGCAGCCCGGGTGACGGAGGTTCGTTCCTCTGTTACGAGGCTCGTGCTACCGTCTCACTATAACGAGTAAGATGATTCTGTGCTGTTGAAATCTGAAACACACAGCAGGTTTCCACCAAAACAGTTGTCCACAGTTTAGAAACGTTAATGAGTGCCGCTTTCATGGAGAATCACAATTAGCCCAGTTCTTTTATGGAGAATCACAATTATCACATTTTTTAATGGAGAATCACAACTAGCCCAGTTCTTTTATGATGAATCACAATTATCACATTTTTTAATGGAGAATCACAACTAGCCCAGTTCTTTTATGGAGAATCACAATTATCACATGTTTTAATGGAGAATCACAACTAGCCCAGTTCTTTTATTGAGAATCACAATTAGCCCAGTTTTTTCCAGGTTGCACTCATTATTGTGCCTTACAGTGATTTTTTATACAAATCCTTGTAATAAAGAGTTTCTGAATATCTTAATAATGCAGTAAAAACACGTTTCACACCAGTGCACACTGAGAATCTCTAAGCATGCCAATTTTCACACTATCTAACATGCTCTGCATTTGAAGGGATATTACAGATTTATCATCAGCATTTTTCATCTCTCTCTCTCTCTCTCTCTCTCTCAACTTTATATATATATATATATATATATATATATATATATATAATGTATGCAAATGCACTTTGCTTGCACAGCAGATGAAGGACCTCTGTCTGAAATGTCCTGTTTCTCTGGAAACCTTCACCGCAGTTGTGAATGTCTGTGCACAGCTCTCTGTGAGCTCTAGCGCCCGAACTCCGCGTGAAGAACTGGTGCAGGATGTCAGGGAGTACAGCGGCATGGCCAATCTGTGGAGTGTCGCTGTTGTAGTCGGTCATATCGGTCATGGCTCGAAAGTCTTTCCACATGCCGCACGGGTTATTGCTCTATAAGTGGCCTTCTGTCTGCTGTTTCTGTGTTCAGTTAGCTTCCATAATGCCCCCCCCTGACTTCCCTGGCAGTGTCCTGTGCCTTGAGCAAAGACTGTACTTTCTTTTCCGGCCATGGGTGTTTGTTCGGATGCACCCCGATGATTGTGGTGGCCGTCTTGGTGCAGACTTCAGCGTAAGCAGTGTGATGTACGTTCCTCTATGTTCCTCTGTCTGATTACACGCCGTGGTGTCAGTCCAGACCTCTAACAGCTGGTTTAGTTGTGCAGTTCAGGGGCACGTAGGATGGCGTCACTACCAATGAGAGACTGAGGTGTGGAGATTCATGGGTAGTTTTATAAGCTCACAGGATGTTTGCGGATATTCCTCATATGGCTCCTGGTCGAGGATTGCCCACACCTCATATCGTGTCAAAGATGTAAAATATCTAAAGTATCCAAATACAATGGGAGTTTTGCTGAGAAACTCATTATTGGTTATAATAGAAGCCTGTAAGATGACTCACATGTGACACATCCATTCATGACTTTCAGATGAAAGCACTTTGAAGTACACAGGGCAGAAGGCATCTGCTCCACATTATGAAAATAAGTCCCAAAGAAAGGCAAGACAATGAATTCTTAATCACTGCATTTATGTTTTAATAAATGCAGCAAATCTGCATATTTGAAAACCTTTCTTTTGATAGGTCTACTGAGCAAATGAAATGCAGATGGACTGGATTAAGTCACGAAGCTGTTCTCAGCCGTGCCAAGTGTGATCACTCAGTGACATCACTAATGAGGCTCCACTCTTATCTTCCAAGTGAACATGTGTAACTTCAACCCACATGCACACACGGGCATGGGTGAGCCCCCTTAATTCAAGGATACACACAAACACAACGTGAGCACAACTTAAACACGCGGACATGCACAGACATGGGTGAGGACCCAAAGACACACACAAGCACACACCATCATGAGTGAGCACACACACATATTCATGATGGAAAAGATGGAGGAAGATAGAGGGAAATTCATCACACACACACACACACACAAACACGTACACACAGGTCAGGGGTTCTTTCTTTTATGTTCTTACACACATTTGCGAGAGCGGCTTCACTGCTGTGATGCCACATCAATGTCAGAACTAAAAGGTGCAAAACACAAGGTGAAAAATGCCAATCTCTCTGTTTCCGTGTGTAAATAATCCCACTCACGAGCTCAATTGTGAAACTCGCGAGCGCAGAAAGAATTATGTGTGTATTTATTCAAATCTGCTCAAACTGTGTCTCGAATGGCTATTCCTTCTCGATTTGGTAGTTGTCCACGCACACCAAGTACATCACCTTCGACAGCTCTGAGCGTGAGTTTTGACGTGGACGTGGTTCTGGCAGTTTGGGGGAGGGTTGTTTCTGTAACTAAACGCTATTGGCTGATGGCTCGTAGTCCTGTGACTCCACACAGCGTGAAGACGAAGATGGTGGATGAGAAGGCACAGACGAGTTAGGGTAAGCGTAAACTTCAAGCATTTATCTAGCGTACAGTGACAACTGAATAGTCCATCTTAACACTTTTTATGAGTACACATTCACTGATTCTCAATGCCCATTTGCCACTTATGATTTTAGTAATGTGGTCATAGATATTCAGTAGTTATGAGTTAATAGTTACGAGATAGTAAAACAATTTAGTCTGCAGCTTCTACTGTAGTACTTAACCTGCAATGCACTGCACTTTTGAGAATTAATTCCCAGTAGGTAGATTCACATCAGGACAGGCTGAGTTGTCTCCACAGTGTCAGTTACCGTGCAACCGTTCACCATGCAGGCTGACAGTGTGGTGAATTTGTCTCTTAAAGTAGCGATCAAAGAAGACAAGTGACAAGGCGCCATGGCAACTCCTCTCCTCTGCGCGGAACAAAGGTGTATAGTGGTAAATGAATGAGAGACATTATGTGAACTATAAGGGCTTCAAATGATGCAGTGTACTAACTCACACAGAACCACATATTAAAACAGCACTCTTTCTTCACCTCAGTATCACATTATTTCCCCTGATCTGCACTTTATTATAACTCTAAACATATTACTCATCAATGCAGCTGTTACTGATTAATACAGCTATTAATGATTAATACAGCTGTTACAGATTAATACAGCTGTTTCTGATTAATACAGCTGTTTCTGATTAATACAGCTGTTTCTGATTAATACAGCTGTTTCTGATTAATACGGCTGTTACTGATTAATACACATATTACTGATTAATATAGCTGTTGCTGATTAATACAGCTATTACCGATTAATAAAGCTATTACTGATTAACCCAGTTATTACCTATTAATAAAGCTATTACCGATTAATACAAATATTACTGTTAAGCAATATCTGTATTAATCTGTAATATTTGTATTAGCATTATAGCTGTTACTGTAATGTAAAACTTACATTTTGTAACGTTAGCATTACCAGTATGCTAAAGCCTGTATCCTGAATCAGTATACACCTGACACTGTGGAGGCAACTCCATCTGTCAATCCCGTCCTCAATCTGAACTTATTTATTGCAAAGTAATTCTGAAAAGAGCATTACACTGCAGGCTTGAGTGCTACAGAGCAGGCAGTAGGCTAAATTATTGAACTAACCCACGTTGAAACGAGGCAGCACTCGAACTGCCAGGTCCACCCCCATGTCTTGAGCTCAGAGCATCCAAAGGTGATGTACATCTCTTTTGAGGAAGCGGCCCTTCAAGAATGCAAAAAAACAAACAAACAAAAAAGAAACACAGCTGGAGATGATATTACAATGAAAACATGTTCAGGTCTTCTTTCTGCCCCTCACGAGTTTCACATCGGCTCTCCTGCGTCGATTATTTACACACACAAATGTACAAGCGGGCAGATTGATATCTTTCACCTTGTGTTTTTGCGCCCTCTAGCCTATGCTCTTCCGACACAGAGAGAGAGAGAGAGAGAGAGAGAGAGAGAGAGAGATTCATAATATCTTGTCACTAATAGACAGTAATCCGCCCCCCCTTCAGTTGGTCAGTGGTGGTGAATGCCTGTTAATAATTAATAATATAATGAATAATGTTAATAATTAATAATTGTTTTGTAGATACATCATGTTCCTCTCATACCTGTTTCCTTTTTCTTCGTTATGTTAATTTTCATTGGCAGTAATCTACCTTATAAAATTGATGCCAGTACAGCATTGTTGAACTGAATTCAGAGAGAGAAAGGAAGATTATCCTCGTTTAAGCATAATACACTGCGCTCGAGAAGCTTTGCCCAGTGATATAGTACCATATACATATATATAGCACCATGTACATGTGCATCATGTGCATCTTTGTAGCAAATGCTACCTAAAACCAAACAATTAAAGGTCTTTTCCATTTGCTAGGACTGAATCCAGCACAAGGCTTCATTTGTGCTAGGAAGCCCAGTCCTATGTGCTACCTGGACCTCAGAGTCAATGAGCTTTCTTTTGTACCTCATGGTTCTCTGTGTCTGCTGTCGGGCCGTGTGGTGAGACGACAGACCACGTCAGGCTACTGCTGCTTGACTGTTGTTTACTTTTCCACTGCACTGTTTACCCAAACAGTTTGACAAAAACAGTGTTTTCATTGGCTGTAATGTTCCCAGAGGCAGCACTGCATTTGTCAGGCATGTCGGGGAGGTGCCTCTCTGAGGGGTGAGATGGCTGATGTAGAGATGCCTCTCTGAGGGGTGAGATGGCTGATGTAGAGGTGCCTCTGTGAGGGGTGAGACGGCTGATGTAGAGGTGCCTCTCTGAGGGGTGAGACGGCTGATGGAGAGGTTCCCATGAGGGGTGAGATAGCTGATGTAGAGTTGACTCTCTGAGGGGTGAGACGGCTGATGTAGAGATGCCTCTGTGAGGGGTGAGACGGCTGATGGAGAGATGCCTCTGTGAGGGGTGAGATGGCTGATGGAGAGATGCCTCTGTGAGGGGTGAGATGGCTGATGGAGAGATGCCTCTGTGAATGGTGAGACGGCTGATGTAGAGGTGCCTCTCTGTGGGGTGAGACGGCTGATGGAGAGATGCCTCTCTGAGGAGTGAGACGGCTGATGTAGAGCTGCCTCTCTGTGGGGTGAGACGGCTGATGTAGATCTGCCTCTCTGTGGGTGAGACGGCTGATGTAGATCTGCCTCTCTGTGGGTGAGATAGCTGATGGAGAGGTTCCTCTGTGGGGTGAGACGGCTGATTGAGAGATGCCTCTCTGTGGGGTGAGACGGCTGATGTAGATCTGCCTCTCTGTGGGTGAGACAGCTGATGGAGAGGTTCCTCTGTGGGGTGAGACGGCTGATGTAGAGGTTCCTTCACGGTCGCTGTGGAGACCGCTGGCACCTTCCCCTCCAGCATCTGGGAATACAGCGCTGAACTAGAAGCACATGCCCTCAGCCTCCAGACCCTCCCCTCGTCCTGTCCCGGCACGCCCCGCCTCATCCCGCACCTCCCGCACAGTTTTACGCCCTGCCATAATTTTTGCGGGAACCGTCAAGGGCAATGCTGACAGTAGATTTAAAACGGATTTTTTTTTTCCAGGACGACAGGAAGTCAGGATCAATACTTCAGTTAAAAATGGTTCCGACTCCTGACCTGAAGAGGACCATTCGCAGTCTGACCAATAAGAGGCTGCCGCTAATTGGAATAGACAGTGATTTTTTACAAGGGCGTCAGCCGCACACAGATTCAATTAGAGCTGTTCACTTGGCTTTGTAATTGATATTAAAAGCTGTTAAATATGGTGGCAGAGTGTCAGCAGTGATGGGAGGAGGTTATTCCCTGCGAGGAGAGAAGGCGCCCTTGGTGTTGGGCTGCAGCTGTGCAGAGAACAAAGCCTCTGGGCTGTGTGTGTGTGTGAGAGAGAGAGAGAGAGAGAGAGAGAGACAGAGTATGTGTGCTTGCGCGTGTGTGTGAGAATGCGTCCGTGCAAGTGTGTGAGAATGCGTGCACGCGTAGGGTTGTGCGCATACGTGTGTGAGAGAATGTGTATACGTGTATGTGTGCATGTTTCTGTGTGCTTGTCATATGAATGTGTGTGTATGACAGAGAGCAAGGGTGAAAAACAGAAACATAGAGGGGGAGAGAGAGAAAGGGAGAGAGAGTCTGAGAGAGAGGGATGGAGAGAGACAGAGGGGGGGGGAGCGATTGGAAACCCTAGCGTTACTTCCCTGCTTTCGGCTGCGTGACTGCAGTGAACAGGGAAGAAGCAGCTACAGTGGCTCAGGGACTCTGAGGCAATACAAGAACCGGCTCCTGCTTCCACAAACACAATTCTGAATGCAGTAGCTTGTGGAATTATTCACTGCAGCAAATTAGAGGAGACCATAATAAACTTGAGAGAAAACTTCAAAGAGTGTGGTACAGGTTTGCAGGCATTGCAGACCTCCGTGAGGGCGTGATGCAGGTTTGGGAGCATGACAGACCTGCCTGAGGGCGTGGCACATGTTTAGGGAGCCTGGTGGAAGTGTAGTGCAGGTTGGTGGGCGTGGCGGACCTTTTGAGGTGCGGATTTGGCGGGGCGTGGCATATCAAACCACAAACCACAGATTCATTTAAATGCAAACCACAGATTCATACAGCTTATCAGTTACACCAGTTTCACACCAGTTACCATATCAGCCGCGTGTGTGCGGGCGTCGCCTTCATGGAGTGCAGCGGTCCTGAAGCTTCGTTAGCGCGTTACGGGGAGGGCATGCGTACGGATGCTCAGGGACCCTCTGTGTGCTGTACCCCTGTAATGTATTTAGCATGTATTGGATTCTGAGTGGCTCCTTATACCATATTGATTAGAGCTGTAGAGGCGCTGTGAGCAGGTAATCTTAATGATGCTCATGATCATAATTACTAAATGGGCTCATGTGGAACCACTATGACCCAGCTGTTTGGGCTTTAGCACTGCGCCAGATTATGCATACTCACATACAGGAGCACAAGTACACACACACACACACACACACACACACACACACACACATACATGTGCACACATGCACACATTCCCACATCTCAGTCGATATTCCTGATTGTGTGTGTGCGCTGAGTGTTCAGACACAGTAGTGAGTGTAGGGAGGGACAGATAGACTGATCACATGATACTGGAAATGAAATGACCAGCTGGGACTGGTCTCTTGTCTCCACCGCTGCTCCACTCGCCAAGCAGCTCCACCCACTGGCGACCACCTGCCATCACACAAAGACAGAGGTGGGAGAGAGAGAAAGGTGGGGAGAGAGAGAAAGATATATATATATAAGATATATATATATATATATATATATATATATATATATATATATATACAGTAGAGAGAGGGAGAGAGACAGCAATACAGAGAGAGAGAGACAGCAAGGCATAGAGACAGAGAGAAAGAGAGAGACACACACACACAGAGAGATAGAGAGAGAGAGACAAAGAGAGAGGGAGACCTGTTTGATTCCCAGGCCAGGTCATGACTGAAGTGCCCTTGAGCAAGGCACCTAACCACTGCTCCCCTGGCACTGGGCTAGGGTACCACAGCCCCCTACTGATCACTAGTGTGCATTTTGTAAGTCGCTCTGGATAAGAGCGTCCGCTAAATGCCCTAAATGTAAATGCCCAAAAATGAGACAGACAGACAGAGAGAGACAGAGAGAGAGGGGGGGGTGGGGGGGCTGTTGATGACTGTGGAGTGGGGCTGGCTTTGGGATGTTCCTGCTGTGTTCATGTTGCCTGTAGGAAGCAGTCTAACACCCCCGTAATGGCCATCCCGACACCTGTGCTTTGGGTGGAAGCTTGTTTGGAATGCCGGATTGACGCTGTTCATGGATATGAGTATCTGTCAATACATTCGGTAGTCATTCTTCACCCTGTGCCATCAGAGTCACTGTTGATTTTTGTTTGTTTTTATTAATTTAGGGCTTTTGTGTGTTAAGTCAACAGTGAGCAAGTAGATCTGTTTACTCTGAAGAGAAGAGGGCTCAAACCAGTAGTGTGACGATGGCGCCCAAGCAAACCCCACACGCATAATCAGTGCTCATTACGTACAAGCGCTTTTCCACTAGAGTAAAACTGCAGCTTGTTCATTTCCTCCCCGAAGTTCAGAGGCTTCCCTGGAAGTTCCTCGCATATAAATTGCCTTCATCTTTTCTCCGGGACTTTTTGACAGGAAGTCCTGGCTGCCGTGTTTAGGGGGAGATGATGTGACAGTTTGCTGAGACGAGCAGCCTGAGAGGGGGAGGGGCTCTGTGGTCGGGGGAGCGTGTCCGATAATCCATATGGAGATGCGTCTTTTCCTGGGGAGGAGAGGCCGGCCGGGCGAGGCCCCCACTCCCAGCGTGATGATGATGATGATGATGAGGAGGAGGAGGAGGGGGGGTGTGGGTGGCGGGCCAGGCCGCCGGTGCGGTGCTGAAACCAGGATGGGAGAGCACAAGGCCCCACATCGCAGCCCCATCCCCCTCTGCTCACATACACTTTAGTGAGTTTAGTAGCGGGCAGGCTGTCTGTTATCCAGCCCAGAAACACCACCTTGTGGGTGGTGTAGGTGGTGTTGTGGGTGATGTAGTGGGTGATGGGAGTTGGTGTGGGTGATGGAGGTGTTGTGTGTGATGTAATGCGTGACGGTTGGTTTGGGTAATGGAGGTGTTGTAGGTGATGTGAGTGATGGGTGTTGTGGGTGGTGGAGGTGTTGTAGGTGATGTAGTGGGTGGATGAGTGGTGTAGGTGATGTAGTGGATAGATGAGTGGTGTGTGTGATGTAGTTGATGGTCTGGGTGATGTTGAGGGTGATGGGTGGTGGTGTAGGCGGTGACGTGATGGGTGTAGGTGTGGGTGGTGTAGTGCATAGATGATCACATCTAAATGACTCTGTGTGTTATGATACCATTATGCTTTGATGGCTTAGTTAGAGAAAGTCATTGTACAGACTGCAATAACAACACACATCCAGTTTAGTGAGTTTAGTAGCAGACAAACAGTATGTCAGCCAGTCCCGTGTGGCAACACACGCTCCTAAAACATCATTACATTACAAAACAAATGCAGTCAAAATTGAAATTCTAACAACGTTAGGTATAAATTAATGTCCTCTAGTGTTTAGCCTACACTTCCGGAATCCAGGTTGCTTGTTTCCAGATTGAAATGGATGGGGCGTGTCAATAGATGTGGATCACACACTTCGATGTGTTCCATGTAGACCCCATCTCTGCTGCCCCAGGTTTACCTCCATCACCTCTCACCTGGGTTCACACTCTTTCTTTCCTCTGGCTGACTGTGTTTCCAGACACACAGGGGACCTTTGTTTCATGGTCCACTCTGCTGTCATCTCTGCCCTGCAATCGCTTCCTTAATCGCAAAGTAAATTAGCCATGATCACAGCCTCATGGAACATCTGTGTGTGGGTGTGTGTGTGTGTGTTTGTATATGTCTGTGTATGTGTGCGTGTTTCTGTGTGTGTGTGCTCCAAAAGCCACTCACACACACACACACACACACAGTAAGCCTTGTGTGGATGGGAACTTGCTGAAGGCACTTTTCTCTTGCCTGGCAGGTCCCTTGGCTTGTGATTCGCAAAGGTCAGCATGGAACTGAACCTGTTGACTCTGGGTGTCTGATGTCTAGGGTGAAGCTGCCTGGTCCTCAGAGCAGGATGTCTGTGGTCACCCTCTTTATGACACGGTTCACGACAAACTCAAGTGATCTAAAATGCTAATTTATTCCGGTGACTTTGTACAGCCTGGGCTCACAAAGAATTTGTAACGACGACCATCACTTACTCGGGATGCAGTTGGAATTACAGCCGTAACTGCCAACTTCAGCTTCACCTCTGCCTGCAGCCTGTGTGGTTGCTCTTGAGAATTTGGAGTCACAAAATGTTATACACTGGTACATTTTTCATCAGTGATTTACAAGTGCTACTAAACAGTGTGACCACCACGAGTTGATGTTATAATTTTCTGTTGTGTTTACATTGCTTTATTATTTATTATTATACTTGCACTGTGATCTAACTGACTTCCTCTGACTTAATATGGAGGCGTGTAGAATAATGCAGATACACCCCAGTACTCAGAGCCCTCTAATAAATTCTCTTTGATCAAAGTCAAATACTTATCCACAGCAAATAACCCTCCACCTTGCGTGTCCTTTGGCGTATCTGTCCTCTGTTGAGGAAGACGTGCTAATAAGAGGCATTCTCAGATACTGAGCCATTTGTAGATGCAATATTGGGATGTGTTGCTCCTGTAGTATATTTAGAGATGGTCTTTATACAAAGGAATCAGTGAGCCTCCTGACAAATGACATGGTAGAACACTGTAATTAACCTACCACTTAAGAGAGTTTTTTTAACTATGTGTGTGTGTGTGTGTGTGTGTGTGTGTATGTGTGTTTGCTTGCTAGAATTTTTATCCATTTAAACCCTCTTCGTTCTGTCAGACTGCTCCATACTGAGAACCTGCATTGGGGCCACCGCTGTTAAAAACGAGGAATCATTTAAGCCTCTAAAATGTATTCAGAACACATACAGAGACAGAGAGGCAGGCAGACAGACAGAGAGGCAGGCAGACAGACAGAGAGGCAGGTAGACAGACAGAGAGGCAGGCAGACAGACAGAGAGGCAGACACAGAGAGGGAAACTCTATTTTTGTCCAATTCTGTGGATTATATGTGTTGCTGATAATGAGCTTTCGACAGGGAAACGATTCAAATATGGAGGAGTCCATTACGGCCTTCTCGTCACCTAATTACGAAAAATCCAGAATCCAGTCCAGCATTCAGCAGTCAGAGGTTTAAAAACCCAGAAATACGGAAACTCCTGTACATGTAAAATAACCCTACACCGCTTCATCACAGTGCTACTGGAGTCCAAACTACAGTTTATGACAGCCATGTTAGTAGTGTGGCTGGCTTGGGTTGAAGGCCTGAACCCTGACCCTGACCTGAGTATGGCAGAATTCCCAATGTGAGGTGACAAAGTAGGAAAGGTTAGCTTCTTCAGGTTTTAGTGCTCCCATTTCCTAAATCTCTCTCTCTCTCTCCTTCTCTCTCTCTCTCTCTCTCTCTCTCTCTCTCTCTCTCTCTCTCTCTCTCTCTCTCTCTTCTCTCTCTCTCTCTCTCTCTCTCTCTCCTCCCTCCCTCAGTGGGTATCTCTGACAGTGATGTGTGGAGCCATTGATTGCTACACGACCGTTACAAATGGCTTGCGGGAAATTTGTGTGTGTGTGTGTGTGTGTGTGTGTGTGTGTGTGTGTGTTGGGGTGGTGTTTGGGGGTGGGGGGCATTAGGTAAGGCCAGAGGGGTGGCTCTGAAATCATTACTCACTGAATCCCTAATCGTATTCATCTGGTCAGAACTTTCACTCTCTATCATTCTCTATCACACACACATAGAGACACACACACACACACACCATACACTCACATACATATATACACACATACACACACACACACCAGCCTGTTGCAGCAGCTCTGTCAACGTTTGTGTTATTTGTGTTGATTTGTTTATTGTCACGACTCACTATAATTCTGCGTCTGGATTAGCTGAATCACTAATACTGCATGTAGATCTCTGTTTTCCCTTTGGGAATTAATAAAGTGTTATTTTACACACACACACACAAATGCTAGCTCACTCTCCTCCATTTATCTGCATTTAATTTATTGGAGGAAGCCAGAATGCGGATCGAGCCGGTCTCCTCCCGGTGTGTGACCAGGCCTTGCAGCACTGGGCAGAGCTGCAGCTCCTTCTCTTCAACGGTGTCGTACGTCGCCATTGATCGCCAGGCGGGCCTCTCTATGGGAAGCTGGCGTTTGTTGCCCTGCACTCTGAAGCCACTCGGGCTGACAACAGGCCTCCAGGAGCCATATGAAGTGCAGTGTGCCTAATCAACCATTGATCCATTGGCATCTCAATTATGCAGTCCACTCCTGCAGGTTTCACTGCTGCGAAACTTAATTCAGCCTTCGCAGTGTGTAGGAGAGTTTCAAATGAGTTTAGTTTCTTATTGATTTAGGTAGACGTGTTGTAGGCATTTTCTGTTGTTATTGAGATCTGCACAATGACTTTCTCTAACTGAGCCATCAAAGCATAATGGTATCATAACACACAGAGTCATTGAGATGTGAGTGTTTGTTAACGACAACAGGGATAAATCAGGCGAAAGGTGGACGGTCCACTTAGACAGATCCACTGTACTGTAACTATACCTCCATCATGCACTTCACCACCCACACCTACACCCATCACTCACAACATCACCGACTACACCACCACACATCACCCACAACATCACACAGACCACTTATTCACCCACTACATCACCCACAACACCTCCATCACCCACACCTCCCATCCAGCCACTACATCACCCACAATGCCACCCAACATCCACTATATCACCCACACCAACCAACACCCACTACATCACCCACTACACCACCCATCACCCACAACACCACCCGCTAAGTCACCTGTTAAATCATACATTACCCTCTACCCACCCTGACAAGGTTTTATTACTGATAAATGATGAATTGCAAACGCAAACTCCATAGTCTTATCGGTGTATGAATTGTATTAGTAATGGTGAAGTCTCAGTGTATTCAATAACAGGACGTCAGTGGCACATGGACAAAACCATCATCAGAAATGCTGTAACTAAACTAAGCATAACTAAAAATGGAGGCTCTAATTATGCCCTGCCATCACACATTAACAGCGCAAGCCAAGGGGCCACCAAGCAGCACTGTGCCATCGCCGTGGAAACCCTCTGTAATCCTCCCTTTTCTTCTCACTGCTCAGCCTTGACAATTCATTGGCCTTTTTTCATCCTGGTGTTTATTGCCATAACAACCATGGTCAGCTAAGCAGTGGCTGGTAGGATGTTATGTGCTGTGCACACACTGGGAGGAGAAGGAGCGTGTCGCTTTGGAAACGAGCCGGAAAACGGGTGAGAAATGAAAAACCCCATAAGGGCAATGGGCTAATATGGGTACAGTGAGTGGCAGCTGGTGTAGGTGGTGTAGGTAGGGTGGGTGGTATAGGTGGTGTACCTGGAGTAGGTGGTGTAGGCAGGGTGGGTGGTATAGGTGGGGTAGCTGGAGTAGGTGGTGTAGGTAGGGTTGGTGTTATAGGTGGTATAGCTGGAGTAGGTGGTGTAGGTAGGGTGGGTGGTGTAGGTGGTGTAGCTGGCGTAGGTGGTGTAGGTGGTGTAGCTGGCGTAAGTGCTGTAGGTGATGCTACTGCATTACTAAATAAAGACAGCTGGCCATGTCCTTCAACACTAGTGGACCAGACGCAGAGCTGGACATTCCAGGTTCAGAAAGTAAAAGTCCTCACCAAGATTTTGCTCAGACCTCCTGGATTGTGTTGATTCCACTAATTCTACCTGGCTTTCACTAAAATCCAGCAAGCTTGAGTAAAATCCTGGGAAGGATTTTTACTTTCTGAACCTGGAATGTCCACCTCTGATCAGAAGGCTAACATGGCTACTGAATTAACACAAAGTCTAGTTTTAATCACACCAGTTTTAAAATGCAAAAATGAAAAGATTTTTTTCTGTTTATTTATGGCAAATAACTGGCTACATTACTACATGCATTATTAAGCCTCACTTGAAAACCTGATTTACAATTCAGTATCCTCTAATGGGATTTTAATGACTTTTAGTTACCAATATTTTGATTGATTGTTTAAATGCTAAGGCCTTTATAGAACTTGACTTTTTCTGATAATCTGAACCTGTGTGGTAATCCTGGCTGCTTTTTACACACAAGTCCATGTTTTTTTTTTAAATGGCTAGTGGTTCTCACATTACTTACCATTCACATTTCAGCCTGATTCAGTTGTACCATCCAGATGGCTTTAATAAAGTCTTCATAAGAGATGAAGAAAGTGAGAGAGTGAGTGAGAGACAGACTGAGATACACAGATAGAGAGTGGGAGACAGACTCCCAGAGACAGACAGAAAGAGAGAGGGAGAGGGACAGAGAGAGACAGTCAGAGAGTGAGACAGAGAAATGAGGCTGTGAATTATGGGGCTAAAATGGCTCCTGCTATAAACCTGTTTTGTTCTAAAAGCATCGATGAGCAGCAGGCCATGGTAGCCTCTTTGTCTTTCTGTTCCAAAGCCTTTGATGTTATGATAACACTGTTATGAAGATGAAGTGTTTGCACATGTTTACATACATTTGCATATGCAAATACACCATTAGTATGGGCAATGAGTAAATTTTAGCTGCTTTTAAACAAGCACCTTAATAACAACCGCATCTATATGAATAGTAGCTGTTTAACTTTTATAGCAGACGTTTCATCTTCTATCTTGTTTCTAGCTTTAAGTCGTGGCACATGTATTATTTTTTCACAATTTGCACTCTTATTACAAACATTTATTAGCTATTTGTGTCATCAGTGATATCATTAGTTAGAGCCACCAAACCCCTCTTTAACCTCACAATTCTGTGTATGTGTATATGACAACATTAATTTAGTATCTGTTTAGTCTGGGTTTAGTGAGGATTTGTGGATTTTATAAGGTCCAAAGCCCAATGGTGATGCATTATTTTTCAAAGGGTAGCAGCACTGGCAGTAATTCAAGACAGGGGGAAATGTTTGAGATTGCCAGAATCACAGTGCAGAGTAATACACTGCTTCCTCTTAAGGTGATGATGAAGCAATGGGACTATTCACCTCAGAGGAGAAATATCGAGTGTGGCCGGCAGGCTTTATTTGTCTGGCCTTTCAGGACTTGAATTCAGACTAAAATAGGAGGATAGACCTTCCCAACACTCCCAATACAACAAGGCACATAATCACACTCATTATAGTGTTACTTCAGATGGATGAACCCAAATGATATTTCAGACATCTGACACATTAGCTAGGTGTGGTGTTGGTGTAAGGAGAACTGAACTTGTTGATTCCTGTGATGATGATTTTCTGTATCTAAACATATTTATATGACAAACCTATTTGTCTAGAGAAGATTACCTGCTAACACTATAATATAATATTATACAGTAATACTGTACCACATAGCCCACATCTACCCAACACTACCAATCAGCACACATCCACTCACTAATGCTATATTTCTCAGCCCGCAACCACCCACTAACACCATTCCACTCAACCCACATCCACCCACTAACACCATTCCACTGAAACCACTTCCACCCACTAACGCCATTCCACTCAGCACACATTCACCCACTAACACTGCCACTCAGCACAATTTCAATGTTGTGTAAATTATGTGTTTAAGTGGTTAAGTTCTCTGTCTGCTTGGGAGTGTGTGTGTGTTTCTGCTTCCCTTTTGTGTGGTTAAGTCTGACTCATCAGTGTTTATTTAGCTGTCTGTTCTTTTAATATGTTCAGCTATTTTCAGCTCCTAATCAAACCACTACCATCATACCTTACTGGACCCAAACCCACACCGGCCCACTACGCTTTACCGACATTGCGTCACTGGTACAAATGCTTTCTCTTTATGCCACTCACACACACGCACACAGACGCACGCAAACATGCACACAAACACAACACCATCAGCCCACACATACCTACAGACACGCCCACCCACACATACACATGCACACACATACACGCACATGCACACAGACACGCCCACCCACACATACACATGCACACACATACACGCACATGCATACAGACACGCACACCCACACATACACATACACATGCACACACACACGCACAAACCTACACAAACACATACACACACATGCACACAGACACGCGCACACACACACATACACATACACACACATGCACACAGACATGCATACAGACACGCACACCCACACATACACACACACACACACACACACACACATGCCCACGGACAAACAAAGATTACCACTGAACTAGAATACTGCTACAGGAATTAATGCTGATACCTAGAAGACATGCAAAATAAGTAGTATATCAAGAACCGTTGCCAAGCAGTATGTGCTGTTAAGTTAACCAATAGAAGTGCACAATTTCTACAGGTGCAGGAATAGTGGTAATTTAAACACTCTCATAGATGAGTCTTCAGTCTGCATCTGAAAACAGCAAAGCAAGTTTGTATCACCACCTGGGAGCCAGAACAGAGAATAGTCTTGATATTCGTCTTCCATGAGACTTGAAGGATAGCGTTTCAAGCCAAGCCATACTTGAGGTGCAAAGTACTTCAGGTACAGGCTTTGACCATTTTCACTAAGTATGGAGGCGCTGGTCCATTTTTTGGCTTTGTAGGTGAGTATCAGGGCTTTAAATCTGATGGAAGCAGCTACTGGAAGCCATTGAAGGGAGCACAGCAAGGAAGTGAAGTGTGTGCACTTTGAACAATTGAAGACCAGTCGTGCTACTGCATTCTGGATCAGTTGGAGAGATCTGATGGCCCATAGAGGAAAACCAACACGTTGCAGTAGTCAAGCTTTGAGATGCCACATGACTAAAGACTGCACCAGCACTTGGGTAGCGAGAAAGGGCAGAATCTGTAAGTTGCAAAAGGAGGAATCTTCATGACCAGGTCATGAAGCTGTCAAGAATGATAACTGCTTGTCCAAAGTTATGTCAAGGCTAGGAGCAGATTCAACAGCAAGACCAAGGCATTTTTAAAGAAACAGCAAGGTCATGGTAAGGACTGGGAGTTCCTGGGATGTGCAGAAGCTCAGTTGATCAAGCGGTGAGCTGTCATGCATGAAGCAATGTCAGTCAAGCATGCTGAGATAAGACTGGAAAGACTGAGTGTCAGTAGGTGGGATGTAAAGGATTAGTTGGATGTCATCAGCATAGTGGTAGGAGAAGCCATGAGAAGATATTACATCACTAAGTAAAGTGAGTGTACAAAGAGAAGAGAAGAGGGCCTAGCACTGAGCCCTGGGGGACTCCTTTCCCTGGAGAGTCTACATGCATTGTGTGTGGATCCTCTCCATGTTACCTGATGGGACCAGCCCCTCCAGATAGGACTGGAACTATTCCCATGCGTAGCCAGTCACACTAAGGTTGGAGAAAACAGAGAGGAGAACGTTGTGGTTTATTCTGTCAAAGGCTGCCAAAAAGTCCAGAAGAATCAAAACAGATGACAGTTTGGCAGCTCTGGCAGAAGTTTCTCAGTCACTGCTATGAGGACAGTTTCTGTTGAATGTGCCAGCTTGTAGCCAGTCTGATTGAGATCCTGGAGCTGGTTCTGGACGAAGAAGAGAGATAATTGATTCCAAGTTGACACACATGCATGCAAACGCATACACACGCATATGCATGTACTCAGACACAGGCACACACATGCACACACACTGCTGTGCTGTGTTTATTGCTGGACTAGTTTTGTACTGTTGTGCATTCATATAAGGTGGAAGTGTGTATGAGAGGGATCAGGTTTTGTCTGTGCTTTCTTTAGTAGGTGCTGAAGTTACTACTCTGTTAACCAGAGTAGTAATGTTGTCTTCTAAGCAGACTACATTTAACTAGTGCGAGGTGACTGAGAGCTGGCTAACTTGTAATTACAGTTCCTGCATTAAAGAAAGAAACCTTGACATGCACCAGTTCATTTTGTTCATTTAAAGTGACTCAGCTGTTAATTACAGATCCTGAAGATGGTGACTCTCTTAAAAACCCCAGAACTTTAAGGCCCCATGAATATTCATAAGAAGTAATGTCAAGGGAGTTTATAGACATGCAGACAGGGTAATACATAGGGTAATACATATTAACCATATGTCATGCTAACTCTATATCATGCTAATACAGAGCTAGCTTCCAAAGAACTCTGCCCACTTTTCGACTAATATTGTTGTCCACTGTTGAGTCAGTGTTGTGCTGAAGCAATGGAAATGTGAATTTTACAGTCTCAGTGCTGCACTGGTAATGTATTGGTAATGCATGTAAAAATGCTGTATGTATATATATATATACATATATATATATATATATATATATATATATATATATATATATATATATATATATATATATATATATATATATATATATATATATATATATATATATATATATATATATATATATATATATATATATATATATATATATGCTGGATATAGCTATATATATATATATATATATATATATATATCTCCAGCATACACTGGCCAGAGTGGGACAGGGGGCATAATATATATAATAGTGTTGTGTCATTGTATGTATGCATTTTTTCAGTATGTTGTGTCTTAACTAGCAGGTTGGATGTTGGATCTTGGGTGGAGCGCTCCATGCACTGTAAGGAGTTTTCTGATCTTGATCTTGGCAGACTGTTGACTGGGAGAGCATCCATGTTTATGGCTTTGATCTTATTCCCATTCAACTAACTCTTGAGGACCTCCTTTCCCCAATAGAAGTACATGGATGTTTATGCCCTGGTTTCTGCCTTTTTGATTACTGTGTTTTTGGAGGAATCCTTGGTATTTGTAGTTCTCATCCAGGTTTGTTATATGGCCTCATTAAATTACCTCTGTCCTGATAACGTTTCTTCTTTCTTCTATCAACTGGCCATACTTTTTCCAATCCAAATAGCATTTCGGTGTCATTGTTATATCCTGGTCAGGTGGATCAGTGAGTCATAGAAGGTAGCAGATGTCACTTCTGCTTCTGAATACTCACACTTTTGTTCTCAAAACCACTCTTACAGATGAACTGACAGAGAGGATTCAGCAAAACAGCATCGATAGATTGCTCTTTACCACACTTCATAAACACCCGGGCAGATGTCTTCAAGTTTGCTTCTAATTTTCCCACTGATTTCTGAATAGAATATTAATAGATTAGAATAGAGTAGAACTTTATTGCCATTTGCTCAGGTGCAAAACAACAGTTTTCGTATTATTGACTTTAGGAGAGAGGGATTGGCAACCAAATATACAGGTGTGTGGAATTGCATCATATTCTTTCTCGTAGTTGATTCAGGAAAGGTTGGACTAGTTGGTAGGTCTGGTCCGGTGTCCTGGTGGACAGGTGTATATCTTCTGGTGTTGTTACCAACCCCCCTTCCGCGCAGTGCTCATGTACTTGCACATATGCTCATTCTTCCTGGCAGCAAGTATTCCTGACAGAAGCTTCCTTTTGGCAAGCAGATTATTGGTCAGTAGTATCTGGTCCTTGTTGGGGTCCTTCGTGATCAGTACTGTTCTGCCTTCTGTTAGCCAGCCTGGCTAACAGGCTGCTAACTATTCTGCTAGCTGGCCAAGTTGTTTCATTAGCCAGTAGAAATGGATCATGTCAGGTTCTGCTCAGTTCTTCATGTGCCTGATATGCTCCTGGACATGAGATTGAGGTACTCTGCTTTAAGATCTCTTAACCGCTGAGGACTTGGTATGTGATGATTCTTTCACCCATGTGCCCTTCTAGTACTGATCTGTGGCAGCAATGGGTGGATCTACAGTCATTGTTCTGTTGTTCTGAACTGAGAGTATACTATAGATGGTTCTTTAGTGAAGAGGGCCTTTTTTTGGTTGCTTCTTCTGTTGTGTAGCCAGGGCTCATCTTTTGATCTTTATGCCCTTTCAGAGCCCTGTCAGTACGTGGACTTCTAACCGAGTTGTATTTATCTTGTTTACAGACTCTTGTTTCCAAGTTGGAGTGGCACGTGGCTTGCATTTTGTAGCCTAGGATCTTAAGTATGATTGCTGTAGTAGCATAT
Organism: Brachyhypopomus occidentalis; assembly: GCA_020368025.1. Lineage (NCBI taxonomy): Eukaryota > Metazoa > Chordata > Actinopteri > Gymnotiformes > Hypopomidae > Brachyhypopomus > Brachyhypopomus occidentalis. Next base: position 1,296,220 of record JAGXOD010000040.1, on the reverse strand, counting down.
GCCAGTTTGTTGGTTTACGTTCTACTGGTTGTTGATGTTTAGTTTATTGCCCCATTCATATACACTACCATACTGTTTGCCTGTAAGTCAGGGGAGCCTACAATGGTGGCTGACAGCAGTTATCTTAGTCATGATCGTCCTCTGTACATCCGCAGCTGGACCACACAACATCTAGCCTCAACCGGTCATGGTTTGTCCCAGTAGACCACTTACCATAAATTGTCCTGGTGCTTCAACATTTGATGCAGACCTTGTTAATCCAGGCATCGTCCAAACCAGCATGTCATGTTTTGATCACACTCACATGTTTCAGAGGAAGGAGCGTTGTTGCCCTAAGAGTCTTGACTGAGAACTACGTTTGTAGATTTGCCCCTGTTGTTGTACGTGCAGGTCAGTTGTGTGTACTATGCCATGCGGTTATTGCACTCATGAATTATTTAGCATTTACCGTTCTTCTAAGGGTTGGAAGGCAGTCGGTTGCGTGTTTCCCGCAGCACCAGTTCGCAGCAGGTTGTCCGTGTGTGCATATGTGTGTGCTGGTTGGAGGCGGGGGTGGGGTATTGTGTGCGTGGTTTGTGTGTGTGAGGAACCTGAGGGAGGTATATAATTCCCCCTTTAACGGCCGAGGGAGATCTGTAATTCCTTCTGTAATGGCGAGTGAACGGAGGAAGGAGCCCAGAGGATGACGAGGTGTCACAGCCTTCGTCAGGTCTGTCAGACTCACCGCATGTGGCCCTTTTCATCACTCTCCTCACACCTCACACACACGCAGGAAGCGGTTCGTCTCTGTTGGCCTCAGCAGAACACTGTGTTCTTCTTCTCTTTATGAGGCTCCTCTTGGAGAATCCTGAGACGCTCCTCAGTACAATCAACCCGCCCTGCTTCACGAGAGAGAGAGAGAAATAGAGAGCAATATTAATAAGTCTCTTCTTGACATTGTTGTTTTTGTTGTGGTAGAGGAGGAGATGAGCTTTTGGGTAAAGGAGCTAGGCCTGTGGGTGGAAACGGTGGACCGACGGGGGGAGGACACTGTGTGTTGGAGGGGGAGATGGAATGTGGGTGGTAGAGATGGGGTGTGGATGAAGGTGATGCGTCTGTGGGTGGAGGAGAAGGGCCTGTGGGTGGAGGGGGAGACATGGCTATGGGTGTGCGAAGACACGGGGTGGGGGTGGAGGTGGAGGAGAGGACGAGCTGTAGGTATGGGGTACCGTGTGAGAGCTCACGCTCCCCCATTCTCCGGCCTCCGTAGCTAGACGCCAATGGCCATTCAACCTGTAATTCACCCATGCCTGTTTGTAATGAAAAGGACAGTACCTGGGATTTCCCTGCTCCTTTCTCCTCTCTGCTGCCTCTTCTCCCTTCACTACACAGTTCCTGCTCTTTCTGTGGCGCTTTTTTAAAATGCCTTCCGCACTTCATAATTGGGCTGGTCACTTATGCTTCCTCTAAGAGTCCAGATTGTTGTAAGCTGGGCAGCTCCATTGGGCCTGAATCACCGCACGCTGCATTTGAATTGAGTTGATTAATTCTGTGGTCTGCATCACGTATTTCTGTCTCTTGTGCTTTGGGAATGTTTATTGCCCTGTTTCCCATGATTCCCCCATCGTTAAAATGGCTGAAGATGCTGGATGATTTCCCCACAGTGTTCAGATCAATAAATTCTACATATTAATTAAGTTCCTCTGTCAAATTCAAGGGCTCTTTTGGATACACCAGTCTTTTTTGCTATCTCCTTTCTCCCTCTTCTCTCTATCTCCTAGCCTGAATTTCCAGGACGCTTCTTCATTTCATCCCACTGTTTATGTGACACTGAGTGACAGAACATTACAGGACTATAAAATTGAATTAGAGGTAAAGTTCCCACTTGCTGCATTTTGATGGCTATGGAGGTCTTTATGACTCTCACTGGTCTTTTTAACTGATTAGATTCTATTAATGTGAGAAACATAAATAATAGACAGCCTGCTCATGGTTTTCCCACTTCCTCCCCCATCCTGTCATATATTGTTAGTTACAAAACCACAGAAGCACCATTGGACAGACTCATGTGAAGAAAGACACTTTATAATCTGACAAAAGCCACAAGGAAGAAATCATGCTCTACTTTCACACATGTAGACCAATGAGTTGAGGCTCTCACTATGCGTATGTGTCACGTTTTCATCTGTGTCCATCTCTTACTCTGAAGCACAGTCACACACACTCACGCACTAACTGCTAACAGGAATCTACAGCTACTCCACAGCTCATCTCACCCCAACAAGGATCCGTCGCTCCTCAACATATAGCCGCTAATCCACGACGTCACTGGCGACTGATGTAACCAAGGTGTATCCATCATCTGTCCTTACCTGAGGCATACTAGGCTCTGTAATCTCTACAATCTCTGTTTTTTCACTGTTGCTCACTTAAAGTGATCGAGCGTCAGATCCCCTCCGATAAAACACAAATGCGGCGTAATGTCACCATTGCTGCCTGCCTGCTTTTGTCTGATAAATATCAGTCCATTACTGAGCTGTTTAGGATGGAGCTTCGGCTACTCCTGCTGGTACTGTGTTTTTCTCTCTGCCTCAGCTGTTGCTATCACTCACTTCTGCTTAATATTGATCTCTGCAAACAATCCCAGGTCACTAGAGGCACAAGAGGAGAACATCAGTCTAATCAAGATGTTAAGATGTTTTCATCTCCCCAACTCTCAGTCACTCTCTCTCCCTCTGCTGTCTTTTTTGCTGATTCTCTCCTTTGCTCTGTCCATCTTTCTTCTTCATGTAACATTGTAGCTTTCAGGTAGAAGCATTTCAGAAAAGAGGAATGTCCTGGTCGATAGGGAAGGCCAAGTTACTTCTGTATAACATGTCCATTTAGAGATTCACTGCACTAGATTCATGTAAAATTCTTGCTGTGTGGTGGCTGATGGCTGATCTGTGTGGTGGCTGACGGCTGATCTGTGTGGTGGCTGATCTGTGTGGTGGCTGACAGCTGATCTGTGTGGTGGCTGACGGCTGATCTGTGTGATGGCTGATCTGTGTGGTGGCTGACAGCTGATCTGTGTGGTGGCTGACAGCTGATCTGTGTGGTTGCTGACGGCTGATCTGTGTGGTGGCTGACGGCTGACCCTTGTGGTGTCTGATGAATACTAGTCTGAGTAGTGGCAGTAGTGGTAGTGTGAGAGCTGAACCATGCAGTGTCTTATGATTGAGCCATTTGGTCGTTTCCAGAATTTCCTGGCACACAATACAGCCTGATATGCCCAGTGAAGAATGTCTAAATTGTGAGTGTATCTGAGCATCATTGCTGACCAAGTTCATCCCTTTATGTTGAGGGGTTTATCCACGCTTGAATCCCTGAGCTGTGTGTTCTGGCTTGATAAAGCACCATATCCTGATATTACCGAAGAGCTCCGGGAATGTGGTGGCAAGGGATTTTTCATTTTTTCATTTTTTTTTTTGCGACATGTACAGTCCCCAGATTTCAGCATCTTTTTTTAGATGAGGTGAATCCTGCCATTTATGGGAAGAATGCAGATGCACAATGTACAGCAACAGCGCAATGCAATAATTTCCGCATGGATCAACATTCCTACACAACACATCCAGTATCTTGTGTAGTCCAGACGAAATTGCAGCTGTTGCGATGTCTAAAGGAGGAGCAACCTCACCCCTACTATGGCTTCCTGGCCTTCTCCTTAGAGCCGTGGACTCCGGTGTCTGTAAAGTGTTCTGCGGGATTTCTGTAAAGCTGCTTTGTGACAATGTTTGTTGTAGAAAGCGCTGCACAAATAAAGCTGGACTGGGTCTGCAGGAATACAGGCACAGCATTCGCTTGCATGTAAATGGGGTGTAGAAAAAAAAAAGTAGGTTGGACATTGTTGCCAACAGTTTGAAAGAAGCACAGAGTCTTCCACGTCTTTAAGTCCCCAGGAAGAAGCATGTGAAGAAAACACCATTTACCTGCAGGCGGAAGGGGGATGTTGTTGGTGTGAGGTACAAAACTAGGAATTATATTTCTCAGGAGCTCCTAGGGGTTCCTTACATGCTCAGTGAAGAGTACATGGGTTTTCACCTCTGCAGCTCATTCTGATGAAAATGCAATCAGACAGCCACTTTATTATATTCATGCATTATTGTTATTTTGTTTTTGGATATATTTCATGTTATCTGAATTTATCTTACCTCTATCGTTGTTCTTATTTCGCAGCGCATATTATATTGAGCAATGTGGTATTGTAATTGGGTACAGTGTGGTGTTGTAATTGGGTACAGTGTGGTAATGTAATTGGGTACAATATGATAAAGTAACTGGGGACATGCAGGTTTGTGTAATAAAATGTAGTGATCAGTGCACTGAAGTGGTTTGAGATGCGTGTAAATGCCTGAGGTCATGGGTGAAATCACTCCAGTCCAGGGTTTGTTTCTTAAGTTATTAGTCCGGTGTGACTATATCGCAAACCTCACTTTCCATTCATCAGATCCATATTCATAATCGTATGATCCATAGTTGCCGTTTTTATACTTTGGGGTACATTGCCTTTCTATTACCCCTATTTCTATTTATTATTGGTTTGTCAGCTTTCACTGATTATGTTTGAATTATTTCAATCTACAATAATAAAAATTTATTATATTCACTCTGCACTTCCCAGTAACAATAAAAAATAATAAGTCATAAATTTGATTAGTGGTTTGCCCGTTTATCTGTTGCTTTGGTAAAGACACGAATGAAACACTATTCTTCGTTTGTCTGTGTCAGCGTAGGGTCTTTTTGCGCCACACTCTTCTCTTGTTCTGGGCAAATGTAGCGAATCACATGTCTTCTTTAAGCCGGTTAAGGCCATGCAGGGCCATCATACCTGTGCACTGAGGCATGGTGCTGTGTCTCGCTGTGAAGCATGTGACCATGCCTTTGAAGACAAGCCTCCCACATGTTTACTGCTAATGCTGGCCATCCTGTCGCTCTGCACAGAGCCATCGGTGCAAACGATGGTCTTGTATATCTTTGTCTTGAATTGGACTTGCGTCTTTCAGTCACGGAGGACCCCACCATCCCACCGCCACTTCAGCCAGGCACCATCCGAGCAGACAGGGACACGGTTGACTTTGTTGAGGTCCTGCCTGGTGAATTAGGCAGTGCCGTCTTTCTGCCCGCATCCCATGTGTAAAAAGCTATTGGATGAAATGGTTAACACAGAGAAGTGACCACGAATGGTGGCATTTGAATTTCAACAGGCACCGTGTCCGTGTGAAGGACGAACTGGAGGGGTGAGAGCGTTGAACCCTGGTGGACGCCAACGTGAATGGCAAGAACCAGAGAGATTCTAGTGGGACACTGACCAGCATTTTTTCAGGCATATCGTGAACTCATGATGGACTTGATCTTTTTTTAATGTCCAGGAATACTATGGTGCCTGGCTTATTTTTATCCCAGTGTCTTCCCATCAGCAGCCATGCGGTGGCGTTGGACATCCCACAGCCCTTCATAAATCTGCATTGGACTGACTTTGACAGTGCTGCGGAGGTGAGCGCCGACGTGCTAAAACACCTTCATGGACACAGGAGCCAGTTTGGGTGAGAGTTTGAGCACTTGCCGACATCTCTCTTACCTTTCCAGATGGGCATGATGGTGTTGGCCATCCAGGATTTAGGCACCTCATCTTCTTCAATGATGCAGTTAAACAGACTCGCCAGAACCATATTCCAAAACTCAAGTGGTCGCATTTCCCATCTTCATCTTCTGAATGGCCTCTTGGGCTTGATGGGAGGGGCCGGCTTGATAGGAGGGGCTTTTCCAGGGTCAGGAAGTCAATTGGTGTAAGGGTGTAATCATGTGGCTGAGAGGTCTCTCCCCAAAGCACTGTCTGTACTATATGTAGGTATGGATTTGCTGATAGTTTTTGTATTTGTGGGCTCAGTATAAATGTATGGCTTCAGAAGAGAACCGCCTAATTAAGGCCAGTTGTGAAGTGTCCTCAGAGAAAACATTTGCTATGAGCACTTGAGTGCTAATCAGGCATGAGTGAAACCAGCGATAACCCACAGTGGGCATGAAGTCCAGAGCAGACTGAGACCACATTATCCTACCTAAGCATCTGCTCCACAGAAAAAATACATCAGGGCTGAGAGATTGAAAGGTTGAGACAGAGAGAGGGAGAGAGAGACAGAGATAGAAGGAGAAACAGATGGAGAGACAGAGAAAGAACAGTAGAGGGTAGAGAGAGGAATAGACAAATTGGAAATATTTCAACATTTCCAATATCGTACTCCATCCGAATGCACTGAATACACTCCAATATAATGCATTCTAAATGTCAAACAACAATATCAGAAAGAGATGTTTAAAAGAGACATTAGGATGTGCTATTTTGCTCACCCCCTAACAGCTCTGACAAGGCAAATAAGTTGTACGTTAATTACAATTATGAAGCAATTATTCAGAGGTCCTCTTACTGCTTTGCCTGTAGGCTGTTCAAGCATTTACAGTGACAACGACACGGATGGCCCTGCATTTACTCCACCAGAGCAGCATCCGCCGCCTCCACTGTTAATTGCTTCTTAAGAATTGAGAAAAAAAACATGTCTTTTCAGAACCTTCCCAATTATGTCAGTTTACGTCAACCGGCACATCAACACACCCCCCCCCCCATTCCCATCCCTGCCCACCACACATCCCACGCCTCTATTCCATTATCTTGCAAAGTTCCAGTTTAACACGACCAGTTTTCTATGACTGGAAACCTTGTGCAAGAACTGGGAGGAGTGCCATGCTAGTGCAGAAATTAAGCTTGGCGTGAGTTCAGCGCAATGCAACTTCATGAAACTCAACTCAGCACTCCCTTGTATTCAACCCAAAGTCAGCTTTCTGACCCACACACAACACATTTTGCTGGCCATTGTGAGTACCGGCCCATTGACACGGCATGGACTGAAAGACGCTCTGTAACCCTTAACAGCACACCGGGGCCTGCGGCTTTAGGGCTTAGCAACCGTCCACCCAAACAAACAATGGCGAACTACGTCGCGTACGGCGGTCACCTCTTTGAGCTGTGCGGCGGCTGTTCAGATGTAAATATGACACCAGCCGGAAGCGGCAGAGGACCCTGCCATGGGCTTTGGGAAACTGAGGAGTCTTTTCTGTGGGGTGAGTGTGAACCGGTGGGGCCGGCGTGAAAGGAAATGAAGATGGCGGCACGTAGCATGCGGGCAGCCCGTGGCGGTCGGGCCCGCTAATCCAGCATTTACATAGTAAAGGGAGTGAAAGCGCGGAGGAGGAGCCCTGCTCTCTGCACTGTGCGCAGGGGGAAACGCCAGAGAAAAGCATCAGTGCAGAAAATGCAAGAAGATTATTCAGCAAGAAAAAGGCACTCAAATAATGTAAAGCTGTGTGTGTGTTTGTGTGCTTGTGTGTGTGTGTGCGCGTGTGTGTGTGTAGGTGTGTGTTTGTGTGCGCGTTATATATACACTCACCGGACACCGTATTAGGAATGCTTTGGTGCTGGGTTGGACCCTCTGTGCCTTCAGAATGCTTTGTGGTGTAGTTTCAGCAAGGTGCTGGAAACACTCCTGTGGGATTTTGGTCCGTATTGACACGATGGCATCACGCAGTTGCTGTGGACGTTTGTCTGGAGTGCATCCGTGATGCCAGTGTCCTGAGCCACCACATCCCAAAGGGGCTCATTTGGATTGGGATCTGGTGACCGCGGAGGCCATTTGAGTAAAGTGGCCTCACTGTTATGTTCAAAAAACCAGTCAGAGATGATATGAGCTTGATATGAGGTCGTAAAGGGACGGATATGGTCAGCATGAGTACCCGGGCCATGGCATTTAAACAATGCTCAGTTGGCATTAAAGGGCCCAACATGGGCTAGCAAAATGGCAACCAGTGTGATATTCTGCTGCTGTAGCCCATCTGCTTCAAGGTTCGACATGTTGTGCATTCAGAGATGCCCTCCTGCATCCATCAGCTGCAATAAGCGGTTGGGTTGCTGTTGCTTTTTTACCAGCTCAAATCAGTCTGGTCATTCTCCTCTGACCTCTGGCACCCATAAAACATTTTTACCCAAAGAACCACCACTCACTGGGTATTTTCTCTTTTGTTTGTCATTCTTGGTAAACCCCAGAGATGGTTGTGCATGAAAATCCCAGTCGCTCAGCAGTTTCCGAATGCTCAGGCCAGTCTGTCTAGCAACCATGCCACGATCAAAGTGACTTAAATCTCCTTCCTTCCCCCGTTTGGAGGTTTGGTTTGAACTTCAGCAGGGTGTCTTCACCATGAATGCATGCCTAAACACACTGTTTTTGATTGTTTGAGTAGATATTTGCATTAATAAGCAGTTGAACAGGTTCCCTAATCTAGAGGCCAGTGAGTGTAGGCTGAGACCGGCCATAGGGACTGCATAGACCAACCAATAGCCAATGGAGAGCTGGTTATCCAATGTGTGTATGTGTGTCAGGGAGGGAGTTGGACTATGGAACAATACATCATTCATAAATAATTGCTATCAGCACTCAAGAAATCACACTGACAGAGAAAAAAAAATGAAAGGTCCTCATTTTTACAAATAAAGCGTAAATCACTTCAGAGCAATTTTAGCCAAAACGTTTGTTTACATCATTTGATTGTAACAGGAAAGTGTCAGTTTCATGTAGTCCCTAAAGTGCATGAAGGCCGACCAAGGACGAATGGAACATGGGTCTGTGTTTGACATAACAGGCATTAAGAGTGATGAACACACCTACACACAGCTGGGTCTATCAGTCATTATGTGTACAGATAAGAACTGTTCTTAAATAGAGAGGGACTTTGAATCACTGCATGAAGGGATACTGGAGGTAGTTATCATTGGTTAATATGAAATAGAATTATAAATTATAGAGTTATGGAAAACGTATATAATTTAAGGATGGAGTTTAAGGAGGGCTGAGGGCAGCTGTAGACTGCAACAGGATCGGACAGATACGAACCCAACTATAGAGAGAAAGTGAGTGAATAAGAGGGAGGAGAGTAAACAGGAGAGATGGAGGAAGATAGGGGCAGTGGGAGAGAGAGAGAGAGAGAGAGAGAGTGGGAGAGAGATAGAGGGAAAGTGGGGGACACAAAGAGGGAGAGAGAGAAAGAGTGGGGGAGGGGGGTGGTACTTTCTACAGCCTAGACAGGGACGTAACAGAGAGTGGGAATGTGTTAGAGAGAGAGTTTGGAGTACAGCCTTCTCTCTTAGTGTTCGTCGTTGCAGGGCGCTGGCCACAGCCGTGTGCATGTTTTTCTTTGTCCTTTCAGTGATGTAGCTTCAGGCTAGCACAGGGTGTCAGGTCCAGTATGCTAGCTGCTGCCCTAGGCTAATTTGGCCATGTTTTGCCAGCTATTTAGGGACATGTTTGACCCCTTGCATGCAGCAGTTGTTGGAGACCTCTGATGCGGTCCAGGGGGCCCAGTAGGACTCGGGGTCCAGGGAATCCAGGGGGCCACATCTGGATTAGAATGCCACACCTTGTAATGCAGCAGTTAAGGTTTATTCAATCAGAGCACCACAGTACAGTGAGTGCGCCGTGTGTGACGCTCTGTGTGTATAGCAAAACGTGCTGCGAATAGCTAAACAAGCGTTTATTCATGGTGGAGTGGAAGAAACCCTCAACAACACACACAACACTCCTCATACACACACACCACTCCTCATGCACACACAACACACACAACACTCCTCATGCACACACAACACTCCTCATGCACACACAACACTCCTCATGCACACACAACACTCCTCATGCACACACAACACACACACACACACATGCACACACAACACTCCTCATACACACACAACACTCCTCATGCACACACAACACTCCTCATGCACACACACCACTCCTCATACACACACAACACTCCTCATGCACACACAACACTCCTCATGCACACACAACACTCCTCATACACACAACACTCCTCATGCACACACAACACTCCTCATCATGCACACACAATGCACACACAACCTCATGCACACACAACACTCCTCATGCACACACAACACTCCTCATACACACACAACACTCCTCATGCACACACACTCCTCATGCACACACAACACTCCTCATACACACACAACCCTCCTCACGCACACACAACAACACTCCTCATCACACACACAAACACTCCTCATGCACACACAACACTCCTCATGCACACACAACACTCCTCATGCACACACAACACTCCTCATGCACACACAACACTCCTCATGCACACACAACACTCCTCATGCACACACAACACTCCTCATGCACACACAACACTCCTCATACACACACACAACCTCATACACACACAACACTCCTCATGCACACACAACACATACACACACAACACTCCTCATGCACACACACTCCTCATGCACACACACACCACTCCTCATACACACAACACTCCTCATGCACACACAACACTCCTCATGCACACACAACACTCCTCATACACACACAACACTCCTCATACACACACAACACTCCTCATACACACACAACACTCCTCATACACACACAACACTCCTCATACACACACAACACTCACAACACTCCTCATACACACACGTAACGCACGCTGAAAAAGCGAAAGGAGGATCTGTTGTTCGTTTGAGTGAAGTCACTCACGTCCATGCACGATGAGTAATAAGGAAAGAAATCCACAGAAAATGGTTTGTAAGTCAGATGAGTGTAGGAGTTTGGAGAGGTAATTGCTGCAGGGACTCTCACATTTGCTAGTACTCAATACTGTGCTAGCTGTGACATTAATACTCATTTAATCTCCTTATTTATTTAAAAACAACGACTGCTCTAATCAACTGTGTTGTCTTTTGCCCACTATTGGAGTGGCTTGAATGGCCTCCTGAATTGAAGTCTGCAGGTAATTGGATTGGAGAATTACAGTGTGCAGTATTAAGAAACGATAGACACTGCCTCAGGGCCTGTCAAAGGGAAAGTATTTCAAAACGGAGCTCAATATCCACTCGATAAACGATAGTCTTCATGGAGTTCTGCCAGAGATGAAGAGAGGCGGTTCAGACAGAGGGAGTTGGACAGAGAGAAGAGAAGAAGAGATTCAGACAGAGGGACAGAGAGAAGAGGATTTCTTTTTTTGACTCACACTGACCTCTTCCCAGAATCCAGAATGTAGTGGCTAGATAAAGGTGGGGCTAATTGTATCGACAGGTGTAGCTCTCTCTCCTTCCCTCTCTCCCTCCCTCTCTCTCTCCCCCCTCTGTGTATCTCTCTTCCTATCTCTCTTTCTCTTTTTTAGTCTTTCTCCCTTTCTCTCTTACTCTCTCCCTTTCTCTTTTTCACTCTCTCTCTCACTCTCCCTCTCTCCCGCTCTCCCAATCTTACCCTTACACTTTCATTCATTCGCTCGTTCCTTTGTTCCGGCTCACCTTCTATCTCTCTCTGTCTCCATCTCTCCTTTCTTCCGTCTACTCTCTAATCTATCTGTGCATTGCCTTCACACTCACTCACACACTCTCATTGTTCCATCATTGCTCCAGCTGCAGAAAAACACCTGCATGTTGCCACCATATTTCTGGGACTGTTGTAAGCAGATAACCACAGTAGACTCCCCTGCATTGAATGTCCCTCTGCCAAATCAGTAAATAAAAGATGAATAATAAGATTGCCTAAATAAATCAATAGTAAGATTGCTAAAACGGTTTTATGAACACTCATTCCCCACAGAGCTTTGCGGTAGTTATGTGTAATATTTGTCATATGGGAGGGGCTTGAGAGTGATGACAGGTTAAGTCAGGCAGAGTACATCAGCCATTGTCACCATGTGCAGCCTGAAGGCCTGGGCCTAACAAGGTCACACACACTTATATATATATAGGCACACTCAGGCTCAAACACACATGCTCATCCTCCAATAGCGTAATAAACATGCGAGCACACATGCATGCACACACAAACACATACTCACACACACACAGAGGACAGGCAGAGGGCTTCAGCCTGCAGCTGTCTGGGAACTTGTCTTTGTTAATTAGCTGTTAGGAGGAAAAGGGAGACACCATTAGACAAACCCCTTAACAAGATATCCCCTCAGTGCGGAGACGAGGCATACTGATGGCAGAGATCTGTGTGTGTGTGTGTGTCTGGACTGCTGGGGACAGGATTGTGTATGATTTGAAGGTGAATAGCTCATCCTTGTCATGCCTCTCTGAAACCATTCTTTACACTTTCACTCTTAACCCTAACACTCTCACTCTTGACCCTAACACTCTCACTCTTGACCCTAACACTCTCACCCTTAACCCTAACACTCTCACCCTTAACCCTAACACTCTCACCCTTGACCCTAAAACACTCACCCTTGACCCTAAAACACTCACCCTTGACCCTAAAACACTCACTCTTGACCCTAAAACACCCACTCTTGACCCTAACACACCCACTCTTAGCCCTAACACTCTCACCCTTAACCCTAACCATAACCGTAACAGTCCCACCACCCTCACACTCATTCACCTGCTCTCTGTAGCACAGCACCTGTAGACAGACTCCTCCAGTGCAGTGAATCTGTGCCGCACTGCACCGCGCAGGCCTGTATTCCCCTTTCTGCGTCCGCACTGGGAGCCCCGGAGACCTCACCTCTCCCGTCCCGCTCAGGTCCTGTCTGCTGGCTGGATCAAAGCAGGACAGTTCTTACCTTCCAGTAGTTTTCCCCGTCATGGTCTTCCCTGCCTACTGTATAGACACACACTGTTGCATTCCTGTCTACTGTATGCAAAAGCGCTACTCTGATTCGCAGGTTCTGCCACACCCACTGTAGGGAAAGTTGCTGAAGCTTCGCCTGCTGTACGAAACTGCCCCTGTGTGGCCCCATTTAATGTATGAAAATGTGAAACCCAGTTTATTGTTTCTGCACCGTGCAAGATCTGTTCAGAGCCCCACAGGCTCTGCCACCGTGCTGCATGTGTGTGTATGTGTGTGTGTGTGTGTGTGTGTTTGTGTGTGTGTGTGCGGGTGTGTGTGTAGGAGCAGATTCCATCAGGGAGATAACACACAGATAAAGTTTATGGGTGATAAAGAAGTGGGCGATCACAAGATCTCATCAATTAGAATGCCTGCCTGTTTCCACGGAAACCCAAGCGCAGACCATATTGAGGCTCTCCTGTTAAGCATTTGGAGTGGTGGAGAGTGAGGGAGAGAGTGAGAGAGAGAGAGAAAAAGAGAGAGAGAGGGCAGGGATGGAATAGGGAGACAGTAAAAAGGAATTAGAAGATCAAGAGAAAGAAATAGGAGGAGATGATGAGTTAAAAAACTACATTTTCTTTTTTGGTCTCTGAGACAACTGAGGGGTAAAGATCAGAGAGGATCTGTGTTAGGAGGACACGATGACCATTATTCAGTAGATACGGATTTATCAAATGTATTCTCGTCAGTCATGTCCACAGAAGTCAGATGAAGCCCTGGTTTCTTCGTTCTGCCTTTTCTACAGCAGGATTGAGCTGGAAGATATGGCGCCAATAGAATTAGCATTTGTCTCAGTGCCCGCAACACCGAAACTCAGCAGATGCAAAATACAACCAGTAGGAAAGACAGAGCCTGAAGAAGCAGAACCAGGATCAGGCTGGTTTGTAAGGTGAGGCCATGGCTAGACCCTGTGAAGCACTACAGAGTACAGGGAGAGTAGAACAACTGGGATGCAAAAGTCACACACATTGTCCCCCTGTGTGTGTGTGTGTGTGTGTGTTGGGGGGGGGGGGTGCACGTGCAGAAGATTAAACAGTTTCCTGCTATAATCATTCTCGTGGGGTGTTCACACCCCACTGACAAGTGTGTCTATGTGTGTGTGTGTGTGTGTGTGTGTGTAAGAGTGAGTGAACACAGCCTAAGCCCGGATGAAGCACAGTAGGTAATCTCTGTTCAGCAGTCTTTGTGATTGGAGAAGCATTGGCAGCCATGTTGAAGACTCAGTACCCAACACAGCCATGTAATTCTGGCTAATTACTGACCACAGCCAGATAAGAGCTACTCATGTCCTGATAAGGTGGATGAGAGAGGGTGTAGGAGATGGATGGAAAGTAAAAAAGAGATTGAGAGAGAAAGGAAGAAAGGAACAGACAGAGGGAGAGCAGGAAGATGGTGGGGGTGCAGTGAGCAGCTGAGCTGGAGAAACTGCCTTTAACTGCTGTGGTTACCAGGCAGATGAGATGTTTAGCTCTCAGTACACCACAGAGCAAAAGACTGCATCAGGCATACCTCCTACACCAGAAATGTTTCAGATACAGGTGGGGGAAGGGGTGGGGGTGCTGAAGGGGCAATTAACTGCTTCACCAAGTGGCAAATTCGCGATGCTTTTTATTTTCCGAGTGGCTCTGCTTAAAACCTTTCCAGTCAGGGATTATGGATTTGGATTGATATTATGACACTACTCATTGTATCAGAGACAAAGAGGGGATTATGGGTGAATAAAGAGCTACATTACAGCATGCCAAGCTGAAGCCTGAACTCAGCGAGGCTCCTCTTTCCCCCACAGCTACAGCAGATGAGGAACAGCACACAACTGCCCTGTTACCTCTCTCTAGCCCCACCCCTTACTGCTCTCTCTCAAGCCACACCCACCATTGCCCTCTCTTTTGCCCCACACCCCCACTACCCTCTCTCTAGTCCTGCCACCCAATGGCCGGCTCCCTAGCCCCTCCCCCCAATGCCAGCTCTCTAGCCCCTCCCTACTGCCAGTTCTCTAGCCCCTCCCCCTACTGCCACCTCTTCAGCCATGGCTTTTCTGAGCCACAAATATTGCCGCTGATCTGAGGACTGAGACAGCATCTCATGTGTTTGGTTCCCTCTGTGTGTTTTGGGCAAAAATGGTCCATCTGTGCAAGGACAGTGTGTTTGTGTGGCTTGTTGTGTTTAGAGCTCCTGGGGGCAGGCTGGGGTAATTCACTACTTGGCCACCAGGGGAGTGGGAGTTTTTACCATTTGGCCCTAGGAAAGATGACAATCGCCACTTGGCCCTCCAGGGTGTGGGGTAATTCATCATTTGGCCCTGGGATGAGCAGGATTATTCACTATTTGGCCCTGTGGGGTGAGATTATTCACCACTTGGCCCACTGGAGTATTAGTGTTTTGAATAACTGTGGGGAAAAATGTGTTTGAGTGAGTACAAATTTGTAAGGACTGTGATTACAGATGGTTGTGTGATTAAGCATTTGTTGGAATAGTGATTTGTGTGAGAGAAATCATAGTCATTTGAGTTATCTCACTGGGTTTGGTAGTCTGAGTGAATGAAAATTTATTTAGAATAGTCGTTTCTGAGAGTTAATTGTTGGGGTTAGTGGTTTGTGTGAGTGTGCATTTATAGGCACTAGAGGGATGGTTAGTAAAAGGTTTATGTATAATAGTGATTTGAATGACTGTCCATTTGTAAGGATTAGTGATTTGTATGTGTAAATTTGTGAAGATTAGCAGGTTGTGCATGTCTGTGGGGAATAGTGATGTGAATGAGTGCAAGTTCGTGGGGATTAGTGGTTTGTGTGAGTGTATTACCATGTTGTCGCTAGAGCACAGTCACCACCACAGCTACTAATGCTGACACATTTCTGCACTGCTCGCAGATATTTATATTTATATTTTGTCTGGTGAAAGTCTGTCATTGTCTCATTGTGACGAAATGAGAGATATCTACATTCCTCATTGTCCAGAGCAGGCAAATGCTAGCATCCCGAATCTTTATGGTATCTGCAGAAACAGAACAGATGAGCTAATGGATATGAGAAGAACCCTTCAGAGGACAGCAGAGTTCGGTAATGGGTATATCTCCCAGCTTTGTGTATACTCACCTGTATAGGGTCCTTGAGCCTGTGCCATCTCCTGCTCTGAAGCTCTGTGGCATCTTTATTGTTCTTGTTCTGAGATGCTATTCTACTGTAATCAACTGTGTTTTCCTTAGATGAGGCATGGGTGTGTATCCATGGGTTACCGTAGAACGTCACCTGCTGGAGGAGGCGGGCAGGACAGCGGCTGGGTCCGTGTGGCAGCGCAGGGCAGCTGACCAGAGAGCGGGCCAATTTCACCTGCCCACTCATAACAGCAAATGTGACAGCCGAGAGCTCTGCTCCTCACAGGAGTTGAGAGGAAAGAAAGATGGGCAGAGAGAGAGAGAGAGAGAGAGAGAGAGAGAGAGAGAGAGAGAGAGGGAGAGAGGAGGGAAAGAATGACAGGAAGAATGAGAAAGAGGGGAGAGAGGAAGGGTGCAGATGCTACAGGGAGACGAAAGCATGCACAGCAGAGAAGTGAGCTTTATTAGAGATGAGATTGCAGGGATATTGAGGCAAACGCTTGAGTGATTTTTGCTCTGGTGATACCATTCTGGCTCCAACTGACCCAGTTTCTGACATTGCATAAAATGCTAAATGTTCACTCTGGAAACTGGCTAATTCTCAAGCCGTTTGTGTTTAGACATTTAGTGGGTGGGGGCAGTTGAATTAAATCTAGTATTGTAGTTAACATTAAAGGTGTGCAGGAACTAGTTTGCCAAGCAGTACATTCCGTAAACAGCTCTAATAACAGTACCTCACCTTTCACCGTAATCAAAAGCAAATATCATACCAATTTCACTATCGTTTTATATTCTCTGAAATACACTCATAACAGTATAATAGTTAGGGAAAATGACTCCATAACCATCAGAGACACATTAGGGCTCTGAATGTGTTGAATAGATCACCGCTGGCAGTAATTGCTGCTACCCTGAGGAAGAAGCTGCTGTCTCCTCTCCAACACAGCCGCCTGACAGTACAGTCCTGATAGAGCCAGATACAGAGGCCCATACTGCCATCAGCCCCAGAGACTCACACAGCCATCAGACCCAGAGACTCACACAGCCATCAGACCCAGAGGCCCATACTGTCATCAGACCCAGAGGCCCATACTGCCATCAGCCCCAGAGACTCACACAGCCATCAGACCCAGAGGCCCATACTGCCATCAGACCCAGAGACTCATACAACCATCAGACCCAGAGACTCACACAGCCATCAGACCCAGAGACTCACACAGCCATCAGACCCAGAGACTCACACAGCCATCAGACCCAGAGGCCCATACTGCCATCAGACCCAGAGGCCCATACTGCCATCAGACCCAGAGGCCCATACTGCCATCAGACCCAGAGACTCACACAGCCATCAGACCCAGAGGCCCATACTGCCATCAGACCCAGAGACTCATACAACCATCAGACCCAGAGACTCATACAGCCATCAGACCTAGAGACTCATACAACCATCAGACCCAGAGACTCACACAGCCATCAGACCCAGAGACTCACACAGCCATCAGACCCAGAGGCCCATACTGCCATCAGACCCAGAGGCCCATACTGTCATCAGACCCAGAGACTCACACAGCCATCAGACCCAGAGACTCACACAGCCATCAGACCCAGAGACTCACACAGCCATCAGACCCAGAGACTCACACAGCCATCAGACCCAGAGACTCATACTGCCATCAGACCCAGAGGCCCATACTGCCATCAGACCCAGAGACTCATACAACCATCAGACCTAGAGACTCATACAACCATCAGACCCAGAGACTCATACAGCCATCAGACCCAGAGACTCACACAGCCATCAGACCCAGAGGCCCATACTGCCATCAGACCCAGAGACTCACACAGCCATCAGACCCAGAGACTCACACAGCCATCAGACCCAGAGACTCATACAGCCATCAGACCCAGAGACTCACACAGCCATCAGCCCCAGAGACCCAGACCAAAAGACCTTGAAGATTCAGCAGATAAAGGAGTAATGGCTTCATCTAAAGGTGTGTGAGCAGGGGAGACCTTGAGCCCTGAAGGGCCTTAGGTAAAGTGATGTAATCCCCAAACCCTATTGGGCCTCACCGGAGATACTTTGCACCTGTTTCTCAGTCGTGGAACACCGCGATTAAGTTCACTTAGACCGTTGTGGTGTTCAGGGCAGAGCTCCACACAGCTGAACGCAGACCAAGAGTGTGAATCACGGGACATTTTCAGTGAGAGGGTCACTGGCCTCCATACCATAGAGGTAGTCAGCTAATAATGTTTTGCGTGGAAAGAGTCAACACTCTTGCTTTTAATTAATGCAAGACAGCACATGGTTATTATTTACCCACCTGCTGTTAGCCAGACATCACCTCTATAGTTTGGATGGTTTGTTTAATTCAGGAATATTATGAGCAAATTAATGTTCAAAAGACCAGGTCCTTGTAAAATGCACTATATAAATAAAGTTTGACTTGACTTGACAGTTTGGCTTGACTAATCTTATTTGTATGTGTATGTATGTGTGTGTGTGTGTGTGTGTGTGTGTATGCGCATGCTTTACAGAGGATTTACAGAGAGAGTGGCTGGCCAGCATCGTGTGTTGTGGCTGGTACAGTTAGTGTGTAGTAATATATTAGAGCTAGTTGAGGGCTGAAGCCAGCTTACCCTGTGGCTCTCCACTCTGACTGCTGGCTGCTTAAATAATGCATGGATGTGCTGCACAGACCCAGTGCACAAGGGCTCCTCAGGGGCACCGAACCGACCCAGGCCGCATCACCTGCTCCACTCGGGGTTTAATGATGTTGGCCGGGCCGTGCAGACAGCCTGCCGTCTGGTCCCCAAACTCAGCAGGACACACAGGTGGCAAGCTGGAGTGCGATTTCACCTTTGCTCCCCCGCTCCCCACCCTCTCGCCCCCCTCTAACTGTCGCTCGCTCCGTCTCTCACTTTTTGAGTGTCTCTCTCTCTCTCTCTCTCTCTCTGTCTCCTCTCACTTGTCTCGCTCGTCCCCGTTTCACTTCCAAGTCCCCACTTGTCTGTCAGATTTCCAGTTGTCTGTCTCCCCTTTGCCACAAACGCCGTCATTTCCTCCGTGGTTAAGAGAGGAAGGTAAATAAAGAATCAAAAAGAAAAAAAAAAGCTCAGCTGAACATATGATCAAAGTGGTAAAGCATCGTCGTGGATGATAGTGCTATTCTTGTGTTCGGCTGTGAAGGGTAACTGAATGCTCCAGGCTTTTAAGGGTGCGCATGGCTGGTTTGTGTCCCAGTGTGAGGGCCCTGGTTGTGGGCCAAGGAGGGGCAGGTACCCCCTCCCCCTCCCCCTCCCACCCACCCCCCCAGTGCTTGCAGCAGCTCTGAGATTAGCCTGGGGAGCTGTGGCAGGCTTTGAGCTATCTTCAACAGGGTGAGCGGGATCTGGTTGGTCCAGATAAGACACTCTCACTTCAAAGGCACTTTTTAACCCCAGCAAGAGATGAGGCGTCAGTGCCCCAAGCTGCCTTTGTTTGTTAGTTCTTCTTTTTTAATTGGTTTATTTTATTTATTTATTTGTTTGTCACTCTTGCACTCGCTTGCGTACACACTCGCCCCTCCCTTCCATGTTAAACGAGGAGCAAGAAGGTGGGTTCTACTTGGGGAATCCCGCCGTCTTCCTGTCCGAAGTTAGGGTGGCTCTGTATTAGGTTACAGTTAGGATTCTTCATTAAATGTATTAAAAATGACAAAATATTGATGTCAAATATGTATTTATACTTGTAATTTATAACTCGGTTATATCGAATTGAATTAGCTTAAAACTTTGTTTCCCAGCTTGGACACTGACTGTCACTCAGGCACGGGACTGAGTACTATCCCGGGGCTCCTGGGAGATGCGGTTCAAACTGATGTCATCACGCCAGTCTGTCAAGCTGTTGTGTAATTCTACTCAACCACACATAACAGGCAGGTTATTCCAAACATAGTATTCAAAATGTCTGAGCCAAGAGGCTGCATTATCTACAGGCTACAGGTTGGCTTTGTTATGATGATATAAGTATTCCGACGAGCCGTTCTGCTGAATTCATTCCGAGGACTTCTTGTAAATGTTCAGTCAGAGCTGTTTGAAGTGGTTGCAGTCACAGACGTGTAGCTAGCTGAAGTAGCGCTGTGGTGTATCACTCTGTACACGTGACTGTCCCACGCCACTTCGTCATGTTGTGTGATTTGTGTCAAACATTTTTGGGGCAAGAGGTGGTTAAAAAGCATTGAGGATCATTATGTCTATAGGTAGATCTTTAGGTAAGCTAAATGCAAAACTAATAAATTAAAAATTTTCCTGATAAAAATAACATGTCATTCTTAATTCCAGGACAATATACAGTGAATCCTTCGTTTACCGCGTGGGATACATTCCAGAACCACCCGCAGTAACCGAAAATCCGTGAAGTAGAAACGGTATATTTATATAAGTATTTATACACTATATTAAAGCCTTATAAACCCAACGAGAAAACCACAAAACAAAATCACAACCCTGCAGACAAAACATTTTCCACTCGCGATCAAACGATGCTCCACGTGAAACGGCCGAACGAAAGCGTAGAAGGCGCGCAGACCCAGAGATGAGGAAGCTGCGCACAAATGAAAAGTAAACAACACGCCCCTGTACTGAGCCAATCAGGCGCTGGGATACAAAGCAGCACTCTCTGGTTGGTCGCTTCTCCAGCAAGCAACCAATCGTGTGTTGTTTACAATCTCATGTAGGCGAGTAGCGTCTCAGGCAAGCGATGCTGGTTCTCGTTTCCGAGAGTAAATATGCACTATTTACTGTAACTCGTACTATTTTATTATTTATAATATTCCTTTATTGTTAGAATTAATATTTGTAACATATTTGTATACATTTTGGGAGTTTTTCATGTAAAAATGTATATATTTTCCGCCGATTACTTTTCCAATCAATATCTTATAATAAGAGTGATGCCGCAAAAACTGAATCACGAAGTGGCGAGGGTTCACTGTATTACAAAATTAACAAGTGAAGGAAGATGACTGATGATGATTGAGTTGATCACTGAGATTGTCAATGAGTAGATCACTGAGTAGTAGTTTCTGAGTTAGCACTAAGGCTAAATGGCTAAGTCACTTCATAAATAAATAAGAGAAGATGGATACTGAAGTAGGGATACATAAACAGGCCTTTTGACAGGCCGGTATTGTATTATTATCAAATATGACTGAGAGACAGGAGACACTAAGGTTCCAAGGGCATTAACGAACACACAACATATTTCTCTATTGGCAGTAGTTCCACACAAGGACATGCTCACCTCTACTGGAGCACTTGTGCTTTGCACCATCTCTCCGCTTCAGCCCTTTGCTGTGACAACTTGCTCAGTTCATGGAAGTCTCAGCAATTCCAATCTAGTACGGTTATTGTTTGAACAGAGCTGAGCTCGAGTGACCTTTGTGGCTGTGTGAGTTTTTTTTTTCTGCATCTCAGCAAAGATGTGTTGAGTTCTTTAGAGAGTCATTACCTTGAGATGAATGTAGAGATTGTTTCATTGCTTGAACAAATATGTCAGCAAAGCTGCCTCATAAGTTCTGATCAAAAATGTTTAAGGTCATTTGTGTTCTAGACAGTATTGGGGTTGTTCTAATACTAGCTGTGAGCCATTATCGTTCACAAGTTTATCCAGCAACCCTCAAGCGAACTGACAATCAACATAAGTTCCTTGATGGTTCTTCCAGTTGATGTGCTCTTAATGACTGCTGCCTCTGACCAATTGCTGTGAGTTCCTGGGAACAATAAAGAGCATGTGGTCCTCAGGAGATCCTCAGAAGGTCTACGTGAACTCTCTGCCACGGTTCGTCCAGAAAGGCCACAGAAATAGACGTTCTGTGTGTGACATTCTCTTCTGTTTCTGGCATGCTGAGCAAGTGCCTCAGTTGCTCATCATCTGCTACATGAACCTCTGGATCCCATGTAGCTATGATTGTAGCGTAATGTAGAGTAGCAACAGCAGCAGGCTCAGTTGTGGAGATATAATATAATAATAAATATTGTAGTATCGCAACGGAAGCACAACCATAGTGATAAATGAGCTTGTTTCGTCTCACCAGGTGAGACCGACTTTTTGTTATGTCTCACCTTCTTCCATGTGAGAGAGTGTATTTCACCTCAGGCATGATTGGATAAAAAACAAACAACAAGTGTGAACTTTAGTATCAGTTAGGCTAATAAAGAGGCATTTGGTACCTATCTAAAGTAGAATATTTCATTCTGCATATGCAAAGGATGCCTGGAAAAACTTTTGCAGTGGTGTTCAGACCTTCTGTATTTGAAACTGATAAGCAGGCAACAACAAGACCTATTGTTGCATGTGGCTTTCTGCAAGTGACACAATAGTAGCTCAGCTACCAAAAAATGGAAATAAGAGGTCAGTGGTGTGTAAGTTATGTGAATTTGCATCCAAAAAGGAATAACGGTTAAGTCAGTCAATCAAAACAATGCAGTCAGTCTGTAGTTGCTTTGTTCAGGGTCCAAGACGCAAAAGTGGCCAGACTTTCTTGAGATGGTGAGGCATGTGACACTATAACACCCTGCCAACTGTGTGAGCAGAGAAGGGTTGGAGTCGGTGGGAAAGCTTTCCTGTAGTTGACATGGTGCTGAATGGAGCTGCTGGTATCTGTACGTTCAACGATGGTCAGCAGTTGTTCAGAGTCTGGATCTACATGCATCTGAAAATAGGCCTGACATATATCTATTCCTCCTGAATTTCTAACCACCAGACCAGACAGTCAATGAAAATGAGCATCACTCGACAGCTAAGACTTGATTGACACTGACATGTCTCTCTTAATGATTTCGACAGCCGATGAGGTCCATTCACTCGACACCCACAAGTTCCGGGTACTGTTGTTTCAACAGCTTTGATTGTATATCAGACCACTTTAGCTTTTAGGAATTTTGGCTTAATGCAACATTTCACTGTGATTATCATTTTAATACTGAGCTCCACTATAAATGCAATTCCATTTTTCACCAGCATGCTTGGAATAGTCACGCCATCTTTTGCAACCACGCACACTTCTTTGATGTTTGGTCTTCCCATTGTTAGCCATGTGCTTTGTCTTTTGAGTCCTGCAGTCACATACAGCTCCTGGACTGCAATGATGTCCGCTTCCATTTCTAGCATTTATAAAGGTAGATTTGAAAAATTATTGTTTTTCATACTGCGGTGGTGTCACGCAGTAGCCACTGGCGTTTCCTAAGACCGGCTTCACAGGTAAGTATTCAACATCAAAGTCATCATTTTGTTTGGCTGCCGTATACACCTGTGGATTGTCCTTACGGTGTCTGGGATGGTCTTTTTGCTCTTGCAGGCACATTCAGCCCGACCTCCTCTCCCTTGGCTTCTGAGATTCATGCGTGCGTCAGCATCCATCTGCTTGATGGCCATTTGTACCACAGCGCCAGTGCGCTTGGGTAGCTCGCTGTGTATTTTGTGTATGTGAATGGATGCATTTAGCTACTGTGGCTCTTTGGCTGCCATTTCTATGGATGGGCTCACATACATTGGCCTCTGGAGTGTCAGGGTGCGCTCAGTCAGCGGGTGCTTCTGATTGGTTGCACTGCACAAGCCACACGCCCACCTCTCTTATGGTGTCATTCATAGGCCATTCCAACTCCTTTTAGCCATTTGTAACAAAGTGTGATGTTGACTCCCCCTGATTTCACTTGTGAAATCTGAATCTGGAGAGAAATGGGTTTTTCGGCACAGCAGTGAAAGGTGTCATAAGAGCAATCACCAACTTCAGCGGGCTTCACTGGGCTACGCGGTAGATTGTGCGTGTTGTCGTCCGTTACATGCTGAGGAAAGTGAGCGCTGCCACGTCTGCTTTGATTGTGTTGGCCAGGACAAAGTGCCTCAGACTGTTGTGCCTCTGAGCCCCACTGCTTCACACACTCATCAAACGGCCCCATTTGTCTGACTCGTGGTTTTCCTCTTTTTACAATAAGTGACACTTTCTCTTAATTTTGCATTTTATTAGTCTCACTTTGTGTGTGTTCGATTCACGGCGGCCGCTTTGGTTTTTTCCGTTGTGCCCGTGACTCGTCTCTCCAGCTCGGTCTTACCCTGCGTGCGAGCGGCAGGTGGCTGTGCTGACTCTAGTCTTGTTCCTTCGCCTGCGCTAGATACAGTCAATAAGCTGTAAGTGATATTCTTTTGTTTTTATCGCCGTGAGTAAATAATTATGACCTGGCGGAGGCTGGAGTCGTTTTTTCTCCGTCTTTTTCATTGGCATTTACAGGACTACAGTAGGACATTCATATAGCTGGACCAGCACACTGAGAGGATATCACTTAAACTGTAGTTCAGTTATCCACTGAGTAGTTATTATGGTGAACAGACACTGACTGATGTGTAAGTATATGGCATTAGCGGTGAGTTCTACATTAAAATGTAGCCTGAGCGGTCCTGCCCTGCCTCACTGCCATCATGTCTTGTAAAAACACACACATCCAACATGATTATGATGAAGAAGAGGGCGGGGCCTGCCACTGGTGCACTGCGGACCGTTCTGTTTAGCTGCGGTACACTTCCTAATTGAATTTATTATCGATCTGCTTCGATTGACGCTGCTTTGACTAGCTGCAGTGAAATGATGCATATTTTTATTTAATTGGATGAAACTCTAATCCTTTTTGGTAAAAGATCAGTCACGGTCTTGCTTACACACTGCTGGACCATCACATAGCACTGGACTGTCACATAGTGCTTTGTCATGCCATATTGGAAAATGTTTGGATGTAAAATGTCTTGTGTTTTTGTGTGAGAAATGTCAACTGTGCAAATACAGCTTGAAAAAATGCAAATGAACACACACATACACATACACAACTACACACACACCACTTACTCCGTGGGGAATCATGCTGTTCTTTAGCACTACAAATGCTTCACGTCAAAATGGCCTGTATTAGTTTCTGTGAATTTGTGATGAGACATAAAGCTCAGAACTATCAGAGGCGTGAGAAGAGGGCGTGCAGCTGCCGGTATGTGGCTTCTCCTCAAAACCCTTCATGACTCTGCTTCTACTCCCTCTCTCTACTGCCTCTTAATAACTGTCTCTCTGACTGACTCAGTAAGTGTTTCTCTCTGACTGCCTCTCTCTGACTGCCTCTCTCTGACTGTCTCTCTCTGACTGTCTTTTTCTGACTGTCTCTCTCTGACTGTCTTTTTCTGACTGCCTCTCTCTGACTGTCCCTTAGGAACTGCCTCTCTCTGACTGTCTCTCTCTCTGACTGTCTCTCTCTGACTGTCTCTCTCCGACTGCCTCTTAGGAACTGCCTCTCTCTGACTGCCTCTTAGGAACTGCCTCTCTCTGACTGACTCTCTGACTGTCTCTCTCTGACTGTCTCTCTTTGACTGTCTCTCTCTGACTGTCTCTATCTGACTGTCTCTTAGGAACTGTCTCTCTCTGACTGTCTCTCTCTGACTGCCTCTCTCTGACTGCCTCTCTTGTCTCTTAGGAACTGTCTCTCTCTGACTGCCTCTCTCTGACTACTCTTTTCTGGCAGTCTTCAATAAAAACTGCTTTGCCAGAATTTTCTTCTCTGAAAGCTCCAGCAGAATGGTGAAACACCCTCTGAGTTTCTGAGCTAACTCTATTGTATACAGAATATGCTCGCACACAGTCAGCATAAGCACATCAGTTAATGCCACAGGCATTCACAATCCCTGATTGAGTACAAAGCAAACAGAAAAAAAATCAAGGAGCCAATTTGATGTGTAAAATAAATGTCACTCCCAAAAGAAAACACAATACCATATCGATGGATTTATAGATCCACTTTGATCATAATGCTGGACTATCTGTTCAGATGTCAACAAATTGAGGTCAGAGGTCATTGATAGTCACGGCCATAACACAAGTCACACTTTATTATATCCTTAGTCAAAACTCCCGCTCACTCCCTCTCTCTCTCTCTCTCTCTCGCTCTGTTCTAGAGGACAGGGGTTTGTGGTTGAGCAGTCCCTAGGCTCCCCTGTGCTCATAGGCAGTGTAGATAATCCTTCCAAACACATGTCTTGCTCTCTGGAGCCCCAGATGCCCTCTACCTGAAAGACACAAAGAGCTTCAACATGTGGAGAGGTCTTCCACACTCTGACTGTATGTGTGATAGTGAGTTGCTGTGTGTGTATGTGTTTGTGTGTGTGTGTACCTGCGATACACAAAGAGTTGCAGCATGTGGAGAGGTCTTTCGCACTCCAGCTGTGTGTGTGTGTGAGAGAGAGAGAGAGAGAGAGAGAGAGAGTGTAGAGAGGCTCTCACCTACTCTGGCTGTGTGTATAGAAGTGTATGAATGACTGTGTGTGTGTGTGTAGTCTTACACTCTTGGCAGTGTGTGTGTGTGTGTGTGTGGGGGGGGGGGGGGGCTGCTAGTCTTACACACTCTGACTGCATGAACCTGCTGCTGTATGAGTTGTATTTTTGTGCTCTGTTGCTTGGAGACAGCAGAGGTGATGGCGAGTGAATATGGTTGAAGGCAAGTCGTGTGTAAAAGTGTATGACTGTGTGTGTGTGTGTGTGTATTTTTCATTACTGTTTTATTTTATTTCTTTAAATTTTCTTGAAATTAACTTTATTCTTGTTATAATCATTTAGATGTTGAATGTATTCCCCTTTACATTATAATCTTTAATTATCAAATTAGTTTTCTGTTCTATACATTATATAAGCATGCTATATAACTATAAAACTGGGACATTGCCCTGGGCCTACATCATGCGGCGGTGGTGTTGCACGAGGCTTTATTTTGTGTTTCCTGCTACATGTGTCTCGTGCTACATGTGCTTATGTTTTGATTTTGTGCCTCCCTCAGGTGCTATGTGTGCTGTCTCTCATTTGTCGCACTACCTCTGGGTTGTTATGTGATTGTTCTGACTTATTTAAGCCTATTTCTGTTCGTATGACTTGTTCTGGTTTATTACTGACTTATTACTGGCTTCTTACTAACGTTTGGAGTACTACTAACCCTGGACTACAACTAACCTTGGCCTTTAACTAACGCTGGCCTATAATTAACCTTGGCCTATAACTAAACCTGGCCTATAACTAACCCTGGCCTATAGCTAACCCTGGCCTATAATTAACCCTGGCCTATAACTAACCCTGGCCTATAACTAAATCTGGCCTATTAACCCACTAATCAGATGTGCCCCAAAACAAGCAACAGTGTGCAGGGCCCATGGTGCAAACTACAGTTTTTCACAGCAAAACTACAGTCAGACCAATGGAGAAAGAACCCGCGAGTGTGTGGAGCTGCAGTGCTTTTAAAGTGTGGCGAGTGTCACCGTTCTCTCTGGCCAGGCCCAGGGCCCTCAGCCCGTGTGCAGCACTGCCAGTAGGAGCTGGGGGAGAGTCCCTGGGGAGCCCCCACTGATGGGACTCTGAGGAAATAAACCTACACCACCAACTCAGCCTTTCTGTCTTCCAATCTGCTCTCTCTCCCTCTCTCTCCCTCTCTCTCCCTCTCTCTCCCTCTCGCTCTTGTTCAGTCATTACAGGATAATTCAGCTGAATTCGATATGGGAGGTGAACCTGGCGCTGTGCTGATCCTTCACAGCAGATGGAGCAGGCCCGCCTACTAGAGGCGCCTCGGCGTGAGTGGGAGCCCGGCGTGTTCCACAGGCGCCGGGCGCCTCGTCCGCGCAACCGGCCCGCTTGTCAATTAAGGGATTTCCGAACGCGCCGCTCTGAGATGAGAGTGAGGTTAACAGAAGCAGGGACACCTGCTAATGGACTCCGCACACCTAGAGCACTTGAAGCAAATTATTTGTTTTCCCTCAAAAGAGGAAATGATTTGTACAGAAGGGGTTTCATCATCAACTGGCCATATTTCATCGTTTATTTCCTTGCTGTCCAAGTTTTATTTGGAATATTTGGCTGGCGGTGAGTGGGGCGGGACGCAGGCCCGCAGCTCGGAGGTTCATCCTCTCTGTGAGAATTCAGATGTTTTATAATGTCGGAGCCGCTGTCATGGGATGGAATGTTTCCCGCTGCTTCCCAGTGTTTCCATATGTATAGCACATACATGTGTGTGTTTGTGTTTTTGTGTAGATTAGTTGATGGCAGTGCAGTCTGTTCCAAAGGCACCGTAGTGTTTTTGATGGGTCTGTAGTGTGATTTATGGGTCTGTAGTGTGTTTGATGGGTCTGTAGTGTGATTTATGGGTCTGTAGCGTGATTTATGAGTCTGTAGCGTGATTTATGTGTCCATAGTGTGTTTGATGGGTCTGTAGTGTGTTTGAGGGGTCTGTAGTGTGATTTATGGGTCTGTAGTGTGTTGGGATGGCACTGTAGTGTGTTCTGATGGTACTGTAGAAATACACTGAGAACTTCAAACTCCAGTTGAATCCAAACTCCAGCCCCTCATTTCCTTTAACACTAGATGTGTTTTTCCATCTGTAAGTCAAACTGGGCTCATCTTTCCATTTTCACTTGTCCTCCATCTCTCTTTCTCTCTCTCTCTCACACACATTCTGTTCTCCCTCTTGCTTTATCTCTCTTTATGTGTGTGTCATCCTCCCTTATCTCTCCCACTTTGCTGTTCTGCACTGTCTGCTAAACATCTGTTGAGAGAAGACTTAATGTTCTGATACCTAGAACTCACCAAAGGACTAACGTCTCCAGGAATGAGGGAGAGGGAGGCAGACAGACAGGAAGAGAGAGAGAGAGACAGAGAGTGAGCAAGAGAGGCAGGAAGACAGAGAGAGACACACACGCAGAGAGGGAGTCATGTGATGGCAAAAAAATTCATATATCTCATGCTGGTAGAGAACATTAATCCTACTTTATTGACACTGCCTCCCTGCCTTCCTTAACGAAGTGGGCAGCTTTAGAGAGGAAACTGGCCGCGCCGCACGAGCCTCAGCATCCGCTTAGCCGGGCCCACTGCACTCCATCCTGCTTCCTGACATGGCCGGCCAAGGGGGCCCGGAGGCATATCAGGGTCACCAGCACCGAACGCCCTGCAGCCGCCTGCCGGCCCAGCTCTTTACATGTCACAAATTATAAATGACTCTGCCACACAAGATTAATACGACTGGCCCGGGTTCACGGGGCGGAAAAGCCGTAATGAAAAGGAAGCTGTGTGTGACTTTTTGGACGAGGCCGGGGTGAAGGGCCCTCGGCCGGCGGGACCCTCGAATGGCGCTCCAGCCTCGCGAGCAACTCCGGGCTGTTCCTGGCGACGGAAGCTCACGCGCAGTCAGAGGTGGCGGCTCCGCACGCCGGGCGGTGAGCGTCTCGTTTGGGGCCGTTTGTTTATGTTTATTTCGCGCCTGCTTTACCCCGGTGGGGCCGCGGCCGAGGACGGAGGGCTGTGTTGCGGCAGCGCCGGCCAGGGAGGGTGGGGGTCGCGTACCGCTGATGTAAGACCTCCCGCTGAACCGAACCTCCTCGCTGTAATGGCTGTGTTAAGAAGCCAGGGCATGTGTTAGGAAGCAGCGTCTGCTCACAGGTCAGTTCCTGCAGTTTATCACTATTGCCATTTAGCTGCATGTCTGTTGAAAGGCGGTGAGGACGGGGCTCTGTCATTACGTCCCCCCAGTGGGGACCTGCTCATTATCATCCCTGAGGACCCTTCACCATCAACAGGGTGTGTGCACCAGAATCCTCCCTACAGGGCACACTACAGAGGCACAACAGAGCACACTACAGAGGACACAACAGAGCAACAGAGCACACTACAGAGGCACAACAGAGCACACTACAGAGCACACTACAGAGCACACTACAGAGGCACAACAGAGCACACTACAGAGCACACTACAGAGCACACTACAGAGGCACAACAGAGCACACTACAGAGCACACTACAGAGCACACTACAGAGGCACAACAGAGCACACTACAGAGCACACTACAGAGGCACAACAGAGCACACTACAGAGGCACAACAGAACACACTACAGAGCACACTACAGAGGCACGACAGAGCACACAACAGAGCACACAACAGAGCACACAACAGAGCACATTACAGAGCACACTACAGAGCACACAACAGAGCACACAACAGAGCACACTACAGAGGCATTACAGAGCACACTACAGAGGCACTACAGAGGCACTACAGAGCACACAACAGAGCACACAACAGAGCACACTACAGAGCACACAACAGAGCACACAACAGAGCACACTACAGAGCACACTACACAGGCACTACAGAGCACACTACACAGGCACTACAGACACAGTACAGTGCACTACAGATACATGTTTGCACTTCCAACACTGCATGAATAGGAGATCTTCCTCAGAGTTCTTATTGTGGTAACGTTGTCTATCTGTGCCTGCTAATCCTGTCTGTCTGTAAATGCTAACCCTGTCTCTCTGCTTATACTAATCCTGCCTGTCTGTGTATGGTAACCCTGTCTATCTGTGTGCTAATGTTTACTTTCTACTTGTTTTAATCCCCTCTGTCTGCTTGCGCTAATTCTGTTTGTCTGCGTATGCTAGACACACTATCCGATTTTAAAGTGATATCAAGACAGGGGACTTTGGGCAATACATTAAGCATGTTGATCTGTCAGATATATCAGCAAACAGGATACATGCGCGTGCGTGAGACTTTCAACCAGTCACCACCTGGATGTGTGTGAGGGAGGTCAATTTAGCCCTGTAATATCGTTGTCTGTTTAGGTGAGATTGTTAAAAGGGTGATCGATCGGCCTGTCTGCTCTCTCCTTCCCACCATAGCTAAAGATTCAGAGATGTTTCGGAGAGAGGTGCTTTTTCAGATGTGTGTATGTGTGTGTGACTATAGATATTAGACATACACTCATACATATACTAAGGGCTGTTCTGGTATTATCTAGTCTTAAGAGATACAGTAGTATTAAGATATATAAGAGAGCAAAGGTAGGAGAGAGAGAGAGAGAGAGAGAGATGGAGAGAGAGAGACAGAGAGAGAGATTGGAAATGGTGATGGTGGTGTCTGACATATTGAGAGTCAGGGGTCCCCTTCACTGTGATGTGCTGTCTGTCTCCCTCTCTCTCTCTCTCTCTCTCTCTCTCTCTCTCTCTCTCTTACTCTTCCTCAGAGTTTGGTTGCTACTCTGTTCATTATAAGCAGGTTCCTATCTCAGTCTTCAAGGGTGTGTGAGACACAGTGCATGTAATTGATTTCAGAAAAATGTATTTTAAAAATGTTCATCATAAAAGACTGTCTTTGTCTTATCAGCTAAAATATGTTCAGTGCAACATATACTAATCTAAGCTTTAAATTAAAAAGTCCTTGTTAAGTTTTAGTAAAATCATGAATCTACTTCCTGTAAGAAGCATTCTGTTAACATTCAAGCACACAGTTAAAAATAAATGAATTAATGTGTTGGAAAGAATTACCAACACATATTTTTTAATATGGTTTTGCTCATCAAAGGAACTCCCGTGCTGTTAGGACGTGTACAGGCAGGTGGAGACAGCAGAGAAAAACTAACCCCCAGCAAGAGAAAAACTAACCCCTCTGTATGACCCCTGCTGACACACGCAGATGGGAAACACACATAGGGGGAAATCTGACTGTTATGACGTTTTCTGACCATTATGGAAAAATGCTGTCTGAACTCATGTAGATGTTGAAACATGGTTTTCTTGCACGTGTGTTTTTAATTTTAATGTGTGTTGAATGTGCTTAGTGTTGCTAGATGAAAATTAAATGTTGAAACTCCCGCCTGTCAGATATTTGCCTCCTGACATTTTCTTGTTACTGGTCGTTTGAAACGTTTCCTCTGCGCTCTGTTATTGGTCATTTTATTAGGCTTTTACACCCTCTCAGCGATTTTGCTTCAGTCTGATTTAGGTCCTTCGAGACTTTAGTGCTTTGTGAAAACCTGATTCAACTCAGCTTCTCATGGGCTTCGCACTTTGAGTGGAAAATCTTACATGGTACAACATAAATTCAATCTACATGTTTGACACGTTCCAGCCTGTGTGTTGAGTGTGTTGGATCGTGCGTGTTGTGTTGTGTGTTGTATATTTAAGACTCGGGTTTCTCTTGAGACGTTGCTTTATCTCAAAATAGGAAAATACAGATTATCATACTCCATATTTTAAATTCAATTCACTCCAAATGCCTAAGCTCGTAAATTGCCACCAGGGAGAAAAATGATATGTAGACAACTTTATGGACAACTTTATGAGTTTCTAGTCAACCCCGCGAGCTGATGGAGAATCTGCACTGCCGCCCTGAACTGATGGAGCATGTGTACTCCACCCCCCGGGGCTGATGGCGAGAGCGTGCTCTTCAGCGTGCGCGAGGGCTGCGTAGGGCTCGGGGCGTGTGTTGTGTAAGAGCGGGCGTGTGTGGTCGGGAGAGCCGCAAACCGTGCTGAATAAACAGTGGAGAACTCTGGGAAGCCGTGGGCTGCAGCTCCCCCTCCAGAGCCTCGGGCCTGATGGAGCTGCTGGGCATGCCCACCATCCATCACTGAGATTGGGACTCCGATGAGGGCCATACCTCCTCACCACCACCACCACCACCTCCGCGCCACCTCCATATGCCTCCCGCAGCTGTTTGGCCTTCTCCTCCCACCGTCCCCCGTCGTCCCTCCATCTCCCCCACGTCTCAGCTCATCTCCCTGTGTCTCCCCGCGACTCCCCGTGCTCCTCTGCACCGTTCTACACGTCTCCAACCCCCCCAACGTCCTTCAGCACTGCTCTCCCCACTTCTTGCTCGGCCTGTCATCCCGAGAGTAGATCATCACCCCCAGATTTTGACGGGCTGTTGCGCAGGCTGGCAGGAACACGGCTGCTGGGGAAAACGCCGGGTGCTTTGGCTCGCTTCAGAGAAATTGCACCAGTGTATCTTTTGATAGGCGAGAAATTGGAGCGCTCGTATTACTCATGTTTATGCCTGGGAAAAGCATTTGGAAGGTCAAGACAGACAGTTTGTGATGAAAGGAATCACTCTGGGAAATTCTACATCACGGTAAGCCCAGTTTCAGAGGACGGTCCAAAATGTCGGCTAGCAAATTTAGTCTGATGGCAATAAGTTGGAACATAATGTGAGTGAACTGTCTGAAGGGAAAACAGCCCGAATGCGAAAACCCTCATAGATGAGGTTGCCATGATGAAGATGGGAAAGAGATGGAGAGGGAGAGGCGGTGATAGATGACGTGATGGAGAAAGAAAAGTAGAAACGTAAGGAGGAGCTGAGGAGGGAAACGAAGGGAAAGGCAGGAAACAGTTGGAGCAGACACTCCTGCTCTAGACACTTCGGCAGGCACTTCTACACACCCTACTGCACACTCCTGCAGACACTCCTTCAAGTTCGAAGCCCAACTCTAGTCTGATTGGTTGATTGCAATCACACCCAAGCCCTCGCTTATCTGAACTGCAAACATATTACCGTAAACAGGCTAATTAACCAGGTGCCTACACATTTTCCTCTTTTCTTGTGATTGGATCTCCGTGGTTCTGCTTTCCGTATCACAGTCCGCAGGGTTTGGACAGCCAATCCAAATAATGCTTTCTTTATCTTTTTTTCATTCTTTTTGAAGCCTCTATCTTGGGGTATGGGGGGAGGGGTCTTGCTACTTCTTGGATTGGAGACCTTATGTGAAAGTGTCATTGTGTGCTTGAAACTGGAGCAGACATAGGCAGTGTCATGAGCTAAGACTGTCCTGCTCACCATGCCAGGTGCTGCTGAACCTTCCTGAGGTTAATAGACTCCAGAGGTGCCGTTAGACACTACGTCACCCATTCCCCATTTTTTTTACAAGCTGGGGTTCCATTGACACTTTTAATAGACTAAAATATATACCACTGATATATTTTGTTTTTATAGGGTTTTCTTTCATTGAAATGCTCATCCTAGGAAGTGGAATATGTTCACCCAGAGATTTTATTTGGCTGTGCCGGGATTGTTTTAACTCTTAACTCCCTGACACATCCATCTTTCAGCAGAAATCAATGGCTTTGAAATCTGCATGTTCAATAACAGCGCATCACAGATAGGCTAAAGCACTCAGAGGAGACCCAGGACGCCGCTTCAGAAAATCTTTATTCATACACAGCGCTTCATGTTTGTATCTCCGAATCACAAAGACCAAGAAGGACGAGAAGCTCCTTCAAAGAAAGCAAATCCATGTTAACTTTGACAATAATGGATCAGACTTAGTAGGGGGCGCTAAATGGGGGCGCTAAAATGATAAAGATAAGCCCCTGAAAGTCAGTCATCGTCAGTACTGGTTGAGCATTAGCCATGTTAGCGTGTTTGAGGTGAAGTGTCCCTTTAAGACCAGGAGCACAGGTAGGCCCTGACAAGGACATCAGACAGAGCTGAAGCCCCAGTCCCAGACAGGCAGCCCGAGGAGCCGCAGGCCCCGGGTACCACAGCGGGTCTGTCCACAGCCTGTAGATGCCACCGGCCCGGCACGACCAGACTCCGAGCCCGACTGAGGATCTCAGACCTCGGGCAGAACACAGAGCTTCTGTTCTGCTGTTTCATGTCTGAGGGAGGCACCGTCAGCCTTTATCAGTCATGGGAGAGTGAGCTGGTGGCAGCCTGTTAGGCTAGATGTACTAATAGTGCCTACGGAGAGCAGCTTTGTTTGTTTGGGATTGTGTTGACTTCCTTTCTCCCTTTTAGCTCGCTTAAATCTGACATTTCCATTGGATGATAATGGTGATAGATGGAAGTTGTTTGTTATTAATCCCAACTCATCACGTCAGTTCACTGGCTATGAGGAACCAGCGACAGGCATCAGCAGGTTAGTTGCTTCAGTGGGTTTGTTTTTCTACTGTTGGCTTAGACTAATGTGGGAGGTTGATATTACAATGATGCCCCCTCCTCCTATACCACTACATCCAGACCTCCTCCTCCTATACCACTACACCCAGACCTCCTCCTCCTATACCACTACATCCAGACCTCCTCCTCCTATACCACTACATCCAGACCTCATCCTTCTATACCACTACATCCAGACCTCCTCCTCTTATACCACTATATCCAGATCTCCTCCTCCTATACCACTACATCCAGACCTCCCTCCCTCTCCTATACCACTACATCCAGACCTCCTCCTCCTATACCACTACACCCAGACCTCCTCCTCCTATACCACTACATCCAGACCTCCCTCTCCTATACCACTACATCCAGACCTCCCTCTCCTATACCACTATATCCAGACCTCCTCCTCCTGTACCACTACATCCAGACCTCCTCCTCCTATAACACTACATCCAGAGCTCCTTCTCCTATACCACTACATCCAGACCTCCCTCTCCTATACCACTATATCCAGACCTCCTCCTCCTGTACCACTACATCCAGACCTCCCTCTCCTATACCACTATATCCAGACCTCCTCCTCCTGTACCACTACATCCAGACCTCCCTAATATCCAGACCTCCTCCTCCTGTACCACTACATCCAGACCTCCCTACATCCAGACCTCTACTACTGGCACACCACACTCATGCAAATGTAGAGGATCACATTGCCTTTGATGTAGCTGCTAAGCTGTGCCGCCATAGTCCTGTTCACCCAGAAGCCCATACATCACCGGCACTGAGGCAGACAGAGACCATCAAATCCACGCTGTTGTTTGCTTGCTCCCCTCTATGGCTGCGTTCCAAAGGCACATAGAAAAAAACAGCAAAGACAGTAACCATTAGAATCATATTAGAGTTTGTCTAGTTCTGCGCTCTGGGCTATAAAATACAAATAAATGAAAAATAAAACATTTATTTTCCATCCCTGAGGCACTGGAAGTTATTCCTTATTCGGGATGTAAAGCTTCTTTAAAAAGAGATAAAACAGGTTTCTGTTGAGTGGTTCATGCCTTCTGGGCTAAATGGAAGGTAAAAGTTTAAATGCTCACAGAGTCTGACTGCGGTCTTCATTTACTTGTGGATGGTTGCTGTATATATATTTGCAGCCAATATCATTCTCAATTAAGTGACGTGAGGGGTCTTTGTAACCTAGACAAATGAGTGTATTAAGGGAGGCTGTGCTTTAATCAGACTGCTCCGTCTGGGTGAGGAATCAATGGGCGGGTTGATGGGAGCGGAGGCTGGGACTTCATCACTGGATGAGACCTTTACTTTCTGTGGCAGCTTTAATTTTGCGCCTCACCACAGTGCTCACACACAGTACTTCAGCACAGACACACTCAGCGGAGACACATCCAGTGGAGACACGCCCGGCAAAGACACACCCAGTGGAGACATACCTGGCGGAGACGCACCCAGTGGAGAAACACCCGGCGGGGACGCACCCGGCGGAGACACTCCTGGCAGAGACGCTCCTGGCGGAGACACACCCAGTGGAGACACACCCAGCGGAGACACCCAGATGGCCATGTTCTGGCAGGACTGGGCTTCCTCTGGACTGGGTGGCATGCTAGAATTAGCTTTGGAGCATGTTTAGTACAACTACTGACTACTGGTACTAAAGAGACTGCCAGGGGCTCAGAGGAAATGGGACTCACATTACAGTGCTTTGTCAGGTACATTTTAGGGTTTCTGTAACAAGCATCTTGAAGCATAATGCTTGCATGGGTAAAATGTACATGTTAGACTGTTATATTACATAAGCATCCTGTGTTTTCAAGTCAGTAAAGTACCATAGGGCTTCCTGGTCTGCTTTTAAGCACCAGTCCAGAGGATGCCTTTAAATGTGTGTGTGTGTGTGTGTGAGAGAGAGAGAGAGAGAGAGAGAGAGAGAGAGAGAGAGAGAGAGAGAGAGAGAGTCAGAGAGAGGGAGAGAGATGCGGTATTTTCAGTGAATGCCCTAGGAGGTTTTTTGAGTCTGCCATATCAAGAAGTCATGTGATATTTACATACCCATCATTAGAAAGCTCCTGGTCATAGCGAAGGGCTGGATTACCATCCTGAATCCTTAACTATGGCCTGGATTGCCAGACTGAATCCTAATCCCTGGGCTGGATTACCACTAAATGGTGATATTGATATTACGGCACCAGAGAGTCTGTGAGCCCATAGTGACGATTGATGGTAATGACTGGAGGAGCTGCATGCAGTCAGTGTTCTTTACTGCTTCTTTACTGTCATTTCATCAGCATCATTTGGGATTTTACCACCCAGGCCTTGGCAGTTGGGCTGAAATTATGGAATGAGGTGAAACAGGTTTCTTTCTAGGGGAGGAACGGGAGCATATGTAAGCATATGTTCTGTGTCTGAATACTGTGTGGTGAAGAATGGGGACAACTCAGGCTGAAGGACACGCGTCTCCGCCACCCCGGACCCGAAGCAAAGCCGTTAAAAGGGAGTAGAGCATATGTTTACTTCCTACTCCCTTTCTAATGTCATGGCTAGTGTGAGCAGTTGAAGTTTATCTGACTTCCATGGACACGTGAAGGCTTTGCTGCTTCTCATCCCCAAATCAGATGATCAGTGAAGGTTTATGCCTCTCTAGAAACTTGGAGAAAATCTGATTACCATACAGTAATTCATACAGAATTCTTCGAGTTCTTCCTGACACTAGGACGCTTGAAGCCTTCTGCTTGGAAAAAAAGGATACCCTCGGTTTTACCAACTTTGCCGACTTAAGGTGTTTCCATGATCAACCAGACTGAAACATAAATAAATATAAGACTAATGATTTGCTTCTCCATAATCAGACCTCAAACGTCCTTCACTGCTCATGCTTGCCCTTGACTGTTGACACATGGATATCAGTGTCCTGCCACACATCAATGTCCCTGAAAGGACGCAGTCTTTATCCAATAAGCAGTTGTGTTTCCATTGGACCACCCACCAGGTGCAAAGAGCACCACACAACAGACTTCCACAACTTTTAGTTGGCCAGTTTTTGAGAAGTTTGCATGTGGAGTGTCAGGGTTGCTGGAGTTTGAAAGCACCCACGGATTTGGTGCCGGTGTCTGTGGGTATTTGCATCGGTGAGTCAGAGGACTTGTAAGAGGTGCAGGGAGATCACTTACACTCCCTCTCATCTATGTATCTTAATCTGGGTAGTTTAACTCCAGCCTCTGTCTAAGTTTCAGCCCCTCTCCCCCTCTCTCTCTCTCTCTCTCTCTCTCTCTTCTCTCTTGCTCTTCTTCCCTCTTTTTCCCTCTCTCTATCTCTCTCTCTTGCTCTTCCTCACTTTCTCCCCCTCTCTCGTTCTGTCTATCTCTTTCTCTCTCTCTCTCTCTCTCTCTCTCTCTCTCTCCCTCCCTCCCTCCCCTTAAAGTGTTAAACACATACTAATCTTCCTCCCACACTCCTACACTCCTGTGTGTAGATCTCTCCAGCTCTAGAGCTGTCTCTGTGGATGGGTGGCGAGGTTGGCTGCCTTTCTCTCTGTCTCCCACTCGGAGTGGATCTGGAGGCCTGGCAGGGCTGGCTAGCTGGAGGAGGATCCATCCACGCCACGTCCGCCGGGACGCATTACATCAGCCACATTCCATCAGCGCGTGGGTGCAAGCCAGAGTCCCGGCTCCAGCGTCCAATCACAAACCTCCCCTCACATGCAGCAGACTGTGGTTGGACGTATACTTGGGTATCACAAAGACAATGCACTAAATCAGAAGTGAGAAGACGCCAGAAGTTGGTCTGAAAATGCACTACAAGCAAAATAATGATAAGAATCATTGGCTATAGATAGTATACCTTGAAACCTCATTTATATTTTGTCTTATATATATTATTCTCTAAGGTAGTATCAACAAAATCAAACGTTTCAATAAGGCTTTTGTCTGTTAGCCTATCAGTAACATTTATCAGACTATGGAGGTACTTCACGGCTATGATCGAATGTGTTTGTTGCTGCGTGTTAGAGCTAGTGGCCGAGCAGGAACCGGTCCATAGCTCTCTCAAAGCCACCATTTATCCTGAGTGGTCCATAGCACAATAATGTTATTAATAAAGCCATGGCTTATTGCTCCGGAACGTTCCGTAAGTGGGGCTGCCACAAGCCCGAGGCTTTATGGTGATTGGCTGACTGTGTACTAATGACCACGGGGTTATCGCAGGCCAGTATCTTTCGCTCACTCTTGCTGACCAGTCATTGCTCTGCCTCTGTGTCAAATCGTTACGTCCGTCAGTGTTCCAGGAAACCTTCGCTGATACGTCTTTGTAACGTGCTATGTTGTAGGGCCTTAAGTTTCGATCGGTGTTTAGTTCCACTGGTTCCTTATAAAGAAATGGTGCATTATGTAATCTAGAACTGTGTGGTTTGTCAAGTGAATGTGCTTGGGAATAAATCATACACAACAGGGCAGATTACTACTTTATTCACGATGCTCATAAATAGTTAAAATATGCAAAATGAAACAGATTTTACTGTACTTACAGTAATACACTAAGGAATGTGGCTTTCCTGGGAATAAATCATTCGGATTAGTTCAGGTAAGTGGTGCTTCACGGCGTGTGTTATATAGGTTTCCATTTAGCTCTCTTCTTTGTGCCGCTCATCTGTGGGAAGAGGCTGCTTTAATTATTGATACTCCACAGCAGCTGGTCCCTCCAGCACAGTCGCATCCCTTCCGTCCATCTGAGTCTGTCCCAACGTTGGACGGGGTGATGAGACTCACATGTCCATCTGTGAGGACCTGCATCTTACCCACACTCCCCCAACGGCTCCTTCTGTGCCCGACTAACTCTCACCTCTACAGAGCGGCCGCGAGGTGCCGCTCGGCAGACGCCCAGGCCCGGAAGGTCGAGAACTAGGGAGCCTTTTGCCATTTTTCACAGAGAAACTTTTCGCTCAAGTTCCAGTTTGGCTCTTCCCTTAGTCCTACTGGGTAAAGACTTTCAGAAAGCCGGAGAGGAGTTGGGCTTTCCTGCGGGCTTCTCGCCGGAGATTTGAGATGTGAGCAGGATTGATGGTTCACCTGAGATGATTGACAGTCACCCGATTCCACTTCCATCAGATGTCAGGTGAATGGCGGAAGGCCACCTCCAGCTGTATGAGGCTCATCTCCTCAGCTCTCTGTCTCTATAGTCCCCTCCCTCTGCCTTGCCCTCGGTTCTCCAGATAGCAACAAGGCACACTTGGAAAGTCAACATTTGCTCAGAATTCCCAGCATACGTGTGCAAGCACACGCATGTATTTCACTGTCCCTGGTTAATCAGTTTTGGAAAAGGACTTTTTTTTTCCTAGTCTTTTCCCTGCTGGTAATTAGCAGTGTGGACTGAACCAGATACACAAGTATAGGGAACTGAACATGTACAAGCTAAATATTTTAGGAGCAGAGCATGTGCACATGAAAGCAGATGAGGCACTTTCGGTCTTTCTGTGGGGCTTCACACTGAACGCTAGAACCACGACTGTCCGGTCCATGTCCTAGAAAGGCGCAGTTTTGAATGCTTTCATCAATTTTAGCTCCACACCTCTCTTCCGTGAGGTTTTTTAGGCCCGTATTCACATACACCATATAAATGGGTTTCTCGTCTTACAATGGGTGACTGGGCTGGTTACCTATTCTATGTATTTTAGGTGCTTAATATCCGATACATCCAAGCACTGGTATGGAGCCCATCTCAGAATAACACTCCTATCATCTTTTACACATAAACAAAGTACTCATCTTGTCTTGGCTGTGTCCCATTCCAGGATTAATGATTAGGGGCCAACGTTAACCTTAACGTGGCCAAATCCTATCATATAACCTATGCGAACGTGCCAGAGCTATTCGCCATGAGCGTTGTGTAGA
This sequence comes from Brachyhypopomus occidentalis, assembly GCA_020368025.1. Taxonomy (NCBI): domain Eukaryota; kingdom Metazoa; phylum Chordata; class Actinopteri; order Gymnotiformes; family Hypopomidae; genus Brachyhypopomus; species Brachyhypopomus occidentalis. Next base: position 1,255,740 of record JAGXOD010000040.1, on the reverse strand, counting down.
CATTGGCACTTTCAGCCTTGTGTCTTCCACTTCCTTTCTGGGCATCGAGCACGTCGCCGCCTGCGTAAAAAAAACGTGAGACGAAGGGCTGCTCATGGTGACCTAGCAGCACTAATGGGTTTCCCTCTTGGTTCACTCGTAGGTCTCATGTGCAGAGGTATTCACTGAGCCTGGCAAACGTCAGGCGTGACAGTGATACATTTAAATAAATTCAGAATAAGATTCCTCATTGGCTAGTTGCTGGTGGGATGTGCTGCCTGCGTGTCTGTGCTTGTTTACAGTGTGTGGTGGCATTGTGTTCTGGTTGTGTCCTTGAAGTTTACGATTTCTTTTTATCCTTTTTGCTTTAAAGAGGTTTCAACACATAAATTTCAGGTCACTTTTATTGGAGTTTTCGTGATTGCCTTGGTCTTCAGGCACTCTCTCTGTCTGTTTGTGTATCTATCTATCTATCTGTCTATCTATCTATTGCAATTTCCCTCTGGGATCAATAAAGTATTCTGATTCTGATCTGTCTATTTGTCTGTCTGTCTGTCAGTCAGTCAGTCTGTCTGTCTGTCCTTCTGTCTGTCGGCCCCCGTGTGTTCCATCTGTTCTATCTCTTCTCCCTATGGTATGGTGTACAGCTGCTTCCTGGGCTACTGAACCCTCCCACATGGCCACTAAGACCTCCTCCATGGTGCACTCTGGTCCCCACTCCTCCCACCTCCTGCTTATAATTCTCTTAGCATCCTGCTTTCTGCACAGTGTAGGAGGTACAGTAGATACAGGAACCGATAGAGGAACCCAGCCGTAGAACCTTTGTTCTTCACCCGACATGATTGAGGAAACTCGGGATGAAGGCCCGGGATGAAGGCTCACATTCCTATATTCAGAGTAACATTATCTTCTCTTATTTTCCCATCAGTTAAGTAAACCTTTAACTGCCGACAGCTCATCTGATCCATGCCACCATTCACCACTATGAAGAGTTAGCTAGCTAACACTGGCCGGACAACTAGCGCAAATAGCTACCAATCTAAGGTATGAACACCTTAGTCATTTACAGTGCCTTGCATTATTTAATAATTCCATACTTTACATTAAGAAAGAGTAAGGGATACATGGGACAGAAAAGATGCAGTCGTTTCTCATGAGCTCATATGATTGGGAATAGGCTTGGCCTTGACGTCTGTAATCTCTGTCTCTTTAAAAGCACATATTTCTTAACAGCTGATAGGCTGAAAAGGTGCCGATTGAATCTGCGCTCGCTTGCTTTTCAGAAGTACCCAGATGTACTATTTCAGCAGCTTGAATCTGAACTTCATGGACTGATTTTGGGTTGTTCAGCATTTTTTTTCCTTATTTTTTAAATAGATCTGAGTTGCATTTAAAGCCTTAAAGACCCATTCAGATGACAGAATACAAATTCATATCGATCTAGTTCAGCATCCTTTTGGCACAAAAAGCATTCTATACATGCCTGAGTAACCTCGGGGTGAAGGCAGTCTGTCCTCAGGTGATGCTAGAGGACAGTGTTCTTTCACAATGGCCTTGGGTGTTGTGAACATTAGGGTCAGCTGTAACACCACAACAGAAGCTGAGTGTGATGAACATTAGGGTCAGCTGTAACACCACAACAGAAGCTGAGTGTGATGAACATTAGGCTCAGCTGTAACACCACAACAGAAGCTGAGTGTGATGAACATTAGGCTCAGCTGTAACACCACAACAGAAGCTGAGTGTGATGAACATTAGGGTCAGCTGTAACACCACAACAGAAGCTGAGTGTGATGAACATTAGGGTCAGCTGTAACACCACAACAGAAGCTGTTGTGTGATCAACATTAGGGTCAGCTGTAACACCACAACAGAAGCTGAGTGCGATGAACATTACTGTCAGCTGTAACACCACAACAGAAGCTGTTGTGTGATGAACATTAGGGTCAGCTGTAACACCACAACAGAAGCTGAGTGTGATGAACATTATTCAGGGTCACCACAACAGAAGCTGAGTGCGAAACATTAGGGTCAACACCACAACAGAAGCTGAGTGTGATGAACATTACTGTCAGCTGTAACACCACAACAGAAGCTGAGTGCGATGAACATTAGGGTCAGCTGTAACACCACAACAGAAGCTGTTGTGTGACGAACATTAGGGTCAGCTGTAACACCACAACAGAAGCTGAGTGCGATGAACATTACTGTCAGCTGTAACACCACAACAGAAGCTGTTGTGTGATGAACATTAGGGTCAGCTGTAACACCACAACAGAAGCTGAGTGTGATGAACATTAGGCTCAGCTGTAACACCACAACAGAAGCTGAGTGTGATGAACATTAGGCTCAGCTGTAACACCACAACAGAAGCTGAGTGTGATCAGAACATTGTGATGAACATTAGGCTCAGCTGTAACACCACAACAGAAGCTGAGTGTGATGAACATTAGGCTCAGCTGTAACACCACAACAGAAGCTGAGTGTGATGAACATTAGGGTCAGCTGTAACACCACAACAGAAGCTGAGTGTGATGAACATTAGGGTCAGCTGTAACACCACAACAGAAGCTGAGTGTGATGAACATTAGGGTCAGCTGTAACACCACAACAGAAGCTGAGTGTGATGAACATTAGGGTCAGCTGTAACACCACAACAGAAGCTGTTGTGTGACGAACATTAGGGTCAGCTGTAACACCACAACAGAAGCTGAGTGTGATGAACATTAGGGTCAGCTGTAACACCACAACAGAAGCTGTTGTGCGATGAACATTACTGTCAGCTGTAACACCACCACAGCAGAAGCTGAGTGTGATGAACATTACTGTCAGCTGTAACACTGATAGATGCTGGGTGTGGTGAACATTCAGGTCAGCTGTAACACTACGACAAACACTGGGTACTGTGAACACACTAGCTGTGCTAGCTTGTACCATCCTACTTTGAACAGCTCCACCTGACATCTGGGCCTTATCATCGACTCCTGTAAGACAGCTGCACCAGTGGGAAATGAATGTGAGATGGTTTATTAGGCTTGCTCCACAAGGCCTTAGAAAGCCTGAAATACATGGCCAGCCTACTGACACAGGTTATTCACAGGTGAATCTCCATAAATCTAAGAACAAGCTAACAAGGTCAATTCAAAGGGAAACAAGGAACTAAGAAATATGTGGAGATCAGAGATAAGTGAAGACCTTAGATATGCTGACTGTTAACACAGTTCATAAAGCAACAATGGCAATCAAGCAGTATACAGTATATAACACTAGTTGTGCTGACAGAAACATTATGAGCAGGTGCAAGTCATCTTAAGTGGGAGGGTGAAGGTCAAGGCAAAGGGATGGGTGGAGCTATAATGAAGGCGGAGTCACGGATGGCCAAACAGGAGCTGAACATTGATCCACAGCGTCATGTAGACACTGGGGCGGAGCCTCACTGATGACTTCCACCAATCCAAATCCAGGAAGATCTTTTCTGTCTATCATTTCTGAGCTATGGTTCTACAGAGGGCATCTCTTGCCCCCATCTTTTTTCCACTTTTGCCTGCAACCATTTAACATGAAGCAAATGACTTTTCCCTCCCCGAATGAAATATAAACAAATGCATTATTCAGTTTGCTTTGGTATATCATATTAAGTTACTTAAAAATATAGGTGGCGTCTGGGAGTCTTTGGAAGAAAGCCCTGTATCAAAAGCTGCACTGCTAAATATTCCGTTCTGCATAGTTAAGCAGCGGAAATGTGCTTCCTGTGCTTTTTTTTTTTGGCTGGAATGCAGTTTGGGCTAAATGGGTTTGATACAGGCCCCTGCTGTACCCCCTCTGCTGCTATGGTCATGGTTGGAGGTGCCATGGACACTTGTGCTTTGCTCCCATATCAGTTCAGACCACAGCGATGTCTTCTGAGATCTTTCTGTGATCTACCATGATCGACTTAATTCCACATTTTTTGGCATTTCTTAATATTTCTCCATGTTCCTCCAAGATCCTCTGCACTCCTTCACGTTCCTCCATGTTAATCTGAATTCCTCCATGTTCCTAAATGTTTCTCATGTCTGCCTTGAATTTCTCTACTTTTCTCAACATTCCTCTGCATCTCTCCATATTTCTCTATCGTCCTCTCCACATTCCTCCAGGTTCCTCTCCACATTCCTCTGGCATGAAGGACAAATATTTTCAGGTTCTGCAGGTCTGCAGCAGTTGCTGATCTTTTGCAAGCCCGTAGAAATGGCTGATCTTCTGTGTGTTGCATTAATCGCATGTGTTTTAATCGGCGCATGTTTGTTTTAGAGGCCTATGACTGAAACATTTTTCTCTGTGGTGTTTTTGCTGAATTGCAGAAGTGGAACAATCAATGTAGTCTCACAGTATTTATTCTGTGATAATGACTCACTATCCCTCTGAGGAATGCAAATGCCTTCAGTTTTTGGACGACTTCCTGATATAACAGAATAGAATAAAGGGTTTGCTTCAGCAACGCCCGCCCCCCACTTTCCAGTCCTTTCTCTCTGTCTTTTTTAAAATGTTTAATACAGTGGGGCCTTATGGCTCTGGGGTTCACAAGGGTGATGCAAAATATGAGGCGATGTACGAAAGAATTCCGCACATTCCACTGGCACTTATTCACGGATCTTATGAGACAGCCGATATCCTGTTTATTACTGTTCTAGCCTTTTCTCCCTCTCTCACTCTCTCTCTATGAATTCCTCCCACAGAGCCTCTCAGAGAATCATGAACAGAGGCCACACTTTAGAAAATCATAAACCATGTGCTGTAATTACTTGGAGTATACCTTGCAGTATGAGATGCATATTACACATGCATATTATACATGTGTATTTAAATGATTGTGACTGAAGTATAACACACCTGCATATTTAAATGCTTGTGAGTACAGTGAATGAGTATCGCAGTCAATATATACAATGAATCATAGATGCCCTTACAAATGAGTATACCTATCTGTGTATATAAATTATCTGTGACGTATACTAAACTAACATTTAACTGGCTAACATAATAGAATACAAATGGTCATTCTTCTTTGGGTTTATCCATCAGTGAATTCTTAAGTTAATTATAACAGACTATTAAATGCTTAATAGGGCTGTTCTAAATGCCATTCTAAGCATCCTTTAAACATCACTTCATCTGTTGTGCATGGTCTGTCATCTCTGTCTGCAGTAGATGTGTTTCTGGACAGACTGCACCACGGTGCTCACCACTGCCAACCCCAACCATACCATCCCTCCTACTGATGATAACTCAGCTCTGCTGCTTTATTATCAGCCATGGCATAAAGGACCTAATTCTAGTGTTTGCTGATACTCTTGCTCATAAAAGGCCTGTAATGACTGTGCAGCCTGCCAAGCTAGTATCTGCTGACAGAAATATGACTACATGCAGGCGCCGGCCCACACGGGGGAGCAGCAACACGCACACACACAATCACACACACACTCACACACACTGCTTTGCAGAAATATTCTCTCTCAGGAACACATAACACTACCATGCAGAATGATTCTCTCAGAAACACACACAAACACAAACACACACACACACACACACAACAGTTTTATGCAGAAACACACACACAAACAGAGGAGCCTCTGTCCCTTTGCCTTAGTCAACTGGACTGTCCACTACCCACATTGCTGTAGCCTGTCAGCCTCAATAAGCAAAGGCCCTAGGAATGAGCTCTGAGAAGGAAGGAGAAAAGTAGGGGGAGGGATTATGGGAGCTCTGAAGCTCTGATTGGTCCACCATGCACATCAGCAGTAACAGGAAACTGTAAGTATTGTTTTTGTTCTGATATGGGACATTCAGCCAGTAAAACAACAGTTTGTGTAAATGCCATTTCTACAACCTGCCTAGTATGCTTAGCAAGGGCAAAACGTCTTAGGATAGTTTAACAACAACTTCATTAATAATCAGAGTATTAGTGTTTCTGTATGTGTGTCTCATAGGCTATAAAGAATCTGAGGAAGAATTCATCACAGAAGTCTTCACAGACATATGCTCACATTACATGTTAAAGTCTGTATTAGTTAGTGTCACTTTATATTTAGTAAATGTGTATGTATGAATAATATAGTACAATAATAGGACAGCTTATGTCATGGGTAGATGAGTCGGATAATCTGTTAATCTTATATTCACATAAACCTACTGACTATCTGATTTTGTATTTATTTTTTAACCTGTTACAATAAATGCTCATTGCATTACATATATAGATTATAGTGTGGAGTCTTTAAAATACAAAAAGGTAAAACTACTGTTTTATCAATATTGGCCCAGCCATTCTGTATCACTGCATTCTTACTAAAACCTAACCTAACTCAAGGACACACATTCTAAATCTCTGATCCCTCCCTTAATCAGCCACACCCACCAAGCTCCACCAATCATCAGGGAGGAGAAGTCAGACTAATAAATACTCTCAAGACATCACATATATATGGCATACATAAGCTGTTCCCAGTGCTTACTCAAATTTTGAGTGTTAAAACTTCAAATGGCTGAATATGTGTGCCAAAGCCGCTGTCTGGGTTTTCAGGTAATGACGGGATTTAGCACTTCAGAGCCAAACGCTAGTATGTATGTCCAACTGCTGGTGTTAAAAGTGCCTGCTTTCAACAGCGGAGTCCGCGTTTCAGCATTTTGGCTGGTGATTCATGTGAGTGCTTTGATCATCTGCAGGTTTGGCTCTCTTCACAGATGCTGTACTTCTTCAACTTTGCCAGTACAAAGGTTGCATGTAACAATACTTCTGTCCTTTGAGCCATCTGGCAGACTCTGAAAATGAAAGACCTCGTTGTCAGGTTTCTTTTTTCTTATACAGCCCACATTCTATGAAACACTGCTATTCTCTTTGGAAATCTTGTGTTTCGTTATTATAATGGGGAACGCTTCTTTTTTTTTGCTGGGGTTGGTATTGTCGGATCGATTGTTGATTGTCTTGTCCTTCTGCATCCCAACTGCCCCCTCTAGAGAAAAAACAAAAACACTCCCAGCATGCTCTGGACCTAGACATGCTCCATGGGGGAAAGGTGTGTGTTTGATGTTCAGTGTCACACCAATAGCAGGAGCGAGTGGTCTGGTTCTTGCTGAATAATACAAACAATCAACAGCAAGACACAGCATGTGGGCCAACAACAACAACGGGCCTGCTGAGAGCTCCGCCCCCTTTCCCCGCACACATTCACCTTGAGGAGTGTCCGGGTGTAGTGGGAATACACTGCTAAATGATGCTAACCTCAGTGAGGGGCATGACAGGCTAGCACGTGTCAGCAGTGCACAGTGCTACAGGATAACCGCTAGATGAAATTACATGAAAGGAAAACTGTGGATGTGAATGATGTCATAGTGGAGAAAGACATCAGTGTAGTCACCTCCAGCCTTGCCTGAGGAGATTCAGCAACGGACCTAGAAATTATTTTAATGAAGGACCCTTCATTCTGTGAAGGCTTCTAATCAGAACGGGTGCTCGGAGTCAGAGAAGGTATCTCGTAAGGCCGCACAGTGAAGCAGCTCTCTTTACGTATGCGGCCCTTGTACAGATTGCGTGCCACGTGAACTGACCCAGGAACTGTTCGTTTTGCCGTCGCCTGCTGAAACCATTATGAAACAATCTCCGTGCTGACCCCAAGTCTAGCAGGTTCTTTCCGCACTGTGCATTCACAGATACGCACCTGAGCCATTGTTCCATATATTACTGGAATGTTAATTGGAATGTACAATAAAATTCCCACTGCCAATGTCTAGTGAAATATCCGGAATTTTTCAGTGTCCAATGGTATGTCCAGTGGCAGCTCTGTTACAGCACTGCCCTCCACTGGGTGGCCGCTCCAACGATGCCTTTACAGTTCTGCTTCATATAGTCGAATCCACGATGCCATAGATTGCTGCCTATTCACACACAGGATTTTTTAAATTATTATTCCTTCTCTCTTTCCCTGTTTGTCTCAATGATTCCATCAACCTTACCCAGCTGGTCTTTTTTAACCCGGGAGCTGAAGCTCCTGAGCGACTTAAGAGTGATGTGAGCTTCTAGAGTCAACCCATTCATGTGGTAATGCACTGACTGAAAGGCCTTCACCTTGAATGTTAGCTGTCAATAAAAGAAAGAGGCAAAGCAGGGGGAGCGTGACTACAAACAGGGCCTTGTTTGGACTGTACATGTTTTAACTGAGCTCTTTGTTTCTTCTCTGTTGTATGGACACGGTGTTAGGGGGGAGGGGGGTGGTTAACTGTTTTTTGGACAAAACAGGCCCATTTGGCCAACATTTTATTTGCAGGATTATAGGAGATTTACAAACCACAATAATCACCCAGTCGTTCACCCAGGGACCCCATTTCAATCTTAATTAATTTCAGATGATTCCCTACTAACATTAGCGACACAAACCAATATTGTCTGACATCAGCAATCCCTTTATTTCACTCTGCGTGGCAAATGAATGGCTCTGTGTGGAAGTGCAGCTGTTTGTGGTTGTGTGTGGTGATTTGTTTCTGTGTGTATTTTTTTGGGGCTGTGATTGGCTGTGTGTGGTTGTGAGTTGCTGTATGTGGTTATGTGAGACTGTGTTGTTGTTGTGGTTGGATGTATGGTTGTGGTTTTGTTCAAATGTGATTGCCTGAATGAGATATATGTGGTGGTTTGTAGTTTTATGTTTGTGCGATTGTGTGAGGCTGTACATGGTTGTGTTTGGCTGTTTGAGGCTGTATGTGGTTGTGTGCAATTGTCTGTGGTTGTGAGGATGTGTATGGTTCTTTTTGGCTGCGTGGAGTTATTTACAGCTGTATATGGATATGTTTGGATGTGAGGTAATGTGTGGTTAATTTGCTGATATATGGTTGTGTAGGGCTTGGTGTGATTGTGGTTGGCTATATGTGGCTGTGTGTTGTGTATTTGTGGTTGTACATGGGTGAGAGAAGACTATTTGACTATAGTATTCACCAAAAGGAAGTTGCATATAACTTGATGATTGATGTTAAATGTATGAGCCGAAGTAACGCTTGTTAATAAAATAATCACAATGATGATACACAAATACACATATACACTATCCGTCACTCTCTAGTATGTACAATCATACACAGTATACCCACATGGTGTCACTATCTATCACTATCCAGTATGTACAATAGACAACACACACACATACATAGTGTCAATATCATTACTGTCCAGCATGTGTCTAGTCATACACTCTGTTAACAAAATGTGGGAGGGGTACATGAACTGCAGTGGGAGGGGCTAATCACCATATCCTTCACAGGGATGGGCTGATCTTGGTCAGAGAGCAAAATCTGTGTTTCCTGTTCCGATGTGTCTTTCTTGTTCCTATGTGACTCTTTCATTAAAGTCTGTCACCAAACAGCAAGCCTCTGAGAGAGGGGCCTTGAATACCTACGGCATGGGCACACACTCACACACACTCACACACACTCACACACACACACACACACACACAGCAGCCCAACTGCTCCAGCAGCACATTGCACATCTCCCCTTCTCTTCCTCAACTCTTTTTTTTAGGCTTGGCTCTGTGTTACAAAAATGGCTACAGTTCGGGTTCTTCGGCCTCCAAACGCACAGCCTGTCCGATGTGACCCGTCGGGAGGGGCCGGGTGCTGTCCTTCAGCACCTCTCCCAGAGTACATGTGCAAATGTTTACATGTTTCCCATAGATGGGCTTATCATCTCCTATGGCCGCCACGTGCACGGGCCTGCTGAACCGCTGTCTGATACGTGCTTTGTTAATCTGGGCCTTGCTGGAGGGCCTCGCCGGCATCCCTGGGCAGGGTGACATATCCTGCTCTCGATTGCCCCTGCTTGCCCTCCACACAGGACGGGTCTGAGCGGATGGGTCAGAGGTGTCACAGTGGGGAGTGCATTTGAGCAAAATGCTATTAGGATCAATATGCTTACTGTTCTGTCAACATTGGATGTCTAAGTGGGGTTTGACATGAGTCAATGAGTACATGAGTTAAAACGATTGTGTGGATTGTACTGCGAAGTCAGTGTTATACAGTAGCAGTTGATTGGCTATGCTTGGTAGTTAGTATTATATGGTAACGGTTGATTGGTTATGCTGGGTATTAGTGTTTGATGGTACCAGATTCTTTCACTTTTTCCTATCAGTGACAGAAAAATCCCTTATCTTTCTGACCAAATTCATGCTAGACTGGAGTTTGTCTGTGCAACACCTGACTATGCTCTTTGTCAGCAGTAAAAATGGCTTAAGTGTCTCAGTATGGCTTGCATATCTCTGTATCTAACTGGTTTAGGTATCTGTCCTGAGTGTCATTTTTGAAGAGCATGCATATTGGCTTGCATATTGTGTATGTGTGCATGAGTACTCCAGCACCTAGACCATTTCAGCACCGGACAGCTCTGCAGCAGTAGACAGGTTGTTATACCAGTACCCAAGAAACAATGGTATGTAGAAAGAGAACAAGAGGTGTGTGTGTGTGTGTATGCATGTGTGTCAAAAGGTGTGTGTGTGAGTGTTCATGTGTGTGTGTGTGTGTTTGTGTAGCGACATGGTGTGCTGGTCAATGAAGCTAAAAAAGAGAGCAAAAAAAGAGGGAGGATACAGAATAGATTAATGCATAACACAATTTTAGCCTGCTGTCTATGTCAACGGAGACAGAGGACATTTCCAAATGCAAACAGATGTTACCAGGAATGGGCCTACAGAAAGTCTAGGGTCAGGCAGGAAAAAAAAAATTGTCAGTGAAGAATCACTCACCACTTACAGCAGAAGGTAACCTAAAATGGATCTTAATCTTAATCCGGAGAATGTGAAACAAAATAGACAGAGTTTTATTCTGGAACGGAGTCCTGGAGGACTTCACAGTGGTCTACCTTTCGCTTAATAGATGTCCTGAAATAATCTGCCATTTATCAACTGTCAACACACACACGGTCCTCTCGCTCTGCCTCTGTGTCGCAGACACTGGAGGTGGGTCAGAATTGCTATTTTTTGTCAGTTTTTAAGGGGCTAGTGGGAGTGAGAATAGCTGTGGCGCTGAAGGTTTTATAGATCACTGTGGTTCTCTGCGGGTTTAGGAAAGGGGCAGACTGTACTACTAATGAGGAAGGATGTGTCTGCTCCATAGACCTGATCGGGAAAAATGGAACCTATATAGACTGACTGGTCTCAAATTCGATGAGCATCGGATAGATGCTGGAACTGTCACACACACACGCACACCACAAATACGATAGCCATCTATTCTAATTTTCAATTTTAATTTCCAATCTTAATTTTTCTCACTCATAGCCTCTATGCTCAGTGAGCAATAATATCTTGCCGGTACTCACAGAAGCAGAAGTACGTGTGGGATCCTCGGTTGAGTGGCAGACAGCTCTGGATCACCAAACAGGTACCTCAGCTATTTCTGACAAAGAAAAGTGAAGCGTGCTTTATTTTGGAGAGAAAGTGTTGAACTGGCACAAACGGTGAATCTGAAATGGAAGGGAAGGAACCCAGCTCAGCTCCATCTCATTAATAATTCATACCATGCAGATGATTTGGAAATAATAGTTGTAAACATCCCTTTGCTCAGTTTAACTCAGAGGCATTATCTATCAGGCAGAAAGAGCGGGAGGGAGTAGCGTTGATGGCTATGTCCCCCTCAGCACACTGGGGCAGTAATTAGCTGGGGCAAATGCAATGCGCAGCTTTATTGCCTTTATTACCCTCACCCTTGCGTTGCATTTGTGCTGTACTTTAATCATCAGTGCAACTCCGAGGGGGTTCTCACCCCACCCAACACCTGCACTGCACAGAGAGTAAGGTGGTCCTGCCCTGCCCACTATCTGCACTGCACAGAGAGTAAGGTGGTCCTGGCCCCTCCCACCACCTGCACTGCACAGAGAGTAAGGTGGTCCTGCCCCGCCCACTATCTGCACTGCACAGAGAGTAAGGTGGTCCTGCCCTGCCCACTATCTGCACTGCACAGAGAGTAAGGTGGTCCTGGCCCCTCCCACCACCTGCACTGCACAGAGAGTAAGGTGGTCCTGGCCCCGCCCACTATCTGCACTGCACAGAGAGTAAGGTGGTCCTGCCCACTATCTGCACTACACAGAGAGTACGGTGGTCCTGGCCCCGCCCACTACCTGCACTGCACAAAAAGTTAGGTGGTCCTGGCCCCGCCCACTACCTGCACTGCACAGAGAGTAAGGTGTCCTGACCCCGCCCACCACCTGCACTGCACAGAGAGTAAGGTGGTCCTGGCCCCACCCACTACCTGCACTGCACAGAGCTTGTTTCAGCTGCACAATGAAGTGATAAATGAGGCGGAAATCACAGGCTGTCACTTGCCGCTTTGTTTTTTAACTATAATCATGTTGTTTTTTTCACACTGGGAATAGAAAAATACCTCACCAGTAGTAATATAGGAAGGGAAGCAGGCTTTAGGGGGTGATACAATACACATTGTTTAGAGAGAGGGAATGAAACTGCCAGAGCTGAGGTTCAGGCAGATTCACGAGCCTGCACACTCACCCTCTCACTGCTGGGTTTCAGCCTCGAGTGTGATGTCAGCGTGATGTCAGTGAGATGTCAGTATGATGGGTACTGAAGCAGCAGGAAGCCCGCTCTCACCATCTTCCCTCTCTCTCGCTCTCTCTCTCTCTCTCTCTCTCTCTCTCCCTCTCCATCTCCATCTGCTCTCTTCATCTCTCTCTCTGTTCTCTTCATCTCAATCTCCTTCTCTCTTCATCTCTCCCGCTTCTCTTCATCTCTCTCTCCTCTCAACCTGCCACCTTCTTTCTTCATCTCTCCATCTCCTTCTCTTTTCATCTGTGCCCCTCCTTCTCTCTCCATCTCGCCATCACAGTACTGTAGTCTCTTGACCACACTTCCCACGATCGCTTTTCTTTAATTAACAACTCTTTCTTTCTGTATCTGTCTTCCTCTCTCTCCCCACATCACTCTCTCTGCCTGCATGTCCTGATGACTCCTCACATTTCTATACTAACTCATTCTCTCATTGTTTCTTTTTCCCACACTGCTTTTCTATCTATCTATCTATCTATCTATCTATCTATCTATCTATCTATCTATCTATCTATCTATCTATCTATCTATCTATCTATCTATCTATCTATCCCCTTTCTAAGATATATTAACATACATTTATGGGAGCTCTCTGTAATAAGGACATGTGATGTGTGAATTTTTTATAATCTTATATAAGATGCGAGAGCCCCAGAGACGCACGCCCTCGTTTTCCTTCATTTGCTTCAAACCCAAAGCAGAAGAACGGGGGGAGACGAGGGGAAGAGGAGGGGAGAGGAGGCCTACTGGAGAGGAGCTACACTCTCTGTGTGGCTGTACTCTGATACCTGGAGAGGAGCTACACTCTCTGTGTGGCTGTACTCTGATACCTGTAAAGAATAGTTCAGGGCAATAGTCACTCGAAATAAACAACTGAAAACAGAGAGATATAGAGACAGGGAGAGGCAGGAACATCAGTGAGAGAGCTACTGAAGTCTATGAGTGCTTAGAGCAGTGATACAGTACTGTGATGGCGAGATGAAGAGAGAAGGAGGGGCACAGATGAAAAGAGAAGGAGATGGAGAGATGAAGAAAGAAGGTGGCAGGTTGAGAGGAGAGAGAGATGAAGAGAAGTGGGAGAGATGAAGAGAGAAGGAGATTGAGATGAAGAGAACAGAGAGAGAGATGAAGAGAGCAGAGGGAGAGGGAGAGAGAGAGAGAGAGAGAGCCAGGACCACCTTACTTTCCTTATATTAAACACATTCACCTAGGGTTAGTGTTTTAGAAGTGCATTCAGGCCCCACCCACTCCATCTCACCATCGCCCTGTCACAGTTTAACAGAGCACAGAGGCCACACCCACTGTATCTCACCATTGTCCTGTCACATTCAAACGGAACACACAGGCCCCACCCACTCTTGTTTGCTTTATTGTAATTTTGTAGCAGGTGGCCCCACCACGTCTCTAAGCACATTGGGTTGATTGAGTTGGCCATCTGAGTGAACCCAGCAAATCTATATTGATCTGCAGCAGGCCGTCCTGCAGGTGGGGCTGAACACAGCTGAAGATCCATGTCAGACACAGGTCAGACAGACACCCTCCTGCATGTCCAGCCAGGCCTGAGTCATTTCCATCAGCGCTGGCATATGACATAGGACACGCCATCGACCTTCTGAACATTAAGGTCCATGTTCCATGTCCTCTGAATGCCATCTGTAAACCTGAATTCTGTACTCTACAATAGTTAATGGCTAATCTGCTATAACGTGGCAGGTGAATTATTAGAATGTGGCCTGATGTGCACAGGTTTTGTTTTCTAGTGCAAGTTGCAGCTAAATAACAGATTAACAGAGACATTATATATTCACCAGGCTTTGCAGAAGGAGAATTAAACACTCAAGGCCACAAACATTTTGTTTTTATCACTTTTCAAAGCTCTGCACAGATTGTTGCTGTCTTTGAACTGCAGTTTTACCTTGAAAACACACTCAAGTGCAAAAGGCTAATTAAGTCCTTAAACAGGGGGAAATGAAATGAGAGGAAAGGAAGAGAAGAGCGGGGTGGGGAAAGGAGAGGGGGAGAGGAGAGGAGAGGGGAGGGGGGGGGGGGGAGGAGGGAAGGGGTGGGGATAGGGGAGGGGGAGAGGGAGAGGGGAGGAGGGGAAGAGGAGGGGAAAAAGAAGAGGAGAGGGGGAAATTGGGAAAGGAGAGGACAGGAGAGGGGAGGAGAGGAGAACACTTTCAGTTCTTGCCAAGAGGGGAATGTTTAGGATTGGTGAAGAGAGAAACAGAGAGAAGAAGATATGGGGAGAGAGGGGAGGGGGGAGACAGAGAGAGAGAAGGGGGAAATATGGCAATCCGCTTTAAAATATATCTCCGGAGCTGACAGAAAGATTAAGCAGTCTTGACGGCAGGACTGCATTACCCAATATTGGGTCCTGGACAAACTGGAGATGCAGATAATTTATCCAGTGAGGTAGAGGCCTGAGTCCATTTGATTTCCCTTATTTATCGTCCTACACCGCACTTGACCCGTGCTGAGTGTTAATCTTTCCTATGCAATATTTTATGCTAATTTACTATTTCTCTTTGCTTGAAGTGGAAGCATAAGATGCTAGCCCACAGAGACAGTTAGCTAGACAGTTAGGGCTCATTTTATTATACTCCCTGCTGTTTGTTTATTTTTTAATTCAAATTTAAATGTTATGTTATGTGTACTAGAAGTAAGTCCTTATTAAACTCTATTCCCTGTTGTAAGCATTTAATGAGTCTCAGTAACGCCCAGAACATCTGGTCACTAGATGAGTTTTATTATAGTCTTATTGTTTCATTTATTAGGTTATATTCGTTAAGCAAAACATCACAGTAGCCTCTCTTTTTCTTTTGAAAGGGGCCACAAAATCAGTTAATGAACCTGCCATTTAAAATGAAGATGAAAGTGTCAGTTAATTATCTGAGAGGGAAATGCCGTGGGCAGATTAAAAGCGTAAGTTATTGGAATAAAAGCTCACAAAGTGATTATGCGCGCTACCTGTGTGTGTGTGTGTGTGTGTGTGTGTGTGTGTGTGTGTGTGTGTGCGCTACGTCTCCAGCACAAATCTGTGAGGTGGTTTCCAGAGTGAGCTGTGTAGAGACCTGCTGTCCCACATATGGCTTTAGCATGGTATCCTGTCCAGCAAGGACAAAATGTCGTTTTTAGACAGATGGACATGTCCAGGTTTTAGCCCTCATACAGGAATCACTTGTAAGCCTCACTGAAAATCACCAAGCGCATGACCTATAATTACCTATAGTTATTTATGACCAAAACCGGCACCATAGGCAAGTACTGTCTTTGTCTGTTTATCGTTTCCTCTGTGAGTAAGCCTCTAGATATAGCATGTAGGTAAACATGGCCTAGCAGTGGAGAGGCGTTATGATGGATTTATATGGGCCTGTGACAAGCCTTAATCTAAATTTTTACAGCCTCCATTAGGATCAGATCAATGTGAAAGATTAATCAGGCACTGTGCTGGAGGACTGCTATATCACCTGCACCGACAGAACTGCAGTTAGTGTCCAGGCTGGATATTCTATCTGGTAGGGGGAGTAGAGGAAAGAGAAAGATAGGAGAAAGATAGTGTGTGTGTGTGCATGTGTGTGTGGAGCCTGATGACAATAGCATGACTCTGTATCTGTACTGTGTGAGTGATACAAGGGTCTAATAGCAAGGCTATTACTTGTTTGTGTGTGTGTGTGTGTGTGTGTTACCTCTTTTCATATGGTCTTTATGGCATGTGTGCATATTAGCCTAACCTGAGTAAAAGTGATAGTGTCTAATCTAACCATCAGCTCTAAAACGCACCATTAACTGCACATGCTGTTTACCAGACAGCTGGAGAGCCCTGCAGGCCTTCAGAGCTGTGGTGGCCACTACCCCAGTGCACTCTTCCTAAAGCCACGGCCTGCTCATCCAGTTGAGTTGGGAGTAGGGAGCAGGGAGTAGGGAGTAGGGAATAGAGAGTAAGGAGCAGGGAATAGGGAGGAGGGAGCAGGGAGTAGGGAATAGAGAGTAAGGAGCAGGGAATAGGGAAGAGGGAGCAGGGAGAAGGGAGCAGGAAGTAGGGAGCAGGGAGAAGGGAGCAGGAAGTAGGGAGCAGGGAGAAGGGAGCAGGCCCTCCACATATATGCAGCAAAGCCTTTCCATAAAGTTTAAGAAAAAGATACACTCGTTGACAAAACTGCACAAAATGCCATTAGCAGAAATGAATGTTTCCAAGGATTTATTTTTGGAATAAATTGCCTACAATATATGTACAGCCACTTTTCATGGAAGTTTATGATTTATTGATTTTTATTTTTTTTTTGCCATTTTATCTTGTCAAACCTCAGGAAGTGGTACTGAGAGAGGGGGATAGAGAGAGGGGGTAGAGGGAGAGAGAGAGAGATTGAGAAAGAGAGAGATGAATGAAATCGAGGAGTACAAAAGTACAAAAAGTGAAAACAGGTAAAAGCATGTAATAAAAACAACCAGGATGAAAACAAACCAGGATGAGAAATAGAATGAAGAGCATAAAGAGAGAGGGAAAGAGAAAAAGAGAAGCAGAGAGTGTGAGAGTGAGAGTCATTGTTTCATTTTGATTTTCATTTTAACTTCCATTTTCTGAAGTTAAAAAAGTTTAAAAATTTTCAATTACTGTGTACAGTCATGCCAAAAAAGCCATCCTCACTTGGGAGTGAGCAAGAGGGAGAAAGAGAGAGAGTGAGAGGAACAGATGCAGGAAGAGTTGTATCGTCACTGCACACACTACATCTAATCAGCATTCATGTATGCAGCTGCCTCCTACACTCTCTCTCCCTCTCTCCCTCTCTCTCTCTCTCTCCCTCTCTCTCTATCTAGCTATCTCATCATATTCATGAGAAACGGGATCATGTATTAGTGCTCTGTGGTCTGGCAGGGCCGTGTATGCCTCTGTTATGCTGCACAGGGCTGTGTGTGGTGCAAAGCTGCATGGTAGGAACCAGGGGCTAATCACCACCCTGCCTCTATGGCCATGCTCAGCCTAGCTAATCCAGCCTGACCTTGGCTGACTGTGGCATGACATACTGCACCACTGGATTAATACGACCAACTTCACCACTGGATTAATATGACACAGTGCACCACTGGATTAATATGACACACTGCACTATTGGTTTAATATGGCATTCTGGTCCACTGGATTAATAGGACACACAGCACCACTGGATTAATATGACACACTGCACCACTGGATTAATACGACACACTTACTTTTCCTACATTTTCAGTTCTCTTTCTTCCTCTCCCCTCTCTGTTCCTCTCTTTTGCTCTCTCTCCTCTCTCATCTTTCACTACTGTCCTCTGTAGATGCGTAAATTATCTTCTGTTCATGTGAATCTTTCATTCTGTCCACCCCTTCCTCATCACCCCATCACAAAAGGTGACTGGATTGGCATTCATTGATGGTAATGATAACAACGGCATCCGTTGCTATTCCAGCAGCAGAAGATAACCCGTATAAAACCTTTTTGTTATATTTGCTACATTTGTTACTAAGTCCTGATAGAGGTACATGAGGGCTGATCAACTGTCGAAAAAAATCAGATTCTTCTGGCAACACCTAGTCCACCTAATGCCATTTGCAAGAATCCATGCGCCCGAATCAAATCAACCAATCAGAGGGTAGTGTTTGGCGACATGTAACGCGCTATTTGTGCTCGAGCACGTTCTCGTTCGTTCAAGCTTTGTAAGTGAGCAGCTTCAGGAACTTCGCAAAAACAATGCGGTTAAACAGCAGCCGTTAATGAAAAAACTGCCCATCCATTCTTTGCCAACAACAGTTTACACAACAAAGACAAGTAAACAGAAGATGACGAATGACGCAAAACAAACTAAAAAAATAAAGAGCTAGACCGAGTCCAAGATAAAACAAGAATAAGAGCGGCTTTTCAGAGGTCGCAAGAGTTACCGGATCAGAAAGGATTCAACGCCGATACCGAGTTAGCCACATTTCTGCTTGACGGGTAGCTAATTACAGGTCTGCTTGACGGGTAGCCCTGCTTTATTTGTTTTTTTGCTTTTATTTTCAAAAGTATTAACCACAAAGCTATGATGGTTATGGTTACAGCAACACTGTAGCGTTTTTCTCGTTTTAATGTGATATGGGCGCGCTAGCGTTAGCTTGTTTTCCATGACATTCTAGAGATTGTACATCATCTGAAAGTGTTTGGTATAAAACAGTGGCAAAATGACTCCTCACGGCAAATTGACTCCAGTGAAATAGCATAGTCTTTCTATGCATAGACGAACATACATGCTCACATGTTCCATTAACTTCAGTTTACATAATTTGTTCTATAAAATGACACTGGGATGTTCATGTTTATTAAATAAGGCCGTCTGTATATCTAATCACGTAACTGCAGAGGTGTTTTAGGGATAATTCGAAAAGCGCGTAATTCCAAAGTCGTTTTTGCAACTAATATAATTAGTAGCCTTTGGTTCTTTCTTCAAATGCTGGCGTTCTTCTACTGCTAACTTTAGACGTTGTAAATGCGATTGTTAAAAGTATTCGTCTGCAAAGTACGTTTTAATAGGGCAACTAGTTTCCAGAGTAGCAGTCATAACTTAGAAAACAGGGATTGCATTTCCCATGTATTTTGTTGGATTTTGGTGATGCTAATTATCCTGTTCCTGATCACCAGCTGAAATGATAATGAGCCACTGAATGAGAGATGATTGATCCTTCAGGGAGGGTAAACACAGTGAGAGAGTGAGAGAGATGACATTTATGCAGCTTTAGACCCTCAGAGAGAGATTAAGAGTCTGACAGCTATGCCAACATCAGACATAGTGCTCTCCAACACACACACACATTCTCATTCTCTTTATTTCTCTCTCTCTCTCTCTCTCTCTCTCTCTCTCTCTCTCACTCTCTCATAGGAAAGCCTCTTTTCTTCCATACCCTTAAATAAACATTAACATTTAACATTTCATGTTATTAAAGATATTTCTATGTCTATAGTGTATCACCATAGACATTCCTCTAGGGGGACCTGCCTAGAAATCTTTCTCAATTTTTCTGCTCACCAGTTTCATCAAGAGTGTTCTTTTTGCTCAGAGCATGAGTCTTTCAGTGACATCCTTTCTTTCACAGCTGGGAAATCCATTTTCTATAACCAGTTTGTGGTAATTTGAATCCAATTGGAAGTCATTATAAAGATCCCATTATAAACCCCTCTGACTGGTCAAGGGCACCACCATGACCTTCATGTGTTTTTGTCAGTTGAGGGAAGTTAAGCAGCTTTAGCCAGATTGGAGTGATGCATTTTTCCACTTCCATGTGCAAGGTGTGAGTTCCACATCCTGCACTCCAAGTGGGAGGTGTGCATTCCATGTAGTAGGAGTGCAGTCCAGGTACGAGGTGTGTATTCCATGTAGTAGGAGTGCAGTCCAAGTACGAGGTGTGTATTCTGTGTGTGGAGGTCCATTTTGCTGATCACTGTGCAAATGCTGTTGGAGTGCCGATCCCCTTAAATCTTCAGTCCGGGTCACTCCCCTGCCATGACCCGGGGTCAATCTCTTGCCTCCAGCTGATCTCATTCACATCCCCCTCCATGCCCACTTAACCCCTGACCTCACCCATTCACCATAAAAGAGGTTTTAAGACCTCGGTTAAGATAATAAATCACTCAGAAGAAGCAGGTCACAGGGCTTGATTTTAACAGCCCACTGTAGACCTGTGCTCCATCAAACTACATCAGACTAACAGCTGACTATGGACCTGTGCTCCATCAAACTACATCAGACTAAAAGCTGACTATGGACCTGTGCTCCATCAAACTACATCAAACTAACAGCCCTCTGTAGACCATCAAACTACATTAAACTAACAGGCCGATATAGAGCAGCACTCCATCTAGCTACATCAAACTAACAGGCCACAATGGAACTGTGGTCCATCACACTACGTCACTCTAATGGCCCACAAAGAAACTGCTCCATCTAACTACAAGAAGGTAAGAAGGTGCACATGACTATATTGTATGAACCTTCTCTCTCTCTATAGAGAGAGAGAGAGACAGTATAATTTATATAGTTGTATGACATAATTATGTATAGGTCAAAAATAAACAGAGCAGTGATGCACACGAATATAGGGCAATGTTATCTGCTAAAAGTGGGAATATATGTCACACCTGCGCTGTTGAATCTGTTGTCAAGAGATGTGGTTTCGGAGCAGCACACACTTTTGTTAAAGTGAGATGGCCTTGCATTGCAGGCAGTTCGTAAATGAGAGCTATTCCAGCAAGTTCACAAACAAATTCATCACTTCTCTGTCCCTTGGCACAGCAGGGACTCCACTCCTCTCTACGAGAACAGTAAAGAATTATTGAATTATCAGTTCATCAGGTTTTGACCTCTCATAAGACTTCTGTTGTTTTTTTGTTTTACTATTTATAGTACATTGCAGTATCACTCCAATAATATGTCATATCAGAAAAAAAGAGTCACATTTACAGTTCTAATCTTGTTCGTTTAGCACAGGATTTACACAATGGCCACACATCCATTTATTCCACCAGGAAGAAACATCTTTGGTAATTTTCTAGTTGTTTTGTTTACTCTTCTCTTTTAAAAAGAACAATTAGTCTAGTAGATGTAACTATTGCTTTTAAGAAATCTTGATGAGGAAGACATGCTGCATGCTGGTACACTTAGAGCGTGTGTATGTGTGTGTTGTGGTACAGCAGCTGTAACAGCAGTATGGCTCACACTCATGGGAATCAGACTCAATGGGAATCGGACTTAGTCTCATGGGATTCAGACACA
Organism: Brachyhypopomus occidentalis; assembly: GCA_020368025.1. Taxonomy (NCBI): domain Eukaryota; kingdom Metazoa; phylum Chordata; class Actinopteri; order Gymnotiformes; family Hypopomidae; genus Brachyhypopomus; species Brachyhypopomus occidentalis. Next base: position 1,234,411 of record JAGXOD010000040.1, on the reverse strand, counting down.
TTGCACTTGCTGTGTTGCCCTCCTGAACACGGATAGGGTTGTGCACTAAAATCCTGCACCAGTATGGCACGGTTCGTATGTCATCAGTATCTGACTGAAGCACAGCAAAGAATTTGGAGCCACCCCCAGGTATGTTGAGACCCAGGCACCATTTTGAAAGTATTGTTTTAACACCGGTACCGAAAAGCACCCAAACGGCAGCCGACCCTAATGCCAGACCTGCACCCTGTGTTCTGCGTGTTTACTCTCTGCGTTAATGAGGGCTGCTCTGTGGATGGCTGTTTGGGTCTGACTCCTTCAGCAGCAACATGGGGAAAACAGCACAGCACACAAATTATGTATAAGCACGCCACTAACTACTAACATATCAGTTTTGATTTTCTCTCATCTCTTTTCTTCAACTTCAGGTGGATTTTTGAAAAACTCTTGACTGCAGTGTCCTTGATATTGTTTACAAATCATTTGTGTGATTGTTTCTTAAAGCCATGATGGTGGTGGTGTGTTTAGGAACCTGGGGCCAGAGGGGACCTGGATTGTAAACCTGTTGCATTCTACATAGATCTTTTGCTGTTATATAAAAGCTTTAATAGTTCTTTGTTAATTGTTAAGAATTAGTTCCCATGTTTAGGTGCAGGCAAGTGTATGTGTGTGCGCGCGCACATTTGTGTTTGGGCTACAGTGTGTGTGTGGGGGGGGGCTTGCATACATGGTGGGTGGGTGTGTGTTGATTTCTACTGATTTTTGTTTTAATTTTTTTCCGTTGATGTGCATGTGTGATCATAGATAGGCCGCAAGGAAGAGAAGCTCGTGATGATTCTTTAATTTGATTCTGTTCCAGCCTTCATCAGTCGAGTCTTTGCTTGAGTTGACTGATTAGGATGAAAAGACGGTGATGCTGAATAATGAGTGTGTTGATGTTCCAGGAGGAAGCCGTGATGGCAAGCAGCACCTCCTCCCTCCACTGCCGCCCTGGTGGGCTCAGCTCTTATTACACTGCTGCCACCACCCGAATGCTGCAGCTTTGCCGATCTCAGTTTTCGTGTTATTTATTCCCTGCTGTTTTCCCGTTAGTACCGTTATGGGTAGAGTTAGGCAATTTCTGAATGAAACAAGGATCATTTAGAGCTCTTGGTATTTGTTGTGGGTCTGGATTTGTAGCGTTTTGCCAAGGTTTCCTCTGCCATAGATTAGAGCAACTGATCAAAGACTCAGTTATTACAGGATTCAGTTATTTTTATAAATATTTATTTGAACTAAAATTGCCTCCACTGTGTGTGTGTGTGTGTGTGTGTGTGTGCATGTGTGCGCATGCTTACTGTCACACTGAGTAAGCAGACAGTATTCCATCTCTCTGCTGTGTAATTGAATTGCCGCTCTAATCAGTGGTCAGGAGGTAGCAGAGTTGCACTGACTGACAGTAATGTCCTCTAACAGACACACTCACATTCCAATCCACTGAGACCCATCATGCCCTTTGCCAATGAATCTACCAACTGTGTGTGTGCGTTGCGGATTAAAGTGTGATATAACACTAGCAGTTCAGGGTGTATTTAGCAGAGGTGTGCTAGTTAGTGGTCATAGATAGGAATGCTAATGTTGTGGAATGGTGTGTGTGTATCTGCCTGACAGAACAGTCTTCCTTTCATTATGTACACCACCAGGTGCCTGAACCTGCTCCCACTGCAGACGCTGCTGTCTGATTGGCTCCGGGTGCCTAACCCTGCTCCCACTGCTGACGCTGCTGTCTGATTGGCTGCAGGTGCCTAACCCTGCTCCCACTGCAGATGCTGCTGTGTGATTGGCTCTGGGTGCCTAACCCTGCTCCCACCGCAGACGCTGCTGTCTGATTGGCTGCGGGTGCCTAACCCTGCTCCCACTGCAGATGCCGCATTCTGATTGGCTCCAGACAATCTCCCAGCAGGCTGACGGCACAGTGACAGCCACACACTCCACTCAGTGCTCCTTGTCTGACTCTAGTTTTGCCGTCGCTCTTTTGTGATCTGCGAGAATGAAATGTCGCATCAGCATATGAAAACCCTGGCTGTGCCTCCCCTGGGGGGGGCGGGCCTTAACCCGTCTCGGCTGCTGCTCCAGTCTGGCGTCTCAGCGCAGAGGCTCAGAGCGAAGGGGCTCGTCTCGGCTCTGCCCTGTTTACTGCCTCCGCTTGTGTCGCCTGCCACACACTCCCAGCAGCCTGCAGCCTGCTTTCAATAGAAAGTTCAGAAGAAGCACGTTGAAGGCCATTACAGGGAAGCACGCTTGCGCCGTGTTCTTACACCGTATGACTACACCTTTAGGTGCATTACTAGCAGTGCCTATTAGATGACGTTTAGTAGTGTGACGGACCATTAATTCGACAGTAACAAACTGATGTTGTTATTCATCTCTTCAGTCTAACTTCAGACTGCATAGGGACGTTATGGATCACATATTTTAAAGCCTTTAAGAGGTCTGTAATTTAACTCTGCCTTCTAATCTAAACATGGAGTGAGAAGGCTATTCAGTTCAGACAGAAGCCTCGGCCTGAGTCTACGCAGCGTTTAGTGGACACACAAGTCCCGTCACACTGTTCTTAGGCTGAAGGCCCTGACGGCCCATGTCTCTGACCCTGCACGTCTCCCGCCCTCTCTAAGCATGCACCTCCCCTCAAGCCCTGGCCAACTCCACTTTCAAACTTCATTTTTAAAGTGCCTCCTAAAAGGTTTGGACTCTTTTGACAGCCGCCATTTGCTTTCATGTCCCTCAAACGGAAGAAAATAACTTTAGGCAGCTTTCGTTTAGACGGTAGTGCGCTGAGCTTCTGAAGGTCCTCTGTGTCTAGCGTTCTTAGTGATCATTAGCCTGCATTTGTTTCTGTGTGGACCTGTGAAAAGATGGCTGAATGTCCTGTCAGCAGTTGGGTCTGGAGAGGAACCTGAACATCTCTCTCGCTCTCTTTCTCTCAATGAAATGGCCATTGATAATCCTATCTAAATGGAAAATGGAGAGAGAGGGAGAGGGAGGTAGAGAGAGAGAGAGAGAGACTAGAACACATGGGGAAGCAGGGAACGGTAAAGGGAAGGTGAGTTCAAATAGAACAAGTGCGGTAATGAACTCAATGTACATAATCAGATAATCATCTTTTTTCCATACTGTATAAGAGGGAAGGGAGGGCGAGATGCTAATCACTGGGACACAGGCACAGGTGCCAAAAGGGACTGTTGGTGGTGTTTATTTGGATGGGGAAATAACAATCATTTTTAACACATTTGCATATAAATGATTGCTGTCTCACACACACACACACACACAAACAGAGATAGAGAGAGAGACACACGATTGAGGGGAAGATCAAGAGGTGGATATTTTAAGATTGAGAAAACCAAGGTTGGGGTGAGATTGGCATGTCTTTTATATCCATGGATGTAATGAGTGGGAGGAGGGGCTACGTGCAGTTGAACTGAAAGAGGGAAACACTCGTCATGATCGCACCTGCTACCGTACCTGGATCAAGTCTACCGGGATTGAGATTCACACCCATATGCAGCACTAGCAATACCTAATCTGGAATCAGGAATAGGGTTCAGGCAGTACCCAGGTTTGGGGAGTAAGAATGCAGTGAGGAATTATGAGTTATAGTGCAGCTGCCACATCAGTGAGCGGTTATTAGGAGTAATTACAACACTTTGCATCATGCACATCCAAAGGTGAACACCTAAAATCGGCTGATGTCTTTAACGCTGACACTACACATGCAAACTCATGCACACACACACACACATGCATAAAGACGTAAACTGAGATCTGCAAACCTCACTCAGCAGTTTCTCCCCAAAGAAAAAGAATATTTATAGAGACTGTGTGTGTGTGCGTGTGCTTTATGATTCTAGGTGACATTGTTCTCAAAGAAATGGGCTGCATTAGCCTCAATCACACAGCTAATTTCTTTCAGTGACAAAGTGCACATACCCACACACAAATTCTAAGGAGGTAATTTTTTTTCTGAACATTTGCCTGGGTGGTAAAGTAGGGTTAGTGGTAATGTGCTGTGATTCGAGGGGGAAGGGGGGGTGGGTTTGTGTGTGTGTGTGTATGCGTGTTTGTGTGTGTTTTTGTATATTTGAGTGAGCGAGTCTGCCCCTCTGCCTGCCAGCCATGTATTTATTGCAGTGTTGAACTGTAATAGAGGAGCATTATCATGTTGAGGGGCTCCAGGGTCAGACATGTCTCTTCTCCATGACCCATCAGGCATGTGACCACACAATGGCAGACACAGTTCTCTCCATTATGGTCCCTCCATCTCCCCCTTTCTCTCCCTGTCCCTCTCTCCCTGTCCGTTTCTCTCTTTCTCTCTCTCCCTCTCTCCCACCATCTCCGTCACCCCTTCCTCCCCCACTTTCTCCTCTCACACACATATATACTAACATTCTCCGTCTTGCTCAGCTGTGCAGTCTCTCTGTGTTCCTCATTTCTCCATCCACTGCATGCTTTAAAATGCATGTGTTGTTTTGCATTACCATGCAGAGAGACTGGTCAAACTGATTGTCCCAATGTTTGTCTGATTATGCCATTGTCTTCTGGGAAATAACTGTCTTAACGTTTCATATGTTGGTCTGCTTCTCAGAGCTCATATAGGAATAGATTCTGCTCCACAGACCCTGTTCTGTGAGGGACCCGTAGCTGAACTTGGATCAGTGAGAAAGGGCAAACATAAATCAACACATACTTATCATCTATTGCCAGAGACTGCTGTGGCAATGCAATTCCTCCAATCAGAGTCATCCACCATGCATATCTCTGCATAAGCAGGCAGTGTGGAACACGCCCCCTTACATGTGTGGAACACTTCAGAACTCGTGTTGGGAGGAAAATGTTAATTGTGTTTAATCAAGCTTGGCTATGTGTTTATGTGCTACCAGCAAGATTATACAGTTTTCTCTGGCACTGAAATGGACGTGAAGTGAATTGTAAGCCAGACGGCTTCAGCGCTCATAATAAAGGATCTGAGCTGCTGTAATAATTATGAGCAGACATGACCAAAATGGTAAGAACTTAATTTAACTATAATCTCGACTTCTGTAACTGTGTTAAAACCTCCTCATGAAAGTTGTGTAAATGAATCAATTTTCTTGGGACTAAATATTTATATAGTGATCTAACCCCCCACCATAACCACCCCCAAACCATCTACCATCAACAACACCACCACCCCAAACCTCACTACTACCATTACCACCACCATCACAACCCCCAACTTCTAGCCTTCACCCCACCATTACATATATCCTCTCTGTCTTTGTTTCTCTCTCACTCTCTCTCTCTTCTCTCTCTCTCTCTCTCTCTCTCTCTTTCTCTCTCTCTTTCTCTCTCTGTCTCTCTCTCTTTCTCACCCCTTTTTGAGCTTTAACTACTCAATTAAATCAGTGACATTTTCAACATCACAGATGAAAAATCAACTGCTCGCCCACAGGATGTTTTGATAACTTTGATTCCACACATTAAATGCCACCATCAGAACCAAGAGTGCAAATCATCAAATGCCTCTCACAAAATTAACCAAAATCGTACAATCTTGCATATTGTATTTTATATAGCAAACCTCCAATAGTCTGAAATTAAATGAAACAATAACTTTAAAAGGCACCAAAGTGATATTTTATTTTAATGTATTTGTAATATGCTCCCACTTATCCTGCCTTAACTCATTACCTGACTAATAAGCTCTTTGGTTTAAATGGGTGTATTGGGAGAGATCACTGCAGCAGTGGAGCATGCTGGGATAAATTGACCCTATTGCACTTCAGAACTGTCACATCTGAATGGACTTTCCTCACTGGACGATCTCAAGGTCTCCACATAAAAGAGCATTAATGTACAGCCATTTCATTTGAAAGACAATTGGACTGAGGGACACTTTATGAATCACGGCTCACCACTGCAGGGGGCAATGCACTCTGAACCCAGACTTGTACACAGATCACCCTACCCTTCATTCAGAACCACAACCACACCACACCCCCTGCACCCACACCACACCCCTGCACACAGAACCACACCACTCTGCACCAACACCACACCCCTGCACACAGAACCACACCCACACCACACCCCCTGCGCACAGAACCACACCACTCTGCACCAACTCCACACCCTCTGCACCCAGACTACACCCCTGCACACAGACCTGCACACAGAACACCCCAGCCAGCATCCACGTGCGTCTATGCTCCACTGTCCCAGATGTTCTGATAAGGCACAATCTCTGGTTATTGTGCGGGCGGCGGTGTGCCTGACATCGGCCATGCGGAGTGTCATCGCGGACAGAGCTGCCGCCACAGTGGGCCTCGTGCCCATGCACACGGAGAACACACAGGCCATAATTAAAGGAGATAATTACGCTATATCCATCTGAGCCACTGCTCCTTCCTGTTACAGATTGCAACGACACCTTGCAGTTATTACTGCAGTGTGCACAAAACATGTCTTAATTAGCTAGAGCTTGAGTAGCAGTTACCACCCCCCCCCACACACACACACACACAAAACACCACCGCAGAAACCACACCCGCCAACCCCATCACCATGGCAACAGATACATGTAGCACCTTAATAAGTTCCTCTTCTCAGTGTTGTTTGAAAACGTTATTACTGGCTGCACTTCCAGGGCGTCTCTTGGTTGTATTTTCAGTTGCACGTTGACAGATTCACCGCGGGATTTCTCCTGTTTGTTGGGTTTAAATCTAATGCAAAGGTAACAAGGCAGTTCCTGCCTGTTGCCTTCTCGCTCTCTGGTGCTGGTTGGCCAATTTTGGAGAACCTGGTGTTACTGGTTGAGGGGCCAGGAGGTTTGAAGTGATGATGGTGTGCTAATGTTTGTGGATGTTGCCTGCTGCTTTATGGCCCAGAATGCAGGTCTAAAGTGAGTGATGGCTCCTAAAGACTCACCACACTATCTAGTGCTTCATTCCCCAAGTGTGTGTTCCCTCTGAAAACTTCTCATAACAATTAAAATGGAAAACACAAAACAGCTCTAAATATGTATTTTATTTTAAATGTAATTTGTAATATGCTCCCACCAGCCTCAACTCAATACCTGACTAATAAGCTCTTCATGTGGTTTCAATGGGTGTTAGAGCTGGGATTGATCACTGCAGCAGAGAAGCATGCTGGGATACACTGACCCAGTTGCGCATCGTAATCAAAGTGTCTGCACTTTCCTCATTAGAAAACTCCACTTCCTCCTACAATTAAAACAGAAAGCACCAACAAAAACAGAAAATACAAAAAAACCCAGATAAGTAAATCAGTTTGATTGACTCTACTGAAAGTAGCAGAGATGAATAATGAGACATGCTTTCCCTTTTGTTAATTAGCTGCTGAGATGTTTCTTTTGTAAATAAAACATTCACGGAGACAGAATTAGCGCAGCCTGTTGAGCTTCCTGCAGCTGGTCTCTCCAGCTGTTCTGGTAAGGAGTGGATCAAGGGATAAGGGCTGGGGGAGGTGGAACACGGGATGGGAGGTTGAGGGGGTGGACTGAGGGATGGAGGATAGGGAGTGGAGTGAGGAGAGGGGAGTTGGGGAGTGGAGGTGGAGGAATGGGGGTTGGTGGAGGCAGATGGGGTGTAGATGGCTGGAGAGGCAGAGCAGGGGATGGGGTGGACTGGTTAGAGTGAGGGATGGGGAGTGGGGGAGGGGGAGTTGGCGAGTGGGGGAGGGGGAGTGGGGGATGGGCAGGCAAAGTGAGGTTTAATGAAGAACAGTGTTGGTGAAGGAGAGAGACTCTAGAGTGAGAGTGCTGCTATTGAAGGTTGATGGGATGAGAGAACACCCTAAACTTCAAACCAGTGGTGGAAACAATGGGTCTATTCAGACTTACATGAATACATATAGGACATGCGGTTTTCTATTGTGGGTTGAATGGCTAGTTCGGTCTCCTCTGACTCTCTGTGCTGTGTGTGAGTGCTCACCTGTGTACTGTACTGGAGAATAATGGGGTGGAGACAAAGATTCTTGCTCAGTGGGAAAAACGTGCAGAAATCCAGCATGCTCAGTCAACTGCCATCCATCTACATACACACACACACACACACACACACACATCCACATGCATTCGCCCATACACACGTGCTCACACACCCGTTCACTCAAACACATGCATATGCTTAGACATACATATACACACACATGCACACACATACACTCTGAGATGACCCTGTTAATTTCCATTGTCTGCCTCTCCATCTTGCTGCTCTGCTGTTTCGTTTGGTCCTGAATGTTGACATTGAATCTGTCTCTGAAATCTGCTGTGCTTTTAAACTTTAAACATGCCTATAAAAGCCTAAATTACAGTGTCATTTCAGTAAGATCTTTTTACCATGGAAGGTAATTAACACACGCTGTTATTCTATAACATGCCCTACCCTCAAGGTTTTTAAACATTTTGATTAACTAAATTAAGTAATGTTTTTAGATGCTAAACATTCAATTACCAATTCAATATAAAACAGTTTGAAGTGGGGGAGGGGGGGTCCCTAGGATTGGTATTACATCCCTAGGATTATTATCACTTTACAACTCTAACATGCTTTTCTTTCTTTGACTTCCAGTGGACGGATGCACGGACTGGTCAGTGGACTACTTGAAATACAAAGTGCTTCTCGGGGAGCCAGTGCGGATTAAGTGTGCGTTGTTTTACGGATATATCCGAGCCAACTACAGCCACGCTCAGGGCGCTGGCCTCAGCCTGATGTGGTACAAGAGCGCTGGGCACGGAGACTTCGAGGAGCCCATCTCCTTCGACGGCATCAGGATGAGCAAAGAGGAGGATTCCATCTGGTTCAGGCCAGCAGAGCTTCAGGACATCGGCCACTACTCCTGTGTGTTACGGTAAGGGATTTTATAACACAAACTCACACACACACACACACACACATTCAAGTTTATATTAACGAAGTAGCATGATGGCACATCTCATTGGGGCTGTTGGAAAAGTTGAGGACATCACTGCAAGACCTAAGAGGAACTTCAGTACATTTGGGTTGTTGGAGAAGGAGCAGCAGTGGATGGCTAGTTTCAGACTCCTCACTGTATATATGACAGAGCATAGTCGACCTGTCAGACTCCTCACTGTATATACGACAGAGCATAGTCGACCTGTCAGACTCCTCACTGTATATATGACAGAGCATACTCCTCACTGTATATGTCAGACTCCTCACTGTATATATGACAGAGCATAGTCGACCTGTCAGACTCCTCACTGTATATATGACAGAGCATAGTCAGACCTGTCAGACTCCAGACTCCTCACTGTATATATGACAGAGCATAGTCGACCTGTCAGACTCCTCACTGTATATATGACAGAGCATAGTCGAACCTGTCAGACTCCTCACTGTATATATGACAGAGCATAGTCGACCTGTCAGACTCCTCACTGTATATAGGACAGAGCATAGTCCTCACTGTATATATGACCTGTCAGACTCCTCACTGTATATATGACAGAGCATAGTCGACCTGTCAGACTCCTCACTGTATATATGACAGAGCATAGTCGACCTGTCAGACCTCACTGTATATATGACACTGTATATATGACAGAGCATAGTCGACCTCTCAGACTCCTCACTGTATATATGACAGAGCATAGTCGACCTGTCAGACTCCTCACTGTATATATGACAGAGCATAGTCGACCTGTCAGACTCCTCACTGTATATATGACAGAGCATAGTCGACCTGTCAGACTCCTCACTGTATATATGACAGAGCATAGTCGACCTGTCAGACTCCTCACTATATATATGACAGAGCATAGTTATGACAGAGCATAGTCAACCTGTCAGACTCCTCACTGTATATATGACAGAGCATAGTCGACCTGTCAGACTCCTCACTGTATATATGACAGAGCATAGTCGACCTGTCAGACTCCTCACTGTATATATGACAGAGCATAGTCGACCTGTCAGACTCCTCACTGTATATATGACAGAGCATAGTCGACCTCTCAGACTCCTCACTGTATATATGACAGAGCATAGTCGACCTCTCAGACTCCTCACTGTATATATGACAGAGCATAGTCGACCTCTCAGACTCCTCACTGTATATATGACAGAGCATAGTCGACCTCTCAGACTCCTCACTGTATATATGACAGAGCATAGTCGACCTGTCAGACTCCTCACTGTATATATGACAGAGCATAGTCGACCTGTCAGACTCCTCACTGTATATATGACAGAGCATAGTCGACCTGTCAGACTCCTCACTGTATATATGACAGAGCATAGTCGACCTGTCAGACTCCTCACTGTATATATGACAGAGCATAGTCGACCTGTCAGACTCCTCACTGTATATATGACAGAGCATAGTCGACCTCTCAGACTCCTCACTATATATATGACAGAGCATAGTCGACCTGTCAGACTCCTCACTGTATATATGACAGAGCATAGTCGACCTGTCAGACTCCTCACTGTATATATGACAGAGCATAGTCGACCTGTCAGACTCCTCACTGTATATATGACAGAGCATAGTCGACCTCTCAGACTCCTCACTGTATATATGACAGAGCATAGTCGACCTGTCAGACTCCTCACTGTATATATGACAGAGCATAGTCGACCTGTCAGACTCCTCACTATATATGACATAGCATACAATACATAAAACAAATCAAATTTAAGCAGTCTTTAATTAACAGTGCTTGCAAACACTCAATGTATAACATTGCAATAATATGCTATATGCTCATAAAATGAAATTACATAATGAATTTCAAAATAATTTCTCAAATGACTAACCCTAACCCCTAGCCCTAACCATTAACCTAGAATGCCAGCAGAGTGACATAGATACACAAGGTCACCTGTGGGTTCAGAAGAGTGGAAAGTTCTTGCTGAGCTGTGGTATCGGTGTCGAGGGCCTGAGAAGGGTGAGCTCTTTGTGGCCTGGGCGTTCAGTGGACACCGACACAGTCAGCAAGAACACAGTCAGCAAGAACACAGTCGGCAAGGCCAGTGTGAAAGTCAAACTGTTTTGACTGGATAAGTCCTGTGCAAGCTGTAGCCGTGGCTTTAACTCCGCCGTCCGACTCTAAACTCCACATCCAGGTGGATTATCAAAGAATGCGAGGTATGTTAGTGCACACGACAGGTTAGAGAAAATGTAAATATGATAAGTTATCAAATTTGGGAGAATCTTAAAGGAAACTCGAGGGAGCCTTGGCAATGGATGACTTATAGTTGTCTCTAAGTAGCGACTCAACATAAGGTGCGATGCTAGCCCTGAATTAGCTGGAATGCTAGATAAGGTTTGGGATTAACCTCAGTCTAAAGCCAAGAAGGATAATATTGTCATTTCCACACATGCATCTCAGCACTAATAAATTTAGGCCTAACCCGCACTAACGTTGGTAAATTGGAAAAGGCATCTGTTTTCATGTTTTCTTCATCCGTCCACAATAAAACCATTTTCTACCACTGAAAAAACTTCCTTCCAAATCCGCTTTCTAAAGTGGGTCATTTTAAAAACACAACTCAGGTTTTGTAGTGTATAAGAGAATACATGGATAAGGAAAAATGTTATATCTTGGAAAACATAAGGTTACATATAGCAAACATATGGTCATGTGACCCCCATAATCCCAAAATAGTGGAGCCCGTTGTCTTGCTGTTCACTGAAGTAGCTATTTGAATTTCATGTTTAGCTGTTTTGACTTTTCTGTCCAACGAAGCTGCTTTTGTCTTGCCATTTTCTCCATGCCTTGTCGGCCATGTTGCGTGTGACTGCCGAGTGTGGCAGTCGCAGATCAGACTCTCGCGCATGCTCACCTTTCACTTTTCCCATCATGTTTGTGTTTGATTGTGGATGGGGAACTTCTGGAAAATGGGTCCAAAAATGTGGCCGTAGCCGAAGCACAGTTAATTTTAGGAATTTTGTGTTGATGCAAAGTAATTAACAATTAGTTGTCTCTGAGACTAAAAATCCCTATTCACTATGCGCTATGAAAAACTTCGCATTTTGCATTTTTATAGTGTTAGCTGAGTGTTAGCTGAGAGTTAGCTGAGAGTTAGCTGAGTGTTAGCTGAGTGTTAGCTGAGTGTTAGCTGGGTTTTAGCTAAGAGTTAGCTGAGTGTTGGCTGAGTGTTGGCTGAGTGTTGGCTGGGTGTTGGCTGAGTGTTGGCTGAGTGTTGGCTGTGAGTGTTGGCTGAGTGTTGGCTGTGAGTGTTGGCTTCTAATGGGAGTTCTATACTCTGAATGCTGGCACTCTTTTGTGAAGATTAGTGTGTACTTCTATCTGCTTGTGTGGATGTGCATTTGCTGCGTAATCCTTAGCCTGTTGGAGGCCGGTTGGGTATTCCTGTCTCTCTCGTCTCTGTCTCCCTCTATTTCTTTTTCTCCGTCTGTTTGTTTGTCTGTCTTGCTCTCTCTCTCTCTCTCTCTCTCTCTCTCTCTCTCTCTCTCTGAGCAGTGCCATTAGGAAAGGGTTAATAGAATGCTTATGCATGCATGTAAAGTCCTCCTGTGCCCGCACCTAATGAGGAAAGCGAGACAGAGGAGTGGCTATCAAGGCCTGTGCCCAGGCACAACCTCATCTTACATTAAAGACACCCACCTCACTAAACATGCTCCTGCCCTACTTAATACACCTCTGCCTCACTTAACACACCCATGCCCTACATAACACATCCCTGCCCTACTCAACACACTCACTTAACATTCCCCTGCCTCAGATAGCACACCACGGAACACTCCCTCACTTAACATCTCCACACCTCACTTAACACTCTCTTGCCCTACTTAACACAACCATACCTCACTTAACACCTTCCACCTTACTTAAAACTCCCCCATCTCACTTAGCGCCCCCCCACCTTACTTAACGCACCCCCCTGAGGTACACACAGACCTCACTTAACACTCCACTGCCCTACTTAACATACTAAATGAAAGTCCATTTGAAAGATTTTGAACAGAGACACATCGTGCAGTTTTAGTGTGCGTGTGTGGGGGTGTGTTTAAGTGTGTGCGCGTGTCTGTGTGTGTATTCAAGATAGAGGGAGACAAATATATAGAGAGAGCGACAGTGAAAGGTGATTGTAAACCTTGTGATTGTGCTACTCCTGTCCCCATGGTGAAGCATTGCTCTTCTGTCCGAACTCCTGCGTGATTTGCACAGGCGACGCTCCCAGAGTCTCTGCTTAAGCCCCGCCTTTCACAGGACCAGTGGACTAACGGCAGTGTCACTCATGTCCTTCACGCCATATTCAGAATCTCTCCTCCTGTCTTCTCAGCTGCAAAACCGAAATCTCAGGTTCCTTCTTACGAACAAATGGAGTCGTGGTGACCTAGATCTGGGAAGGAGGCTGAAACGACAAAAAACGAACAAACAGTCTGCCGAGCCTCTGAATCCTTTCTATTCCGATAATTATTCGCCTTGCGTGATATAAAGTAAGTCTATGCGCATTTCATTGAGCTTTGCATCTAGAAATGTGTGTGTGTGTGTGTACATGTGTGTGCCATGCCATGCCCCTCTCCTCTGTAAGTCTGGTAATAATTCTGGCCCAGTGGTGTGCTCAGACTGAAAATGTTGGGGAAAGATTTGATTTGGATTAGTGTGTAACCTTTTCAGATACACTTAAATACAAATTTAATAAAAACAAATTATCACCAACATTAACTTTGTCTTGTTGTTTGTCTCTGTCTCTGCTCTGTCTCAGTATTTGCTCTTTGTCTGCTTTGTATCTCTATCTGCTCTGTCTCTGCTCTGTGTCTGTATCTCTATCTGCTCTGTGTCTGCATCTCTATCTGCTGTCTCCTCTCTGTAGCCATATCTCTATCTGCTCTGTCTCCTCTCTGTGTCTGTATCTCTATCTGCTGTCTCCTTTCTGTGTCTGCATCTGCTCTGTCTCTGTCTGCTCTGTCTCTGCTGTGTGCCTGTTCTGTTCTGCCATGTGACCAGTAACAGAGAGAATAAAATGTTCTGACCTAGGGCTGCTGTTTTACTGCTGTACTGGTCCTGTTCCAGTGTGAGCTACAGCAAGCAGAAGAGGACTTAAATGATTTTGCAAGATGATTGGGTCAGATTAAGTGAGATTGCATGAGCAAACATCAGCGTACTAAATAGCTCTCTGAATGGTACATTGACCAACAACATATGAGATGTGTACGGTCATATCTCGAAGCTCGTATGCTGCATTTGGATGTGTAGGCTCATGTCCTAAAGTTAGATTTGGGCATGTAAACTCATATCCTGGATTACTCTACTAAACTTCATTGGAAAGTTTCTGGTCCTGCAGTTTTACCTGCCCTCTGGAAGCGTGCCAAGGACACACCTCCCAATGCAGCTAGCTACCTGTTTAGGTTTGAGTAATCACCCATTAAACTAGACATTTGGTTATCCTTTATTATACATGAATCAGGTATTGATTGCATGATTCTGCTTTATTGACTGCTTTATTGATTGAAATAAAGCAGTGGGCCAGCATTGGCCACGCCCCCTGGGTGGGACACTGTGAGCTGTTTGGCCATTATGACACGGTTGTGAGGGTTCCTCTGGTCTCCAAGGGAGACACCAGCTCTTGCAACTGGCTAAACTTTCACTGAGACACTGCAGCAAGGCCACGTTAGCTCACCGACTGCTGTAAAAATGAGACAATCATATATTATATGTATGCATAATTATATGGTAATAACTTATTAACCTCTGAGGTAAAGGGGGTCTTCTTCTGAAAGCCTCATTAGGCCACTTCATTAATAAGAACACTGATTTCAGAGGACTCTCTTTCTCTCCCTCCCTTTCTTCAGAGGCTGACAGAAGAAATTTAATGTTACACGCTTCATCCTCTTGCTGAGTTAACCTTCTATATGAACTAAAATGTGCTTTGATCCTGACCACAAAATTATAGGAACCATAAAGCAGAGAATTTTTCATTTCTTCTGGCTAACTGAAGCCTCTGTCACCTCTGGTTGTATGGTAGTTTTCTAAGGTAAATGTCATTCAGATTAGCTTAGATGCAGTCAGCCTGTCCAAATATACCTTATTTTTGGTACCTGCTTACAATTGCATTCACAACCAGTATAGGTTTGCCAGTGTTCTTGAGTTTTTATATGAATCTCAATATAAATGCTTTATACAGTTTCAGAAGATCAACATCAGATCTTTTAAATTGGATTTCTCCTCCTCCTCTCCCTGTGCAGTTAAAGATGTTGAAAATGTGCTTCTTATTAGCAATCTCACCTCCAGAATAATCTGTAGGCCCATCAGCCTCCAGAGCTGGAGTCAGTGTTGGACATTGAGTGTCGGTTTTGGGGCTGTTATCTATGAATGCAGATAATTAATTGTGTTTTTATATTTTGAGGCCAAAATTGTGTTGATTGCAGTCCCTCAGACCCCACCCCCAAACCAGCTGCTTGTGGCCAAGGTAATGCATGGGATTTGGATTAGGTTCTAGGCAGCTGGATTAGGCTCTAGGCAGCTGGATTAGGCTCTAGGCACCTGGATTAGGCTCTAGGCATCTGGATTAGGTTCTAGGCAGATGGATTAGGCTCTAGGCAGCTGGATTAGGCTCTGGGCTTCTGGATTTGGCTCTAGGCACCTGGATTAGGCACGGGGCAGCTGGATTAGGCTCTAGGTAGCTGGATTAGGCTCTGGGCAGCTGAATTAGGCACGGGGCAGCTGGATTAGGCTCTAGGTAGCTGGATTAGGCTCTGGGCAGCTGGATTAGGCACGGGGCAGCTGGATTAGGCTCTGGGTAGCTGGATTAGGCTCTGGGCAGCAGGGTCCAGGCCAGAGGCAGAGAGAGCTCCCGTTTAGGAGGTTTGGGGATTTGAACCTGATGCTTTGTACAGACTGATCTTCAGAACGACACCCA
The DNA here is from genome assembly GCA_020368025.1 of Brachyhypopomus occidentalis. NCBI lineage: Eukaryota > Metazoa > Chordata > Actinopteri > Gymnotiformes > Hypopomidae > Brachyhypopomus > Brachyhypopomus occidentalis. The sequence continues at coordinate 1,218,539 of JAGXOD010000040.1, read as the reverse complement.
GTTGACACAGAGCACAGTTAACAAAGACAGCAGCCTCATTCTGGAACTGTCACTGGTCACCTACTCCAGGACATGGCTGTGCTCTCTCACTGGTCTCTTGGAAATATTTTTGCATTTGATTTTGAACGTTAGAACTTTGTTTTATGAGGCGGAGCGATGCTGCCTTATCCTGTTGAGAAGCTGTTTGTCCCCGTCTGCGTCCTTGAAGGTGGCTGTGCAGAACAGCACCTGCATTTTTTGTTTACTTTGAATGTGTGTGTGTGTGTGTGTGTGTGTGTGAGTACAGGTGTATGTTGAGTATCATTGTATGTTATGTATATGTGCTTATATGAAAAGTACGCAGTTTAAAAGGAATAAATCATTGAGTTCAGTCTCCACCATGCCGTGACCCCTGGCTCTCACCAGCGCAACTACACACAAAGCCTTTAAATGCATCGGCACTAGCACAGAAAAGAGAGAGGTGCTATGATGAAGAGGGAGAGGGGGGATAGAGAGATTAAGATTGAGAAAGGGAGAGAGAGAGGGAGAGAGAGAATAAGAGATGAGATTGTGGGTCCCGCTGCGCTGTTGTCACAGGTCAGCATTAGAAACACAAGCACATGCACTTGTTCCACTCCCTGGAGACACTCGACTTCCTGCATGCCTCCTTTCTGTGGGTGGTATCAGCACTAGAGAGTGCAGCGTGTGTGTGTGTGTGTGTGTGTGAGAATCTTAAAGAAGCGTAATAACGGAGAGAGAGGGCTGTGTGTTTCAACAAGAGGGTTAATAAGGTGTGTGTGAGGCAGACCGCTGACACTGTCTGCGCTGGCTGACAGATGTCTGCAGACGGCTCAGGTCTGCACTCTGGCCAGAGCACTGGGCTGCTCATGACCTCCTCTAATGCAACGGCCAGCTCCGCTCAGCTTGCTGGAGAGCAGTCTCCATTTATCCACTCTGACTGCGGAGAGAAATTATCACCTGTGCGATAAAATGACAAATTGGCATTTGTCTCCTGGCTCCGAACAGCTCGGTTCTCATACGTCACGGCGGATCCAAGCCAGCGCGGCAATGATGGGAGTGTTGAAGGAATGCTCTTGGCAAGACTGGGGCGCACGTCTCCAATCTGATGAGTTTTGTCACCGTCGGCGTCGCTCGCATTCCTTTATGTGTTAAAGAACGCACAAAAGAACAGCCCGTGGCGGTTTTCGTCTCAGTGTTCGGAGGGAAAGGTCACCGGCAGAGTTGCTTCCCAGAATCGAGACAGGGTCTGCTTGCAGACAGTCTCCTGGTCAGGATTTATGTCCACTGCCTCAGCTAATATTCCATGGCGGGTTATAGCGAAATTTGTACCGCTGGAAATGTTCGCCCTGCGTAGCATAAGGAAGCCACCTGACATCACCCGTTCCCCCGTCACATGTTGAAAGCTGACACTGCACCACGTGACGCTTGTGAGTTCAGAATCGGGAAGGGTGTAGTTGGAGGCTCCCAGGCCTCCTCCCTCTCCATCCTCCTCCCTCTCCATCCTCCTCCCTCCCCACCAGCAAGCGCTGTTCTCTCCTGTGTCTGGGGATCCTCCTCCCAGCCCTGCCTCAGACACACCGCCGCTACGCAAGACTCCCGCCGTCTCCCCGAACGTGTGCCGCCTGTCGGATATTTATGGATTCCCCAGCGCGCTGCTCCGTGCTGAACTTCTCCACGCCAAGCGCTCGCCGCCCTGTGGGAACTCTGGGAAGGGAGGGCGTCTGACAGTGAGACACGTTGCCGACGGCGCACCTCTGCGTGAGACCGGCCCACCGCTGCGCACGGCACATCCAGCTCACGACACATCACACGCCCGGCGGGGCGGGAGAGAGACGTGCGGGGTGGAGGGACAAGAGGGGGGGGGGGTGCAGAGTAGTATTTATTATGGCTGGGGAGACATGAGGAGCTGACAGGGTAGACAGACAGGAACACAGGACAGAGCAGCTGTGCCGATACTGAAGAAGAGTCACCTGGATGACTGTATTAGGCCTGGGTATGGGAAACGAAAGGAGAATGATGGACCACAGTGTGTGGTGTGTGTGTGAGAGAGAGAGAGAGAGAGATGGAAAGAGTCTGTGCTGACTGGAGAGGAATAGGGAGGTTTCCTACAGTAATTGATGGAGACAAAACTCATTAAAAAATGCTGCTTTGATCAAAGACACCAAATCAGATACTGTACATTGTTATGCATATGAGTGTAATCTCTCCAAACAAGACTCACACACACACATACACACACACTTGCACAAACACACATTTTGACCACTCATCAAACAGTTCCCGTAACATTATGACCATTTACACATGGTGGTGTGATGTGTGTTCTTGTGGCCGTGGTGATAATTTCTCCCTGCTGTCTGCGATTGACCTTTTCAGAGCAAACTACACAAACCCAAAACTGCTCTTTCATCTCGTTTAACCCTCTGCAGGTCTTACAGCATAATCCCCATCTTCCATGCACCTGAGCACTTATTAGACATACCTGGTCACGTTAGGCATATGAGCGTGAGTGTGTATGAATGTGTGTTTGTGGGTGTTTTTGTGGGTAAGTGTGAGTGTATATGTGGGTGAATGTGTTTATATGTTTATTGGTTGGGTGTTAGGATTGCATTTGTGTGTGTGGTTATGGACGGGTAGGTCTTCACATTTATGTGTGTGTGCATGTATCTGTGTGTGTGTGCATGGCTGTGTGGGTCTAGACTAGAGCATAGGGCAAATCAGCAGGAAGTTCATCCAACACGTCTTTATACTTCCTCACACACGCAAATACGCACACACACATGCTTGCATGTGCGCACACACACACACACACACAAAACCAGCATGCACATACATGCACACATGCACAGGCACACACAAACATCCCAACACACTACCCAAAACACACACCGATGGACACACATGCATACGCACATGCATACATATATGTGTTCACAAACATCCACACCTACACAGACCAGCACGCAAAAATGTTTGAGGAAACTTGTCCTTAGATGGCAATCCAAATGTCACTTTCACTTCATTCATATGCTTATCTGCTGATGTTCATCACTACACACAAGTAGCTTGTTCTCATTGGCCTACTTCAAAAGTACTTTGTTCTTATTGGCCTACTACAAAAGTAGTTTGTTCTCATTGGCCATGGCCTGTAATTTTGAAGATTTTCCCGTTCACACACCTGTAGCTCTGTGTTGGATTTCTAGACAGAGAAAACAGGAGAGATTGCAGCAGTCTGCTGCTGTGTTTTGGCCCGGGAAGACAAGATCTGACGTTCTCATTCTGACCTTCTCAGAATCTGATGTATGGCTTTATCTTCAGGCAAAATGTCAGAATGCAGTTATTTAGCTTAAATCACATTTCTTCAGCTGCAGAGAGCTCCTGCTTTGTCAGAGTCAGAAGTTTAAAGTCGTCACCGCTACAACTGTCACTCAAATCACAGACTGTCTTACAGGGAGACAGAAAGACAGACAGAAAGCAAGTGGAGGGAGGACTGGGTGGAGTTGTTCTGTAAGTTTCGATACCAGTCCAGGCATCTGTTTAAGGGTCATTAAGAGTGTGCGCTATTGCTGTTACTGTCCCTTTAAAAGTCATGCTGCAGTATTGTTTTAACCCGGTGTCGCGCTTAAATACCGCCGATAAAACTGTAACCCTTCACTAACGTTCCACTCAACTGTGCCTACTGTAGAAGAAAAATATTTTGTGATTAAACTCAGTGGGGCTTGAGCCCTGGGAATAAAAAAATCCCTAGTGGCATCCTCTGAGTGAGAGAGAGAGAGAGAGAGAGAGAGAGAGAAGGTAAAATGGAGAGAGATATACAGGGACAGATAGAGAGACAGCAAGGTGGTACCTGCCGAGGTCAAGGGGAAGTCGTGGGAGAGGATATGGGACTGACTTTAGCAAGTCGCACCAGATGGGATTAAATGACAGGTGAGGTCACTCTCTGAGATCTTGTAGCGGAGGACGCTCCTTTGGCCAGCAACTGCAAAAGCCACCGTCACAAACCGCTAAGTGACGCAAACGTGTTTAAATTAAAGACTTGCCATTGTCTGTGAAGAGAATGAAAAGTGAACGGTAACACGACAGACTGTCAGGGACCAGATTTATGGCCCCTCTTACAAAGGCCGCAACGACAGAAGCGCGGGAACGAGTTGAGAACTAGCGTCAGAGACGCCGATCGCAACCTAATTCTGTTTTGTTTTACACTCACAGCTCATTTCTCTACGGGAATGAAAACATCATTTAAACCAGATACAATCTGTTAGCCGTTCGTTTTTTCTTTTCTTTCTTCTGACGTACAACAGTGTGACAGGTCTGGAATACTTGTAAATTTGATTCACGCCTAATAGAAAACATTTAACTAAGAGACAAACGGCAAGAACCGTCCTCTTAGATCGCGTCACACCAACCGTTTAAGGCCGGCTTAAGAACGGTACTCGGAGAGGTTCTTGTGCAAGAAATACCTTAGTCGCTGTTCTGTGAAGAACAGAAGTCTGGCTGAGCGCTCCAAACGTTTAAACAGACCGTGGTCAGACCGGACCGGACCGGATCAGCGCACAGGAGGATCGTCCTCACATCGTCGCCTGTCCTCACATGTCCCGCATTCCGAGCGGACGCCGCTCCTCAGGTGAGGCAGAGTGCAGCGCCTCACAGGTGTTTCCCTCCGTGTCCACCGGCCATGTGATGTGAAAGCGAACCTGTGCCAAAGCTTTCATGTTAACTTCATTACATTTCACTTATTATACAAGATAAATTAGGCCAAACTGGTTTGTATGTAATTACAAGGACAAATGGTTCTTTGGACTCAATAAACAGATTAACTGCACTGCAGCTTTTCAAGTCTTCACACGCCCATAGAGAGAGTGAGTGAGAGAGTAAGTGAGAGACAAAGGGAGAATGAGGGAGAGAGAGACAGATTCTCATTTCTGTTCATTACTCTGCTCTTACACTGTACCAATACTTCAGCTGACCACAATCGCTCATTTTTATTACACGCTGAAATTTGCAATATCTAAATATTTAGATATAAACTTACTATGTCCGTAACTTAATATTCAGTTCTATTCAAGAGAGAGAGGCACTGTGAAAAGTCAGTGTGTAAAATATGGATGTGTGTGTGGTGAGGGGTGGTGTGTGTGTGGATGTGTGTGTGTGTGTGTGTGTGTGTGTGAGTGGTTAGGGGTGGTGTGTGTGTGGATGTGTGTGTGTGTGGTGAGGGGTGGTATATGTGTGGATGTGTGTGGGTGTGTGTGTGGTGAGGGGTGGTGGGTGTGTGGATGTGTGTGGGCATGTGCAGTGATGGGTGGAGCAGTGTGATTTATGTGTGAGTGATGGGTGGTGTATGTGTGGGGGTGTCTGGGTGTGGGTGTGCATGTACAGTGACGAATGGAACAGTGTGTGTGTGTGTGTGTGTGTGTGTGTGTGTGTGATGGGTGAGGACTGTGCATGCGTGCGTGCCATGATGGGTGACGTGAGAGGACGTGTGGGTGATGGGTGATATTGGAGGTGTGCGTGTGTGTAGCGGCGGATGTGTGTGTGTGTGAGGGTGGTGTGTGTGCATGCGTGTGCAGTGATGGGTGGGCTGTGTTAAATGCAGGCTAAGTTGGGGACATTTGGCTGCCCTCTGTGCCACCAGTAAATCGTTAATCAGCTGTTCTCCCTGCTGGCTGCCTGAGTTATGTCCCCAGTGCGTGAGGGTAGGCTCTCAGCCTCTCTCACCGCCCCTAGCGCCTGGCGTTGGGGAAGGACCCTCAGCCCCCCCTTCCCCGATTGGCCGCTCGCCCGCAAGCTCCACACACGCTGCGTTGGGTCATAAATAATGCACAGACAATAAAAGAGTGATTGAGGACAACCCTACCACCATCAGCCCTGCCACACTGCCCCCAACACATGGCCATGGGGACCTTTAAAACTGGCCCTCAAGACATCTGTTCTTTTTTTCTTTCTGCCTGTGTCACAAGCCAACGCATTTTCTCTTTGAAATGGCCAGCTGGGCATTTGATTTTTTTTCACCTCAGACCCACACACCCCAGACACACACAACCCAGACACACACACCCCAGACACACACACCCCAGACCCACAAACTCCAGACCCACAAAAACTTGCCACCTTACACTTGTTCTAAAACTCCAGTATCACACCACTTATATACAGCAAGGATCTTTAATTTTTTATTTTGTACCATAGTTGTATTTTGTCTTCAAATGGGCATCTTTTTTTTTTTCCTGGAACCACTCTTGAGTCAGAAACACGCTGCCTGGCCTGAGCATAGTGGTGGTGTTCATAGTGGTGGATGTTACTGGGGATTTGTCAGGAAAGCTTTTGGATGGCTTCCTAACCTCAGCCGCAGCCATATGCAGTGGCCAGCCAGCCTGAGGCTGCCTTCACTCCTGCTTACCGTCTGCTCTCATTAAGCTGTGTAAAAGAGTCCCTTCCCTACACAAGAGGTCTCGCAAGAGCCTGCACGTAATCTGAAGTGAAATTATCTCTGGCCATAGGTCGCGCGCTTCCTCTTCAGGGCCCGTAGGTGGAGCTTTTCAAGCCGGTTCATGAGCTGCAATCACTCCATCTCAGTCTGTAAGACTGTGGCAACAAGGAGGAGGTTAATGATGCAGCCTAATGATTTAAGCAGGCGATCGCTGTGGTCCACGGGACACCTAATTCCTGCACAACAGCTGCTTTTCATCCCACTAATTATATGTTATTAATTTCCTTCCATGCTGCTTAATGCCTGACACAAAAGATTAGGCCTTACAGGAGTGCTGCCACTCGCACCTTAAAGGAAATGCCGCCACAAATGGAAATAGAAATGCTGCCACTCACATGCTGACAGGAGTGCTGCCACCCATACCTTACAGGAGTGCTGCTAGCCTTACAGGAGTGCTGCCACCCATACCTTACAGGAGTGTTGCTAGCCTTACAGGAGTGCTGCCACCCATACCTTACAGGAGTGTTGCTAGCCTTACAGGAGTGCTGCCACCCATACCTTACAGGAGTGCTACCACTTACACCTCGCAAGACTGTGCTATATTTTTGTAACGCACACAACATTCTCCTGTAAGAAGCAATTGTACCATTATCTGCGGAATGTATATGAAATCTATGTAGGGTTGTGCTGCTGCTGTGTGGTTTATTAATTACCACTAAGAGTACTGACAGTTAGGCATTCCCTAACCCTAACCCTAACCCAACTGGTTATGTTTAACTGTGGGAAATCTTTGCGGCCTGTGATCAGGCAGCTGAGAATGGCTGCTAGCTCATTGGGTGAGGAGCTCATGCACACAGCTGCCTCTTTCCTCTCACCGTCTGCTTGTTTCTGCCAGACGGACGTGGAGGTCAGGCAGACTAGCCTGAGTCAAACGGAAAGATTTAAATGCCGACCGGAGTGGGGATGACCGCACCAGAGAGTGGTGGGCAGGGTAGTTTTCTCATTCAGTACATGAGTTTTCTCATTCAGTGCAATCATGTCAGGTGTATAGTCATGTCAGGTGTACAAAGTGTCAGGTGTATACAGTGTCAGGTGTATACAGTGTCAGTATAGTCATGTCAGGTGTACACAGTGTCAAGTGTATAGAGTGTCAGGCGTATACAGTGTCAGGTGTATAGTCATGTCAGGTGTACACAGTGTCAGGTATACACAGTGTCAGGTTTATATTGCCTGCTTATTGCCCACTCCCAGAATGCTGCTGCGTCTTTTGACCTATTGAGAAAGAAAGAAATGACTGGGATATAATGGGTTAGGATGTGATGGAGTTGAAAGAGAGAGTAGGTGACTGCAGCTTTGCAGTAGGACAGAGTTCATCATGTCCATCACTCATGTCTCCTCCAGCGTGAGTCTTGCGTCCTGCCGTGCTTGCGTTTCTCCTGTGCTCGTGCCCTCCTGTGGCACGCCCACTGGTGCTGTCTGAAGCGGTGCTGTCTGAACCGGTGCTGTCTGAACCGGTTCTGTCTGAACCGAAGCTGTCTGAACCGGTTCTGTCTGAACTGGTGTTCTCCCCACCCACCAGGGCTGTGTGCGTCATGAGTGCCAGGGTCCATTGTCCCATTCAGCTGCAGCACTTTCAGAGGCCTGAACGCTTTTGCTCCTGGAGGGCAGGAGTGAAATGTGCTCATTATCCCTGATATCCGTAAAACCTGGCAGGAAGTGGCACAGTCTGCAGCTCGGCAACGGCATGTCCAGCTCCAGCCATTACCATGGCCGTTGTGTATCTTCACATCCTTGTGGCGCTGTCTCATGTGGTCAGCACCCCGTGCGTCGGTGCTGATGCTGCCACGTTGGGGCCGAAGTCCAGCTGAGTCCTGCGCGGGCAGCTGCTGATCGGTTCTAGGGGCCCTGAGCCACGCGAGAGGTGAAACGAAGAGAAAGTTCCCTCTGAGCCTCATCTTCAGAGTCTTCCGATAGCGGGGATTCTGCGCGAGCATGTTCTCCACCCTGCGCCGAGCTGTCACTTCAACTCCCCGTCTAATCCTTTCCACCCTTTTTTTGAACTTTTGTCATGAGTGAACAGTCACAGAACATCAATTCTGGCAAGTAATTTTCTGCTAGCTTGCGCCAAATCTGCATAATATGTGAAAACAAAGGCCTCAATCAATCTTCGGTGCTGTTGACTAGCAGGCTCGCCTGTGAGCGTTAGTGCCGGTGTTCGTCCGCATTCTATTGCCCCCGCGCGCCCCTCCTCCCTCCCCCATGGCCTGTCTTTCACCCTTAGGTTTCTCGGTAGATACTGTGAGATTGGCTGGGTTCATCTTCTTCCCATCACTGGTTTGCATCTTTAATGGCTGAGCAAACACAATGCCTTTCCACCTGCGCCCCCAGACACCCCCCACCCCTGCACGCTCCGCCAGGTAGACGCAACAATATTGTTTTCATGTTGATGTTATGAGAGAGTGTCAGAGTCGAACTCCCATTTGTCCGTTCTGGGGAAAACTACCAGTGCCTTACTGCCCATACAGACTGCTCCCCGAGTGCTGCTTTTACCCAGGTCTGTTTCGTAATGGGTTACCCACCTAAACGTTGCTTTCTCTCGTGCCTTAAAGCTGTCAGGGCTCTAGTGAGTTTTGTTTTACACAGTGAACGAGCAGGCCGCGTTCAGGGGGGAACCGTAGCACAGTGAGTTTTTTCTCCTGCAGCGGAATATCACCATGAGGGTTCTGCCTACACTGTGCACGTTCGTAGAGGACGACCCCTCCCCCCCCCCTCGTCTCCATCAGCTACGCTTCATCACATCTGCCCTCTGCTGACCACGCGAGTTTTGTCCTCTCCGGCATTCCGTCTGTTTCTCCTCTCGTGGCATTAACGCTTGGCGCTATTCGCATTAGCGGAGCTGTTTTTCAATAAATTCAGCGGCGCCCGTTGCTACGATACAAAGCTGCTGAATGCGGCATTTTATAAAACCTAACGGATCGTCTTCCCGCCCACTCCTTCGGTATGATATGGGGCGTCCTCTGCTGTGGGCCAGTTAACAAAACACTGTTAGCGACAAATCTCTATTAGCAACAAAAAAGGAACAGAGGCTGATGATGAATGATCATGTTGTAAAAAGCTAACAGCTTCTGAAAGGTTCTGACAAAAGAAATAAGGGCCTCATTTAGTCTCTTAGCAAACGGCTAAGAAAGCACGGCGTGGTTGCTGTGCTGTGTGGTGTTGGAGGCCATTGTGGCTTTGGGTCTAAGCTTTATTTCACCTTTGCTCCTTCCTTTCATTTGCAGGAATTCCACATACTGCATGAAAGTGTCCATGTCATTGACCGTGTCGGAGAATGACACAGACCTGTGCTACAACTCCAAAATGAAACGCCTGGAGAAAGCCGAGCTCAGTAAAGGAAAGGACATACTCTGTCCTGACATCGAAGACTTCATCCAGCCCAGCAAGGATCCTGACATCGTATGGTACAAGGTAAGATGCTCACACACGCCCACACACACACAGTCTTTACATTAGATGTTGACAGTAGTCGACAGGGCCGAAGTGTAACCTGTGTTTCCATTTTGTCTGTGTCGACTTGATGCAATGCAACAGAAGGTTTTTTTTTTTTTTGATACAGATAACAAAGCGTAAACACTCAATTGCATATTATAACGAAAATAACGTAACCGCCCAAAACGCACTGCCTCTTATCTTATTAATCCATCCACAGCTCAGGGAAACCTTAGCCTTATTTAGAGTGTTGATTTGCCACTTATGTTCAGTGTGGAGAACAATTACTCAGCATGGGCAGCGGCTGAGCCCATGCGCAGAGCGATGGGGGGAAACCGTGGGAGTTTGTGGAGGGCCTGTGGGAGACCCGCGGCTGCCGCCGCACACGCACAGGGCTCCCATCCATTCATCACCAGCAGACGAGTGTTTGGATAGCGGCAGCTCCTCTCCGCTTCCCTCGCAAACCGAGTTAACGGATGGATAGCGGCTGCGAGCCGGCAACCCCCTGGCTTATTTTGTGCCATTTTGAAGCAGATTTGATCGAGTACAGTTTCTCTGATCACAGGCGGCGGCCAATTTACAGTGAACCCCATACGTGGGGGGGAGGTTCACGCAAGGAGAGGCGGAGAGACAAAGGGAGACGGGGGACGAGGAAAGAGCGAGGGAAGGAGGAGTGGATGGGTAGAGGGAAAGGGGAAGACGGGGTCAAGCAGTGAAAGAGAGACTGAGATGGAGAGAGAAAGAAAGGGACTGAAAGAGATGAGTGGTGAGAAAAAGAAAGAAGGAAGAGAATAAGTGAATGATGGGGAAAGGAGAGTGAGGGAGTGACAGACACAGTCCCAAAACGCCTTTGAGTGTTTCATGATGAGTTCCTCTCTGCGGCGGTAATGAGTTTAAGATGGAAGTGAATAAGCATTAAGTATGTGATTGACAGACACACGTTAGGCATTCTTAGAGGAGGCCAACATGCAAAGCTGAAATTGCAGCTGTTGTCAAAACACTGTGAAGTATGAAATATTAATACACCCATTCTGCTGACACCACTGAAAGGCATCCCACTTCGAGTCGATTTATTAACATGTCACTACAATGAAATGTTCATGCAGGGTTATCATGAACTGTATTGTCTTCAACTGTCTGTGTGTGTGTGTGTGTGTGTGTGTATGTGTGCGTGTGTGGCTGTGTGTGTTTTCCTCTCTCTTCTTCATATAAAAGGAATGTAAGCCCAAACAGTGGAGAGCCAGTATTGTCAGAAGGAGGGATACTCTGTCCATTAAGGAAGTGAGAGAAGATGACATTGGAAATTACACTTGTGAACTAAAGTTTGGAAACTTTCTGGTTCGAAGGACCACTGAACTGTTAGTCACAGGTAAGGCACCATCAAATACTCAAATAAATCCCCCCAGCATGGGATTCAGCAGTTGATGGTAGTCATTTGGTGTGGTGTTATTCTGTGGATCAGATTGGAGTTGGTATTCTGTGGATGGGTTTGGAGTGGTGTTATTCTGTGGAATGGTCTAGAATGTTATTCTGTGGATCAGTTTGGAGTGTTATTCTGTGGAATGATTTGGTAGTGTTTTTATGTGGATCGGTTTGGAATTGTTATTCTGTGGTTTGGAAGATCTGGGGATCAATTTAGAGTAGTGTTATTTTGTTAACCAGTTTGGAGTAGTGATATTTTGTGGACCAGTTTGTAGTGGTGTTATTCTGGGGGTCGTTTTGGAGTGGTGGTGTTCTGTGGTTCAGTTTTGAGTGGCGTTATTTTGTGGACCCATTTGGAGTGGTGTTATTTTGTGGACCAGTTTGGAGTGGTGTTATTCTGGGGGTCGTTTTGAAGTGGTGGTGTTCTGTGGACTGGTTTGGGGTGTTGATGTTTTGTGGACTGTTTTGGAGTAGTGTAGTTTTGTGGGCCAGTTTGGAGTAGTGTTATTTTGTGGACTGGTTTGGAGTGGTGGTGTTTTGTGGGCCAGTTTGGAGTGGTGTTGTTTGTGGACTGGTTTGGAGTGATGGTGTTTTGTGGGCCAGTTTGGAGTGGTGTTGTTTGTGGACTGGTTTGGAGTGATGGTGTTTTGTGGGCCAGTTTGGAGTGGTGTTGTTTGTGGACTGGTTTGGAGTGGTGGTGTTTTGTGGGCCAGTTTGGAGTGGTGTCTATATGTTTTTGTTTAGTGGAAGCAGTATTGCTATCTTTTTCATTTAAGCCCATGGGTTACAATGGGTTACATGTGTTACAATTACAGTAACAGTAATTCATGTGTTTGAATTCCCTGTATTCATGGGAGATTGATCAGGAGCATGTCCATATCCAAAATAGACTTTGGTGATTGATGAACTTTGGTGATTCTTGATCACCGTTTTCCATAGTTCTCAGTATAGAGGAAAAGCAGATATGATCCCCACAATGTCAAGACCACAAAGACAACAAACCTCAGTAGCAGAAAAGATTTGAATTGCAACGACAGGTATGCAGTTGCTGGTCATCTTTCTAAATCTATTTATTCACTTCAAGAGTTCTGTTAAGAATTGGCCTGCATAAATGTCAGTGCACTGTATATTACTGTGACATCTGAAAGTGTTAAGAATTCTTTGGTGCAGGTGATTCAAGGACAGACATTGATTGCTGTTTGATGAATACCAGGAATACCAGGCAGGTGGAGAAGGTGACACAGGGAGAAATATGGCATTGTTCCCCACCATCAGTGCTCCATAACAAAGACTTTCAATCTATTTTACAATGTAATTAACCTAGATATTAGTGCATGTATTACATGAGACCATCTGTAGCGGTTACCTTGACCTTATCTTTGTGTCTCTAAAATGTAGCAGGTCATTGGAAAGCACCATAGAATTCAGTACACACAATCTAGCTGTGAATTCAGTACACACAGTGTAGCTGTGGTCAGTATACACAGTCTAACTGTATACATAGTTTAGCTTTACATGCAGTCTAGCAGTATCCACACTCTAGCAGTGAATCCAGTAAATGCAGTCTAGCTGTACACAGGATGTAGCTGTACACAGGATGTAGCTGTACACAGCTAGACTGCATTTGCTGGATTCACTGCTAGACACAGTAAACACAGTTTAACTGTACATACAGTCTAGATGTGAATTCAGTATGCGCAGTTTAGCTGTACACAGGATGTAGCAGTACACAGTCTAATGATTACGAAACCACACAGTGAGCTTCAGTTACAAGTATTTATCATGCAGAATGGAGTTCATGTTTTGTGGAGGTATTTGTCAAGCGCTGTGCATCGATCACGTTGACTGTGTGTGTGTGTGTGTGTGGTGTGTTTGTGTGCAGAGCTGAGGGAAGCTTTGATTCATTTGGTCTACTGTGTTTCAGTCTTGCTCATCTGATAAGCATATCTGCATTCAGAAAGAACATGTAGCAATACTAGAATAGTCGTACAGTACATTACACTAGAGATTTTACATTAAAATGATAGAAGAACCCGTGAAGCTTAACACATCTTTTTGTTGCCTTTTCACTTGAACCTGGAATGATTATGAGCAGAGGGGTGTGAATACAGGAGATTGTCTGCAGGGGAGTGAACTCAGGAGTGAACACAGGGGAGTGGACACAGGCATATGAACATAGGGGAGAGAACATGGGAGAGTGAACATGGGGGAGTGAACACAACCATATAAACCATTTGAACGCAGGGGAGTGAATACAGGGGAGTGAACATGTGAGAGTAAACATGGGGGAGTGAACACAACCATATGAACCATTTGAACGCAGGGGAGTGAACACAGGTAAGTGAACACAGGGAAGTGAACATAGGCATATCAATGCTGGGGGAGTGAACACAGGCATATGAACACTAGTGAGTGAACACAGCGGAGTGAACACAAGGGAGTAAGTGCTGGCGTTACACTAGGGCTGGTGTACTGAGGGCTGACCGCTGTGGCTGTCATGTAATGATCAATACAGCCCTTGCCACTGATTTCTGGCAGTTGTAATTGCTAAGCCACCTCAGCAGTTTAGCGCAAACGGCACTGCTGAAATATTTATGTCTGAACTTTAAGTCCGTCGTGTCAGAAAACACAGGTGACACACAAGTAGCGATTAGCTGCCAGCGGGCAGATGCGACGCAGCACTGGGCTTCCGAGGGCAGGAGCGGCAGGCCAGTATCTCTGGTGACCGGAGGCGAGTCTGATCAATGGTAATGCTGCTGACCAGGGGAAGCGGAGGATTCCGTTAGGCCTGTACTCTTGTCAGCTTAACTCACTGTGATTGAGCTCTGTCTCAGGTTAGCCAGCCTACTGGCACGCGTCCCACTCGAGCTTTGCGGGTATCCGCAAGCCTTCTTTTAAACCGTGCCGTTCCGAAGGCTGTCGAGGTGGGAGGCTCTGGTTGCCATGGTGACCCAAACTTTAGCAGCAGCCTCTGGTTTGTCGGTGGCTGCAGTCATTCTGGCGTCTGTGGCACGGCCTGCTGGGTAAACAGCCACTGCGCCGTGTGCTTTAGCTCCCGACTGTTTTCAGCTCCTTGATTTGTGAGTCCAGTTGATTTATGTTCTTATATGTACTAAGGAGGTTCGGTTGCCATACGTTATACAAATCCACCTGGACCAGGTCCAACTGTAGGTGGAGTTTTTTTTGGCTCCAGTGCTCAAGTCTCATTGGCCTGCACAGAGTCGTTGCTCTGCCATACCTGATCCATCTTGGGGTGAGCATCGGAGCTGATGAGAAGGATACAGCCTGAACACTGGAGGGAGGGGACCCCAATACAGGGGCAGTGCAGTGAGACCCCAACACTGGGGCAGGGGACCCAAACACTGGAGCAGGGGACCCCAACACTGGGGCAGGGGACCCCAACACTGAGGCAGTGCAGTGAGACCCCAACACTGGGGCAGGGGACCCAAACACTGGGGCAGGGGACCCCAACACTGAGGCAGTGCAGTGAGACCCCAACACTAGGGGAGGACAGTGGGCCCCAGAAACATCTTTATCTAGGAGAGCTGCAGGCATCGTGGAATAACAGTGGGGTTTCGTTTGTCCGTTCATAGAGCGGTCACGTAGCTTCCCCAGGCGTAAGTGAAAACTGAGCCTGCAAACACAACTGCTTAACTCTCACTGTCTGTTTCAGAAACAGACACTTTTCTGCTTGACTGTAAAACCCCATGGTGTTATTACTGCCTCTCCATAACAGGTTAGCAGGTTTTCTAAAGCAAATGTCCATTCCCCTCATGTAAACCTTCCAGTGATTAATTAGCACTTACTCCTTATTGACTGAGCAGTGGGAGAGGGGGATGGTGTTAAAGATTATCTGTCTCGCTGAATATTAAAATTTCTGCTCAGCTCAGTTTTCATTGTGTTAATGCACTGACTCTTTGTAGAGACACAGGTCAACCAAACTATTTGTAATTTACCAGCATTTAGATTATGGGCCATTCTGAGACTGACTGGATTTTCGTTAAAGCCCAATTTCAGGCATCAATCATGTCTTTCATCACATTAGCATCACTCTTCTCCTCCCCGGTCTCATGTTTTCTCTTTCTATATTTCTCTTCTTTAAGTCACGAGATGAGCATTTAATACTGCCGTGCTTAACAGAAAACATTCTCTTTTTTTTTTTTTGCATCTTCCAATCATCCGTGATTCAGCGTGAGAGTCTGAACGTTGTCCTCCTTCATGTGTTCTTGGCGGACCTGCCAATTACCCAGAGAGAACCTGATTGCTTGCAGGTTCTTTAAATGGATTTGGTGGCAGACACAACATAAGAAACAATCTACAATCACAGCAAGGGACTCTGCCGGCGCAAGACGCCACATGAACGTTTGGGAACATGCCGGGACTTTTTTGAAAGTTGTACTGAAGTGTCAGCATTTTCTTATCTTCAGATATGCAGTAGCAGGTTGTGAGCGGAGGAACGCACGCTGGCGTGGATCTGGAGATCCGCACATTCAGAACCAGCGCTTTGTCACTCCCCTGTAGATCAGAAGCTGAGATGTGAGCACAGGTCCCCCCAAGGCCGTTCCTGCAAGACCACGGCATCGCACGGTCGGGGGTTTGTCCCTGACTCGTACGCGAGGAGAACCTGGGTACAGAGAAGCAGAGATTGGGGAGGCCCGAAGCCCTGCCTTCCGGAGTCCACTACCCCTGCTCCTAATTACTCCAGTTATTAACAGGCATCTCCAAAGGAAGTGACTGGCTGTATTGACTTCTGTAGGAGTTGCACAACAGCAGTGCATGTTGTAAAATCTTAGCGCTGCGGACAGACTCCTCTAACTGAACCGAGCAATCATGGGTTTAATGAGTTTGTGTCGTGGGTTTACGCCATATCTGCCTGATGCATCAATATTTTCTCTGTTGTTCATTTTGAACATATTAGCATCTGGAGAGGCTTTCCCATGCACACCGCACTGTGTACTCACACCGCTGAGGCAGGGAAGGGATGTCTTAAGGCATCTGTGTTTATTCCCACAGGCGTTCTGTTCCCAGGAGCTTTTCAGGTTTTCCCAGAGGATACAGAGGACTGATGCATTAAACGCAAACTTCAGAGATGTGAAGTAAAGCCCATTCATGAAAAAAGGCATTTGGAAATACACAGAAAGAAACACTGGTTAATGAAATTTATTCTGTTCAATAATAAGATATTAAATTAAAACCGAGGAATCTGCACTCCGATCTATTCTAGTCTATTTGTGTAATGTTGACCTTTTGAAAAATTCTGTTTGTAGAGAGTAATTTACAGCGTGAAATATAGTCAATATTTTGCAGAGCTGTCAGTGAATTTGTGGTTGTGAGATGGTTTTGCAGACCTGCCAAAAAGAGCCGGTCTTTACCAAGAATCCATCAGGCACTTGATCAACAGTGCGAACAGGGTACTGTCTTCACTGTGACGTCTTCATCAGCATTATAATAAACCAGCAGAGGTCAGTTTCAGTTTACATGTCTTTAAGACCTCTTACATTTTTAACAATCTTTCCCTCTATTGTAGGCCATTAATAAAAAACAGACATTATCCCCCTCAATAAAGTTTAGAGGTTTATGACCATGTTACTGGGGGTGGCTCTTAGCATTGTCACCAGGATTAAAAATCAATCCATGTGATAAAATGTGTGTAATTAAACACTTCCCCGGTGGAATATTGTTAAAGTGGCTCTGAGGGATGAGATCTGAGCAGGCCTAAAGTTACGACTCCCAGCTGGGCCTAAAGGACGACCTTGGGTTTATTCTCAGAAACACTACGTTTAAGTTCACTCTTAGCAAAAGTGTTCCAGGTTAAAGTCAGTGCAGCATTAATGGCATATATAAACTAGCCGCTAATATAAGGTCAGATGCTAACTCAGATCAGATAAGGTCAGATGCTAACTCTTTATGCTAAGCTAGTCTTTCTCATTTGGTTGACAACATGCAAACTGGCCTAGCTAAAAAAAAAAAAAAAAAAAAAAAAAAAAAAAAAAAAAAAAAGAGCCTCAGGGCTACTTCCTGTTTGGATGATCTTCACCTCGTCCTCTGAGGAAAGGTGGTGTTTGCTCTACAGCTGTGTCCCTTTCTGTGCTCTGGGTGCTCTGAGAGGATCCTGAGGGGCTGTGTACTGGGGGCGCCACCGCGTTTGCACTTAACCGCGCCGTCTGCTAATGTCCACGGTGTTGGCCTCTGCTGTGTTTTGATCCCCGGGGGCCCCGATATCGGAATCCCATTCGGAGTGCATTTTGTTGCACTTCGTCCTATGGCGCGATTCTTCTCAAGTTCATGTTTACCGGACGTGTCTACCATGTGACCATGTTGCGAGGGCTCACCTGGTCTGGCCTGTGCGATTAGAAAAGGCTAGCTATGCACACTGGCAGGTTATGGAAACCTCTGATATATTGTAAACGCGTATTAGATGAAGTCTGCCCTCAGGGGCTCCTCTGATCTCACATTCCTTTTGTTCTGCCCTCTCTCCCTTGGTTAGTGAGGTTGACTGATTACCATATGAAGGATGGTGGACCATAATTGCTCTTTTAATTGATAGAGTATAATTAGAGTGACCAAAGTGGGCCACAGTACAATCCCCCTACAGAACTCCAATTCAGAGAGAGATGTCCTTTGTAAGACCATATTGTCCGTCTTTTGTTCTGCCTGTGCGTCTATTAAAGTGCGTTAGATAAGCTTTTTTCGGTGCAAAATAACATTATTCTGTCTTTCACTTCATGGGCTGTGTAACACTGCAGCCAGAGAGGTTGAGGGGAGGCTGTGTCGTGTGTGGGGTGTGTGGTGCACTTGTGCCATGGTACACGTGAGCACTTCTCCCAGAGCTGTGGGTGTGCACACGTATACAGTAGTATGTGTGTGTTTGCGTATGTGTTTGTGAGTGTACATGTGTGTGCATGTGCTGTGTTTGCATGTGTGTGTGCATGTGCTGTGTTTACGCACGTGTGTGCGTGTGCAGTTGTTGTATGTCTGGTGTGCGTTTGTGTGTGTGTGTGTGTGTGAACACGTGCATGTAAGCGTGTGAGATCGCGGTCTCTTCCTCTTGGTGAAATTGCTGTGAAGCTTTAGCATATAAATATATATATATATATCCATGATATATCCAAGATCCATGATAAAAAAGATCCATGATTCAATGGTTCCTCACCTCACCCCGCTGTAGGTCTTGGCCAGCATGCGTGCCCTGTTGTGGGCTCCTGGGCGATGACTCATCACCGAGACTGTAGAACGCTCCATCCCGCGTGGGGTGACAGCGATCCCAGTGTTATTGCGTGTAGCGATCCCAGTGTTATTGCGTGTAGTGCGGGTGACTCGGTTAATCCCCCCTGACAGCGCAATACTGCTGTGGCCCAGCCCCCCCGCGGGTCTGCAGGTATTGGCGTCGGAGCCCATAACTATAAAGCGGGGTTAAAAAGTGCGGCCTCGTCACTGCCGTCCGCGCCCTCCTCCGCCCACCCGCAGCGCTCGCCGCCGCACTTCTGAGCCGTCGCTCAAACCACTGTTGCCAGGGAAACTGGGCAAAAAAAGTGACGGCGAAGGCGCCTCGCTGCTGCGTCCTGTCGCCGGGTTCCCGCTTTTTTCGGGTTTCGCTTTCCGTTTGGTCTTTTTCCATTTCGTGCAACGCGCAGTTAGCGGAGGCGCACGCAACGCTCCACGACATGACGGAGGCAATAAAAAAGGAGCAAGCGGTCAAAGGAATTCATCTGTTTATGTGTAAATAAAAGCTCCACAAGTTTCACATGTGGTAGCCATTCCAGTCCAGCATCTGCTGAATTCCAACCCAGGACGTCTACTCCTTCACTCTCTGTCTCATTCCACTTGATGTAGTCGTGATTAGACCTGAACCTGAACCAGATCTTCTTTAACAAACAAGTGTGACAGACTAGTGGAGAGCGTGCCAAGACAAGCATGAAACCTGTGCATATTCCGCTCAGTACTGATTGTCATACTCTTTGTAACTTTAGTTAAAACATTAGTGTTTAAAAATGAATACAAACTTGCTTCCGTTGCAGTGGTCCCAGAACTTTGTGGATGTATTGTACATGTAGCATAAGAGACTAATGCAGAGTGTTATGGGAGCAGAACACCTGAGTAAAGTAGAATTCAGTACAGTCAGAGGAGAGCAGAGGAGTGAAGGAGAGATTTCTGAGCGGGTGTTTGGTAGCTTCTCTCCTCTTTTCTCACTCCTCTCTGTTCTCTCTCCTCTCCTCTGTTCTAACTCTCCTCTTTTCTCACTCCTCTCTGTTCTCTCTCCTCTCCTCTGTTCTAACTCTCCTCTGTTCCCACTCCCTCCTCTCCTTCACTCCTTGCTCCTCAGTCCCGTCCTTCTCTCCCCTCCTACCGCTGCTTTTCGCAAAAGGCTTTTATTTTCTCCATGACCTGTTTGTCTCTCAGCTGCTTCCCCGTCTCTCTCCGACAGTTTGAGGACTCTCTGTCCCTTCCTGTTGCTTCCCTTGCCTTCCTATTATACAGCAGAATTGATTCTCTGTATTCCAGTGAAAGCGTCAAGACGCTTAGAACATTCTGTGACTTCAAGTTACAGTCATAGACGGAGGGAATG
This sequence comes from Brachyhypopomus occidentalis, assembly GCA_020368025.1. Taxonomy (NCBI): domain Eukaryota; kingdom Metazoa; phylum Chordata; class Actinopteri; order Gymnotiformes; family Hypopomidae; genus Brachyhypopomus; species Brachyhypopomus occidentalis. Next base: position 1,198,635 of record JAGXOD010000040.1, on the reverse strand, counting down.
GGGGGGCAGAGAGTATGCGAACGAGTCTCTGTGTGTGTGTGTGTGTGTGTGTTTGCGTGTGTTCATGTGTGTGTGCATGCGCACAGTTGTGTATATTTGTGACTGTGTGTAGAGGTGTTGTGTTTGTGTGGGTATGTGTACAGCTGTGCGTTTGTGTGTGTGTGTGAGGCTAGATGAGTGCTGTGTCAGATCTCTGGTTTATCTTGTCATGACTCTAAACCGCTAGTTCCACTCCCACTCACTTTGATCAAACACCCCGCACCCCCACTCCCACCCTCCCACAACACACACACACATTATATCACTTCATTCAACTTGTCTCTTTCTGTCTGGTGTCTCCCTCTGTCACACACACACACAGACTGTGTGTGTGTGTGTGAGTATGTATTCATGAGAGGAAACCATAACAAAGACGGCGTGCCTAAGTGATGTAGTTATTACAAAAAAATTGACAACATAGGGAATGATCACAAAGAAAGAAAAAAAGATTCAATCACTCTGAGAACAGAGAGTGGAGAGACTAATGATGTTTTAAAAGGCTCAAGAGCAGGTTTTACCTCGGCCAAATCAAGTGTTTATATGGGCAAAGAAAATAGTAGCAATGGACAGTGATTGTACATAACAACAATAATAATCATTATCAGCATAATCATCATCATCATCCTCTTGTTTCATCATAGCAATGTAACCTTAACACAAGCCATTTTGTGTTAAGGTTAACATTGATGACAATGTTAACCTTAACACAAGGTTAACACAAGGTAACACAAGGTTAACATGATTTTTTTCATTTCTATTTCATTCATTTATTTTCATCTACTGATCTACTTCTGATGAAAGGGCTTGATGAATCATTAGTTGCAGCTGGCATATTTGGTGAAACAGTGAAAGGCATTATGGGAAATAGCAGTTTCCTAGGGCCGGTTCCCTCTTGGACCATTACAATCCAATAAAAGGCCCTTTCATTTACCCTCCACATCTCACTCCCGTCCTAAGCCTCGTCAAGATCGGATTACCACCGCACCTTCGGAAGTTTTGCCCAAGTTCCGTTGCTCTTCGAGACGGCGGGGTGTCTGAGGAGCCGTGAGCCGGTGCCCCTTGGAGACGGCCGGGCGCCCGAGGAGCTGTGTTCACTGTATTTTCTGACAGAAAGTAAAAGAAAAGAGCTAGAAGTGCAGCATTGGGCTTTGCAGAGAGCCTGTCGTCCTGATGTGTGTCAGGGCTTTTGTGATGAGCAGGCACTTTCCCAGAAACCTCAGTGCCGTGTTGAATAAATGATTGGCATCTCCGGGGGTTCCTCCGTGGCTGGAGCTGCTCGGGGGAGGCGTCTCGCAACAGCCCCGCCGGCTGCACAGTCGCTCGCTAGCTAACGCCCTCGTTAGCAGAGGACCGGGGCAAATGATGGGGGCTTTTCAAACACCTTCATTAATTACACATGGCTGTCCGTACAGACAGACAGATAGAAAGAGGGAAGGATAGAAAGAAAGAGAAAGACGGGGAGAATCCGAGTGCCCATCTGGCGGGTACACCCAGCTGTAAGCGGGTGGATTAGCGCTGGGCCATTTAGTCCGGCATGTCGGTCGTCCTCATACGAATTGTGACACACTTGCAAGATCATGTTCCAGCTAGCCTTAATTTTGGCTGAAAGCAGTTTCCCTCTGGACTTTGATAGAGTGGAAATCTACACTGGGATACACTACACCCTAATACTATACACTGGGATACACTATACTGGGATACCTACACTGTAATACACTATACCCTGATACACTGGAATACACTACACAGGGATACCCTACACTGTAATACACTACACCCTGATACCCTTCACTGTAATACACTACACTGGGATACACTACGCTGTAATACACTACACTTTTGCAAACTTTAATATCCAGCACTTTATTACCCATCAGTCTACACACTATATATTCCGATACCACTTAATTTGGATGCCACTGCATTCTGATGCCACTGCATTCTGATGCCACTGCATTCTGATGCAGTAGACTCTGTTATACTGCAGTTTATTTTCCATCATTCTGATGCACTGCATTCTGTAATGCACTACTCTCTAATGGTATATTCTCTCTAATTTTCTAGCCTGTGATGCTATAGTTCTATTTTTTTATTTTATTTTGGTATTTCCAGGTCTCTGTATGGATGCTGTGTCAGTGTCACATTCCCAGAGGTTGCCTGGGTTTGCAGAATGTCTGATCTGTTCGAACTACCTTGGGCACATGTGAGTGTAGGTACACCCTGTGCAAGTCTAATCCTGCAGTTGGCACTGCAGACTGATCCCACGATTACCACTGCAGTGTAATGCCGTAATCACCACTGCAGTGAGATGCCATGATTACCACTGCATTCTCATGCCATGATCACCACTGCAGTGAGATGCCGTGATTACCCCCACACAGATGCTCCATTTCAAAAAAAGATTTATTTCAATCTCAGCTGTTTAATCCAATTGCATTAGAGTAGACAGAACTAAATGACCTATGGGAATCTACAAACAGCCCTATAGAGATACTTCACATGTGCCTAATTCCCCAGAACACTGTAGGAGCATAGCCAAGTGTAGGCAAGTCTGAATGGGCCCCACTACTGCTCTGGCATCTGCACCAGTCCAACGTGCTATGGCTAAACCAGTGGGGTTTGTGGCCATTCTGTGTCTGGAGGACAAACCCTTCTCCAGGTGGGCCCATGCACAAACACTGCGCACGCATGCCTCTCACCCTGGAATAAACCAGGTTTCAGACGGTTTCCTGGGAAACTAGAAATGAAATAGAACAGAGCTGTTGGTTCTCCCCTCGCCGTTGCTGTGGTAATGAAGGGTGGGATGTGTCTGATGTGTCGGATGTGTCTGATGCGCAGAGGTGCTTTTAACCATCGTGCTGTTGGGACTTGGAGTCTGCTCAGCAAACACAGGGCTGTCTCCACATGCAGCTCTATACCACTGACTTCCAGTTCTCCTAAGGTGCATCACACATTGCAAATGAGGAAATGGTAGATGATGTATAGCCCGGCGTGTATCTTGTGACATGTAAGATAAGGATACTTTCTCATACCTGTTTGATATCTCACCACCTTACTCTGCTTTTTTTTTCTTCTCTGCATGGTCTCACTTGCTGTGAGCGCTGAGCAGATCTCCTCGTGCCCGAGTGTACCCCCCCCCCCCCCCCCCCCCGCTGCATTTTCTCTGTCCGTCTCCCTAACTCTCTGGCTCTCTTTTCCATAAATTGCCTTCTGTGTTACTTCATTTCATCATCCCTCATCCTCCCCTGAGCGTCTACCCAGGGTTCTACCGTATCAGCTCTTCTCCTCCACCTCTCCCTCCACCTGACCCTCCATCTCTCCCCTACACCTCCTGGTATGTTCTGTAGCTTCGCACTCCTTTAGCCCAAGTAGGTGCAATTATCCCAGGTGTATGGGCTAATTATCCCAGGTGTGAGGTCTAATTAGCCCAGGTGTGAGGTCTAATTAGCCCAGGTGTGAGGTCTAATTAGCTCAGATGTAAGAGCGCTTATGTGCTGATGTCTTCACTGATCCCACGCGTCATAGCAACCAGCCTCATCTCCGTCTTTTCAGCGGATGTGGTGATTTCACTGACCGCTTCATGGAAACTGCTGTCAGTTTTAGCCAAATCTGAGAGGCAGAGAGGCGGTTGAGGGATTTAAGATTGACTGAGGGATTTAAGATTGACTTAAGATTCAAGATTAAAGCTGCCATAAGCAAAGTCAGCGCTTCTGGCCAGCTTCAGCTAGCTTCCACTGAAGGAGTCCACCCCTTCAATCCCTCCATCCGCCCGACACTGAGTCCCTACTCTCTCTAATACACCGTGAAGCTCTACGGTCTTTAAAGCCCCTCCCACAGCCTGGCTTCTACGTTCTGCCCCTCACACAAGCTAACTGACAGGCAGCGAGAATTGCCTCCTTGTAGGAAAACTTCCTGATGGTTTAGTATGGCAGTAGTGATTACAGAGCCCAGGGGAGTCACAGGAACTTCAGTTTAGGCTCCAGTGTTATTTATAGGTGTTATTTAAAAATCACCAGCACAGCCTCGAGGACTGACTCATGAGGTACATTCACCAGCACAGCCTCGAGGACTGACTCATGAGGTACATTCACCAGCACAGCCTCGAGGACTGACTCATGAGGTACATTCACCAGCACAGCCTCGAGGACTGACTCATGAGGTACATTCACCAGCACAGACTCGAGGACTCATGAGGTACATTCACCAGCACAGACTCGAGGACTGACTCATGAGGTACATTCACCAGCACAGCCTCGAGGACTGACTCATGAGGTACATTCACCAGCACAGACTCGAGGACTGACTCATGAGGTACATTCACCAGCACAGCCTCGAGGACTGCTCTAATCAGACTCATGAGGTACATGTCATAACCCGTTTTAATGGTTTATTTTACACAGCAAAAAAATAATCATAAAGAAATCACACTTAAATGGTTGAGAGGCACTTGTACTGTGTGACATCAATTTGAAATTCAAATATCTCCCTGATGACACCATGTTGATTCAGAACGATGAGCTGCTGATCCCAGTGTTTCTATCAAATAATAAAAACCTTGGGATCTCTCATTGCCTGTAGGTTTCAAAGTTGCCTGATTCTCCCTTCCAGAAACTTCTGCCATTTTAGACCCGTTTTCTATCTACAGCATCGCAAACATTCAGACGCTATTTTGAACTATGGCTAATCTATGGCTATAGATAATTAGTTTCTTATGTTATTAAGACACTACCTGCCAGTATAGCCAGGGATGATGCATGATATGTTTCTGCTGTTCCTGACATCTTACCATCGGCCACCAGGAGTCTGGGCTGTTGACTTGTGCAGGTGATGAGAGAGCAAATGGGGTTCACAGAGAGCAAAGGTCAAGCGCCGTGACGAAGCCAGTCACACTTCTAAGGTTAGACATGCCGCCAAACAATACATAATCCCAGCGCTGCCTTGAAATGACTCTTTATCTCTCACACACGCATACACACACACGCGCACTTGTGCAGCGCTGACGATGAGGTAATTTCGGGCAGTATCCCGTGGCAAAGGTGCGTGAGGATGATGTCTGAATTAGGGCTTTTACAGTCATATAACAAGGCTGTTTGAAGAGGCTTTCTCTGTTCTCATTACTGTCTCCCCGCTCGTCTCGTTATGACTCACCTCTCCTCGTCTCCCTCTCCCTCGCTCCTCCCCGTGTCTCACTCTGCACTGAAATGCAGTAAACACAGTCTCTGCATCAGTGCGAGGAGCCGAGAGATTATGTACAGCGCTGTTTTGGCGTTTTTTTGTACTTATATTTGTGCTGATCTCTGTTTTTTTTTTTCTTTAAGATTTCTCTTCACTGTGAGGGCGTGTAAAGTGTGTGTGTGTGTGTGTGTGTGTCAGGAAGCGGCGTGTCTCTAGGGAGTCAACTGATTGCATTTGCTCGTGTTTGTGATGCTGACCTGTGACAATGGCTCTATATAGCCTATAGCATATTTATTTCCCCTTTTCCTTCTCTATTGTATTCCCCCCCTCTCATATCCCTCCCTCTCTCTGTCACTTCTTCTCTCTGTGTGACTCTCTCTGAAACTTGCGCAGTCTCTCTCTCTGCTGCTCTGTCTCTACTGCTCTTTCTCTCTCTCTTTCTCTACTTCTTTTTCTTTCTCTCTTTCTCTCTCTCTACTGCTCTGTCGGTCTCTCTCTACTGCTCTCTCTTTCTTTTTTTTATCTCTACTGTTCTCTACTGTTCTCTCTCTTTCTCTACTGCTCTCTCTACTGCTCTCTCTCTCTCTCTCTCTCTCTCTCTCTCTACTCTCTCTCTCTACTGCTCTTTCTCTACTGTTCTCCAGAGTTGGGCACTTGAGAGAGCGACTCGAGTGGATTCCTAACCCATTCCTAATGACTCTCGACTTGACTCTGACTCATCCAAAATAACTTGTGAAGAATTAGTCAGTCCATTGTTCAGGTGCTGTGTGTGAAAGTTATAGAAAAAATCTATTTTGTGACGTATCACAAAATCTGCTTATCACGAGCTAGAAATTGGAGAGAAGCGAGAATGTAAATAAACGAGGGTGGCGTGGCTTCGGCTGGAGTACCGCACATGGTAGCCTTTGGCTATAGGGAGTTTAAAATCCTTGGACGGCAACGTGTAAGGAATGTGGGAAACAAATTAAAGACACTGGAATGACCACATCACATTTTATGAGGCACCTGAACACACACCCAGATAGGTTTGTTTGGTTTATGCTAGCTACTTAGCCGTCAATACAGCGAATATATGAAATGTGTTATTTTCCATCTCCTGTCCAGAGCCGGTGCACCCTATACACAAATTAAGGAAGGGCCATAAACTTTTGGCTTTTTGGTTGTTGGCATAACATGTTTATTCTTGTGCAAAAAAGGAAGGAGAACAGTAGTGAAAAATCTGGTGCAACTGTCAAAAAATGGTCATGGAGTTCAGGTAGGAGGCCCCTTATCAAACTTGTGTTTAGGGCCCCAGGACAGTCTGAACCGGCTCTGCTCCCGTCTGTAAGCTTATCCTGGTATTGACTTGAGACTTGAGTTGGAGTCTAGCCAAAAGACTCGTGACTTGACTTGAACTCCAGCCTAAAGAGTCGTGACTTGACTTAGACTTGTATTTTGTGACTTTTGAACATCTCTGCTGTTCTCTCTCTCTCTCTACTGCTCTCTCTACTCTCTCTCTCTCTCTCTCTCTCTCTCTCTGTCTTTCTCCCTTTGGAACCAATTCTTCGGCTGTGAACAGAACCTGACGGAGATGATAGGAGGAAATAGTTTCCTCTCATTCTCTCTAATCCTCTCACATACTGAGACGAGCTTTGTGTCACAGAACTCACAGCACGTCAGCCTTCTAATTACCAATAAAAGACATTGATGTGGTGTTTTCCTTCAAACCTCATACTTTCATTGAAACAAGGATGCAGACCTATATTACAGATATATCACTTATTTAATATTCCATTACACTGTCTAATGTCTATTTGCTCTGTGGATTCTAGAACAAACAGTGGTTGATTAGAGTTCAGGGTTTGGTATTCAGGATGAACACAGATATTAGTGAAGGACAAAGCAGTTGTCACATTTAACTTGACTTCTGCATTAATGGATAAGGTTAAATTAAGAATAAAGGCATTTCTGTATCTTTTAGACTGAATCTGTATGTCATTTAAAAAATAACAAGATACATATTTCTACATGAAATGTCTGCACAAGTTCCCACGATTGTCAAGAACCTGAATATGATGTCATGTATTTTGCTGTTGTTGAATTAGATTGCCCATTTAAAACTCAAAGAACATCAGAGAACACACAGTGTTAAGGTTGTCAGGGCAACAGTTGTCCCGAGCAACGAGTACCTTTCACACTTACTCTGTGCATGTCACACACTGATGATATCAAGGTTTGATAAGCCCCTATGTCGAGTAGGGTTGAGTTCTGAGCCACTTTCCATTAGAAGAGTTTGCATGTGTGACAAATAGACACTCTCTCTCTCTCTGACTTACACCCATCTCACTCACAGAAGTACGCAATGCCCAGTGGAAGTGGAGTGCTAATGAGTTTTGTGTACTTGTGAGTTTCCTCGTGACTTACATCTGGGGATCTCTAATGAGAATGACGTGTCATATAATTAATTCCTACTCTTGCCAAATTAACACTCAATTAGTGTGTGAGCATTCACAGTGCACACACAGCAGTGCTAAACTGGCCCCAGTGGTGGGGAAATCGCACACACCCCAAAAGGTGTTGAGAACATGCAGCTAGGGCCAGACTCGCCACACGTGGGCAGGAGAGCTCAGACGTCACGCAGACTCTCACCACACGTAGGCAGGAGTGCTCAGACGTCACGCAGACTCTCGCCACACGTGGGCAGGAGAGCTCAGACGTCACGCAGACTCTCGCCACACGTGGGCAGGAGAGCTCAGACGTAACGCAGACTCTCGCCACACGTGGGCAGGAGAGCTCAGACGTGACGAAGACTCTCGCCACACGTGGGCAGGAGAGCTCAGACGTCACGCAGACTCTCACCACACGTGGGCAGGAGTGCTCAGACGTCACGCAGACTCTCGCCACACGTGGGCAGGAGAGCTCAGGCGTCACGCAGACTCTCGCCACACGTGGGCAGGACGCAGACTCTCGCCACACATGGGCAGGAGAGCTCAGACGTCACGCAGACTCTCGCCACACATGGGCAGGAGATTTCAGACGTTACTCAGACTCTCGCCACACGTGGGCAGGAGAGCTCAGACGTGACGCAGACTCTCGCCACACATGGGCAGGAGTGCTCAGACGTGACACAGACTCTCGCCACACATGGGCAGGAGAGCTCAGACGTTACTCAGACTGTCGCCACACGTGGGCAGGAGAGCTCAGACGTTACTCAGACTCTCGTCACACGTGGGCAGGTTTGCTCAGACGTTACTCAGACTCTCGCCACACGTGGGCAGGAGAGCTCAGACGTTACTCAGACTCTCGTCACACGTGGGCAGGTTTGCTCAGACGTTACTCAGACTGTTGCCACACATGGGCAGGAGAGCTCAGACGTTACTCAGACAAACCACTGCACTTTACACTATACACGCAATGCAAACACAGCATGAGATGCAGGGCAAGAAGAAACACAGACACAAAGAGAGACGCACACTACAAGCAGGGACACAGACAAGCTTGAAAGGGACTTTGTAATCACACGCAAGTTCCAGACAAGAATACTCCTGAATGTGATTCCAGGTGAGGAAGAGCGCCCCCAGGAGGCAGCGATGCCAGCGAAGGAGCATTATCACCCCAATTGTTTGACATTTGTTTACTTCACTGCGCTTCGTGACATTCCTCGACTTGCTTTAAGAGCATGAAAAATCACCACAAATAAAGCCTTAGACTACAACATGTTTTATCATTAGAATAGAACCAAACAGTAATTAGACATTTTGGGCTTTAAACATTTGCCCTGAAATTAATGCCTTTGGGAAGAATTATAAATCAAAAGAGCTAGTACAGGCAAACATGAAAACAACAACAACTGCGCAGTCCACAAACGACTGTCCTTAATTTATTATTAAGTACTGTGTTTTCCGTGGGCTGCCTACATAACTATGTGATATGCATAGATTGCCTTTGTAGCCCTGTGCTCTTAACACATAACAGCAAAGGTTCAATCTAAATCTGCTTTATCTAGTTAGGTTCTTGAAGGAGACTGGCTGACATACAAACACAAAAAAATCTTTCGCCCCTAAGGTGACTCGAGGCGAATTGTTTGGAAATGGTGGGTGGGTAGGGGTAAGGGGGTTGAGTGTAATTAACTTTTAATATGTAATCTAATAATCTAATATGATCTTATCTTAATTAATCAAATCTAATTTTCTCAGCAGAATGCATTTGATATCTGCAGTGTCATAAATCTTTGTCAAACTGTAGCAATTTAGTGATATCTAATAATTTGCTCATAATGTTGATCTCTCATCTCTTAGGTCCTATATATGGAAATAATATAACAACCTGCACTCCAAGAATGCAACAAACGAGTAATGAAAAGAAAACAGTCCAAAACAGAGAATTATCAAAAGTGATCATCAGAGCTCTTCAGTGATTATCAATATTCAACATCTCTTGTCCTGAGTGTACTCTTTTCCAGTGTAGCACCCTTACTACCCTGAGCACCATCCTTTCTAGATCGTAATGTCCGGACTTGATCACAGAAGGACTACTCTCAGCAGGTTGAAGTCGTGTCATTACGATGAGCTAATCACTGAAATCAAGTGAGCGGTGTAGAGTCGACGACGTGATGGCTGCAGAGCCATCGTATGTGATATGAGAGCACAAACCCCACACACACAGACTCCACTGAACCCCCCCATCCCCAATACAGAAACACCATCACACTTCACACACCTACACACACACATTCACACCTACACACAGCCCCCACACAAACACCACTACCCAACTCCATACACACGTGGAGCACAATATTTACATTTAAAGTGGACGGTAGAACAATGCGCTAATATCTACGACAGATAATGGCATCGGTTACACTTACATAAGACTATGATTTGCACAGGCTGCCTACATATGACTTAAACACAATGTTTTAAATGACTCAGATAAACAAGTGAAGTGTGTTGTCTTTGATACACCGTTCTGAAAGAAACCTGATGCCAAGCTTGATTTGACACACACACTCAAATACCACACACACACACATTGTTTAGACTTTCTTAATCTGAAATACCATTATAGTTTCCTTAATGTTGATGTGATTGAAATTGATTCCTCTACATGTTTGTGGCGTGAGATAGAAGCTCCCGGAAGCACTGCCATGTTCATGCACAAGCTCCAAACATCGCTCTGCCATCAAAGCTGGACACAAGTGTAGCTTTGTCTGCTTCTTTTCCAGTTCTTCATTCCTAGATATTCTGCCAGTTTGAAAAAAGAGAAAAACACACACACACACATTTCAGCACCTCATTACCTGTCTGTGGCTGTAGGCACTCCATTTTGTTGGTGGCTGTGTGTGGGTGGGCTGGGGTGTGTGGTCTGTGTGTAGAGGGATTTGGTGTTTGTGTGTGTGTGTGTGTGTGTGTGTGTGTGTGTGAGTGTGTGGTCGGTGCGTAGAGGGCGCTGGGGTGTGTGCACGGCTATGTGTGGGGGTATTGTTCTGTGGTGTATGTCGGGAGATGTCTTTAGGTTGGGGTGGGCAGGGTGGTTTCTTGGTCTGTGTGAAGGTATGTGTGTGTGTGTGTGTGTGTGTGTGTTGATTTGTGGTTCTGCAAAGCCATCACTCAGCACAGCCCTGTAAAACCTCACTAAAGCAAGCCAGAACTGCCCATTTCCCCCTCCCACCTGATCAGCTTTGTGGAGCTCCTTTAGGGGAGGGGGGGTTACGGAGGGAGTAAATCAATTCTTTATTTGGCTTACATGTGTACGGTTTTGCCTTGTGGGCTTTAGGCAGAACTCTCGGAGCTCTGGCTTTCCTGCGAGCCAGCAGGAAGCTAATAAAACAGCACAATAACAGCACGTCTGCGTTGCCCTATCAGAACAGCCCATTTCCTTTCAATAGAAGAAAATGACTCGTTGGTTTTGTTTGCTTTTTCTCTTTTCCCTAGGGAGAAAAGAGAGAGAGAGAGAGGGAGGGAGAGAGAGAGAGTCATTAGAGGCTTCTGCAGTTCTCTTAGGTTTGCGTAGTTTACGGCAGCAACTAACATACACATTGCTTTCTCACAGCCTGTTACTTAGTCAAACTCAATAACTCAGATTAAGATTAGTTTTAAATGTAGCCAGGTGACCTGGGGGTAAGTTATGATGACAGTAATTGGGAGCGTGATTCTAGTGTTTCTCTTTGTAATGAACAGTTTTGTTAGCTGGAAGAGCCTAAAGAGTATATTGTACATAAATAAACAAAATGTCTGTGACTATAAATGTTAATTTAGGCTGTGTTCACATTACCAGACGGAAATTACTCAAATCCAATTTTTTGCCTTAATGTGACACAGATCTGATTTTTTTTTCAATGCTGTGTAGACACACAAATCCAATCATTTCAAATTAGATTTGAGTCGCTTTTGTATGTGGTCCTAAATTGGATATATATATCCGAGCCGTCGCTGTGCGACTTGAATGAGAACAGTCAGATCAGAATTCATGCGGCTCTTTGCCTGAACACATGCGCTTAGCACCGACATCCACCGTTGCCGGAGATCCCGGCTGGACACGGTCCGAGGAGATCGACATTGGTGACGACGGCAGTTATGGAAACAGCTACAGCTAGCCTTCTCCGCCTGATCACGTGCGGCTGACGAACCGTTCGCCGTTCTCCAGAGCAAAATGCCATGCGAACATGAAATGCTAGTACGTCCATTTTAGCGGTTTTAATACTATGATCTGTCTCATGGATGTGACCCTTTTTTTTGCATTCTAATTACACTCAGATGTCAAGTCACCTGGACTGCCTCTGTGCAAAGTCCATGTCAGAGCACAGAATATGGACTGTCCTTGTTCTACGCGCATGTCAGAGTGCGGTATACCGACTGTCCCAGTGCTATATCTCTGTCAGAGATATTTCTGATGCTCACGCTTTCTGGCCTTTAGGGTCTGTGAAGACCACTGGGTAATGTAGCTGGGGAACGGGAGATCTCACATATACAATCATCTGACCACCTACAGAAATTAAGTCAGTATGGTACAAGTTCCCAACATATATGCGAATCACTTCTGATGAAAAGTGAAATACCTGACAAAGGTAAAAGGTGTGTGAAACGTGTGTGAAGCAAACAGGGCCCCAAAGGTGCCTTCCGGACCCCGGTGGTGTGTGATATAGTCGAGGTCAAAAAGTTATCAGAAAAAGTCCAGGCAACGCAGTACATCGGTCCTGGGCATGTTCAGAGAAAACTGTGTTCAGGATGAGTTGCCGTAGTGTGCCGTGCGGTTGGGCCTGAGCCAGGGTGCGTTGCATAACTACAGAGAGCTTTGTAAAAACCCAGTAATGAGAGCAATGGGGTGCATTACACATAATGATTTCCACATCTTTCCTATGACCCCACCAGGCTGTAATTTGCACTGTCATCCCCTCTGCCAGGCGACAAGTGCTAACTAATTTCTGAAGCTGTAATTTCCCCTGCTATCCTACCTCTCCTGTAAAAAAAAAAAAAAAAAGCATGTTGCATGACTTGCAGTCGGCCATAAACATGGGTTATTTTATCATCCAATCGGCCATAAACATGGGTTATTTTATCACCCTTGCCCTGGTGGTTTCAGAGAGGTCTGCCCCAGCCCATAAGCACTAGCGGTTATAGATGGGTCCATTACTTGATGGGAGGTGTGGGTTATGCCCATCGGGATTCCCCTGTCAGGCTGGATTATCTCCACTTTGACATCTAACCATTTAATCCCCGTCCAGATGGAACCTCATTAATCTGATGTTTAGATTGCTGTCTAATGGGTCAGGGGGGAAAGGGGCTTTTGCCAGGGGGGGTGGGGGGGGTATCACAGTGTACACAGTTTAACCTCTGTGGACGCCACAAGCTTCGGACCATGAAAACTGGGCAGCACATGTGATGTAATGCTGTGGACTTAAAAAAAGATTTACGTCTCTTCTCGGTGTCCTCGTCTCTAAAACATTATGGCTGTAGCGTCAGAGCAGCTCCACATTTCATATGTTGTACAGAAATGGGAGCCAGCCAAACCTAAACTGTGCATCCGGCCCTCAGGTGTGGAGACCGCATGCCACAGGCATCTTGTTGAACAAACCAATTGGCTCTCATGGGCTTTTGTGCACCTGCTCATTTCTACAGTAGATGCTTATACTGTAGTCTAAAAAGAAGCTGTTGTTGGATTGTAATGGCGTGTGCGGCTCACCCTTCGTGTGCTGGTCACCCTTAGCTCACCCTTAGCTCACCCTCAGCTCACCCTTAGCTCACCCTTACTGCCTACCCTTGGGTTCGGTAGCATGGCCTTTATGCTACGGAGCATTTGCTGGTAGCTGGTTTGTAGATTTTTGAGTGTGTTGGTTCTGCTTGGGGAAGTGTGGGTGTAAGCTAAATTAATACTTTTTTTTCCACACTCACCCTTTCTTCCCCCTTCTCTGTCTCTCCCCCAAACTTTCTCTCTCTCTCTCTCTCGATCTCTGTGTCTCCTCCTCCTACCTGACACTACCCATCCCCTAACAAGCCTCCCTTAGTGGGTCCCATCTTGCCCAGTGGGACAGACTGCAGGTGACTTTGTGCGCGTCGTGGCCGGCGTGTCCTTCTCAGTCTATACTGGCACAATAGAACTGCACACACAGGCCTGCCAACACACACTGACCTGTTTGGACAGCTGGTTGTCATGACAGCCGCCGTGTCTGGGGATTATCACAGTGTCTGACCAGGCCACCCGGCGTGTGTCATACACTCTACCCACACAACCACAGGCGGTCTGTACATATGTGTGTGTGTTTGTGTGTATATGGAGGGGGGGGGGGCTGTGTAGGTGCTTGAGTGTGGGATGTATAGGGGTGTGTGGGATTCATGGTGTCGTGAGACGGGTGTGCAGGGAGGTTAATGGTGTGTGTGTGTGAGTGTGTGTGTAGGTGTGTGTGGGGTTTATGGTGTTTGTGCTCTTAGATCCAGGTCTATCCAGCATGTTGAAGTGATGCTGCTCTGGCATATGGTATATGCATGGACATACAGCACTGATGCAGAGCTTCGCAAACATATGACGTGAGCATGATATTACCATGTCAGAACACATGACTGCTAACATGCTAAGGCCATACAGATCATAAAGACCATGCAGAACATACAGAACATGTAAAACATACGGACCATGTAGAACATACTGCCAATATGCAAGAGTTCAGCAAGTTAATTTATGCAAATTTACCAGTACTCAGTGCTGTGGGCATAGACCTATGCTGAGTGCAGAAGGGCGGAGCCTAGAGGCCCGTTTAGTTCTAGGGCTCCGCCTCTTCCTATTTCCCACCTCCGCTTGACTCCTGGTCTTGTTTATGTTCTGAAAGCTCAGTTTGAAGGCTTTGCATTATTCACCAGAGTGTTGTTTATGGAGGAGCGCTGGCGCCCGGCTTGTCACACCTGGTGAGGTGTGTTCGTTACAGCTCTCTGTTCAATAATGCAGCAGCCCAACTGGGCTGGGTGAGTTAAAGACAGCTCTGAAAAACCTGACGCCCTCACCCTCGTCATTTCAGAACGAGAAACAAGGGAGAAATGTGCCCCATGTGGGCCTGTGAAACAATAGAAAAGCATGCTTTATTAAAATATTACCAAAAGGAAAAGCTTAAGAGTATTTCATAATGTACGTGATGCCCTTGGGATCTGCTGAAGCCACTCTCCCAGTTTGGAGTAGCAGTCCCAAACGCTCCTGCCTGCCAGGAGGTGAAACACACGCGCATGTGTGTGTGTGTGCGCGTGTATATGTGTGTGTGCAAAGTTCGATTTGATTCTTAATGTTAAAAATTATATATATCTAAGAAAAACAGATGGTCAGTATGTGCTGTTTGGTCTTGATTGGCCAGCTGGGAATCTGAGAGAGAGACAGAGAGAAATAGAGAACTGGAGAGAATCTGTGTGTGAGAGAGAGACAGAGGGGGAGTGAGAGAGAGAGGTCTTTTTCTTTAAAACACAGGTCCTCTACCACTGGTCTAGGAGCTTGAATGTTCTGCATAGTGTCTTAGCTGTTCCCACCACTGCATTTTTTTGGACGAGGATCTCGGACGTTGTCCCTGGATGAGTCACTCCCCCAGTGCTTGAGTCACTCTCCCAGTTCTTGAGTCACTCTCCCAGTTCTTGAGTCACTCTCCCAGTGCTTGAGTCACTCTCCCAGTTCTTGAGTCACTCTCCCAGTTCTTGAGTCACTCTCCCAGTGCTTGAGTCACTCTCCCAGTGCTTGAGTCACTCTCCCAGTTCTTGAGTCACTCTCCCAGTGCTTGAGTCACTCCCCTAGTTTGGGGGTCACAGTCACTGTTGCCTTCATCTTAGACATCTTTTCTAGCTATTCTCTCAGCCCTTGGTATTTCCGGATTTTTCCGTGTTCCTTTGTGCTGATGTTACTGTCACTTAGGATAGCTACATCTATCACGACTGTCCTCTTCTGCATTGATTCTGGGTCCTATTGGTAAATCACTACCATGTTGTCTGTTTGTATGCAGAAGCATCTAAGCTTGGCCATTCTCCAACTCCTTTGGGAGTGTATCCCACTTTAACCATGGAACTTCCAGCCTGTACTTAACACACGTTTCTGTATGCTATTCCAGCCACTTGGTTACGGTGTTCCATGTATGGTCTACCTGCTAGCATCTTGCACCCTGCTTGTCTCCGAGGCATTTTTGCACAGCCAGCATCTGCGGTGTGTTAGACCCCAGCCTCAGTCTCAGAGCTTTCTCCTATGCTACCGATGATGAGGGCCTCATTACAATCCAGCATTTTCTAGCTATTGGTGTGATTTTTCCATACCATCCACTTCCATTATTTACTGGTGATATCCTGGGGTTTATTCTCCCTTGATGGCTCCTGTTCCTCCACATTCTCATCCTTCTTGGGTTTCTGCTGAGGTTCTCACTAAGCACTTCACCACTTGGTGACATCTTCCTGGGGTACTCATGGATCTTTTTTTTTTACCCTCCTCGGATGCTCACTAGTCCTTAACCTCCCTTTCTTCTGCTTAGTGTACAGATTCAGAGGGCTGGATTTAGGATGCAGCATGCAAGTTTCCATGTGTTGATGTCAGTGGCTTCTACCTCCTCCTTTGACAGCTTATTATTACAAGGGGGTAACTAAAGACTGTAGGTGGAGCCTGGGACTTGTTCTTCCCATTACGCTTCCCATTCAACCCCTCATAACTTGCCTCACTTCTTGTAAATATTTGGCAGTAGCTGCTTTCCCCGTGGCCTCTTCGTGATTCCCATTTGCCTGAGGAATTCCAAGGTACTTGTAGCTGCCTTCAACATCTGTTATGTTACCTAGGCTCTTACAATCCTCTTGATGTTATACAGCCTCAAGCATTCCAGGATACATGTGTGGGGCATTGAATCATAGACTTTGATTAGATTGATTGGTCTGTCTGGTGTTACAATCTTGAGTATTTTTATACACCAGTAGTTGGTATTTGGCTCCTCTGTTGTTCTTGCTGATGTCTTCATGGGCCCCACTCTTAAACCATGATCCTCAGAGTTGGCCTTACCTTGTGAACCTCTCTCCACGTTGCCCTTTGCCCATGTCTTGACCTCTAACCTCTTTCCCAACTCAGGAAACTGCTCCTTGATGATGTTCTTCTTGTAGCCAAGCATCCCATGCATCAGTGTTCGTACATCGGCTTGTTGGTCTTAGGGGTGGTTACAGGTGCGAGCATCCATAGTGCAGCATGCACATCTTCCTGTAGCCTACTCGTCTCGGTGGTCTGCTATTACTGTTGTCCAGCTTAGTCATAATTTCAGATCTACAGCTCTGGTGCTGAGCTTGGTGCATTGGTTCTTTGGGTCTTAGTTGTCAGATGCTGCTATCTCCCCTCTGGCCTGTAGTTCTGTAGCTCTGTCTGATGTCAGCTAAACACCATGATTACGAGTAGTTCTGAAGCTCTGTCTGATGTCAGCTAAACACCATGAACACGAATAGTTCTGTAGCTCTGTCTGATGTCAGCTAAACACCATGAACACGAAGAGTTCTGTAGCTCTGTCTGATGTCAGCTCAACACCATGAACACGAGTAGTTCTGTAGCTCTGTCTGATATTGGCTCAACACCATGAACACGAGTAGTTCTGTAGCTCTGTCTGATGTCAGCTAAACACCATGAACACGAGTAGTTCTGTAGCTCTGTCTGATATTGGCTCAACACCATGAACACGAGTAGTTCTGTAGCTCTGTCTGATATTGGCTCAACACCATGAACACGAGTAGTTCTGTAGCTCTGTCTGATGTCAGCTAAACACCATGAACACGAGTAGTTCTACAGCTGTGGCTGATATTGGCTCAACACCATGAACATGAGGAGTTGCCCTTCAGAACCACGCATTGCAGGCACTCAATCTCGGTTGCCTGTTTTATTGTGGAACAGAGGGAAATGCAGCCCATCTCTTAATTAAAGATTATATCACATCAGTTTTTTTTTCTGCATACCGAAGTAACAGGGAAAGGCCATTACAACAAACTTCAAAGAATTTTCCACTGTTTCATTACCAAGAAAAGCAAGTGGAATAATCCTTGCAAGTTTGCTGGCTAAAAATAAAGACGAAAAGTTATTTGGGGGAGTAAGATTGACGTTTTTAATATCCATTGTACCGAGCTCTCGGATTGGGTATGTCGGCGTGTGTGCACGCGTCCAGAAGCCAACGCGCCATAATGTGTTGCAAAGCTTTCCTCATTGAGAGGAAAACAATGCGTGATTAAAGTAATCATGATTAATTACTGCTTGCACTCTGTTGACACGTCTAAATTATAACTCCGGAGGAAAAAAAAAAACAACTTCTGCTTTGTTTGGATTATGATGCAGACTTGTGAATGTTGGCTGAATTGCTCCCCTTGGGTGCATACGGATGTTAGAAAAGATCTCGACGTGCCTGCAAGCCGTCTCCTCATCCGGACTCGACTCTTCATTAGCGTCCAAGCATGTTTGTTTTACTGTTCGATTTCATACAAACGAAGACGTACCAAAAGTGTCCACTAAATGGCGGATGTGTCCACTAAACCCAGCGCTGCCCATAAGATAAGCCATTTGTCCTGGCTGGAAGTATCGGGGGTCGTCTTTGCATAGCACAATAGCCCGAGCAGATCTGAGTGCTTCAACACTGAGCCATTCTGGCATCGTCCTTCCCCTCTATTGTTTTTGCCAACGACTCTGTGAAGGAAAGCAGTGGGTTTATAAGAGACCAGGCCCGGCTCAGATTAATCCATTTTTTAATTACACCTAAGTACAGTAGGCGTGGGAGGGAGGGGGGGGGGGTGTCGGTGCATGCCTCTCACTTACCCACTGCTGAGAGAGCAGGATATGAGCAGCTATGGAAATCGATAAAGCGTTTCGCCTCTCTGCTTTAAGATCACAGCTACGGCAGCGTTCGGCGCAGACGCGGTTCCTGCCCGAGGCACAATGTGCTCGTGCAGCGCGTACGTGGGTTTTTACGAGGGCCAATGGATGTGTTCATTAGCCTCCAACACTGACAAGCGCTGACGTTACGTTGGCTTTAGCCGGCGAGCGCACGCATCTCCGTCGAACATCAGGTCTGCCTCTGCAGACACCTCCCCGGCGCATGGAACAACACGTTGTGGCAGTGAGAATAAGTAAGTGAAAGAAAGCGTTCTCGGGCTGAACCACTGCTGGGAGCCACTTCATCTGCCTTAGCGTGCGCTGGAAGCAGCTCTCGCTGGAGTGGGAAATGGATTTCCTCTGAAGGAAATTCTCTGCTCATTAGAAGGGAGCCTTCACCTTGAGCACTGGCTCTTTCTGGAGTGCGTCCATCAGCTTCTCGCTCAGAGGCCGGCACAGAGCCGGCCCCTCCCAGAGCTCTGGCTCATGTGTCCCCTGTGCATTCGACAAAAGCTATATGACTAAAGCTAATGAGCTCAAGACAAAGTGCTTTTCAGACATGAAAGCAGAGGCTGGGGCGGCTTCTCTGGTACAAAGAACCGAGCACAAAACAGGTGATGTTTTAACTTTTGCAGGAATGCAAATATGATTTTTTTTCATTCCCACTCCTTCCCCTCCTGAATAAATGTCAAGTGGCCACACTAAGGCTCAGTGTTCGGGCCATAATCAGCCTCCCCTGCCTCCCTCACTCTCTGATGGGAGTGATTGGTGTCGTAGGATGCGGCGGGCGCGAGTGGGAAGAACATTACTGCTAATCAGCAGGGGAAATGCCACCTGTCCACTTTCACACGCATTAGTGTCCCGCCGCCGTCCGCCGGCGCTCTCTCTCTCTCTCTCTCTCTCTCTCTCTCTCTCTCTCTCGCGGCGCGGCCGTGTGCAGCAGAGCTGCGGCCGGAGTGGATCTCTCCTTTACGAGCAGAGCGGGGTAATCGTGCGCGGACGGGAACGGCTCTCCCCTCCGCTTTTTAATTAGAGGGCGACACGTTCATTATTTCGCCTTCCCTCGGTGGAGCTGGGTCTGCGCTGGCAACACAGAGCGCACCCGAGATGGGACACGCTCACTACCCGAGATGGGACGCGCTCACTACCCGAGATGGGACGCGCTCACTACCCGAGATGGGACACGCTCACTACCCGAGATGGGACGCGCTCACTACCCGGGACGGGGCGCTCTCTGTCAGCACCACGTCCTAGCCCACCATCTGCACCTCGTGTTGATGTGTTGAGTCTTGCAGGACCGTGTGGGTGGGTGTCCCTGATGTTGTACTTCTTCTCCTTGTGTATGCTGAGCACAAACACAGCTCTCCACCTTCTCATGACAGGAAGTGCCAGCGCCAGACGTGTGAAATCCTGCCGGCTCCGCGTGTCCTCGTAGAGGGACTGCAGGGTTTGGGAGAACAGCGTTGGGCTGATGAAGAAGTTTCACGGAAGCCAAATGTAAATAACAAAGTAACAAAACAACACCTAGACTTTTCGACTTTTGAGGTTTCCCAGATGCGGGGGGTAATTGCTGCCTTTTCTAGAATTGCAGATTTAGCAGTAACGACCATCTTTTCTAGATCCGCAGCTGCCATGGCGATCGCCGTCTTTTCAAGAGTTGCGGATTATGTGCCAATCACCGTCTTTTCTTGATTTGCTGACGCCGTGGTAATTGCCATCTTTTCTAGAACTGCAGATGCGGCCCCATTATCTTCTAGATCTGCTGACATCGCGGTCCTTTTCTGGACTGCTCTTGGGCGGTGGATGAGGCCCAGCAGGTTCCAGGCTGTGCGCACTGAACTAGGAGCACGTGTGTTCACACTTACTGGCGCAGGCTTGCCTTTTAAATGGCCCCTTTCCATCACAACGTTACCGTACTGTAGTTCCTCCTTTTCCTGCTGAAATAAGTATTTGTTTGGGTTTTATTATACTGCGCGTCCGTAAATCTGCGGATATGGAAATCCGTTATATAAATAAGTAGATTAAGGATTAAATGCAAATGAGGATGTTTGTGCATTTCCCATTTCTGGAGATATGTTGCACACGGGCCAGTCCCTGGAAATCCCACTGTCACTGTAATGTGGCCCAAACCCCCCTCGCTTGGTGCTCCACCATCAGTGTTTCAGGTTTGCTCTGTGCTTGTGTCTCTCTCTGGAACATCAGAGTCATATCCATATTCCCCACACCCACATTACATTAAACAACACAGCAGGTTTGGAGTACTTAAAAACACAAGTAACAGTAATGACACTGATGATATATTGATATATCCGTAAAACTGTTTTACACGTAAAAAGGCTCTGCAGACTTCACATGCATACATAGATTAACCCAGCGCTTTACGTAGGCCATACCCACCTAAAGTCTTGCATCATGATTTCAGAAAACTCAGAGATCTCGCATTCCTAATATTCTCTGGATCACTATTCCAAAGTTCAGAAGCAGTATAAGAAAACCTCGCCCAGCTCGGCAGACGCAGCTGACCCTAGAGATCCGCAGCTCGTCCAGCTGGTCTGGATTGGCTCTTTAAGAGATCAGTAAAATATGTCAGCGCTCTGACATGAAGGGTCTTAAACCTCAAATATAAGAGCTTGGACGTTAAGGGTCTTACCGTAAATGTCATAAGCAAGATGCTTTAGTCAATACAGAGCTTATTAGGCAGTGAGTGTAAACAGAGAGCATGGTGTTCTGGCTGGCACCTTCTGCCAGGAACACGCAGCAGACTCTCGTCAAGAGGTCATGTGGAGGCACGTGGACTATTTTGTCCACGTCAAGTAGAGTTACGTCTCATTTTAGAGTATAATTCTTAAATTCTGATGCACAGCTGTAGACATGCTCGGTGTGTAGGGCTCAGATGATAATCCATCTTCAAGTGTCGCAGCAACTTCAGGCGTTAGAACAGTACAGTAGTGCAAAATGCTGCTAAAGTGCAGACAGTAATGAGAGTAGCACAAGGGGTTAGTGTTAGGGTAGGTTAGGGTTAGGGCAGATTAGGGCAGATTAGGGTAGGTTAGGGTTAGGGCAGGTTAGTGTAGGTTAGGGTTAGGGCAGATTAGGGTAGGTTAGGGCAGGTTAGGGTAGGTGAGGGTTAGGGTAGGTTAGGGTTAGGGCAGATTAGGGTAGGTTAGGGTTAGGGCAGATTAGGGTAGGTTAGGGTTAGGGCAGGTTAGTGTAGGTTAGGGTTAGGGCAGATTAGGGTAGGTTAGGGTTATGGCAGGTTAGGGTAGGTTAGGGTTAGGGAAGGTTAGTGTAGGGTTAGGGCAGATTAGGGTAGGTTAGGGTAGGTTAGGGTTAGGGTAGGTTAGGGTTAGGGCAGGTTAGGGTTAGGGCAGATTAGGGTAGGTTAGGGTTAGGGTAGGTTAGGGTTTGGGCAGATTAGGGTAGGTTAAGGTTAGGGCAGGTTAGGGTTAGGGTTAGGGTTAGGTTAGGGCAGGTTAGGGTAGGTTAGGGTTAGGGCAGGTTAAGTGTAGGTTAGGGTTAGGGCAGGTTAGTGTAGGTTAGGGTTAGGGCAGGCTAGGGTAGGTTAGGGTTAGGGCAGGTTAGGGTAGGTTAGGGTTAGGGCAGGTTAGGGTAGGTTAGGGTTAGGGCAGGTTAGGGTAGGTTAGGGTTAGGGCAGGTTAGGGTAGGTTAGGGTTAGGGCAGGTTAGGGTAGGTTAGGGCAGGTTAGGGTAGGTTAGGGTTAGGGTAGGTTAGGGCAGTTTAGGGTTAGAGTGAGACAGGCAGTTAGTCAAGCAGCATTCTTGTCAGTACTCGTACTGTATATCTCTACTTCTGGAAATTACATTGAAAAAGAACAAAGCTGTTAGAAAACAATTTCGTCCACAATTCCTAGACAGAAAGGGCAAACATGGGGCAGTAATTTCAGAAGTCGAATGAGTCAAGCTCTCATTTCTTAAATAAAGATTTAAGAACTACATGCTTGAAACACTTGACTAAGGGATGAATTAAAGGGATGAGCTGATTATATTCATTATAATTCAGTAATGGCTCCCTAGCTACCGGTAGTAATTCCAGAGGTAACCCTGGTAACGCATGCACTTCTGAGTGTCCATGGACCACCAGGCTGTCTAGTGTTAAGCAGAAGCTCATGTAACATGTCATGCTGACAGTGTGCAGTTCAACTGGGTTCATTTCGATCTATATTAATTTATGTGTAATTTAGATGATGATGATGATGATGGTAATAGTTATAGTGATTTAAATTCAGCTGCAGAGCAGAGCTTTGCATGCTCACACACATTCACTTCTCGCACACTTCTCTCTCTCTCACACACACACACACGTTTTTGCAGACGAATCTGTTTGTAAGTAATGTACCTGAAACTGCAGTGAAAAATCTCTCTAAGCTGGAAGAGAGCGCCAGGGCTTGTGGGTAGTGCGTCTCGTCCCGTATCCCGAGTGTGTGACCAGCTAATGGAATGCTGGCTGGGTTATGAAATCCCCACTGGCCTCTTAGAAACAATTTAGACTTCTGTTTCAGCAGAAGGTAACGTTGCTACAGTCTCTGGATTCCAGCGTTATTATCAC
The DNA here is from genome assembly GCA_020368025.1 of Brachyhypopomus occidentalis. NCBI lineage: Eukaryota > Metazoa > Chordata > Actinopteri > Gymnotiformes > Hypopomidae > Brachyhypopomus > Brachyhypopomus occidentalis. The sequence continues at coordinate 1,175,538 of JAGXOD010000040.1, read as the reverse complement.
AAATACCAGTGCAAGAGCAGGATTTGGAGAGGTTTACACAAAGTTTAAGTCTAATTACAAATGCAATTTTAATCTCTTTATACTTGTTTTTATTGGGGGGGGGGGGGAGGATAAGGAAAGTCTGTTTAATGGTGTTCCTTATGGTGCTCTGGCGACAGACATGGCCACAGCAATTAATTAGACAGGTCAGCAAAACGTGATGCGGCATTGTGTTCCTGCAGTAGACGGCTTTATCGGACAAAAGCTCTGCGCGCGAGCGTCGGAGACTTGCCAGCGCCTCCTCTTCCGGGCCTCTGATGGAGAGAGCGCGAGAGCCGTAATGAGGGGAAGCTGAAGGTGGTATTTAGGATGGACTCATTAACGGCGCGAGGTTGCCCCGCACGACTGCACCGCTCGATGAGATCAGGTGGCGGGTCGCCGCGCCAGCCGGGATGAAAAGCGGGCTCCAGAAGGTCATGTGGTTCATTTAGTAAACAAATCTAAAGGGTTAGGCTCGCGTTCCTGCCTCCTGCCAACCGCCACCCTGTGGGATTACTGACTGGTCGATGGGCCAGTCTAAGCTTTGAGGTCTGGCTCAGAAAGGCCAGATATGTTTGGGACTTGCTTGGAGGAGGCCAGACCTGGGCTTTGGGTCTGGATGGAGGAGGCCAGACCTGGGCTTTGGGTTTGGATGGAGGAGGCCATACCTGGGCTTTGGGTCTGGGTAGGAGGAGCCAAATTTGGGCTTGGAGTTCGCCCGTTCTCGTTCGGAGCTAACGGAGTTGCTTTGGCCCTTCTGAAAACAGGGACTCATCAGCGTGCACTCGTTTCCTGTGATAACCGGTTTGCGTGACATTTACCAAAGCGGGGCGCTTTTATTTGCCAAGAAAAAAAAATGTTTTAAACGCAACGTGAACGTCCTCTAAAACGCCAGAGCCATGTGTGTTTGAAGCTGCTTTCCATTGTGTGAAAGAAAAAAAAAAAACTTTTGAAGTCATACGATAACAGGATCTCTCTGAGGTTTAAAATAAATAACTAACCCGGTCTTGTGGCGTGAAAGGAGGAGAGGCGAGAGACCATTATAATCAGCAGCAGGTACATCAAGCGTCTACCTGCTCTCGTGTTTCTTCCGAGCGCGCGTCTGTGCTAATGCCGCAAACCGGCGGGACCCAATTACGTGCAGGAGGAGGGCGCCGGCCCTTCGGCCCTCACGCTCCCGTGTAACTGGAAGAACAGGGGCAGGCTGGAGTTGCAGGAGAGCACGGGGTTTACGGAGGAGTGCTTTTGCGCCGTTCGGCTCCAGGCCCGGCTGGCTTCCTGTGATGTTTGGCAGCCGTGGGGAGAGCAATTTCCTCCTCCTCGGCAGCCTGACATTTGTTAAAGGAACCCCCCAGAGAAGAGCTCTCCTGCCCCGCACAGTGATTAGAACACCCACCTGGCCACGCGGTCACCCAGAGCTGCCTTCGTCAGCAAGAGTGGACCGACCAGAGGGCGGACGGGCGGACGGGCGGAGGAGGGAGAAATGAGGGAGGGATGTGAAAAAGAGGAAGAACAGAGCGAATCCTCACGAGGAACGTCCGAGTCTTGCACATGCCATACATGCCGTGCACACACACACACGCGGCCGCACATTGCACACACGAGCATGGCAGGGAAAACGCTCTCTCTCGCAACGAGAGCGCGGCAGGAATTTGTGACGAGGGGTCAGGTGTGCGCGGGGAGGGCCGGCTCACCTCCTGACCTACGGCGGCCTGTTGCGCTGTAATTATGGGATGAGGAGAGTATTGATTGTGGTGAGATATGGTTTCAGACAGGGGCGTAATTGAATGTGATATTACAGCATGTGCTTCCACTGGATTGAATTAAGAGCTCAGTTACCCTTACAGTGAAAGTGTATACCTATATGCATGTGTGTGTGTGTGTGTGTGTGTGTGTGTGTGTGTGTGTGTGTGTGTCTGTGTGTGTTTTCACTGTAAGAGAAACTAAACTCTAAATGAAAGTTAGTGAAAGCATATGCTGAAATATCACATTCAGTGCTGTATATGGTAAATGGCTAACCAACCAGACATACTAGTGATGGACTCACAGCAGAGGAGGGCAGTGGTGATAGATGTAGCAATCCTAAGCAACATCAGGATCAAGGAACATGAAAAGCTCCAGATATACCAAGAGCTGAGAGAAAGAAAAGATGTGGAAGATGAAGGCAGTGGTGTTCCCCCCTGGTAATTGGAACACTGGGGGCTGTGACCCCCAGATTGATCCCAGAAACAACATCAGAGTGTGAATGGTGGATTTTTGAATAGATAACAAGTCCAAACGAGGTCGAGATTCACCAGCAGCCTGTACAGAACAGAACCTTGTATTGGCATACATCACCAGGCTGAGATGAGGCTGTGCTGTGTTCCTAAGGCAGGGACCGATCTGAGGCAAGAAAACGTCAGATCACTTCTGTTCACTCCATAGTATAAATAGATCACTTTGGCTTGGAGAGAAAAAAATCCAGTCCTGGTATGAAACACTAGTCACAATATGAATATCAGCATCTGGGGGTGTGTAGGAGGGAGGGAGAGAGGGAGGGAGAGAGGGAGGGAGGGAATGAGGTAGAGAGAGGGAGGTCTGTGTACGTTCCTTCGACTCTTACCACAGAAGGGCATTTTACTTTGTTTCACCATTTTCTCATGTACTTCATAAATTATACATTCACACTATTGCAGGGCAGCATTTGGCAAAAGAGAAAATCAATAATGTTTCTGAGCTACATACATGCTGATGAGTTGACCCGGTAAATCCTTAATGCTTGTGTGTGTGTGGGGGGCGTACAGGAAGAGTGAGTGAGGGAGAGAGTGTGAATGAGGGGGAGAGAGAGAGAAGGCTAGAGAGAAACATAAACAGAGAGGGGGGGTTGAGAGAGAGAGAGAGTAATGGAGAGAGAGCAGAGCAAGGGGAGAAGCAGCTAGAGTCAGCCATGTAAATATCTCAGCTGGTGATTCATTAGTTTCCCCTGCACCTCTCCTGCAGAATAATGGTCCTGAAAACATGCAGTCACCCTTCTCCTGAGCAGAAATTGGATTCTGGATGAATGATCACAAGTTTTCCATTCATCAGGCCCTCACGTATGCACTCGTGCCGCGCTGCAGCCCCGCGATCGGAAGGGTGAGGGTGGGGAAGGGTGAGGGCCCTCAGTGAGCCCTGCCAGCCCGCCAGATCCTCGCAAGCCCCCCCCACCATCTCTCTCACGGACGCACACACACGCACACCCTTCCCCGTCCTCACGCTACAGGCTTGGGGTCTCACCTCAGCTGGTTTGTAATTTGCATCCTGCGCGTATCCCGGGGCGGACAAATCGGTCGGCAAGGCACTGAGGTTCCGTGCGGTCGTACAGCAGGTTTTGGCTCCGGGGTTTGCGGGAAAGACAAGACGCCTCCGCTGGATGAACAGGCCGCGTCTGATGAACACCGGCGCGAGAGCGGCTGAGCCGCTTTGCGCGGCGCTGCGGAGCGCCTTTCGCATCGCCGCGGAATAATCGCCACACATTGCGGAGACAACGATTTAATTACGTTTGTGGAATTTTCTGTGTACTGACATCTGCCACCCAAGCATAGGGCTTTGCGTTTCAAATTGGACCCTGTAAATGATTCTGTGTGCATGTTTGTGTGAAAGCTAAAGAGTGTGCACATCTGCCTGTGTGTGTGTTATTACACCCTAATTCCGGACAGTTTAGGAACCCCTCGTTTTCCCCCGGAGGGTCCTGCTCATGTGTTCTATGTGTGTCCTATGAGCGTGTTTCTCACTGTTGTGAGCACACACTGAAGTGCGTTTTTTTTCAGGGTTTGTAACGCGCGTGTCACGCCGCTGAAAGGACCCGCTCCAGTGCCACGGCAAATCCCAAAGAAGGAAGGTGCCCCCTAGAACCACAGACAGGAGCCCACACGCCATTCGGTCTGGGATATGGCGGGAGCGGTTGGGGTGGGGGGGGGAACGAAAACAAACACTCGGATAGTAAACATGAATGTCACCGTGCGGCGATGCCAATGACAAACGGCAAATGAATAAGCAGACGAGTGCCAGACTGCAGCTTCCAGCGCTGGCTGCGCTGGGTATCGACTACCCCTCCGCCGGCAATATGGAAGTGGGAAGCAGACGCCTCCCCATTGTCTCCTCCACCACATTGCGGCGGGGGAGAGGGAAAGAGCTCCGGGCGTGCCATCAGACGCCCTGTTCTGGCAAGCGGGACTATCAAACCCCGTTTTATTACTCTGGCACCTGCAGACATAAAAACGCAAAAAAAAAAAATGTTTAGAGCCTCCAAATGTTATTTGTGACATTTCGCCGTGGGTTCCCGCACGCGGGGGTTTAGCGCATGAACTGTGCAAAATGAGAATCCGCTGCTTCTTACTGTAGGTCTCCCACTCTGCGCTACTGCTCGCTGTTCCGCAGACCTCGATAAGGCTGAGCAGAGCACGCTAGTTGAGGTAGTTGAGCGAGCAGCGCAGACTATGACTTTTTTTACGTTTTCTGTCTTTAATTAGACATATATTGCATGAAAACTCAAGAGACGGTTTAAATATGAGCAGACACCCAGGAAGCAAGCACACAGGGCTTAGTGTGGCATCATTGTGTTCACCGCATCATTGCAAGGCGTGCACTGCATCAACACAAGGCGTGCACCGCATCATTGCAAGGCATGCACTGCATCAACACAAGGCATGCACTGCATCAACACAAGGCGTGCACTGCATCAACACAAGGCGTGCACTGCATCAACACAAGGCATGCACTGCATCAACACAAGGTGTGCACTGCATCAACACAAGGCGTGCACTGCATCAACACAAGGCGTGCACGGATGTTTTTGAACAGTGGATGATGTGGAGAAACTTGTCTCAGTGGCTTTTAGTAAGACATCAGATCAGATCTACCTCAACCTGGCCTAGAATCAGATACGAGTGAGTCAGCTTAAATTACGCTCAAGGCTTGGCACAGTTTAGTGCATTCTTTCCGGTCATATGAGTATGATAAATAGCTCTGCTGCTCAGTATTATAAAGGGGAGTCCTCTAATTCCCCAAACTGAGCAGGAAAAAAAATCATATTTCATGAGAAGCATCATAAGAAAAACTCCCACCCCACATCTGCTCCCTAGTGCTTCATCCTAATTGCCTGACCCCAGGTGCTTAGAGTCCCTTTTGCTCCTTGAACTATAAATTACCAACAGTCCAGTACCCATTACAGAAAAACTCTGATATGTATTCAAACATATTAGTATGAAACCTACTTGTAACATATCAAAATATTTTCATTAGTATGAATAGATTTTTTTTAATTAACATTTGAAATCTACAAGAATTTGCATCACTGCTGCATTCCAGTGCATAATTGCAACAGAGCATGACATGCAGATGGACATCAGACATCCTACCAGCAGATCAGATGGGCAGGCCAGTATCTCTGGAGTACAATGAGATCAGACAAGCAGGTCAGTATATCTGGAGTACCAGGAGATCAGACAGGCAGGCCAATAACTCTGGAGTACCAGGAGATCAAAAAAGCCAGTATCTCTGGAGTACCAGGATATCAGACTCCAGAGATACTGGAGATACTGGAGATACTGGCCATTCAGAGTGATTCCATGTTTCAGCATGACTCTTCCACAGAGCACACCTGGGTCCCATGGAAACATCCCCTGGCCTCTCTCTTCCTCATGATGCTCAGACGTATGACACAGACAATAGCATTTATGGCTAAATCATTGACTGCATATACAAGTGGTGACAGTGGATGAAAGGTGAAGCCACTATGTGTCTGATGCCCTCTAGTGGCTGGCTACAGTATGGCTTTTAACCCCGCCCACTCCCATATAAGTGAACAGCCCAGAAGACGGTTCAAATTGAGAGGGACGTGCTTTGTAATGCTAGACATCATCAAGAGGGATCAGATTAACAGGTCACTCTGCGATGATCAAGAAGCCACACTTGAGAAGCAGAATGGCGACAGCTTTGTGTCCCTTGGGCTCCTCCTAGATCCTCAGGGACCGCTGCAGAGATCAAGCACTGTGTAATGATGGGACGTGTGGCTGTGGGGACCAAATATGGAACTGCTGGGACACCTCAGTCACCACCAAAGGCCAATCACAGCCATCACAATTTTTCCTATTGTGACATATGGCTGCGTGATGTGGACGCTGACAAAAGCAAACAATTAAAATCGACGTCTTCCAGTTCCGGTGTTGGAGACAGTTGGGGTCAACAACAAGGCTGTTCTGGATCATATCAACCTCCCTGAAAGGCAAGATTGTCAGATAGACACTAACCAGTTTTGTACTCGTGATGATGGCGAATTCACTGGAAACGGAGATGCTCTTTGGAATGTTCCTTGGAAAAAGGAAACGGCCAAAAGCATCAAGGACATGGGTGTGAACATCAAGCAATTGGACAAAGCAGTGGAGAACAGAGAAGCATGGTGGTGACTGGTCTGGATAGCATGAAAGTGTAAATGTTTGAATGAGCGAATGGATGGATGGATGGATGGATGGATAAATGAAATTCGGTGATACTTAAAGGGATGTGGTGGTTAGGTGACAGCAATTAGCTGTGTGACTGACAGCTAATACTGACAATCATATGTGAATGCACAGTTGACTCAACATCAGCTGTATTAAGCTTCACTTGACTTTTTTTTATCTTTCACTGTGTTAATAATGATGTTAATAGTGGCATTTATGAAGTAAAGCAATGTCTTTTGTTCAAGTTGTCAAATTGTTGACATAGCTTGCTAAGTATCTTCCGCTAGCTTGGAGGACTGAATATGGAAGCTGTGGTTATGTGCAGGCTTATGTATGGTTAAATACACACCAATAGAGGCTCATGTATGGTTAAATACACACCAGTGCACGCTGTTTGATTTAATGCATGATATATCTTTACAAATCATATTTAGCCTATGTTAATTTATCTTTTCTCTCTTAATATCCTTTTCTAGATAAAACCAACTATATTTAATTTTATAATAATAAATTATATTCAGAAAGCTTCATTTTTGTGTGTTTGCTAAAAACCTTCCTGAGGTGATAAATATTGGCTTGTAAGAAGCACTTTGAATTGCCGCTTTGTTTGTAAATTGCTACACAAATAACCTTTGCCTTGTCTGCCTTCCCTATTGCAGAGTATTGCAGCATGTAATGGCATACTGCAGAGTATTTCAGAGTATTGAAGAACATTGCAGAAAATTGCAGAGTGTTTTAAGCAACCCTCCTTATCCCCACCCCCCACCCCATGGGCCTGCAGTGTAAAGTAGTCATCTCAACACAGTCCAGTTCACCACAACCTGTTTGACTAACCCAGACAGTCCACTTAGATCTACAGAATTACACGAAGGCAGTTGCCTGTTAGCCGAGATGTCTGTTTTAGTCAGGGGCAAAAAAAGAAAGAACCTATCTCAGTGAGCAGTGTAATAAAGAGGGTCTGTCGCACTCAAATAAGGTAGATTCACATCTGAGCAAAACCATAGCTGAAGGAGAAATGATTATATTTTAGGGATTTTTTGTGTGTAACGGTTTTAAGCAAAACTCATGCTAGGGAGCAGGTTAGTAGTGGGGGGGGGGGGGGGATAAGTTGCCATAGTGATTGGGCTTGCTCAGTATATTGAGCCAGTGAGGTGACTGCTCACTTCTCACAGACTCCCACTCTGTACTCCGCACTTCTAAGGGGAGAAGGGGTCATGACACGGGAGCTTATTCACTTGTGGTTCTCAGGTGGCTTCCTGTGATGCTCTCTTTATTTTAATAGCCTTCTGGGGAAAAAAAAACTCACTCTCTCTCACACACACACACACATATATGACTATATATATATCCGAAAATACTAGAAAGGGTATCACGAACATACAGCCAGAGTACATCCAGAAAGAAGTTATTCCGCACCATAACTCCCTCCAGTCAGGCTTAGTGCTGGGGTCACGTTCTCAAAACCACGACGTTAAGGAGAAGCTGTTGTGTTGGTTGTTTGCTGAGCTCTAATGTATGCAGCTGTGGTAAGCTGGGGTTGCTGTGTTTCGGGTGGAGGGTTTGAGCTGTGGTTTCGCCTCTCGTTTTTTGAGCATTTCCACTCTGCTACTAAAGTGTCGCAGGGCGAGGACATTCTGGTGACACTTTGAAGAAGATCAGCAATTAAAAAGTAATGATAAGAAGTTGGCCTAAGAGCCTCTTTCCTCTCTCTGTTCGGAAGTGGCGGCTAATTGAGCCAGGTGCATTCTGGGGGAGATGAGCACTCTGCATGTAAATCAAGCAGCTCATTCTTCCCATGCCCTTTGACCTGTGTCCCCCACCGTCTTCCCCCCTCCTCCCCTTCCTCCTCCTCCTCCTCCCCATGACCCCCCATTCTGCTCTCCAAGAGTTTCTCAGTCGATCTCCCATGATGCACTGATGCTGCTGTATCCACTACTGCCTACACCATACAGTAAATGTAATGAGTGGGATTAGGGCTTTAGCACAGCGCTGCTTTATGAATTATGAATACAGCAATGAGCTGGAGAGAAACTGGCAACCACATGTGGAGACGATGATTGATCAGGTGGCACTGCACAGCAGAAGACCCAAGCTAGGTACTGAAATCAGCACAGACGTCCCTGCACCCACTGGGTGTCTCAGCAACCTTAAAGGGTGTTTTTTTTATCATTTGTTTACTTATTGGGCACTAGAAACTGTATGTTGCAACTAAATTCTAAAGATAGCAGAAACTCACTTTTTTTTTATTGTAAAAACATTGTTTTGAAGACTTATGGAATGGATTATTCAGAAGACATTTGGAGTCAGACAAATATAGTTAATGTGAGTGTGTGTGTGTGTGTGTGTGTGTTGGCCATGTGGCGGACTGTGACCCCGACTAGTGGGATAAAGTGGTAAAGATAATGGATGGATATAGTAATAATATATAGATATACAGTTAGCAAAAATACATAGGTGGCAGTTATACAGTGACACATGGCAACGGGTTAGGAAAATGGTCGAAAGTCGAGGCAATTGGTTCATATTCATTAGCTGCATTTATTACCGCAAACATTGTTGTACACACTCATTTTTCGGAGTTGTGCTGGAGAACCTGAGATGGCATGTGGACACGAGGCAGCTGGGCTGTTCGGCTCCGCTCCATATGAATGTTAACTATTAGCTGGAACCCACAGCAGGAAATGGAAGCGTTTCTGACACCGCAGGCTTGTGGAATTTGCTGCACTGTGACAGGTCATATTGTGCTAAGATACATTTACCTCCCTCCCTCTCTCCCTTCCTCCCTCTCTCACTCCCTCCCCCCTCTCTCTCTCTTCTCCCCCACCACCTTGATCTGTCTTTCCAAATACTACTTGCGTTAGGTATTGAAATATTTTGTTCGAAACCATTCTGCCCGCGCGCCTATCGGACATTTGAACTGCCGTGCATTAGAATGGGGAATCGTGTCTGAAGCTCAAGGAGTCTTAGCTGATGCTTTGCTCTTCTGAGCCACTATAAATAAGAATAAACCTCCTCCTGGGTTTATATTAAAGCGCAGCACTGGTTGGCAGTCGGGGCGTGTGAGGCAGCGCCTGACCTTAATCCGCGGCCCTTCCCGCCGCCTCTCTTGCTTTAATCACTGCCGCGGTGCGTCCTCGGAGGTACAGAAGCCATTAGTCGAGTTGAAATGGTTGTCAGGCCAAGTCTGGAAAGCCCATTACGTTCTGTGCCTGAGAGAGGGACTTGTATTTCCATCTCCTCCCCAATGCCTGTTTGACCATGTACTTCCATCCATCTTCCGTGGACGGGACGATTTTGCTCCCCGCCGTGACTAAAGGTGTGTTGTTTTCTTTGGTGTTGACACAGAATTAATTTTTTGTTTTTTTATGTGTGTGTCTTTTCTCTTCTTCCCTCCCCTCTTTCAGCGCCTTTGACCGACAAGCCACCGAAGATCCTCTTTCCCGCCGAAAACAAAATGAGTGTCATGGAGATGCAATTAGGTAAGAGTGCTGCTGCTTCTTCCCCTTCGAGCTGCTTGCTGGTACCTGGCGCGGGGACGCCGGGCCTCCCTTGTTCCGTACTGCTGTCAGCGGTTGGTCCTCGGCTTTTGCCAAACACGTCTCGTGTGTGACAGACATTCTTAATGATCCTCTCTGGGCTCCTAGCTAGTAAAATAAAAAGTGCAGACAATCGTTTGGTGTGTGTGTGTGTGTGTGTGTGTTTGTGTGTGTTTGTGTGTGTGTTTGTGCGCGGCTCGGCTCAGACTGCCGCGCGTGTTCTGAACGGGTTTGTGTATTCGGAGTATTCGGAGTGAGTTCTGAGTGTGTTCTGTGCGTGTTCTGAGCGTGTTCCGAGTGAGTTCTATGCGTGTTCTGAGCATGTTCTGAGCGTGTTCTGTCCATATTCTGCCCACGTCCCGTCCCTCCCTCAGAGTGTGTTCTGAGTGTGGTTTTGTGTGTTGCGAGTATATATTTTTTGTGATTGGAATGTGTTCCGAGCCTGATCTGAGAGTTCTGTATGTATTTTGACTGGGTACTGGGTGAGATTTTTCCATACTCTAAGTGTCTTCTGAACATGTTCTACGCATGTTATGAGTATGAGTGTGCATGTTCCGCACGTGTTCCAACGTGTTCTGTGCATGGTCTGAACAGGTTCTGCACGTATTCCGAACATGTTCCAACCATACTGACCAATGCCAACGTCCCTCCCCCGGGCTCATGGCGGCTGTGCTGTGCACGGGGGGGGACAACAGGGCCGTGTCCGCTCACCTGGGTAATGCGCGAGGCTGCTGCCGCCGTTGAGACAGCAGGCCTCCTCGGTTCCCGCGCTGCTTGTTCGCAGGAGAGCGAGCGTGTGAGCAGTGAGTGGAGGTGCTGAGTGTGAACCGGCGGGCTTTACGGGACCGAAACTTCCAGGCAGCGTCCTCGTCGCGCGCAAGTGCCAATGGCCCCTCTGAGTCGCAGTTCATCAAAGGGTGGACTGTAAAAGGAGCGAAAAGGGGCCCATTATGGAGACCGGCTTTGAAAGCGAATTTGTCAGGGTCGGTGCACGCAAGTGAAGGCCAGGAGATCCCATTCACCGGTAGACTCTGGTTCAGATGGAGGGGTGAGGGAGAAGAGAAAGGAGCTCTGTGGAAGTCTGGAAGGAAGTGGATCCAGTCCCCGAGTGCATGTTTCAGCACAATTCAGAGCGCTTCGGGAGTGACGTGACCTTCCGTTCCGATGTCAGCACTGTCACAAGAGCTCGGGTACTCCGCTTGACCCCGGGGCTTCATGCAAATTGTCGGCCACTTAAACCACTTTCCCAGCACGACATCCGCCTCTCTTCAGAAAAATCGGCTCTGGCTCACGGGCTGACGAAGACCAGGAAGGCACTGCCCTCTATTCCCAGACCTGCATTCACATAAACATAATATATGTAGGTGATGCCTTCGCTGTCATTGTCTGCATGGTAATGACGAGTCTGTGTCAGCAGCAAAGCCGGCAGCTGAAATTCTGCATTTCAGGAGTTATTTTGTTACTTTTTCTTTTCTTTTTTTTTTTACAGATGCTTTGGGGGCAGGGTTGTTCAATATTCATTTCCTCATAAAGTATAAAAACACAAATGGACATAGTTGACAGGCAATTAGGCATGCATACCCCAAAGAGAGAGTGTGCGAGAGAGAGAGAGAGAGAGAGGGAGGGAGAGAGAGAGAGAGGGAGAGAGAGAGAGAGGGAGGGAGAGATTAAAACGTTGAGAAGTTAGGAAGCTCAAACTCAACCTCAGGAAACCTCGTTGAGATGAATGTCAGCTGATGGCCTGAATTAATCACCACTCTTCCCTCTGCACCCCAACAGACCTTTTCTCTGGTAGATGCTTTGCTTTAGCGGTCAATTCACAGTCAGTCAGTGGATTAGTGCTTGACATATTTTCTAAATGGTGGGTTTAGTTAGTTGGGTTGTGTCAGCTTGGTTACTGGGTTTACTGGGTTTACTGGGTTTACAGCTTGGGTTTACTGGGTTAACTGAGTTTGTTCCCTATAACCAAATAAAGGCTATGAGGAATGGAAAACAAAACTTGTCTGAAACCCTCATGTATTTGCATGTCAAATGGCATGCTGACTAATCATTGGCTGCATTGATTCACTTTAATAACTCTCTCTCTGTAAAGATCCGCCAGCCAATCCTGGCAGAGGTCTCTGAGGATTCAAAGGGGAACTCGCATAATCTGCATAATCACTCTAGTCGTGTGGTTACTGTATGGAGCTGTATGGGGTTATAAAGAGAAGCTATATGTATACTGAGTTGTTAGTTGCTGTTATGTGGCATGTGGTGCTGACGGCGCTGATTGAGGTGATGGAGCTGGGAGTTGCTGTGTGGAGCTGTATGGAGTTATGAGTAACGGTTAGTAGGAGCACATTGATGTATGGACATGTAAGGAAACATGAAGATATATGGAGATGTATGGAGCTGCTGGAAGCTGCATAGGGCTCTGTTGTGCTATTAGAAACTGTTATGAGCTGTAAGGGGGTGCTAGGATTTGTATGGAGCTGCAGTGAGCTGTATAGGAACTGAAAAGAGCCGCTAGAAACTGTGGTGCTATGAGGAGCTGTAAGGAGGTGTAAGAAGGTGTATTGTGCTATGAGGATCTGTAAGGAGGAGTAAGAAGGTGTATTATGCTATGAGGAGCTGTAAGGAGGTGTTATTAGGTGTATTGTGCTATTAGGAGCTGTAAGGAGGTGTTAGAAGGTGTATTGTACTATGAGGAGCTGTAAGGAGGTGTTATTAGGTGTATTGTGCTATGAGGAGCTGTAAGGAGGTGTTATTAGGTGTATTGTGCTATGAGGAGCTGTAAGGAGGTGTTATTAGGTGTATTGTGCTATGTGGAGCTGTAAGGAGGTGTTATAAGGTGTATTGTGCTATTAGGAGCTGTAAGGAGGTGTTATAAGGTGTATTGTGCTATGAGGAGCTGTAAGGAGATGGTATAAGGTGTATTGTGTTATGTGGAGCTGTAAGGAGGTGTTATAAGGTGTATTGTGCTATGAGGAGCTGTAAGGAGGTGTTATAAGGTGTATTGTGCTATTAGGAGCTGAAGGAGGTGTTATAAGGTGTATTGTGTTATGTGGAGCTGTAAGGATGTGTTATTAGGTGTATTTTGCTATTAAGAGCTGTAAGGAGGTGTTATAAGGTGTATTGTGGTTTGAGGAGCTGTAAGGAGGTGTTATAAGGTGTATTGTGCTATTAGGAGCTGAAGGAGGTGTTATAAGGTGTATTGTGTTATGTGGAGCTGTAAGGAGGTGTTATTAGGTGTATTTTGCTATCAAGAGCTGTAAGGAGGTGTTATAAGGTGTATTGTGCTATGAGGAGCTGTAAGGAGGTGTTATAATGTGTATTGTGCTATTAGGAGCTGTAAGGAGGTATTATAAGGTGGATTGTGCTATTAGGAGCTGTAAGGAGGTGTTATAACGTGCATTGTGTTATGTGGAGCTGTAAGGATGTGTTATTAGGTGTATTTTGCTATTAAGAGCTGTAAGGAGGTGTTATAAGTTGTATTGTGCTATGAGGAGCTGTAAGGAGGTGTTATAAGGTGTATTGTGCTATTAGGAGCTGTAAGGAGGTGTTATAAGGTGTATTGTGATATTAGGAGCTGTAAGGAGGTGTTATAAGGTGTATTGTGCTATTAGGAGCTGTAAGGAGGTGCGTGGTGATGTTAGGAGCTGTTAGAAACTGTATGGCACTGTTAGGAGCAGTAAGCAGATGTGTCCCAGCATTATGGACACCGCTAAACTTTTTTTTTTTTGCTGCAGTAAACCAGAAATGTGCTGCCCGTGTTTGTTGACAGCACTTGCAAATATCGATGGTGACACTGACTTGTTTCCATGCCTGCTGTCTGTCGCTGAGGCATGCTCAGCTCAGGCCGATCTCAGCTGGGCTTGCCGAAATGATGAATGATAAGCCTTCAACCAAGTGTCACCAGCCCCTGAAGGGCCGTAGATCCTCGCCATTTGCTTCCAGTGGACTTTACGGCGGCAGGTTTTGCATCAGTCAGGCTCCATCTCACTGTTATAGATCAAGCGGAAAGTGCCGGAAAGTTTCCGCCTGGCGTCTGGCTTGTCACTTGGCGTGGGCGGATATGTGGGATCTGCCTGCAGCTTCCTGCGGTGCGCTTCTGTATGGGGGTCAGCGTAGCATCCAGGCCTCCAGGAAGCCTAACCTCTCCTGCTCCAGTCTCAACACCCGCGTTTCAGGAGACCCGACGAGCTTTTTTTTTTTCCTCTCTCGGCTCCGTTCGTCATCGCAGCCTTTTCGGTTCTCACGCGGGATATTGAATTTCGTCATATCTCCACGTTACCTTGACGCCAGTAGTGAAGCAGCGCGCGCACATTCTGAGCCTGCGAAGATCTGCGTGAGGTCGTTCGTGAAGTTGGCCTCCGTGACAGGTCAGACGCTGCATTAAGCACTGGAGAGCACAGTACTTCTCTGGGTTGTCGATGCTTAATTGCGCATTTGTTTTTTATATATTTTTTTTGTGCCCAGTTATACGGATTTGTTTCTCTGCATTTTCAATGCCCAGCTGCTCCCTTTTGAAGCTAAAACAAGTGAATGATTCCCTTAGACGCTCCAGCCCAGACAGCAGCCCAAAGTGGGCCACTGCGTGTGCGTGCCTGCGTGTGCGTGCCTGCGTGTGCGTGCCTGCGTGTGCGTGCGCGGCTCTGTGTGCTTGTGCAAGCTTCCCTTAAAGTGATCGCGGCGCTCTGGATGTCGCCAGATGCGAGCAGTCTCGTGGATGAAGGCAAGGGTTAGGGTAAAGGGTTAGGGTTAGGATCTGGTAGCATAGATGACCACCTCCTCATCTGTCCTCTACTAGACACACACACACACACACATACACACACCCCACCCACCCGGTCACTTCTGTGTTTCTCACTCTGCTCTCTCATGTAGAGGACTCTGGGAGAAAAGAGCCACACTTCAAACTGCAAAGCTGACAAAGTGAAGTGGGGGAGGGGGGGGGGATAGAGGGAAGTGAGTAAGAGAGAAAGCGTTTCAGCCACTCTGAGTGCTGGTTTTGATCTTCTCTAAGCATTAACCCTCTTTAGCGCTGTTCCATTTCTGTCGCGCTTCCCTGGCGTTCGTCACGACTGGTGTCATTTTGTCCTGCTGGACCTGCTCTCCTTTCTGCTGTGGGGCAAACTAATCTTCCCACACTGCTGTGCATAATTTTGGTCTCTGACAAGTGATAAGGGAGTGATAAAATCACAATGGTCACTTTGTGCTCTGACCCACCACAAATGGTCAGTGGTTATTCAGCACTGTAAATCAGTGTCCTACCACCAGCTGTGCAGTCCTGTGGCTGTTTCCTGTGGTGGGAGGATACCAGTATCTGGGTACTGGTCAGTAGTGGCAAACCTGGTTCTTGGTTGAAATATGACTGAAGGAAGTCTGGATTGAGGATGGAGGCTGGTGGGGAAGTGGAGTTGGAGCAGAACCAGTGGACTTTCCATCTCTCTCTCTCTCTCTCCACCTCTCTCTCTCTTTTAGGTATCATTTAGGCACTACTCTATATGCTGCATTTCTGTTATTTATCATGTGTATTGCCTCAATACAATATCTTACCATGTATCTAATTGGCTTGTACTGTGCATGGAAACCCTGTTACTCTTCAGACAGCATTATATATAAATGCTTAAGAACTACTGTCAGGATGCAGAAATATTTCAAGATTTCATTCATTCATTATCCATACCGCTTATTCCCGCTAGTCGGGGTCACGGGGGGGCTGGAGCCAATCCCAGCATCTCCAGGCGAAGGCAGGGTACACCATGGGCAGGTCGCCAGTCCACAACATGGCCAACACTCACACCTACGGGCAATCTAGAGTGACCAATCAACCTAGGATGCATGTCTTTGGACTGTGGGAGGAAACCGGAGTACCCGGAGAAAACCCACGCAGGCACAGGGAGAACATGCAAACTCCACACAGATCAGCCCAGACCGAGAATCGAACCCAGACCACCTTGCTGTGAGGCGACAGTGCTAACCACCACACCACACCACCACGCCCCCCCCTATTTCAAGATTTACCATAGTAACAATTACCTGTAGAGTTAGCTGACCAGTAAACCTCTGGCAAAAACAGGCTGTTTTAGCATTAAGGAACACATATAACACATATTCTCATGACTTATGCTGGGATAAGCCCCCCCCCCCCCCCCTCCACCACACACACACACACACACACACACACACTACTGCCTTCTCCCATCAAGAGAAGCACCCCCCGCCCGCTTCTCCGTTGTCATGCTTTGCAAACACCCCGAGCATCTGGTCTCCACCCTGCGATACCTGACATTCAGCTCCGGCCGTGATATCTTGACACCGGTGTGCGCCGGCAGCAGCTGGGGTCCACCGCATGAATCACGACGCAAATGGCACTTCCACCTCGCCTTCTTTCTCCTACGTGGACGCGCGGCGCCAGAGACGAAAACAAGCGGAAAGAGCAGCTGTCAGAAAGCAGACGAGGGCCCTTTTGGCGAGCGGGTCACCGGTGAATTGTGCGTCACTCTCCCTCATTTCGCTTTTGTTCTGCAATTCAGATAAAGAGATGGGATGAATGAGCGGGTCTCATAGCAGGGCGTGAAAACCTTTTTGCGTGCTGGTGCTGCAAAAGATTATGGAAAATAAGGGAAAAGATTCATTGCCACTTGCCCAAATGTAGATGGCTTTATGGTACGTGTGAGGTTTATAAGGCTAGCCAAGCGTTTGGACCATCCCATGTTGGAACAGAACAGTGTGAGTTTAAGAGTTTGCTTGTTTATTGATTTATGCTTTTTGAGCAACTTCATTGCTCTGTAAAAGGTGCAGTCAGACTGGACTTTGTAGCGGTGTGGATGGAGAAGGTCCCGATGATCCATCATGAGACAGGAAGAGTAAGAGATCTGGGTGGGACAGAATACTTAAGCTCCTCCCTCCTGTATCTTGACAGCAGGACTGGCCAATCCTGGGTGAGTGCCATCCTGGCCACCATGGGCCATTACAGTACGGCCAACGCTGTAATGAATGGATGGTTCCTCATGGTTCCTCCTACTTTTCTAGGATTGATTGGTTGGTGCTGTGAAATAAGGGAGATACAGGAAATATTACTTCATAAAGGCCATATGACATGTATAACATATTACATCATAAAGGCCAAAGGAGACATTAGCACAGAGGATCTTGAGTGCCGCGCTTAACAAGCTGACACTAGTCCATGTTTTGGTATTGCTCCCAGTGCTACAGTAAACCTGGGTTGTCTGACAGCATCCTGTTAGGTCTTGATTTCCTCAATCTGGTTTTGGAAATGGAGTGATGGGAACCAGACCAAATCAGAAAATCTGGAGTGGCAGAGCACTGGACTGAGGGGCATGCTGTCATATTGGTTTAGGCATGCAAGCTTCTATACCTTAAAAAAGCTTTGGCTAGCCTTTTCCTATAGGCACCGTTCATATACCTCTAAACATCAGGCTGATCTCACTTGCTACCATGAGCCAAATATGGGGATTGTCATGACCTCAGGTACCATGACCTCTGGCACCATGACCTCTGGCAAGGGTCTGCCCTCAGACTGACATGTTTGCAGTAGACTCAGGTACTTCAGTTTAGAAGGGCTAATTGCACTGCTTGACTATGAGCTCACTGGAGATGTAAGACCTGTTTTATTTTGAGGTACGAGTGTGTTTGAGCTTGACTGTAATTGTAGCCTGATGGTGTGTGGTGGTATTGCTAATGTGTCTGCAGTTCTTAAAAGTCTTTTAGGTGTTTAACTGTAACTGATCATGAGTCTGGAGATTCTAGCAACTGGCAACAGAACTAATTGAAGGCAAATAATATTCTCATTAATTTCCGTGGGAAGATTACAGTAGTTATTTTTATATGTGGGCTTTTCATTTTCTTCTTCGAAAATACCTTTAGCTAAGGTGATGATGGTGAAGCAGATCTTAGCACACGCGCATCACGCGCTCTCATGGGGCAAACAGACGTCCATGCCACTGCTTTCATCATTACTACACAGCCAGCTGTCCGAATCTCAGCCCCGCCTCACGGCCCCATGCGGGGCAATGGCAAAGCTGCGGACTCCCACAGCCACGTGGCGTATGGAGCATGCTGGGAAGGAGTGTGCCGACGCCTGGAGAAATGTCAGGGCTGTGAAATATGCATAGCTGCAGCCACAGGGGGCGCTGTGCTGCAGATCAATATCACATCATTTCTCTCAATTAGGGGATGATTATTGCGGTCTGAAGCATCATCCTCGTTTCTCTGCAGGGCACAGGCCATGAGAGAGAGAGAGAGAGAGAGAGAGAGAGAGAGGAGGAAAGAGAGAAAGAAGGGGGAGAAAGGAGAGAGAGAGAGGAGAGAGAGAGGGAAAGAGAGGGATCACCTCTTATGTATGCACAATAGTCTCCCTTCCCATTCTTTCCCTCTTCTGAAGCTAATGTCAAAAAGCACAAGTTCTGCCTTCAATTCCAAAGCTAGCAGAACTTCACTGTGACAGATGCTGATTACCTGCTGTACCTTTCGAGCACAACCATCTCAAATGAACTGGATTTGAATTGCAGACGATTATAATTGCACAGTAACAACCCACTAGCCTTTTACCAAACACTCTTAATGTCTAATTTTCAAGTAATTATTAGGCCATGATTTTTTTTCTTAGGTGTTCTACACTGTCAGAGTAAAATATACCCTGTGAGCTCCTAGACATTATCTTTAAATTCTGGTTCTTAAAGGGCAATGTGAGGAGTGGATTTAATATGAATGTGGAGTGAGATTGCAGAGGGAAAACGTTCCCAACTGACTTTATTCTTTAGCTTCCTGTAGTCGTCCCTGCGCTGAGGATGTTTGTAGCAGAGACACAGAGCCTGTTTGTATTGACTGGGGAAGACGATCTCTTCAAAAAGGATCCGATTTTGATTTGTGCTTTTCATTTTTCAGCAATCCTATAAACGTTTTTATCCAGCACGCAAAAGTCAAATCAAACCATCTTTGCTAGATACAGTTATATGTCCGTTACATGGCTTTTATTAGCTGGAGGAAGAAAACAAATACGTACCATATTCTCCAATGAGCGGAGAGGGGGCGGGCCTACAATGGTGATCATTGGTCAGTGTTAGGAGGTGATTTTAATTTCTTTCCAGATATAGCTGGTTAGGTTTTGCAGAGAGCGAGTGAGGCTACCTTGGTCTTTCATACCTAAACATTAGTATTTGTGTCTAAATGGGCTTTTGGTCAAAGGCGTTTGTGATTCAGTGAGCACACCGCACCAGCAGGTGCTGTAAGGTGGATGATAGTTGAATTTGTGTGGTAGTTGTGTGGAATTTGTGTGGTAGTTGAGTGTTACGGTTACTCCAGCTCTTCAGTGTGTGTGACGGTTGGTCTAAGGTGTGTGATTGTTGTTCAGTATATATGGTAGTTGGTGTCACGTGAGTGATTGTTCATTGCGTATGATAGATGGTCTAAGGTGTGTGATTGTTGTTCTGAGTGTGCATATATTTGCATGTGTGTCTCTCATTATACTAATGTGTTCGATAATTGCTCCTCTTTAGTGCTGTGCGTCACCCAGAACACGCAGTGTAGTCCCCTATCTCTCTCTCTCCTTTTTCTTTTCAGTTCTTTCCTTCTCTCTCCTTCCTCTCTTCTCTGTTTTTCTCTTCTATTCTCTCCTTCTCTCTCCTTCCTGCCCCCCCCCCCACTATGTTCACTATGTACACTATGTTCCGACAAGCAGATATTTTCCTGTCACAGGATACACCATCTAGACCACCCAAACAATTCAAAGTGACTTCCAGTGAGGCATCCTTAAAACATTTGTGCATATTGACTGGTTTATTTAGACTATGTATTGCCTTTATACAAAGTGAATCAAAGTGCAATTTAAATGCAGTTTAGTCATTTGTTTGATTCAGTACTGACTGCTCTATATACTGTGTGTAAAAAAAATTATAAAACAGTTGTCTTTGCTGGGACCCATGCCCACGTGTCCACGACTGGACGGCATCAGAGTAGGAGTGGCCACATTATGTGGGAGGCGGGGCTTCTGCTTTACTCCGCCCAGTTCACTGAACACACCTCTGCATGCCTCATGGCCCAGAGAGGCAACCATTTGAAGCTGAGAGATGAGGATGCTTTTATTCTGACATTTGAGATGATGGTAGTGAGGAGTCACATAGGGCTGGATTTAAAGTTAAACTGTCATGAACAACCTGGCTGTCTATAGGGAGGCTCTATGCTCCCTGGATAACCAGGAGGATCTTTTTGGTGATCTCTTGGGATTTATGAGCTGTTTTTTCTTTTCTTTGGTGTGGTTTCCTGTTCTCCTAGTTCTCTGCTTTTTGAGTAATGTTTTTTGTCTGTTTGTTTTGATTAATAAAGTTTTGGCAATTCTCTCTCTCTGTCTCTTTCACTCTCTTCAGATTCTATTCACCCTCTGTCCCTCCCTGTATTTCTGTGCCTCTCTTTCTCTCCCTTTCACACACATTTCACACTCTCTCTCACCTTTTCACTCTCTCTCTTTCACCCCTTAACTCTCTCTCTCTCTCACCCTTTCACTCTCTATTTGCCGTCTCCCCCTCACATCTTCAACCTCAAACTTTACCTCACGGAGGAAATACTCCTCTTTCCCCCTCAAACATTGCACTTCCTCCGCTTGCCTTCACCCCCACCCAGCCCCCTCCCCAGGGGGGGGGATGCCACAGATCTGCTCCGAGAGCTTTGTAGAGCTCCTTTGCTGTTCTGCTGACCGAGGCTGTTATGCATAAGCGTGAAGCACGTCTCCCCAGCAAAACTACAGAGGCACCGACCACAAAGAGGGAAGAAATTGTTGACACGCCATCGCTAGCGCGGATGATAAGCGCGGCTCTCCGTGCCTTTGGTCCCGCTCGATACGTCTCTTGTGCGCGGGCCGCTCAGGTGATGTCTCTGCTCTTGGAGAGAAAGAGAGGCAGAGCACGGCCAGACATCGTTGAGCACGCATCTGGGCGGCTTACGGGTCTTTCTTAGGGGCCGTGGTGAAAGAGTCTGCTTCATCATCCTGAAGAAGAAGGAAGCTATTTTAAATGCGAGTCATTCTTCTTTTTAATAAGAGAACACCGTCCTTTTATGCTGTTCAGCTATTATTGAAATGATCCCTTATTGCACACCAATATTCCTCAGGCACATTTCAGGTAACAGGCTACATCTTTTCTTTATTCATCTTTTTTTCGGTTATTTGAACTCTTTCCTCTGGCGAAACTCAGGCTGCTAAAATAAATGTCCGCTGACTAAAATCATTTGGCTGTGAACTGAAATCATTTACCACTGATTTGTATGTCTGTGGTAGAATAGTCCGGATTTACACTGTTGCAATCTTGAAACATTGTTTCTGACAATAGCTGATTGCCTGAGTTGGAATTGCTAATTTAACTTATTTTATCACTATCTGTCAGTGACACAGCTACCACTGCAGTGACACAGCTACCACTGCAGTGACACAGCTACCACTGCAGTGACACAGCCACCACTGCAGTGACACAGCTACCACTGCAGTGACACAGCCACCACTGCAGTGACACAGCCACCACTGCAGTGACACAGCTACCACTGCAGTGACACAGCTACCACTGCAGTGACACAGCCACCACTGCAGTGACACAGCCACTGCAGTGACACAGCTACCACTGCAGTGACACAGCTACCACTGCAGTGACACAGCTACCACAGATACAAATGATTATGGACAGAATCCAGGGTGATTTGCATAATGTCAGGCCATCGCACAATGACCCCTCTAGCATTTACTGTCTGATGGTCCCAAGGATACCGACAGCCGAAACCTGTGAGAGTCTGAATGCGCTAATTAGCGCTTGTTGCAGCGTATGTTTTTGTGTGTGTGTCTGTGTGCCCGTCTCTCTGAGGCATCCAGTGTGTTCGCCATAAAACAGAGCTCAGCTTGTATGAGAGAATGACACATGTTGGGGGGGCCCCAATCCTGGGAGGGTCTGGTGGGAGGGAGTAGGCGTGCTTGTCAATGTTGGCGTCCCTGCCATGACTACACCGGAAGCATACAGAGCAGGCCACGCGGTACACCTCCGTCAGCTCCTGAGAACAGGCTCGTCAAAGCTGTTGTCCTGAGCCACACACACAGAAACAAACACCTGGACATCTCACTTCCTCCTGATAGGTGGGGGAGTGGGGAGGTTCACAGGAGTAGGTGTCGCCGCCCTGCGGGCTAATCCACCACAGTGTCAAGCTCTCGCTTCTTCTTCAGTGGCTTTTATCAGACACACCGCAGAGAAGACTTGTATGGACACACACACACACACACACACACCACTCGCACACAGGCACACCACACACAACAGACAAGGCTTAGGCTTATATGGCCACACACACACACACACACCACAGAGAAGGCTTAGGCTCATATGAACACACCCCACATACAAACCACAGTGAATCCTCAGGCACGTAGGCACAAACACACACACACACACGTATACACACTCACACACAACACAGAAGGCTCAGGCTCATAGGACCATATGCACTGTGACAGTGACCCTCACTCTCTCTTAACACATCTGCAGAAAAATGTTTTATCGACTAGTCAGGCATATTTCCCACATAATCACCAGCGTAATATGAGTTGGTGTGCTGTTTGCTTCAGACTGTGCACAGGAAAAAGAATGGTGTTCACGATGTGATAATGTTTGTGCTGTAAATGTGCTCTGGTGGCAGAGTTTGTCATTCTGATTAAATGCTGATGCTGTTGTTTTATGTGTCAGTGAGGTTATTTTGCTAGAAACAGGCCTGTCAAATGACAGAGTATGATTTTACAGCACAAAACCTAATTCACTGGACACGTTTCAGCACCCTGGAGAGCTCCTTTAGTGCAGGTGTGTGGCGGTTGGCAGTGCTCATGCAAACAGCACCCATATCTCATGTGTCATTTGTTCATATTGAGAATTGAAGCGGAGTCCATCACTCTAGTTTTTCACTGGCGAACCAGTCCCAAATTGCTGGATTGCAGCTCTGTATAATTTCTGCCCTGGGGTGACTCGGGGTGACACATACCACACTGCCTTAGGCCCTCTGGGCCCGTGTGTTGGGAGGTAGAGTTTTCTCCTAAGGGAACGTGTCAGCCGCTAATGGGTGAAGTTTGTAGATAATTGGAGGGGTTCACTGCTAATGGGAGGTGTTTTCAGGCAGTGGGAGGGGTTCACAGCTAAAGGAACAGCTGCCTGGATTTGTATTGGCCATCTTGACCTTGATTTGTACCGTTTTTGTTGCTAAATAACAAACGCAGTGTATAAAGCACCCTATTGTGTACATGAGACCAAATGTATCTGCGAATGCCAATTAAGCTGCATCTAAGCTCTGCAGAACCTCCCTATCATTATGTCATTATGTCTACAACCGCCATGATTGATTTTGCATGTGATGGGGATCAGATGACGACTGCGTAATTGGTTTGGAGAGGCTGGTCCAGACAGCCATGTTCCACACACAGAGTCTCAGCAAGCTGTGGATTTTGCTACAGCTCCTCCTCCATTTCATGGCTTCTGGTTTTTTTTTTTTTTTTTTTTGCTGCTTCTTCCTCAGATTGAAGTGTACCTGTCCTACTTCCTGTGTTCCCAACAGCGGGTGCTTGGCAGGATGATCTAGATTCCAGGTTTGCAGTCCCAGCGACCAGGCAGCTCTCTGAAGATCCTCCCTCAGCACATTCCCTGTGTTCCACATTCCTCATTTCCCCCACAACTCTGGCCTGATGATTCCCATTTAAACCTGTCTGCGTCCGTGTCACCGGCTCGCTCTCCCAGTGCCTTGTCCCGGTGCCATTGCCTGGGTTAAGTTGAATTGAATCTCTTATCACACTGCCAGGGTTAACTCCTTTTCATGTAGCTTTAATCCTGCTGCCTGGGCTGAGTATTGCTGTATGGGTGATAATAATATAAGATTTTATGAATAAGTGCCTTTATAAGTGCTTTTCAAAATAGCCAGTAACAAAGCAAAAGTAACAATAAGGAAATGAATAAATGATTAATAATAATATTAATAACCATCATTAAAAATGAATTAGAATAGGACCAAAGAAAATGAATAGACAAACAACCACAATGCTGCAGTAATTCCATAATTGAAAGAGGTGGGTTTTCAGATGCTTTTTGAAAGAAGGGGAAGTCCAGCCATCCTGCTGGGGTAATGATCTTGGGTACTGGACTGGGGTTTAAATACTGCTACCTGACTCATTACCTGGCTTCAATATTTAATGAGTTGAGTATTTAATTCTGGGGTTGACTCCTTAATCCCTCCTCTTGGGTTGAGTCTTTAATCTTGCTTCTTCGGGTTGAGTACTTAATCCCGCTACCTGGATTGAGTCTTTGACCTTGGGTTGAGTCATCCCCCCCAGTATCTCTGGAATCCATGGGTGGTGTCCCAGAATGCCATGCTACGTTACTGACACCTACTGTTCCACCATGAAAAATGGAAAGAATTACATCACAAAAGGAGCAAGTGCAAGGGGGAGAAATCCTGCCACTTACTGAGAACAAATTACAGTTATTTGCAGCCGCATCTGTATGTACAGACCGAACAGCTTCAGACATTTTGTGCCACTATGTTAGTAATAATTCCACTTGCATAAATGTGCTGTAGAAAGGTGCTGTTTGCACGTGTTTACCTTGTAATACAACGTTCTTATTTTGTCCAGATGTATCTTCACTTTTTTGCTTAAGGCGATGCAGAAGAGATTACTTAAGAATGGAGAGGACCTTGTTTCCTCTAGTTTAAGGAGTTGATTCATATGTCCATGATGGCATAGAAGGAAATAAAGAAGAAGAATAAAAATAACAGGCACACAGAATTTGTCCCTAAAGACTCCACTACTGTCTGGCCATTTCAGCACCGACCACCTCCGCTTCCAACACTGCAGGATACAGCTCTTCTCCATCAGCTGATAGCCATCACCCAGGTGGGCCATCTTTGACCCCACCCCTTGCGAAACGGCCATGCCACTTAAAGGCAAAAGCAGATCTGCAGGAAATGGAGAAGGGGCTTCATTTAACGACAACTGTATTTAACGAACTTTATTTAAACACCGCTTCATTGAATTCGAAATGAGGCGCTTCAGGAAGCACGTTCGGAAACGCTTGCGAAAACAGGAGCCTCCACACATTGCTGTGTGATGCCGTTGAGTCCTGTACATGTAGACAGCGCTCACTCTCCAATCACAGGACGAAGGCCGTTCATTAAACGCGGTTGCTTTAGAGACCCTTGGAGACCCAGTGACTCTGGCCAGGATGCTCCCGTCTCCCCTGTGGAAAAGCAGGTGGCCTCTACACTGCTGTCACTTTACCAAGACAGATCATTGAGTTGATAAGGGCGTGATGTCTCTGGGTGCCCCCCCCCTCTAGTGGAGCACACTTTGGATCACGGCAGGAATTAATTTCAAAGCAGCGATTATTGTAGCGTTGCTGGCTGTGGAGAGCAACCTGGGACGCGGTTAAGGACTATGGCAGCCAGAGGACGAACGAGAGCTGCGCAGTTTCCCACAATTATTTAAAAAGCCTTTAATTCCCAATTAGGAGCCTATTAGAGAGGCATGAAAACATGCTGTATGTGAAGCCCGTTAAATAATTAAACATTTTCCCGTCCCCCGTGTGTCATGATTCTGCAGCTAAATAAGTGTTTAATAGCATAAAACATTTGAAGACTTCAAAGTTACCTGATGCCAAATAGTCTTTTTGTCCCTCAAGCTGTAGACGAAATATAGCGTTACTCTAAACCAGCATATCAGCGGCTTCCAGTTTTGTTCAAGTAATGCTGCTCAGCCTTAACGTGTTTACCCCTTTCCAACGCCTGGAACGCAACCCTTCAGTTAATAGCCCAGCACTCTGTGAGTTGAAGCGGTGTGTGTGAGAGCAGAGGGCTGTGTGGGGAAGCAGGGTGAAGCTGCAGCTCTGGTGTCACGTGTCTTCCACGAGTTACGCATGTTCCACGTGCACCTCACCCCGCGCATCTCATGTCGCCTCTTCGCCCTCGCGCTCCCTGGCCCTTACTGTCCGAGAGAAAGACATTGCTTGCGGCGGGTGTGACAGAGGTTCTCGCGGACGTTCGCGCTTCTTGGCGTGTCAGTTAGCAATTCGGTCTGAGTGACAGTTCGGGATATCTGTTGCCATGGGCATCTGCCTGATGATGTCGTCAACGCACCCATCGTCCATCTGCTGCAGCGGCGGTTGCTATGGCGATCCTTTGTATGGGAATGTGTTCAGACCCAGGTGGAGATGGTAGAAAGGTGTTGTTAGGTTTCACCCTAGACACCCAAGCCTCCCTCAAACTCTACAAGTCATTTTTATTTAAGGTGTTTTACCAAGTAAAATAATTTCATATGCTTTTGCATTTCCCAACAATTCTCATGAATTGTTGTGTGTGTGTGTGCATTTGTGTGCATTTGTGATGCAGTGTGTATTTGTGACAGCCTGCATGTGTGTGTGTGTGTTTGCACATGTGTGTATTTGCATGCATGCATATGTGTGTGCGTATGTGTGTGTGTGTATTTTGACAGTTTTTATGGCCAGGGAGGAGGCTCATTCAATTGGAAAGGCCTTCGCCAACCTGCAGTACTGCACATTCAGCGTAACAAGGGCCATAAGGAAGCACATCAGCATGAGGACAGTCACAGAACAGGGTCCAAAACCACCATATATAATTATCACATCAAATGAAACATGTACAGACAAACAGGGGCTTCCCATAGCCTTCCACAGTACATCCAGATGCTTTGTTATATGGCAGGGTGGCGGAGAAACCCTGATTTAACCTTACAGCAACAAAACATTCTGGTCTGCCCTTTAGCACTTTAGCTTGCGTGGGACCCTGAGCGAACCCTCCCGGCCAAACAAAAACGATAAAATAAGTCCCCATTCTTCAGCACTAACTCACATTTTATTAAGCCATTTGGAAAGCTATACAGATTCTATATAAACACTATATAAAAGTTACCTAAATAATGAAGAAAAATAATTAAAAAGAGAATGAAATTATTATATCATTACCCTATTTCTAAAACGAAATTGCATAAATATTGCATTATACAGTTGGGCAGCTGTACGATGTTGGAGTTGTGCACGGTTTCTTCGTTTCCCCTACCTGGGACTCCCAGTGGAGACCTGAGGTCAGCCCCGCCCTGTTACAGTAATGCCATCATTCGGATTTTATGTGTAGGGGTCAAATGTTGCCTCTGGCACGATGCCGTCCTGGCACGATGCCCATGTCGCCATGGCGAAATCTTCCACTGCTTCTACCAAGTTCAAAGTACACAGAAGACAGATGAGAAAGAAAAGTCTTCCATCAGGTGACCAGACTGCTCGAAATGCACTATGCAGCATAAAGGGGAAATCAAAATAAGAAACAGGTGTGTACATGGAAGACGTTAGAGTGTAGCACAGACAAGTCTCTCTGCACAGCTGGAAAAAATAGTCCATTGATTATCCTCAGGTGTCCTGATAGAGGTGCATCGTCCTCAGTTGTGCCAATAGAGAGGCGGAGTGGATTCTCCTCAGCTCTCCTGATAGAGGGGCGGAGTCAATTATCCTCAGGTGTGCTGATACGGGGGTGGAGTCTGTTGAGTCAGCCATCACATTACCTCCCTCTCCACAAACCTGGCTCTCAAAAAACAGAGCATAACACCCCCATCCATACCCTATCCAACACCCCTGTGTATTTACTGCAAACATTTTTTAAAAATTCCCCAAATAAAAAAAAAAATGACCTCGCCCAGCAGTGGCGGTGAAGGGACACCGCAATTACTGGAACTTCATCTCACTTGCATCACTTGTCACAGTCAGTCATCATATCCGTGATGATCTCCCAAGTCGTAGAGCAGTTCATAGAGACAATACGTCAAATACATTCAGCCCTTCCATCTGGGTCCCATCTGCTGACAGCAGGGAGTGCAGAAATAATCAAACTCAGTCCAACTAGGTCAGCATCGGGAGTCCAGAGCAGAAGAAAAATCTCAGATCCTCGAAAGTGTCGGCAAACGCGTCCGTGCACTTCGTCTTTGCCTTTTCTAAGTAGAATAATCAAGCAAAATGTTTGGAAAAAGCAAACTCTAGCACAGCAGCCGTTGATTAACGGAGCAAGAATGCAGACGGAAATCTAGTGGGTTGTGATTAGTGTACGCCACAGTGAGAAGAGCCCTGCTAAGGTAAACCTCGGAGAGTTTCAAGTGCTACGGCTAGTTGCTCAGAAGTGGCAAATATCAAAACCATCCAATTATGGTACACAGTTGGATAAACCAGGCAACAGTTTACAAGCCTTGGAAAAGTTGAAAGTGCATTTCTCTGACAGAAAAGCCATAAAGCTGAAGACCCTTTTCAGTGAGTCTAGTTTGCCAACACTTTTTTTTTCAACCTTCTCAGCGAAGTCGTCCAGTCTTGAAGGGGTTGAATCTGTCTCGGCCATAACATTGACCTTTCAGCAAACCGCGCGGTACAGTTCCAACAGCCGTAGGAACCAGGAGAGACGAGGAGAGCTTCAAGCTGCTCTTCTGAAGTAGACCATGCTGCTAACGTGATAAGGGGCGTCATTCCCTACATCAGTGAGCAGTCTGAATTGAAACATCAGGAACCAAACACCTAAAACACAGAATAATCTCAGTGCGATCACTCTGTTCACTGTCAGGCAAGTCGCTGAGATAACGTGCAAGATTAACTATAATCTTCGAGTTGTTCACTCGTCCTGGCACTCACTCTCCGTGATCTCTGTAGAAGTGGCAACAGGAACTTTAAAGACATTATTTCTCACAACCACATCTCTGGGACAGTCCTCTTTCGGCATGTTGATGGGATATAATCTACTCTTGTTTACGCTGAATTAGATTGGTGGATTGGAGATGCACACCAATAGCTACACATGGATTACTGTAGTGGGATTATGGTGGTGAACCCAGAGGAGGCGGTGCTTAAGCCTGGTCTCTGAAAAGTTTGCCATGTCCAACACACATGTTTAGTGTGTTTAGTGTCTCAGCACTGACACACGTAGACACGCAAGATGGTTAGCGGGAGATGAAACCCCAGGGAATCACTTCTCCTTCAGCAGTTTGGGGGGACCCCGGATGATTGACCTAGAAGAAGTTCAGAAGGCCTGAACCCAAGGGACTCTGGAGCTCCCTCTCACACTGCAGAGAGGGTCCAAGCCTCTTTGACATTGCAGACAATAAGATCTCATGGTGTATTTTGTCAAGGTTTGATGAAACCGCTCATGTGACTCAGGACGATGAGTATTCGAGACCTGTCCATAAACCAGAGGTGTAAAACTACAACCACGGTCAGACTGAACAACATGAGGACATGCACATTCGTGTATTTATATAACACAGTGCACGTATGTGAGCATCTTTATATAACACCTGTGTATTTTTGATAGCGCAGATGCGCTTGTATTTTTGACAGCGCAAATGTGTATGTGTGTGTGTGTGTGTGTGTATTTTTTATTTTTTTTGATGGAGCAGGTGCGCATGTATTTTTGACAGCGCAGTCTGGGGCTGGAGAGACCCGGGTTTGAAGAGCTCATTGGCTCGCTTAGACGGCCGTGTCAGGGTGGACTCAGCAGGGACCACAGGGCAGGCGGTGCACCTTGCCTGTCAGCTGCCCCCCCCGCAGCACCCGCCGCTGACAGTAATGTCATCATGGACCTGATGCAAACCTGCTTCGGGATCCAAAGGTGGTCTGTCTCCCACTTCCTGCCTCGTTATGGTGTTGTGTTGTAAATATTTAATGTGGGAGAGAGCTGTAGGAGAGACCGGGACTGTGGCAGGCTCTGGAACAGAAGCGCCAGTCTCTCACACACACACACGCATACGCACACACACACACACACAACATTCTGCGACACCTTTCTGGGGGCAGTCCACTTGGGCTGTAACAGGAAGATAAATGAACACTTCCTGTTAGCCGTTGGCTGCACAAGCCATTAAGTAGAGACTCAGGAGTTGAAAAGGAGGCTAGTGTACAGGAGTGAAGGCTGAACGTGAGCTCTTACAGCCACTAGTGGCTAGGGAACGTGCGCTACTCTCCCTCTGTAGACTGCAGACTGGAGACCTGCCCTTGGTAAATCCACTCATATAGGCAATAAGGGATCTATCAACAGATGTTGTGCGCATTGTCGTGTGTGCTCATTTATGCACCTCTCTTGGCTAGAGTGGACGCGCTAGGTTGTCTGGACGAGCACAGGCCTTGGGCGAGGGCTCTCGCAGCTACGGGGCATCCTCTGCAGTCTGCTGCCTGTCCGAGCTGGTGCGGATTCCTCCGAGCTCAATTATAGTGACGATCCCAGGAACGAGTAGCGATGAGTGCTGGTCTGGGAGAGACTGTGAGGTCTGGGAGAGACTGTGAGGTCTGGGAGAGACTGTGGGGTCTGGGGGAGACTGTGAGGTCTGGGGGAGACTGTGTGGGGTCTGGGAGAGACTGTGGGGTCTGGGGTCTGGGGGAGACTGTGGGGTCTGGGGGAGACTGTGGGGTCTGAGACACACCAACTCAGGCCGTAGAGCTTCCTGCTGTCGACATCTCTCGCTCTCTATTTGTCTTTCCTCCTCCTCCCGCGTTTCTCTCTCTCTCTCACACACAAATCGGTACACCTTGTCCAACTCTTTCTGGTCAGTAGGGAGTA
Organism: Brachyhypopomus occidentalis; assembly: GCA_020368025.1. Taxonomy (NCBI): domain Eukaryota; kingdom Metazoa; phylum Chordata; class Actinopteri; order Gymnotiformes; family Hypopomidae; genus Brachyhypopomus; species Brachyhypopomus occidentalis. The sequence goes on along the minus strand of JAGXOD010000040.1, from coordinate 1,144,919 downwards.
ATCATCAGATGCTAGGGGGATTATGTGCAGATAATGGCTCTCGGGTGCTATTCAGATGTGTTGTTTTTAGATGAGTTTTCAGGTTGCTCCGCTGGGTCAGGACACTCATACACACCGTCCTTCTCTCCGCCCTGCTTCTTAAAGTACAAAGTGACACGCACTCAGGTCATTCACGCTGCAGTAAAGGTCAGAGCCAGCTATGATTTATCATATACAGAACCAGTGCATACATAGGTGAACTGGACCTCAGAAAGTCAGCTAGGAAGTATCTGCTGCTCGGGAATGGTGGTCCGTCTCTCTGGAAAATCCAAAATGTCTACGTCACTTCATTCTCCAGAAAACGATGTGGAGTTGAATCAGGAATTAAATTAGAGCAAAGACGCCACTTTTTGATTTTCATCAGGGATTTGAATGTGAACAGAGAAGTGAATTTAGGGCAGAGTTGAGAGGCGTTTATTATAGAAGTGCTGCTTGACGGATTCTGCCCTCCAGGCTGAAATGACCGGGTCTGGATGGCACGTGTATAATGTGGTTAACCCTGTCTCATAGGTGTTCACCTGCTGAACTTTCTCTTCTCCATACTCAATCATCCCATTGGAGCCCAGGCCAGCTCAGGGCCAGATGGTAGTGTTTTTAACCCATGCTACTCGTGTGGATCTTCTCAGTTGCTGCTTGTGCACACACACACACACACACACACACACACATAGTTGCGAGCACACACACACACAGCAGAGTGAAACATGCCATGTCCCACACAGTGCTTACTGGACCTCATATCATCTGAAGTGCTCTGGTTAGCACTGAGGTCAGCAGACCAAACCTGAAGTCATCTCCTGTATAAACGCCCTAAGACATACGAAGGTCGACGGGTACTATCCACTTATTATATAGATCCTTGGCCGGTGGAAATGAACACTGACATTTAGTGGAGCAGAACCACGGGGGGGTGGCACGTGCGCCTCCTCCCACGTCTCCTCCCGACCACCATCGGTTCGCCGCGCGTCCGCAGAACGGCCTCCCACGCCCAGGCTGAACGGGGACGACCGAGGAGCTTCGTCTCCGCCTGTCGTCCTCGGCAGTAACAGTGCCACCCAAACCAAGGGGGCCAGATCTGGCTGAATGGGCGTATGGAGCCGGGCGCGGCGTGGCTGGCCTGTCCGCCTAGGCACCACCGCCCCAGCGCTGGTGGGGAGACGCGGCGTGAGTAGATAGCTGCTCGTTTGGAGCGGAGCGCTGACCTACTTCCGTTCTCGCTCTGTTTCCTCACGCTTTCATCTCAGACCAGACTTCCGAAAGCAGAACGCAGCCCACAGCTCATTAAAGCCCCGCCGTTAGAAGTTCAAAATAAATCGCTGGAATTTTCTTTTCTTTTCTCCCCCCACTTCTTTTCCCCAAAACGACATACTTTGGACCAGCGTCTCAGCAGGGCCAGCCGTATTACAGGCCAAAGAAAAAAAATAACAATCACCCAGCCGCCCTACCCTGCAAAAACACGAGCCTTATAAGACATAGAACTCAAACAGTTTGCACAGCCAGAAACAGCCTTCCGGTATTGATCTTTTTGTTTTAGAATTCACACTTGAAATATGTAAAGCTTTTTTTGCATTAATACGCACTGCCACGTTTTATGCGTTGCTTGGGAAAGGTTGTTTTAATTCCAGGCTTGGTTGTGGCCGCTTACACCAGCTGCTGCATGGGGTCCACTCCTGCGTTCCCTGCAGACGCGTCGCGTCAGCTGAGCTCAGGGTGCTGGTTGGGGCACTAGCGGGTCGTGGCTGGGGTAACAGCACGCCCGGGTTGCTCCGCTCACCTCTGTCGGTGCCTCCGTCAGCCTCCCTGGCCACCGGAGCTGCGTGTCGTGTTGTGGAGAAGGACGCGTGACCTTGGGTGACGCTACCGCCAACTTTCCCTTTAGTTCTTTCGCCTTCTGTAACTCTCTCACTCTCTTCCTCCCACCCTGTCTCTTCCTCTTGCTCTCCCTCCCTCTCTCTGTCTGTTCCTCTTGCTCTCCTCCCTCTTCCCCCCTCTCTCTCTCCCATCACTCCAGAGTTTCTTATGGAACTGCAGACATCTGCTAATCTCCTTTAAGCAGAGCGGAGTTAATTGCTGTCGACCGGGCGGCTTGTGAGTGTGAGGATATGAGTGGCTGTCCTCTGCCGCGGGGCTGGAAGGTCGCCGGCTCTATCGGCTAAGTGCAGCGCTGTGCTCTGCTGCAAACTCCGCGCAGCACACGCGGGGACAAACGCGCTTAAGCTCGCACCCTGGCCAGTGTAATTGTGTTACTTCTTAATTTTGCTCGTGCTGTACAGGTTCTGGAGCTGCCCGCTGAGTTATTGCCAACCACATTAAACGAGGGGGGAAAACAAACAGAGCCGCTGATTGAAAAGCTCCGCGTGGGCGTGGCCTGGTGAAAGAGGAGGGGCGACCAGACCGTGTGGGAGGGGGGCTTGGGGGGCGGAGTAAGAGCGGAGAGAGGTGGCGCCGCCCTCTGCGGCCCCCACTGCTCCCTTTGACCCCCTCCCACCCCCCCACGCCGTCGTGTCAGGTCGCCGGCTCTCCGGTTTCCTCAGGTCCCAGCCGGACTGGACCGGTGAGGACAACCTCCACTGTAATCATGAGCAGTTACGTCAGAGCCCTGCTGTGCTTTCCCAGAGTTAGAGGGAGAGAGAGGCAGAGAGAGAGAGAGAGAGAGAGAGGGGGAGACAGAGAAAGGGAGATGAAGACAGAGTGACAATGACAGAGGGAGGGGGAGAGTGAGAGAGAGAGGAGAGTGGCATAGAGAGACATAGAGAAGGAGGAGCACATAGAGAGACAGAGAGAAACCAAGCTGTTTCCATCCAGTGTGTTTGTATCCAGGCTTTAGAAAGTGCTTAACCTCACCTCCACAACCCACTCACGCATGTATACAAAGCCCCTGCCTTACTCTCCACCAGACTTGACCCCTCCTCTGAATCCTGGCCCCTCCCCTGATTGCTGATTGCTGGTCCCTCCCCTGAATCCTGTCCCCTCCCCTGATTGCTGGTCCCTCCCCTGAATCCTGGCCCCTCCCCGGAGTCCTGGCCCTTGCTTGGAGCCTCTGGCCCTGCCTCTGAGTAGTTTAAAGGAAATGTGCTTCTTTTTTCGCCAGCAATCACAGCTGCTTTGAATAGTTCACTTTATTTATAACATATAATTAAAACAAACACTACTACACCATATTTTTTGTTGACTTGTTTACAGTTTGTGCCAACAATTCTTTTGTTTTTTTCCACTCTTTTTTTGCTAATTGAATGACCAAACAATCAGGAAGCTGATTAAATCTCTTTCCAAGTCAAAGTGCCTTCATTGTCTCCCTGAAAACTCCAGCTTGTAGAAATTGTTAACCCCCCCCCCAATGTTTTTATTGAGATTTTTCAGTTGCCTTATGTATTACTACCCCCCCCCCCTCCCCCCCAAGATCTAACTGTAGATCTAACTGTAATCTAACTGTAATCTCGCAGTTGAACTATCTGGCACTGGCCTTTATGATGGGTTTCTGAAACACAGACAGTGGCAGAAAGGAAACAGGCAGACACAGCTCTCTCCCCTTATGTGTACACACACAGCTGAGATTTCCGCATCTCTTTGGACCGCCACACGGCTGTTGTCCTGCATGACCGGATTTTGTAACTCACCCAAGCATTCATTCATTTATGCACGTTTCTCTCTGCTTCACATTAACGGCCACTGTGTTGCCATCTGGGTCCACTAATAATAACTAATAATAATGCATCTCAAATGGAGCGCGATCTTGATTTTTTTTTACATTTGTTTATTTTGTTTTTTTATTTTGCAGTTGTAGCTTTCTAGAACCACATTCACATTTTAGGATGAACGACTTCCCTTGATGAGCGCGATTCGAGTCTTGGGGGCTGACTTCATTAGCCCTGATTGGCCGGTGAGAAATGACGGGGCCGCCGGTTCACGTTGGCTAATTACACCTGCTGATGCTGAGCTGGGGTGCGGCAAGGCGCTTGTCTTCCTATCACACCCACAACAAAAACGGCTTGTTGGGTTTTTTTGTTGCTTCTGTACCGACTGATCACCGTTCCTTTTATCTCGCCGAATATGCGACTCACCTAATGAGTATGCTAATTACCAGACGGCGACTCTTAGATCTGATTAGACGGAAGGCGGCGTTTCCATGTCGACGTGCCGCTGAGAGGTGTGCAGTTGGGTGTTTGCACCCGTTCGCGGCTGATGGTGTTTTGGTTTTTTCATAATGCAGAGACCTAATGGGCTGAGAGAGCCGAGAGTAGGAGAGAGAGAACAAGAGAGAAAAGAAAGACGGAGATAGAGAAAGAGCGGAAGACAGAAATAGAGTATGAGAAAAGAGAGAGAGAGAGAGAGGGGGGGGGGGGGGGACAGTACCAGTGACCAGTAACAATGAAGTTCTAATCTAATGTAAACAACTCAGTCTTATTTTTTAAACACACATGCGCGCACACACACACACACGCACACACCGGGTAGGGAGTGCTTTTGTCGAGTTAATCATTCCTCCTTATGTTGTTGGTTTGTTAGTGTTTATTGTTTGTAGAGGTGACGCTTCTGTTTTCTGAAGTGGAAAACAAATTCGCCTCGCTCTGCCTGGTGTGATTGTCCCGGCTTGTCATACAGATAGACGCTCACAATAGCGGCCATGACACAATCACCAGCCAATATCGTTTGTGTGATTGCGACGTCGCGTGTCGTGATAAATGCGCTTTCTGCAGCACGAGGAGAGGACCCTTTCTGTTCTTTTCCCAGGTCGATCAACGGGCACTTCGAAGGACTGGAAAAACAAACAGCTCTGGAGTACCATTGTTAAACGAGTCCTTGACAAAGCGCCTTAAAGCGTTGCAACGGCGTGACTCGTGCCGTCTTTGTGGCGGTTCTGAGCCGCGACATCGTTTTATGATTGAGGTCATTTGGTTTTATCGGCGGTGTCTGAATGTAAATTACAGAATGCTGGTGACATTTAACTTGGCTCCCTGGTCAATGGGGTGTGAGAACTACACGGCCCTTCGCTCCGGTGTTTGATAGTGTTCCTGTTCAGATCTGAAAAACACATCCATCAAATGCCTTTAAAACACGGCGCCAGGCAGAACCCGTGGCACCTGCCGGAGTTCTGTCCCCGAGGCAGCCGAGCCGGGACAGACCGGTCCAAACGAGCCACTGGCACCACGACGCACGCAGGACCACCAGACCTGGCAGAAGGTAGAACACAGCGCCTGCTCAGAAAGGCATTGGACATTCAGAACTGAAAGGTTGGAAATTGAAGATAGACTCTTATACAAGTGTCCCTGAACATGAACACACACACACACACACACACACTCCTACACTCTTCTCCTCAGGCTCTTGTCTGGATGCATGTAAACCCTGGCATGTCTGCTAGCTTCCTCTCTGTCTTTCTGTCTCAGACTTTTTTCTCAGGGCATTTCACACCCACCAATGGTGCAGCTTAGCTGTAGCAGTGATGTGTCGACCAATAAACCAATAACTGCTGGTGGCCAGCTGTGTAGTCAGGGTGCAGCTTCAGCCCCCCTCTGTGCAGCTTCAGCCCCCCTCTGTGCAGCTTCAGCCCCCCTCTGTGCAGCTTCAGCCCCGCCTCTGTGCAGCTTCAGCCCGCCTCTGTGCAGCTTCAGCCCCCCTCTGTGCAGCTTCAGCCCCCCTCTGTGCAGCTTCAGCCCGCCTCTGTCCAGCTTCAGCCCGCCTTTGTGCAGCTTCAGCCCCCCTCTGTGCAGCTTCAGCCCCCCTCTGTGCAGCTTCAGCCCCCCTCTGTGCAGCTTCAGCCTGCCTCTGTGCAGCTTCAGCCCCCCCTCTGTGCAGCTTCAGCCCCCTCTGTGCAGCTTCAGCCTGCCTCTGTGCAGCTTCAGCCCCCCTCTGTGCAGCTTCAGCCCCCCTCTGTGCAGCTTCAGCCCCGCCTCTGTGCAGCTTCAGCCTGCCTCTGTGCCCTCGGCCCGCCGACACTCCCCACGCTCGCCAACGCCTGTTTGGGAACTTCCGGAAGGAAATGAGTTATCCTCTGTATTCCTCTTTACTGCCCCAGTTGTCTCAGCATAAAAGAGTCCAGTACATGCAGTCACACACACATGCTCACATACACACACACACACACACACACACACACACACACTCTCATACACTTACAGACACACACTCACACACCTTGTCATAAAAGAGTCCAGTACAGGAAGACACACACACATGCTCACATACACACACACCGACACACTCGCACACACACACTCTCATACACTCACAGACACACACTCACACACCTTGTCATAAAAGAGTCCAGTACAGGCAGACACGCACACATCCTCACATACACACACACAGACACACTCGCACACACACACTCTCATACACTCACAGACACACACTCACACACCTTGTCATAAAAGAGTCCAGTACAGGCAGACACGCACACATGCTCACATACACACACACACACACGCTTACAAACACACATACACACACACCTCGGCCAGTATAGCTACATACACATCTAGCCTCAAATTAGTCCAGAACAGCTGTACACATACACAATCTTGCAATAAAATTGCCCAGAATAGCCAGTATGCACCATTTTACTCATAAAACAGTCCAGTACAGCAGTACACATACACTCACACACAATCTGATGATGGTGTCTGTGCGTGTGCACGTGTTTTGCTCGCTTATATACTAACTGATGACAACTGTATTTTGCCAAAGTCCAATGGCAGAGAAAGGATATGAACCTTCACGTGTTGCCATGGAAACGTTCACATGTACAACACACGTGTTTGCATTCTTGCGATGTAAAGTTGGAAATCGTGCTCTCGCTCCGGAGCTAAATCAATAAGGGCAGTGATATCAAACCTGCCTACACACCGCCGTGACAGCAGTCCCAGGGCTTCGCGTCGTCTGTCCCGTCACTTCCACGTTCCCGTCAAGCGGATTAACCGTGCGCCAGTGTTCCTCCACGCACCTGCGCGCGAATTTAGAACCTTGCGTGCATGTGAGCGTGTCTGTGCTGCGTTGTTTGCGAGCTTGTGCGTGTTTACATGCACGTTTAGCCTGCCTGTCGGTCGGATTTTGATTCGCTCGCAAAGTGGCTCTCCCGCTCTGTCACAGGGGTTTGTGCCCAGTAGATCTTGCCTCACAGATACAGTCGAACCCAGGAGTAAGGCACATTATTTTAATATGACAGGTCCAGGATTTGCTGAGAAGAGTATATTTAAATATGCTTGAACCACATATACCATCTTTCTCTCTCTCTCTCTCCCTCCCTCCCTCCCTCCGGTGCTTTCTGCAGGGCGGTTAAATCTTCCCCTCTCCACCTGCATAGTCTTCTCTGCACGGTGGGTCTGAGAGCAGCTCTGCTGAAGACACCGACTGCTGTTCTGTGCCAGCATGAGCAGGCTGACTCGGGCAAACCGCATTGCTTAGCAAGCCAGACGTCCAGCCGGCACCCTGGGGGGTGATGGGACGTATCGAAGGCCAATTACACGCCGCGGGAAGGCTCTGAGTGAAGCCAAACAGAGCTTTTGACTGCCCTGTTCCCCCCAGTGACTCACCAGGGCCACGCCCACTCCTTACAGGATGCCGCTTTTCCTTTTTGTCATTTTTGGTTTGTATTTGTTTTTTTTTTTCCTTCCGTTGTGCTTCACCTTGAGCGAAGCGAATGTCACTCATAACTGCCATTCTTCTGCTCCCTGTCAAAGGTCTGCTGGGCCACAGAGATGGTGTAACTGCGGTGGTGTACCTGTAGTGCTGTATCTGCAGTGGTGTATCTGTTGTGCTGTATCTGCAGTGGTGTATCTGTTGTGCTGTATCTGCAGTGGTGTATCTGCAGTGGTGTATCTGTTGTGCTGTATCTGCAGTGGTGTATCTGCGGTGGTGTATCTGTTGTGCTGTATCTGCAGTGGTGTATCTGCGGTGGTGTATCTGTTGTGCTGTATCTGCAGTGGTGTATCTGTTGTGGTGTATCTGCAGTGGTGTATCTGTTGTGCTGTATCTGCAGTGGTGTATCTGCAGTGGTGTAACTGCGGTGGTGTAACTGCGGTGGTGTATCTGCGGTGGTGTAACTGCGGTGGTGTAACTGCAGTGCTGTATCTGCAGTGGTGTAACTGGAGTGGTGTCACTGCAGTGGTGTATCTGTTGTGCTGTATCTGCAGTGGTGTATCTGCAGTGGTGTCACTGCAGTGGTGTATCTGTTGTGCTGTATCTGCAGTGGTATATCTGCGGTGGTGTAACTGGAGTGGTGTCACTGCAGTTGTGTAACTGTTGTGCTGTATCTGCAGTTGTGTAACTGTTGTGCTGTATCTGCAGTGGTGTATCTGCGGTGGTGTAACTGCGGTGGTGTAACTGGAGTGGTGTCACTGAAGTGCTGGAATCCTAGTAGTGGAATTGGAATGATGATGCTGAAGTTCTGTGATTGAAGTGGTGCAAGTTCAGTCGTATAATTCTAGCCTAATCAAAGCCAGTGGTGTAGTCCAGTTTATTGTAGTGGGAATACTGTGATGATGATTCCATCTCCAGTCTCGTACACACCCTCGTACACGCATATATATATATATATGCATAATTAAGTGCATTCTCAAACACTAGGTATGTACTATTAACAGTTCATTATAATCAACACAAGTGCTGCACATAGCACAACCTGGAAGTAAACAAACACATGACTAATTAACGCCAGTCCAATAGTTATTTGTATCTTTATTAGAAATATCATAACGTGCTTAACAAGGCCAACAACTACTCTAAAACTTAATGAACTGTTTACAAAAGCTGCACCATCTCTAACCAGTGTATAAAAAGCAAACCAAAGGAGACAATGCATTTATGAATTTCTATTGTTCATGCAATTATACGGCAGTGCATGTTGGCTGATATTGCGCTGCCTACCTTCAAAGCCAGGAGCTTTTTTTCCCCCTAGAACAGAACAGGGAGATCCACAGTGGGATCAAAGCCTTGTGTTGTGTTCACTACCAGATACACATGAACAGGCACACGTCTGCTTATCCCACCAACGTCGTCAGTGCTCTGCTAGTTACATAACATAACCTATAGCTGCAGAAGTCAAAGTTCCCCCAGTGCAAGCAGCTCACAGCTGGAGTTTAACAAATGGAGGTGAACGTAGGAGGTGCGGTTATACTCTAAAGTTATATTCTTAATGGCTTAACTCTCGATGTTACCGGCAAATGACTGAAAGGAACGTTCTGTGACAAAATTATATTGTTACGTATCCGTGCGCATTTTAAAGTGGGTATACGGAAATTGCAGGAGTTTTGTGAGGTGGTGTATGTCGCACACCAGCGATGGAGCAGAGTGTGTACACACAATTTGGATTGCTCGTCCTTTTACTTGTTTAGTGATCATGTACGTCATCATTTCCTTGATATCCTTGAGACTTATGAGCCTCGTTAAATATGACACGCTAAACATGACACGCTAAACATGACACGCTAAACATGACACGAGTCTTTGTTGATGTAACACGTGTAAGAATAGCTACATGTGGATCCCTCACACCACCACACGCTGCAGTTTAAGAGGTTCATTGGTTTGATCTGACAGTTTGGGTGGAGAAATTCAGTGGAGTGGTTTGGTTGAAGTATTTCAGTTGGAACGGTGGAACATTTCTGGGAAGCTGAGACCTGAGAAAATAATCTGTTTGTTTTTACAAATGCCACGAGGGGCCTGTGCATTCGACCAGGCCCTGCTGTTAAGTCTAATGAATGTGTTTACCTTCGACTTCCTATATCTGGAGTTTTGTCTCAGCGCACCCAGCGAAGCAGCATTTACATGTCCCTCCCACGCCCTCCAATGGCGGGATGGCTGTGTGCTGTGTAAACCGAAGACAAAGGACAGAGAGAGGAGAGCCAACTCAAGGACAGAGCTGGAGAAAAGTTGATCTCTCCCCCTGTCCATTTGTCTGTTTTCCTCCCTTCTCTCTCCATCTCTCCCTCCCTCCCTGTCTTTCTGTCTCAGCTAGAATCGTCATCTGCTCCAATCTGTGCACTGCAGCCAGCAGCAACTTTCTTGTTGGCCAATTAGCTGTGGACTGTGGGTGTCCTCCTGGGGGTGATAAGACCGCCCTCGTCCAGTGAACCTTCAGTGGCTCCTGAGCGCTAATCAGCCGTGGGTGCGTTAATGCTGAGATTAGACCTGTGTCGAGGTGGACCCCACGCCCCCCCCAACACCCTGCCCCCTGCCCCCTTTACCAGCGCACCCGGCCCACTCTGGCATGGCACGTCAGAGATAAGACGCAGACAGCAGGGTTTGGACAGGCTGGGAGAAGAGGAGGTGTCACGGGGGAGAGTGGAAAGTGTGTGTGTGTGGTGGTGGTCAGTAATCCGGGAAGTTGCACCAAGTTTCGGTACCTCTTCTTCTGAAGGGGTGTGTGTTGGGGGCTGAGAGTGGAGCTTTGGGAGAACGGTGTCGGGTTTAAAGGCTAGATTTGTGACCAAAGAGAAGGATGCTACGGAGAGCACTACAGAGAGGAGAGAGAGAGAGAAAGATTGATAGAGAGATAGAAATGGAGAGGTAGGTGGGGAGAGAGAAATAGGGGTGATTACATTTGGTGCTGCCTAACTTGTAGTGCTCAAAGTTAAAAGATTTCCACACAGCCACACAGGCTGAGTCATATCTTGGATTGAGTCGTAGCCTTGGCAGTCTCGGGTTGAGTTGTTTCCCTGCTAGAGTCGGGTCAGGAGAAGCTTTACATTTGCCTAGCCGATGCCTAATCAGTGAGAGCTGTACGTTTGTTATGTAATTATCCTACTCTACACAGCAACACATAATTTTATTTATTTTTTTACCTTTGAACCTTTTATGGGACTTTTTCCCTTTTCAACCTTTCATTTACATTTTAATCGCAGTTCGAATAAAAATACCATCCGACAATCCACAGTAATTATCACTGCCTCTAATAGCACAGAGATAATGGTTGTCCTTTCCCTCGCTGAAAACTCTGGATTAATTGCGGTTCCTTTCTCTGACTGAACAGTGAAGTGATGCTGATGGAGTTTCCCAGCATCGAGCAGCAGTGGTAATACGGTGCTACCGTGAGTGGAAAGAGAACCGTTAGCCAAAACTCAGCTGTCTCTTCTGTTCATGGGAAGCTCCAGTTTGGCAAATTTTTCAAGGAGATTTGTAAAGGTACATTGCGTCCAGTTCTGCTGTAGGCGGCGTGAGGCGTCCGCGTGAGATTCCAGTGGAAGACAAGCCCCCCGTCTGCTCTGGTTCTAAACGTTTTAGGCGGTGCTGTTTCAGGTCCAGTGGATGCTCCCCCCATCCGCCCGCTGTTGTGAAGGGAGTGGAGAAGGCCCATTTCCTCGTTAACACACCGTGTCTCGGTCACTACTCACAACTGCGGTATGCTGTTTACACTCGCTGTGCATTAGACTCTGGTTTAAGAGCCTTGTGCTTGGAACGAGGGAGTGAGTATCAGAGGAGTGAGGGGTAAGTGTGTGAGTGGAGGAGGTGGGGAAGGGAGGGGATGAGTTGGGAGGTGATGGTTGGAGTGAGTGAGGAATTAAGGTAGGAAGGATGTATCCAGATGCTAGTGCTGGACTGGCTTGTGCAGACAATAGGCCTTGATTAAAACAATATTAAACCAGTTAGGACCGATGACCTTAGTGCTACCGGAGGCCATAGTGTTTTGAATTATTGCTGGTTTGTGGTCTGTCTCCTGAATTGCTGCCTCAGAGTAGAAGCTCCAGTCCTGCCATTCACCTGTTTTATTGTCCCTGAGCACATGAGTACCCAATCAAGGTCAAGGGGTCAAGGTCTTGTAGTGATGCCGACATCAGCTCTGGCTGGAAATATGTAGTCAGTGGGAGTGAAGCCAGTGATTGTGTGTGTGCATGTGTGTGTGTGAGAGAGAGAGAGAGAGAGAGAGAGAGAGATGCTGGTCACTATCACAGCCATGTGGATGGAACCACAAGAGCATCCTTACAAAATTCATAATATTTCTCTCAAACATCACTAGGCCCAGGATATCTGTAAAATCTTTCTCCTGATGTGATAGTTTTGCCAAAGCAGTACAAAAGTAAAATGACATGTATAAAGAAGGAAAGAACAGTTAACACATATTTTAAAAACATTAAAAAAATTCCATAAATAAATGATAAGGCCAACAGAAAACCATAGCAACATAGCGTGTCTATATAAAAGTGTGTTATAGAAGGGAAGATCCGATCTGTCCTTAAATACCGTGGTGAAGAGACAGACTCCACTATTGTGGTAACTGTCTCAAGTTCAAGAACAAGTTCATCAGAGTCACAAAGAAAACTGAAGGTATTGTTCATTTTCTTCAACTCTTTATATAATGCATCACTTACTTACTAAGTTATCTTCTATTTCCCTTAAATGAGTGTCTCCCCCATTTGTGTCTTTGTCCTGGCCCAGATGGGCTGGGGGTGATTTGTCTTAGCGTCCAGGAAAGACCAAAATATGAAGCAGAACGACAGAGCGTCAAGGACCCTGCCTCCATGTTGGACACGAACACGCGTTAGTGTGTGACTACACGGAGGACCCTGCCGGCCAGGGCAAGAATCAATCTTTTCATTGATCTCGTCCAAAAAAAAAAAAGAAAACAACAACAACCGAAGACACCAGCCGTCTCTGGCTGTTATGATGGCCACTTTGTCAACACTGGGCTTTGATGCAGTCTTGCGGGTTACAGTAAAGATTGTTTCTGAAAGGTGTGGGCAGATATGGTGCACCATGTAGCTGAATCTCTCACAACAGGAGAATTGATTTGCCTAGGCACAGTGTGTCGAGTGTTTGAATGGCAATTTCACCGTGTGGTTCCTGTCCGAAATCTGACGGGTGCCGTCTGGCTCCCCAGATGCGAGTGGGCGGAGTTGGAATGGTGAACCGTTGCCATGGCATTCTGTAAAGAGGCTATGATGGGTGATGTACCGTGATGCCGGTGGATGATAACAGGAAGAAGTTCTGTCAGCTCTCTCTCTGTCCTTCGCGCTCTTAACCCCTGTCTCTATCCCTCCTTCTCTCCCATTCTCTATCTCTCTGTCCTTGTATTCCTCTTCTAATTCTTTCTCTCTTTGTCTCTATCCCACTCTTTTTTTGACCCACTCTGTCCCCACCCCTTTCTCTCTCTCTCTTTCTCTCTCTCTCTCTCTCTCTCTCTCTCTCTGTCTCTCTCATGATTTCATGATTTATCTGCTGAGGCCTCCCAGAGCCTGGAACTGGCAAGAAGTGGCTAGCTCTGGTAGTCAGCCATCGTCATGGACACCGCCAGTGATGGACAGGCGGCTGTGTTCGCCCCGCGCTGCCAAATCGCCTTGGCGTCAAGTTCATTCACAACAGGCATCATTAGCAGGTGTTCCTCTCCTTCCATATTCCAAATGCAAGTGGCTCCTGTCCCAGAGCACCATTGGATGGCGTCGGGAGGACTGTGAGAAGGATGTCTTACAGACATTTATCTGCGTAAGTGGGGGGATACACTGATGCTCATCCCTGTCCCGTGTCCTTTCAGGACAAACGGCATCATTAAAGAGCAGCGAGGGACATGCACATGGGAGAGTGGGCTGCTTTGCATTTCGAATCAGGCGGCGTTTCCCGCACGCTGTCCTGTGCGTCTTGCGCTGAGGGGCTCTTTGTGAGCACCCTTGTTTAAATGACGGCGGGGGCTGGGAAAGGGGGGCCGTGAGGGTGACGGTCTGACACATTAGCTGTCCTGTAGCTCGGCACCGTTATGACACACTCATAAGCTGCGAATGGCAGCTTGAGTTTGAATCATGGCTCTGCGATCCTGCAGCCTGAGTTACTGTAAGGGAATGAGAAGGTTATAATGCCGTATGTGTGTGTGTTTGTGTGTTTGTGTGAGTGAGAGACCATGCTAATGTGATTGAGAAGGCCACAAACAGGCAGTGGTATAATGCAGCTTCATACTCGTCCCTCTGTTTAGGTCATCATTGCTCAGTTTAGCTCAGTATAACTCAGTTTAGCTCAGGTTAGCTCAGTATAGCCCAGTTTAAATCAGTTTAGATCAGTTTGGGGGATTTTTTCTTACTCTCTCTTGCTCACAGTCACTCTTTATTTCTGTCTCTATTTGACGTAAACCTGAGAGGTGGTTAGGGCTCAGCAACAGTCCTAAAATAGCCCCATTCATAGCTGCAACTCAAAATAGAAAATAATGTTCTTTAAAGTGTGACGGAGACCTGTGGTGTCCCCCAGGGTTCAATTCTTGGGTCACTCTTATTTAATAATACGTGCTTCCTCTTGCCCTGATATAACTTGAGTCGCACTTCTGACATATTTTGACTCAATCATTAGCTCGGACATTTGCACGTCTTACTCATCTTGCCTGTCAGTTCCGAAATGGTCATGAACAGTGATTCTTTATTTTCTGCATCTTCCAGCTGTCACTCCGATGTTAAATTTAGCATGGCTACACAACGAGCCTTTAATCACAACCTTCAGGTTCAAAATATTTGAGTCAGATGAACACAGTCATAGTGCTACATCAAAATAAATGACACTGGCAAAACAGCATCAAATTTTATAAGACATCTTATAACACAGTTGGCATAAAAAGTATGCTAGATAAAAAGTACGAGTTAGCTAGACCAATAGTAATAGTCATATAATTTTAAGCAGTTTCTAGACTTTATAGCTAGCTACATTTTTTGTTAGTTAACGTTGGTTTTACAGACCAGCGTAAATTTAACATTAGGTTTCAGGCACTGTTCCATGTATTTGCAACTGAGAAAAATCACACTATAAATAATGAGTCTAAACAAAACTTTTCTAAGAGGGACTTGACACTTGACTCAGACACTTATCCGGAGACTCAAAACTTGACTGTGACTCATGCCAGTTGACTCATGAATATCTTCGTTGTCGTACCACAGATGCGTCACTGTCTCAACACGGATGCGTCAGTGTCGTACCACAAATGACGCTCAGATTTACGTGGCCGACTGTCATACCGTGGATGACGTTCAGGTTTACGTGGTTCCACTGTCGTACCACAGACGGCGCTCAAACTTGCGTGGCCCTCTCCACAAACAACTATAGTCCCCACAACTCTCTTTCTAAGCTCCTTGAGCACCTCGCTGACTGGACGGGACAAAACGTTCAGCGGTTGTTTGAAGAGAGATTGGTGTTTGTGAATAGCACCGAGAGCCACAGCCTAACTGCTTATTTAACCGAAAGCCCTCAAATCTAAATAGCTAAGCTCATAACCTTGGTCTACTAATAGGATCTGATCTTTAGCAGTCATGTACAAACAGTTATTAACTCAGTATTATATCAATTTAAGAACATCAACAAGATTAGAGATTTCCTGATTAAACCAGACCCGGAGAAGCTCGTCCATGCCTGTCTCTCTAGCAGGGTTCATTACTGTAATGGCCTCCTAATGGGACTCCCAAAAAGACAATCAGACAGATTCAGTTGACAGATGCAGCTGCCACAGCGATCAAAAGACTAGGGTCAAAAGAAGGGAACACCACCTTACACTAAACCCTTTAAGGTATTATAACTGGTCTATAAATCACTTAATTTGATATGCTGCAGTGCTAAGAGTCAAGCAGATCAGTATTAACTAGTCAGCAAGTCACCCAATGACGAAGCACTGAGGTTAGCGCTTAGCTTTTATGCTCTTCTGTAATGGAAACTCTTGTCAGAGTATTAGAGGAGCCCGTATGCTAGATGTTTTTAAATATGTACAAAAAACATTTTGTTTTGGTGTTGTTTTGTTGTTGTTTTGTTGTTTTTATGTTGTTTTGTTATTAATAATTAACTTATTAATTCTCAGCACTACAGTGCACTTTCACATCTTCATTCTGTCCTTATTTTCGTCTTTTATCTCAGTGCTTTACATGTTTAATATGAAATCTGTTGGCCCTTAAATTCTTAATATTCCTTTTGGTGGTGGTTCATTTAGATCTCTATTTGAAATTTGTTCCATTTATATACATTGTCTGATATAAATATATTGTTAATTTGAATCTTTTATGTTAAACACTTTGAATTGCCGCTTTGTATGAAAAGTGCTGTATAAATAACTTCGCCTGTGTGTATTCTTGGACATGGTCAGCCATGGTTGCTAGGTCAATGCCCCGTAACAAGATGTTTCTTGTGTTTTGTTAAATGCAATAGGCAAGGCAGGTATGTTTATATAGCACCTTTGATACACTGTGGTCACTTAAAGTGCTTTACAAATGAGAAAATACATAAACAAAATAAAGAAATATAAAGAATAATAAAGAATATAGAATTAAAATGGGGATAAGAACTGAAAAAGTACATAAAAATATAAAAACAAACAGATATAAAACACACCAAAAACACCCCAGGAATACAGATGCACAGACAGTTTAAGTGATGACATGAAATTAAACAAAGAAAATGATTTAAGGATGCAGTGTTATTGCTAAAGCAGAGAATATCTGTCTCCCAATCCCAGAGAGGAGATCGGATTTCTACTATATCCTCTAATACTGTTTGATCTTTGAAATGAATGTTTGAATGTTTCATCTATTAACGTTGCCCTGTATGCTGTGCACGCTACAGCCCAATGAGAAATTCTTCTGTTTGCCAGGAAAAGAAGTCGTGTGTCTGTCTGTCTGTCTGTCTGTGTGTGTGGATTTATGTAAAGAACTATAAGTTCTATACAGGCCAAAAGAAGATGCGTGTTAGAAAACAGAGAGGATTTGGCAGTTGGAAGGTGCTTACCTGAAGTGAGCTTCAGACTGGGTGGAGGTTTTACAGTTACTGGAGGTACACAGGGCACTGGAAGAAGCTTTTGTGTCTGTGGGCTGTTCAGATGTAGGGGTGTTTGTGGTTGAGGGGTATGTGACTGCTCTGGAACACTTAAGAGAGGGCCATCCTGTGTTGAAGGCTGTTGAAGTCTGTGAGACAAGCTTTTTCACAGCCTTTCACAGCCAACAGGTCCGTTCCACATTAGAAATATGACAGGTCAGTTCTACATTAGAAATGCAACGGCTCACTTCCACGTTCAGAATCTGTTGGTGGAATGAGGCAAGAATGGATGATTAGTGCAGTGTTGCCCTGTGACCAGGCCTTCAGTCCGCTGAGGGTTTACTGCATAATGAGCACAACACAGTCCTGGGTGTGTGTGTGTGTGTGTGTGCCCTCATGGCATAGCCATTAGCCTGAAATGATAGCTAAGTATGATGAGATTAATTGGAATATAGGGACACATGAAGATGATAATATCCTGGAATGATGATAATCTTGGAGGGTCTGTGTGTATTGTGGTTCTGGCAGTAAATATGCACAAACACACAAAGAGCAGACAAATCATAGCTGGGATATAGAGTCCTGCAGGGATGTGTTGAGTCTGAGCAGCGAGAGGAGTCTTCATGGTATGCTATACTTTATGTACGTTTTATGCATTTCATTTCTGTGTGAAAGCTGATGTGTGAGTCATTTCATCACACCCCCTCACGCAGCCCAAGCTCCTCAGATGTAGCTCCAATTTCTGAACATCATTCATGAAGTTCAGATGTAGCTGTAATTTCTGCATGTCATACTTGAAGCTCACACGAAGCTTAAATGGCTGCATGTCATTCTTGAAGCTCAATTATAGCTCAAATTTCTGCATGACATTCTTGAAGCTCAAATGTAGCTCAAATTTCTGTATGTCATGCTCAAATGAGGCTTTAATATTTGCAATATTTTATATATATCTAACATTTTTTGCATGTCATTCTTGAAGCTCACATGTTGCTCAAATTTCTGCATGTCATTCTTGAAATTCAAACATCACTGTAGTTTCTGCCCTCCAAAGTAACTGTGAGAGAAGATTGATGGTTTCTAGGGTGGCAACACATCTCCTGTTGCAGATCTCAGCATGGACAGCTATTGGCTGACCCACAACGCTGAGTGAATTATAAGCCAATAAGAGCAAGGCAGAGAACACTCAGTGTCTACCTACGTGGAGAAACTGATTGATTGCAAAAGCACTGCCATATTAGTTCAGACACAGTGTAATTGGCTTGCGAAACATTTATTCATGAGGCAAATGTGAGCTGCTCCACGATTGTTGTAGTTTGCTAGGAGCTTCCTGAGCAGCAGAACAGTGATATTGTCAGGGTAAATGTGTGTGTGTTCATGACACACATATCTCCTCTACCATCCCTGGTATAATGAGTGTAAATAACACGTTCTGTTCTTGCACTTTGGTTACACATTGACACACAAGTGTGGACATTGCACACTTATTGCTCCCTGCTAACACACACACACACACACACACACACACACGCACAGATCCACTCATGTACGCACACACAAGCGCATGCACACACACATATATACTCTTACACACATACACACACCCTCAGACACAAACACACGCGTGCGCTCACACACACACGCGCACACACACACACACACACACACACACACACACACACACCTAAAGTAAATCCCATAAAAGAGTCTTTTATGTTCCAGCTCCATACCCACCGCGCTTTGGGAGCAGCAGGCCAAGCCAAGGACACAGAGAGAATTAGCATCTCCTCACAGGTGGACTCGGAAGATATCTCTCTCCCTCTCTCTCTCTCTCCCTTTCTCTCTCCCTCTCTCTCTCTGTCTCCCTCTCGCCCTCTCTCTCCCACTCTCTCCATTCCTCTCTCTCACCATCTCCCTCCCTTTCTATCTCTCTCCCTTCTTGCCTCTCCGTCTCCCTCTCTCTCTCCCTCTCTCTCTCCCTCCCGTCCTCTCTTTCATTCTCTCTGCCTCCCTTTCTCTCACTCCTACTCGCTCCCTTCCTCCCTTTCCCGCTCTCCCTCTCTCCCTCTCTTCCTCTCTTCCTCTCTCTCCCTTCCTCTCTCCCTCTCTCTCTCCCATCCCCCCTCCTCTATGACACTCTATAAGTGTTTTCTTTTATCTGACTCCATCAGTAGCCTAGCATTAGCAGCTTTTAGAACAAGTGTCCACCTTGGGCAGTTTGCCACAACACAGACTGTAGAGAAAAGTGCACGTGTGTGTGTGTGTGTGTGTGTGTGTGCGCGCGTGTGCATGCACGTGTGAACGCACATGTGTGTGTGATAGCTTCCAGGCCTCTGCCCTGTGTTGGCTAGTTCAATGGGCTGATCGACGGGCTGATAACCTCCGGTGCTAGAGGCAGCCCCCTCTCCCCTGCTCTCCCCAGAGCCTGGTGTGCTAACCGTGGAGAGGGGGCTGATAACCTCCGGTGCTAGAGGCAGCCCCCTCTCCCCTGCTCTCCCCAGAGCCTGGTGTGCTAACCGTGGAGGCATGGCTGACTGTGCACAGCAGTGGGCTACAGTCAGTAACTGTAGGCAAAGATGACTACATATGTTTTCTTTCAGAAAGTCAGTAAGATCATACAGTGAATGGCCGCTTTAATGGAGATACCCATCTAGTAACACATGGGACCTCATTTGGTCTTCAGAACCGCAACAATTCGTCGTGGCATAAATTCCACTAGGTGTTGAAATAATTCTGCAGGAATCTTTGCCCGTGTGGACAGGACAGCTTCTCACGGTTGCTGCAAATTGGGAAGGAGGTAGTGACATGCTCTGAACAGCCCGTTCTACCTGGTCCCAGAGATGCTCTATAGGATCGAGGTCTGGGGACCTCGGAGGCCAGGTTAGCAAGGAAAACTCACTGTCATGTTTCTGGAACCAGTCCATGACTATACGACCCATGTGGCATGTTGCACTGTCTCGCAGAAAGAGTCCCTCTGCCATAGTCCAAACAGCTGCTATGAAGGGATGCTTAGGTAAGCCCTACTGTCTAAACGTCCACACGGGTGTCAGAGGACCCAGGGTACACCACAAAAACATTCACCACACCATTACTCCACCTCCATGAGCCTGAACTGCTGACACCTGACAGGAAGCAGGAAGGGTCCAAATCCCGACCCTCCCATCAGCACTTTGCAACCGAAATCCGTATTCATCAGACCAGTTTCCGTCAGACAGCAATGAGGCTCAGACCGGTCGTCCGGCGTCACAGACTGCAACTGCTCCCTCTGTGTTCGGATACGTTAGCTGGAGCTCCAGCGCTGCATTTGCACTTTGCTTGACGGCACGCCACCTGTTTGTCAAAACGAGAGTCTCGACATCCTCCTCTGACCCTTTCTGTCGACAT
This sequence comes from Brachyhypopomus occidentalis, assembly GCA_020368025.1. NCBI lineage: Eukaryota > Metazoa > Chordata > Actinopteri > Gymnotiformes > Hypopomidae > Brachyhypopomus > Brachyhypopomus occidentalis. Next base: position 1,124,801 of record JAGXOD010000040.1, on the reverse strand, counting down.
GTGTGTTTTGTTTTTTGTTTTTGTTTTTTATCTACGTCCATGGGAACCCCTTTCGCTTTCACCCTTTCATATTTTTCCTCTGTCACACCAATCTTGATATTCTCTCCATACCGCTGCGCAGGAAGACCCCACAAGGCTCATCCAGCCCCGGTGACCCTGCCTCAGTCAGACCCAGATTGCTCGATTTTCCCATTGTAATGGGGATTCACTTTGAAGACGACCCCCGGCAAACCCGCTCGCCTGATTTTATGCAGCACTGTGGGGTCACATGTCTCATTTCCATACAGCGAGTTTCATTCAGCCGTAGTCATGAAAGAGCAGGTGTCTCTAATAAAGTGCCACTCATGACATTTATTTACAAATATTGAATAAATATGTATTGAATATATATTTACTATTTTACTCCCCCACTGAACTTAATTCCTGGCTACACTGATCTGAAGCCTGTGGGTGGGGTGAGAGTTTGTTTATTTATTTGTTTTATTTATTTGTTTGTTTGTTTTTATTATAGCACATTGCTGCATAATTTATCAGATCACCCTTGCTGTCTAATAACATGACCAGCTAATGTAGAAACAATGAACAAATGTCTTTCTGCATTACTGCGCATAAATATTTGTAAATACAAGACAAAAAAAAACATAATTGAAATTGAGCAGCAGTGATCTGCAGTCAGTTCCTGAAGGCAACGTCCAGGTAAATTGCAGGGTGACTAAGTAGATCACATGACTGCATGGATATTTGAATCCATTTTCTTCGCCAAAGACGGCATGAGAAATTACACCGTTTTTTTACAATTTTCCTGTCACTTATGGTTTTTATTTGACTGGGCAATTAAATTTCACATTAAGTAATTAATTATTTGTTAATAATTATAACACATTTTGATGATTAAACCTGTTATTACAATTAAAATGTGTAAAATACAAGCTTTGCCTATACTGGGCCTCAGGGACATCCCTCTTCAGTGTCTAGTCCCAGGGGCATCTGCTTTCCTTGCCACCACTTTGCCATATTATACATAATGCCATATTATACATATGAATATACTGTAACAAAAAAAAATCTATGAGTAAAATAGAAATACTGAAAACATATTTAGATGCAGCATGCGAAAAATGCATAATAAACAGGTATTTTTTGCAGGAAGCAAAACTGTTGACCAGTGTTGTTATTAAATTTGCCAAGATGGAGATTGAGTTTTCTTTCAGAAAGTCTGTAAGAACTTAGTAATGACTAGGGAGTCATTACAATGTGTTCATTACAATGTGTAAAATGTGTTCAGTTTTGCTCCACTGGGAGAAAAACAAACAAATAAACTCCACCTGGACTTAAGTTCAGTGGTGTAGCCAGGAATTCATCTAAATTGGGGATGAACAAATATGCAAAAATGACTTATTATAAAAATTAAACTGATAAGTCTATCACATCTATGTGTTTTCATCCCCAATTTCCATTCAATACAATATATATTTATATTTCATATATTTATTCCCCCTAATCTAGGCATATCCCAGTATCCTAGTTATGTCTCTTGGACTCAGTTACACAGTTAAGGACTCTTCTAAGGATTGTGATTATGTATAAAATATTCATACTAAATGTGTAATATGTAAATGAACTGCCGGCCGTGGTGGTTTAGAACATTGTACCTTTTGTTTTAACAGTGTTCTACAGTTAGAATCCCATTAATCTACACACCATCACACCATAACATCAAACCCTGATGTTCATCTCTCTCTCTCTCTCTCTCTCTCTCCCCCCCCCCCTCCTTCCAGCATCTCCCTCCTTTTCCACCCCTCCCCTCACTATGTGGAACTGTGACAACACCTTGCTGGAGTTGTGACATTAGATTTTCATTCAGACAGTTTCACATCACACCTCGACTCTCCCAAGGTCATTTACTGTAACACAGGATCAAATGCATTCAACACTGCATATATTAGCTTTCACTTCGGCTTGGTCTGAAAGACTCTTTTGTTGCTCTCTCTCCCACTCTTTCCTGCTTTCTCTCTCTCTCTCCCTCCTTCACACTCTCTCCTCCCCCTTCTCTCTCTCCCACTCTTTCCTGCTCTTTCTCCTCCCCCCTCTCTCTCTCTCCTTCCCTCTCTTCTCCCCGTTCTCTCTATGGCTCTCTCCCTCTCTCCTTCTCTGTCTGGCTCTGGTATCTCCACTGTGCCATTGATCTGTTCATTTTGGCCAGAGGGGGGTGAGACTTCAGAGCTGCCCCAGGCTCGTGGTCCCCGGCTGGGGGAGAGGGGTGTGGGCTTGCCTGCGTTTCTGGCATGCGGCGTCCCCTCCTGCTCCTTGCCACGGTGCTTTGGGTCGTGTGATGTTGGTCCAGCCACTCTGGCTACACTCCCAGGTTGGGCACGACCCTCTTCCTACCCTGCTGAACCACCTTCATGTCTCCTCTTCCTCTCTCCCCTCCTCACCTCCTCTCCTCCTCATCCTTCCTCTCCTTTCGACACCTCCTTACCCTTCCTCCTATCTTGTCTTCATCTCTCCTCCCCTCTACACCTCACCTCTCCTCCTCTCCCCTCCTCCTCTCCCCTCCTCTCCTTTCACCTCCTCCTCTTCCCTCCTCCCCTCCTCTCCCCTCCTTTTACCTCTTCCTCTCCCCCTCCTCTCCTCTCGCCTCCTCCTCTCTCCTCTCTTCCCACCACAGTACGCCGTAGTCCGTGCCGGGCTGCTTCGTCTCTCGCCGTGTCCCTGTGCGAGAGGGTTTGGGTGAATTTCCATTCTCCTGTTCAGAGAGGCTAGGCTGCTAATGAGCTGTAAATCCAGAGCATTGTGTGCTGCTGTTTGTTTTACCAGGTGTCTGCCTATCGGAGGCGCTGGTGCAGGTCTGGGGTGGGGCACAACTTACTGGGCTACTCGCAATACACACACGATTATCTCATACTCTCACACACACTCATAAGCACTTGCATACACACTTATACATAGACAAATGAACTCCCCCCCACACACACACACACACACACACACACACACATACTCACTCATATACACTCCCAGTCTCTCTGCGACTGCCTGTCTCTCTTGCATGACTCACTCCTTTAACTCACACGCGTTCTTGCAAACAGCCCCGGGGACGACAGCCAAACCGTCAGGAGGCAGGTGGGGTTTCTGGGGACTCCGGTAACTAAGGCGGACTCAGCGCTGCTCGTCCCCAACGCTGCTGCTTTCCTGCGAGAGTAGCACTGCCAGCGCAGCTGAGCCCAGCTACACGAACGTAACTTTAATGAACTTTTAAGAACTTTAATCTCTTTAATGAAGTCACAAGCCGAGTGTGTGTGAAAGTGCTGAAAGCACTGAATTACTGACACTGTCGACAGGAAAGCCTCATGGAGCGTACACACACTCCCGTGCTCATTCAGACCCACATTCACATTCTCGTGCATGCAAAGTCACGAAGAAAGCATTACAAACATTCTTATGTATATGTGTAAATATGAATTCACACACTGTTTTCAATGTGTAGCCCACAGAGGTGCAACATCCACATACCACACATACGTGCACACACACACACACACACACACAGAGTTGTGGCCTGTGTATTGTTCTGCTTGCAGACCCTAAGCCCTTTGGGCTCAGCTGGAAGGCTGGTAAACTTGAAAACACCCTCACCTGACAAACACTCTCAAAAAAGACCCCTCACACGCACACACACACACTTTCTGTTTCTCTCCCACTCACGTGTACCCACTCTCCTTACTCTATCACTTTCCCTCTCTCTCACTCCCTCACTCTCTCTCCATCATTCGCTCTCTGCCTAACTGGTTTAACCAGCCGTACCGTCTGGATCACCATGGTGAGTTCCTCCAATCTTCATCCAGATTAGCTAAGCCTCCATGGTCTGCTAGTCACCTTCTCAAAATGGACTCCCCCAAGGACATCTGAACAGTAAACAAAGATGAGGGAAGAAAAAAAAGGCCCACCTTAATCCTCCAATCGCACGTGTGGAGGCGGGGATCTGGGGCCACGGGGCTCGTTGATGAGATGTTAGCTTGTCACGCTAAGCGTGGCATGTCACGGTTAATGGCACAGCTGGGGAATGCCTCTTTACAAAGGTGAAGAAAACTCCTGACTAAGCAGACGCCCAAACTTCAACCTCAAAGGGATGAGTCACGTGACCCCACTGGCCTCCCCCCCCCCCCAACCCATCCCCCACTTTCTCTGCTCTCTTTAGACATCCTACTCCTAGAGTCCTATGGTGGTGTGCCTGTATACGGAGCGCTGTGTACCGTGTGAGTGCAGTGTCCTGTCGCAGGTGTTTGTGGCCTATGCGGGCGTCACAGGGAAAGGGGGGTTACCTAAGAGGCTTTCAGGTTCATATCAGAACGTAATGGAGTTTTGGACAAGGCTTCATACTGTGACAGTACCTGTGTCACACTGTGTCACACTGTGTCACACTGCATTACTGTGGTGCCAGGTGTGTATGCGAATGAACAAAACTCCTAGGTTTACACGATAATTACAGGAGAAATTAGTCTCACTGCAAAACATGTGCAGATATGCGATTACATGTACATACATAATATATTACATTTCAATAAAAGTTTAATATATAGATACATGTATATCTTCTTTCATATGTATCTATGCTCCCACACTGTCAAATCAACTAACGTTAGCTACTTAGCTAATGATTAACTAGTTAAGTTACTTAACTAGTCAGCTAACCACAGTTAACATTAGGTAGCTACAGAAGAAGTCCATTACCCTTGCCTGACAGTGTTAAGGTGGAATATTTTGAAGCATTTCCAGAGTAATAGAATTTTACTCCACTAATTTGTTGGTCAAGACAGAGAGTCTGAAAAACGAGACAAAGTTGACAAAAGATTCTGGGGTTTTTGAGAAGACAATCGAGACTTGTCTGAAACATATACATATATATAGAGAAGGGAGTGTTGAGGGCATGGCTCAGTCAGATGGGCGGCATGGTAACCATGTTCCACGGCAGGACAAGGCCCTGTATGGCATGTACCTCTGACACAAGGAGAGCACAGAGACACTGATCACTGCACCGTAAGGCTAATGGATGCAGGGGTGTCTCAGCAGACGGGACCCAAGTCTCAAGACTCATCAGCAGGACACACCCAGGTCCAAATTGGAGAGACCAATAGAGGGTGGAGGAGAGCAGCAAGGCTAATGTCCTGCGGGACATCCGGATCCAGACAGAGAGACAAGCGACTGCACTCCAGTCACACGCTGAGATGGGAAATAAGACGCAGAGACGGCAGAGACGGCAGCAGGCGTCGTCCCAAGTAATGAAAACGTCCGATGGAAGGAATATTAGAAAAAAAAACTAGAGACCGAAAGATGAAGTAGAGAGGACATGGAAGGTCAACGCCGAGGTTGCCCGGTAGTGACGGGGCACCTGTGACTGTGATCCCTATGCAAGAGGAATGATGACATCAGTGTCCGTCCAGTCCTAGGAAAAGGGCAAAATGCGGTCATATTAGAATTTAGAGGAGTTGGAAACTGGAGTCTGTGCGTTTTAAATATGCTATACATCACAGTGCTATCTGTATGTATATATTCTTTCTTATGTATAAGAAAGAAAGTGCATTTGGTGTTTGGTATATAAGTGTGTGTGAGCTAGTGGGCAAGTTAGAGGAGGTGAGAGGGAAACACAGAAAAGGTAAAGGGTGTGTGTGTGTGAGACACACTCCCAGAAACACACATACACACACATGCGTGCACATAATTTGTCTCCTCCTCTCCTTTTCTGTCGAGCACTCATCAGGAGTGATTAGCCAGGCGTTGGTTCAGGATGGGGGTTGTGGTGTAGAAGTGGAGGTTCAGCCAATCACACCCAGATCTGCCAAGCTCCAGGGATTTGGGGCGAGAAAAAAACGAAATGATGGCTTTGACTCTTTTGAAGCACCGTGCTTGTGAGAGAACGGGAGGGAGAGAGGGAGGTATTGTGGTGTATATAAAAGGCAGTCTGTGTATGTGTGTGCATATGAGAAAGAGAGAGAGAGAGAGAACTGTGTCAGTCGGGTAGATTAAAAGGTCTTGGCCCATGTTCGTGTGTGTGTGTGTTTGTGTACGTGTGTGTGTGTGTGTGTGTGTGTGTGTATGTGGTTAGGACATACTTATCCCCCTTTTCCTTCTCTCTGTATCTCTTGTTCTCTGCCTGTGTGTTTGTAAAACTCCACTGACTCCAGAGGACATCACTGCTCTGTGCACAGAGCTCTCTTCCGTGAAATATGCTTGTTCTTCACACACGCGTGTGCTGCAGTGCATTCTGGGATAAAAAATGGGCACTGATTGACATGTCAGCACTTCCTGGCTGGCGATTTATGCAAACAGGATGGCTGTCCCTTTAAAACGTCGCCCTCTCCCACACAAGGTCGTAATTTAACTTCCTTTTTTGTTTACTTTGCCCTGATAGCATAGCTGGTAATTTATTGTGTAGTTTTAATTAAATGGATTGAAAGGAGCTTAAGTGTCTGAGGTTTTTAAGACAAGCTGTTTTTTAGGAAGCACAAGGTTATCTGAATTCTCGCACTCAAGACACAGCACAGAATGGATATAAAGCACATCCATAAAGAGGAACAATCTCTAAACTTTGGCTGTGTGGGTGGAATTAAATTGTTATACAAATGTGACAGTCTTAGACTCTGGCATACATAAACACGAACGGTCACACACATGCAAAGAGAAGAAGAGATTTGCTAGAAATGCTAATCTTTCTCATTAAGAGCATGTTATAGCTATGTGGGCTGTTCAGTGAGACCAGTGAAAAGACTTTGAGCAGCAGTTCCTTTAGCTGATGTGTAGCCCATTGTAGTACTGTATCTGTGGCACTGTGGAAATGGTATTGTAGCTGTGATATAGCTGTCTGTGGTACTGTAGCTGTGATGTAACTTGCTGTGGTACTGGAGAAATGGTACCTTAATTGTAATGTAGCCCACTGGCTGTGGTATTGTAGTACTGTGGTATTGTGGCTGTAATACTGTAACTGCTGTGTACTGTATCTGTAACCTAGCTGTGGTGTAGATTGTTGTGGTACTGAAGCTGTGGTACTGTTGTAGCAGTTCTGTAGTTTTGGTGTATCCTGCTATATTTCTGTTGTCAAACTGCTGCTGTAGTGAAGCTGTCTGTGGTCCTGCAGCTGTGGTGTAGCCCACTGTTATTGCAGCTGTGGTGTAGATGTGTAGTTGTGTGGTGTAATCGTGTTGTTTTGGTGTAACCTGCTGTGGTGTAACCAGCTACCGCACTGGAGCTGTGCTGTTGCCAGCTGTGGTAATGTAGCTGTGGTACTGTAGTTTTGGTCTTGCTTGCTGTGGTACTGTTGTTGTAGTAGTGGTACTGTGGTGTTGGTGTAGGCAGCTGTGATGCTGTAGCTGTAGTATCTCCTGCTACAGTACTTTAGCTGTATAGTTTTGTAACTTTGCTCCTATAACTGTGGTGAAGCTCCTTGTGGTGCTGTAGCTGTGGTGAAGCACACTGCAGTACTCTAACTGTAGTGAAGCTCCATGCAGTAGTATAACTGACACTGCAGCTGTAGTGTAGCCTGCTGTAGTACAGTAGCTTTGGTAATGTAATTGTAGTGAAGCTCTCTGTAGTAGTAACTGCAGTACCAGAGGTGTGGTGTAGCCCAGTGCAGTCTGTGTCTGCATCCCAATCTGCTACGGCTGCTGTAGCATACCTACACTCCTGAAGACCATAATAACAGGCAGGTGTGTTAGATTAAGGTTGGAACTTCTCTCCACACACTGATAGATGTCCACTAGCAGGAATGGGAATAAATCATTTGTACAATGCCTACGATGATTTATGGCTGTATTCAGTATCTACCCCTCAAGACGTCTATACAGCGCACGGGCTTCAGGAATGGTGAACACGTGAATTGTTTGCGATCCTTTTTCTTCTCGTCTCCCATTAGTCGGAGCTCCCTGGCGTCTTTCATCAAGGCTTGTTTGCAGTGCGTGATCCTCCCCCCGCGGGTTTCTAATGCGGCCTGACGTGAGAGCTGAGCAGTCACTGGGAGACTCCAGCTGATGCTCGTGCACTTCAGGCACATGCTCACATCTGCACCGACTGTCTGCAGGTTTGCACACACGGACCTCCTGGGATACCTGGCAGATGTGGGGGTGGAGGGGGAGGCAGAGTACGGGAGGAGACAGAGGAAAAGAGAGGGGGAGAGAGAGAGAGAAAGGGAGAGAGGGAGGGAGACGGAGGGAGAGTGAGATAGAGGGAGCGGGACGGCCATAAGTGCAGCCAGACGGGCTCTGTTGACTAACTTTGCAGCTTTGTTGCTCCTGTGGGTTTTTATGGGTGGGCAGAGATGCCCCTTATCTGAGAGACACACCCCTGATCTTAGACACATCCTTTCAAAGAGGTGTGCTGATCTCAGAGAGAGACATCGCTGATCACAAAGAGAGTCTCCGAGAGAGACACCCAGACATGCCCTAGCTGGCCAAGACAGGACCTTCCCAATAATGTAGGAGGTTTAGAAGTCATTGCTCCTCTGGGCTGTGGGTACAGACCAAACCAGGCCGGAAGTAGACCAGTTCTTCTGTCTCTGTGGGCTGACGTGCAAGGGAACAGCAAGGCTCTGCAAAAGTAACGTAGCACAACTATCACTGGAACATAAACCAGAGGATCATTTCAGCACACTCTGCTCTCTCTGACAGTTAATCCTTTGGGTACATTTAGGACAAATACTGTGTCAGTGCTCCCTCTTTCCTCTCTCTCTCTCCCCCCCCCCCCCCCCCCCCCCCTCCCTCCCCTTCTCTCTCTCTCTGTCTCTCCCTCCAGCAAACTCCAACAGCTCTCTGAGCGCTCGCTCTCCACTCTGCTGGTTGATCTAATTTTGCAACAGCCTGAACAGTGGTCCCTATTAAACAGAGAGAGAGAAAGAGAGAGAGAGAGAGATGGGGTGGGGCTGTGGGGGGTTAAAGAAAGCCAATTATTTTCGTTCTTTCCCTATCATCTGCAGTGCGAGAGCCCCGTGCTTTACTCTGGGCTGTTCAGAAGAAAGAGATGGAAGACGGGTCTGGGCTGGAGATTAGGAACAAATAATGCTGCGCTATTTGTTAGTAAGCAGAACTCCCAGGATGCAGCGCTCCTTATTGCTCTGCCCATATGCGGTGCATTAGGACGCGGAGTGGCTGTGCGAGTTAAAGCCGTTGTGATCATAGTTAAGCACATTGTGGAGATGGGAGAGCTCCCCGCAGGCTCCTCGGTGTGAGTTTTAATCATAGCGGCCAACTGTTCTAAATCGTGATCACTGGACGGAATGTTGAATTATTGTGATTTTAATTTCCCAGGACTCCGTGCGAGGCCACCCACAGGGTGACTGGGGTAATGAGCCTGAGGACTCTGCTGGAGGCAGATGTTTCGGCGAAGCGCGCTAGTTAGGGTGCTGGTTAGCACGTTAGTTAGCATGTTGGTCGGTGTGCTAATTAACCTTGCTGATGGCGTTCTGGACATGCGGCTTTTTGTTGCGCAAGCTGCTTTGTTAGTTAGCGTACTGGTTAGCATGCTGGTTAACGTACTGGTTGAAGCGCTGGTTAGCGTACCGCCTAGCATGCTAGTTAGCGTGTTGATTAGCATGCTCTGTGGGGCAGGGTGGAGTGGCTTCCTCAGTGGAGACGGGAGCAGAGGACAGCAGTGTTGTGTTTGCGAGTGCCAACAGGGCACAGTGCCAGGTTCTCTGGGCGCTGCAACACACGCCTTCGCCCGGGTGTCTACCTGCCATCTAATCTTCTACAGCTGTGCGTGAAGCGCACACACACAAACACACACACACAGAGTGTTATTACTGTGCATTTCACCCCCTGCAGTGGGGCCGCGCACATACCGCACACACTCTGAGCGGGTATGAGTGTCAGAACCACATTCTGGGCTGCTGAGCAATATGTGGGATGCAAACAGCGACGAATCGGAAGCTCTGTTTCCAGACCAGCCCAGGTACCGATCAGTGCTGGCCGGATGTTTTGGGGGAGGGCCCAGTCTGGCCCGCGGTGAAACCTGCGCGTAGGAAAACGCCTCCTCCGCTGCTGGACCCAATAAATCTGTAACCAGCCCAGCATCCACTATCATGTCAGCGTTAATGCCATGTTGAAGGGTCCGTCTGTCTGCAGAGCGGTCCTGTGGACCAGAACAGTTAGGGGTAAGGGCGTCTGTCTGAAGGGCAAGCGTCTGTAAACGTGCACTTCGGAAATCGCCTGTGAGATTACCTAATGCACTGGCCAGCGAGAACAGGCGAGGATCCCAGTTAGAAGCGAGGTGTGTTGGAGTTGTGCTTGTGACTACATCTTTGCTGTGTACCCGCTCACACTGTGACATCGTGTCAGCACTGGTGATGCTGGCTCCCACAACTCCTGCCTGACTCCTGCTTGCAATTAATGCGGCGTGGAGATGATTCCCGAGCGTAGCGTCAGAGTGGCATGGTTAACGGGTGAAATATGGCGGTTAGGGAAATTTCATAAAACTGCTTCCGAAAATGAATACATAAAGCCTTTCTAAGGACCTTGTTGTTTTGATGATATGCTGATATGGTAGACTGAACTGCTGCAGACTCATCTTTTTCTCTCTCTCTCTTTGTGTCTCTTCTTCTTTCTCCCTCTCCCTTCCTCTCTCCCTTTTTCTTCTTTTCCTATATATCTCTCCCTCCTCCACTCTCTCCCTCTGAGACATACAAGCTATTAGGATTTGTATTGATCCCACATTTCTTGTCCAAAAAAAATGTATGCAACTCTCCCTCTCTTTCCCTCTCCTCTCTCTCTCTCTTTCTCTCCCCGCGCTCTCTCTCTCCCTTTCTCTCTAGTCAAATCAAGATGGCTTTATTGGCATGACTGTGTGAATCACAATATTGCCAAAGCACTGGAAGTTCAGTTTCAGAAAATTAATATACTTTAACATATTCAAATCTCTCTCCCTCTCTCTCTCTCTCTCCTTGATTTGCTGGGGCGAGCGTGGCGTGAGTGGGCTTGTGTGTGTTTGGAGCAGAGCTGCTCATTTGAATGTAATCCTCTTCTCTACAACATCTCTGGTGGTTTTCAGATCTGCCCATGTGTCTTCCTGGCTTTTAGCTTCCACTTCAACTACCGGGGCTGCCAGCACTGTCCATCACACCCCACAACAGTACCCTGCCCCACCCCCACCACACCCCACACCCCACAACACCGTCCACTACCCCACCAAACCTCTCAATACCACCCACCACACCCACTCCTTTCTACCACTTTCTTTCCCCTCTCTCTCCCTTGCTCTCTCTCTCCCCCTCCCCCTCTCTCTCTGGGACTAGACGGGTAGCTGTAGGATGGCAGAGGAGATAAGAGAATCTGCAGAGCGGGTGCTGACAATCGCATTAGGCCACGGCTGCCCAGGCCAAGGGTCTGGATTAAACCGAATTGCAGGCGTCTGGCTGTTAATGACATTCGTTTTTTCGACTGAGAACGGCCTCTGGAGCCCATCGGTAGTCAAACCCTGCAGAGCGGTGGAGGTCACTACGAGAGCGGGAGTCTGACCCCTGCTCTCAGACGCCACCCCGCTGGCCCCCTCCCACCTGCGTGAACGTGATGCCTCCTCAGACACAACTGCACAATATATCGGCTCATTACCCAACTCTCCCTGGGCTCAGCCCAGTGTAGCAAAAACAAACGTGTCGTGAACCATGAAAAACCGTGCAGAAATACACTCACAGATAATAAGTAAGGAGAGTTTCCTGGCAGGGCCACCAGCTCTTGTCCTTTTTTTGCCAACTTATTTTTCATTAGGGCTGATCTAGGAACAGTGATCAGCTTCAGAGTGTGGGTGCATATAAAACCAGGAGGCCATTAATGGCTGAGTGGCTCAACGGCACAAAGGGTTCTTGGTGGGTTCGGCCTTCCACTGAAGTATAGGCGGGGAGCAGGGGAGGGTGGGGTTTGTGCAGGAGTAGGTGGAGTTTGTGCAGGGGTGGGTCTGATGTGGGTGGAGTTTGTGCAGGGGTCAATGGGGATTGGGGGTTGGTGTGGGGGTTGTGCTACACCCTGGTCTCATTTTGGACTACCGTGTGGAACATTTGAGACTGTGAAGTCAACATATGTGACATCTTAGTGCTGTGAGGAATGCACAAGTTTTACTTTAGTTATTAGGTTATTTCATTACCAAAGAGAGAGACTACCTCTAAACAAAACTGATGTGTTTCATTAATTGGGGTGAATTAACAGACTACAGCCTGTTACAGGCACAAGTTAGCTGATAGGAAGTAAATCCTTCCTTATTTAGAAACAGCAGGCTTGCCAGCAGTCTCTAAGCATGGATGTAACCCCTGGATATCATCCTTTCCATGAAGGACATGCTTGAGCCCCGCCCCACAGTGAAGGAAATCTCCACACCACACTGTAGCCTTCTGTAGTCGGACAGTACTTAACAGTACTTCGGCATTTCCATGTTGAGAGGAAAGGAGGAGACACGATTACTGTGGGGTCACACAGCATCCCACTCTTTGTGAGTGAGACAGCATTTATGCTTCATGGGACTGCGGGGACCTCTGGTGGCCTGGAGCAGAACTACACCCATCCAGAGCTTCCCGGCTTCCAGGCCTTTCCACAGACGCCTGCAGTGATGCAGGTTTGGGAACAACGCTCATTTAACCTGGAGCGAGTCCTGCTGAGGGAGGCATGGAAGAGAACCGTGCGCAGTTGTCGCTCTTGACGGCACAGGTGGAGCTGCCTGGCAGGTGCACGGTACCGGGGGGTTGCTCTGCATATCAGCGCGATAGGGAGGACGCAGACGGTGGGGAGATGCGACAGGACCCTGAATAAGAATGAATGTGCGGCATGTTCAGGCGTCGCGGGATGGCTGTCCTGTGGGTGCGGGTGCACGCGCAAGACACTGCTGCTGCTGCTAGACTGTATGCACCTCACTAGGGGAATACCAAATGCACATCTCGTAGCAGAGCACCCCACACATGCCCTGTCAGAGAGAGCTGTCCCCAGGGAGAGTGAGCGTGTGAGCTGTGTCCTACATGCTAATGCTAATGCTAATCCCAGCAGAGGGTCGTAAAAAAAAAAAAGCACATGATGAACAGGAAGATGAGCCGCACAGTCCATGGCTCCTCCCCTGGGCAGGGCAGATTTGAACTGACGGTTTGCTCTACTCTACATGTTAATGTATCTTTGCTTCTTTCTCACTCCCTCTATTCAGTTATTTCTCTGTTTCCTTCTGTCTCTTTATCTCTGTCATCTTTCTCTCTCTCTCTCTCTCTCTCTCTCTCTCTCTCTTCTCTTGCTCTATTCAGTGTATTTTTATTAACCCAGTCCCACTTTCTGGACATCAGGCTTACGAAACCTCCATTGTAGCTCCATCGGTCATCGGTGAGAGAGCAGAATAACAACTGATCTCAATGTGCAAAGGCTCAGTGTGCCTGCTTCTGCCCTTACACTGAGGCTGAACGATGACTGATCCCAGCACAGTGACTGAGTACCTGATCCAATTCCTACACTGAGACAGGCTAATGGGAGACTGACCTGAGAGCAGTCTATGTATAAAGGTTAGGTCATTGCTAATCGGGAAAGGCTATAATGAGCAATTTCGAGCTCTGCTGCCTTTAACACTTGAAGGGGAGGGAACTTGTAATATGTGGGGTCAATATGTGTGCGCGTGTGCGTCTTTATGTTTGTGTGCACACACGTGTGTGTGTTCATGTGTCCAAGAATGTGCAGCTATGCCCCCTCTGTGTGTGCTTGTGTGCATGTGTGTGTGTGTGTGTTTGTGTATCTTGCAATTTGCTTTCCTTCTGTTTTTGAATCTTGCAGTGCTGCTGCAGTAGTGGTTTATTTAAAGCACATATGTCCCATGGACAGCAAAACAGCTGCACACGCACACACACACACACACACACACTCACACCCCAGCTGCCTGATGCATTTTGCGTTGCGGATTGGGTCAGAGGTGAGCGATGGTGCTGTTTTCCGCGTGAGCTTCACCACATTAGCGTTGACCCCAGCAGACACCAGGAAGCCTTCCAGTGCAGATTATCCCCCTTCTGGCCCCCATCAGGAAGCTTTGATGTGGATCACTGTGCACTGCCTCTCACTGTGCACTGCTGCTCAGCATGTACTGCTGCTCCCAGTGCTCTGTTTCTTAGCGTGCACTGTTTCTTAGTGTGCACTGTTTCTTAGCGTGCACTGCTTCTTAGCGTGCACTGTTTCTTAGCGTGCACTGTTTCTTAGCGTGCACTGCTTCTTAGCGTGCACTGCTTGTTAGCGTGCACTGCTTGTTAGCGTGCACTGCTTTTTCCCGTGCATTGCCACACAGGGTGCACTGTCCTTCAGTCGCTCTCGGTTGGCCATGTGTGCTTTGGTTCAGGCTGCACCTCTTGCATAAAGTTCTGTGAAATCGGTAATTAGTTTTGCTAGTGGGGCTTAAATGTGGCCACTCTGAAAAGGTGTCTAACACAAATAGCAATACATGCTGTTAAGGGAAAGATGACTCCACGTACCAGTTTGAATTAACAGCTGAAGTGGTAGAGAGTTAGTGAGGGACTGGGACTGGGGTACTGCTGCATGAAACTGCACTTGGACCTCATGCAGTTGGGTGTTAATTAGGTCTGCTGCTAGGTGGTAATCAGGGTCAGGAGCTGCGGTTATGTGTTAATCAGGGCCAAGAGGTGCAGTTAAGTGTTAATCGCGGTTATGAGGTACTGTTATGTGTTAATCAGGGTCGTGGGCTACTGTTAAGTGTTAAGATCATGGGTTCTGTTAGATGTTAATCAGGCTGTGATCTACTCTTAGGCGTAATTAAGGGTCATGAGCTACTGTTAGGTGTTAATCAGAGCTGTGAGCTACTGTTAGGTGCTAATCAGAGCTGTGAGCTACTGTTAGGTGTTTATCAGAGCCACTGTTCTTACGTGAAAGTAAACATCACCACAACCCATGATTTTCTGTTCACACACAAGCACGGATCTCCTACACCCCCAATACAGTTGCAGTGGGCATCTGAGCTGCCAGTAGTGAGTAGTCAGTCAGTAGTGGTGTGTGACATGACCCTGTGCTCTTCCTCCCCACAGGCAGCTCCGTGAATCTCACGTGCCGAGCCTTCTTTGGCTACAGCGGTGACGCCAGCCCGCTCATCTACTGGATGAAGGGCGAGAAGTTCATCGAGGACCTTGACGAGAGCCACGTGCGAGAGAGCGAGATCAAGTGAGGGCATTTTCTCTTCTCCGACATGGCCATGTCGTTGTTTCGCCAAAGCAATGTGACGGGCCACCTGTAGGCCACATCGGTCCACATGTGTCAAAGTGTTCACATAAACTAGACCACCCACTAACACTGACATCAAATAGAACACCCAGTAACACAGGGACACCCAATAGAACATCCACTAACACTGTGACACCCAATAGAACACCCACGAACACTGTGACACCCAATTGAACACCCACTAACACTGTGACACCCAATAGAACACCCAACACTGTGACACCCAATAGAACACCCACTAACACTGTGACACCCAATAGAACATCCACTAACACTGTAACACCCAATAGAACACCCACTAACACTGTGACACCCAATAGAACATCCACTAACACTATGACACCCAATAGAAGACCCAGTAACACTGTGACACCCAATAGAACATCCACTAACACTGTGACACCCAATAGAACACCTAGTAACACTGTGACACCCAATAGAACACCCACTAACACTGTGACACCCAAAAGAACCCCCAGTAACACTGAGACACCCAATAGAACACCCAGTAACACTGTGACACCCAATAGAACACCCACTAACACTATGACACCCAATAGAACACCCACTAACACTGTGACACCCAATAGAACACCCACTAACACTATGACACCCAATAGAACATCCACTAACACTGTGACACCCAATAGAACACCCACTAACACTGTGACACCCAATAGAACACCCACTAACACTGTGACACCCAATAGAACACCCACTAACACTGTGACACCCAATAGAACACCCACTAACACTATAACACTGACACCCAATAGAACACCCACTAACACTGTGACACCCAATAGAACACCCAGTAACACTGTGACACCCAATAGAAGACCCAGTAACACTGTGACACCCAATAGAACATCCACTGTGACACCCAATAGAACACCCACTAACACTGTGACACCCAATAGAACACCCACTAACACTGTGACACCCAATAGAACACCCACTAACACTGTGACACCCAATAACACTGTGACACCCCACTAACACTAGACACCCATAGAACACCCACTAACACTGTGACACCCAATAGAACACCCAATAGAACACCCAGTAACACTGTGACACCCAATAGAACTAACACTGTGACACCCAATAGAACACCCACTAACACTGTGACACCCAATAGAACATCCACTAACACTGTGACACCCAATAGAACACCCACTAACACTGTGACACCCAATAGAACATCCACTAACACTGTGACACCCAATAGACACCCAACAGAACCCACATCCACTAACACTGTGACACCCAATAGAACACCCACTAACACTACACCCAAACACTAGACCCACTAACACTGACACCCAATAGAACACCCACTAACACTGTGACACCCAATAGAACATCCACTAACACTGTGACACCCAATAGACACCCAAGAACATCCTCTAACACTGTGACACCCAATAGAACACCCACTAACACTGTGACACCCAATAGAACATCCACTAACACTGTGACACCCAATAGAACATCCACTAACACTATGACACCCAATAGAACACCCACTAACACTGTGACACCCAATAGAACATCCACTAACACTGTGACACCCAATAGAACACCCACTAACACTGTGACACCCAATAGAACACCCACTAACACTGTGACACCCAATAGAACACCCACTAACACTGTGACACCCAATAGAACACCCAGTAACACTGTGACACCCAATAGAACATCCACTAACACTGACACCCAATAGAACACCAAGTAACACTGTGACACCCAATAGAACATCCACTAACACTGTGACACCCAATAGAACATCCACTAACACTGTGACACCCAATAGAACATCCAAGAACATCCACTAACACCACCCAATAGAACACCCACTAACACTGACACCCAATAGAACATCCACTAGAAACACTGACACCCAATAGAACACCCACTAACACTGTGACACCCAATAGAACATCCACTAACACTGTGACACCCAATAGAACATCCACTAACACTGTGACACCCAATAGAACATCCACTAACACTGTGACACCCAATAGAACATCCACTAACACTGTGACACCCAATAGAACACCCACTAACACTGTGACCACTTATACTGTGACACCCAATAGAACACCCACTAACACTGTGACACCCAATAGAACATCCACTAACACTGTGACACCCAATAGAACACCCACTAACACTGTGACACCCAATAGAACATCCACTAACACTGTGACACCCAATAGAACACCCACTAATACTGTGACACCCAATAGAACACCCACTAACACTGTGGCACACACCATCACTGACACTGTGATGCACTAACAGTGTAGCAGTGTAACACTGCCTTTACAGCAAGCAGTTCAGTAGCCCATGCATGTTTAAATGTATTGCATGGGGACCAGTGACTGTAATTTGGTTTTTCCACCAGTAATAAAAAAGATGATTTTTTTTTTCTACAAGGAACAAAACGTTATAAATATTACTAGCATTCCAGAACACTTTTGCAGGGTGGTGTTCAGAAATGTAGATGGCATTGCATAATTCATTGTTAGGCAGCCTGTGTGGCTCTGTTCTGGGTCTACCAGTGGTCAAGGGGTCATTAGTGAAGGCACAAGCGATCCAGTGCTTTTCATGAGGCGACACAGCTGCACAGTGGCCATTACTAAATGCATGAGGCAGAAACCCATTGGATGGATAATTTATGAGCGTCAGTGGTACACTGCGGTTCCATAAACCAGCACATTAGATGTGGTGCGATCAGAGAAAATCCACAACTTCGGCTCTGGCTTGTGTGTTTGTTTCTCCGTCTCTGAATTAGTGATCGGTTAGTTCGGTTAGTTCAGCGTACGTAGACACCGTGTTCTTATGTAAATGCTTTTTCCGCTGCACGATGAAGCCGTGGGGAGATCATTTCTGACGTTTAACAAGCAGAACGTGATGTGACAAACATTTTTGTGGTGGTCGTGCCAATATCCCCTTTCCCTGCTGGGGTTGAGGCCAGATTTACTGAGCGACGGCTTACAGGAGCCAATCAGAGATTCCTGCTTGTCTCCTGATCGTTATCAATGTTTTATCCTGCTGATTAATAATGCAGGGTGGGCATGCAGTCTTTATCACAGCGTGATATCACTGAAGACACACAGTTCTGACAGGTTCAAATGCCTAGGGTCAGGAACCAAGCTGTGGTCATTCCAGAGCCTGATGAAATGCAGATGGAATTTTAGGCTCATTCTAGAACATTTTAGGCTCATTCTAGAACTCTGGCTTGATGTAAAGACCTCTTGAATCTGACCACAGATCAGTCCATTAACTCTGTGGTCAGTAGTGTCTATTTACTCTGCAGTGTGTCACACTTGTTACTTTAAGTAACATGGCAGGTTATGTGATTTGTGACAACATCAAATAGTCTAGAGCCCTTTTATCTCCTCAGCTATGATTAGCAAACCCGTTTGCAAATGACAGCACTTCTGGCAAATCACCATTAACACAGTATACTGTCAACCATCAACACCATTTCTTCAGCTTATTGTAAATTTGTACACACTGTACAATGCAACCCAATAACTAGCCCCCCCCCCCCCACCACACACACACAGTTGTGAGCAGACCAGCAGGGTGCATGGCATTGAATGGTCCTCAGCAGAAACAGTTCAATCTACAATTCATATTACATCTATTCGTGTTGAATAGGTTTTGTGTTTAACATTCACAACCGAGAAATCTGTCAAGCATTAGAGGAACAAGAAAAGCACCTTTACTGAATGTCATCAATACAATTCAGAACTAGACAGAGGCTCTGGAGGGAAAAAAAGATATCTTGGCTATGATATGTCTCACCATCTCCTGGTGCACTGGGTCTGATCCATCTCACCATCTCCTGGTATCTGTCTGTCTTCATTAGCCATCTCAGCATCTCCTGGTATCTGTCTGTCTTTATGATTACTCAGCACCTAATGTCCCATTTCGGCAGTACAGGAAATGGTGCGACTTTCATGACTCTGGGCTGCAGTGAGCAGTGGGGAAGAGGTGGTCTTTAGATAGCATCTGCTCTCTCTGATGCTATGCTTGAGCCAGTAATTAAAAAGAACATAGACAAAACTTTATTTTAATATCCTTTGCTATGTTTTTGTTCAGTTATGGTATACTTACTATATGATTAACTATGCACACATGCATGCACACAAACACACACACATACACACACACACCACCCCCTCCCACATACACATTGTTCCTGACGTTCAGAAAATGAAAGCTAATGCAAAGGTTAACACCAACACAGGGTCAGACAGGCAGCGAGAAGACAGAGAAAATGAGTCGTTCAATGGCGTGACATTTAAGAAACATATCTCTGTTAGGCCAGCAAGGCTTAGGGCAACGGAGCGGCAACCTTACCCACAGGCCCCGGGGAAAATCCAACCAATTATAGACCAGAGAAAGGACGATTGAGGGCAGGGGGAGGGGTGTGGAAGAGAGAGAAGATGGCAAGAAAGGGTAGAGAAGAGAGGGAATGGAGAGAGAAAAAAGGGAGGAAAACAGGAAGAAGGGAAAGAGAGAGAGGTATAAGCAGTAGGAGGGAGGGAGGGAGGGAGAGGAAGAGGCATGAGAGCAAGAGAGACGGAGAGAGGGAGGGAGGGAGAGGGGAGAAAGGTACTGGAATGGCTGAGGAAGAGTTGATTGAGGTAGAGTGCATTTTTATGTTGACTGACAGGTTGACAGATTGGCTATATTTGGGAAAAGACAGGTGTGTGTGTGTGTGCGTGTGTCCATGTGCATGTGTGTGTGTTGCAGAGTGAACAGCATTCATCAAACTCCCTCCACCTTCTACTACTGGAATTTTTAGATTCCATAGCCTCCAGGACCCTTTCTGGTTTATCAGCACACCCCAACCCGTCTCTGAGCCCAGTGGACGATGTCTGTCCCCCTTCCCCGACACCGTCTGCCTGGGTAGCGTCTGCAGCTGGGGGTTACAGCCCTGTGCCCAGCTGGACACCAGATGTCGCGGTTACAGTTACGCTCGGTTACGCTCCTGTCACTCAGACGCCACTGAAGCCCCGCCTCCAGCTCCCGAACTCTCCTCCGCCCTCATTAGTTCTCCTCCTTTCGCCTTTATTCTTGCTCCTTCTTTTCCTATTGTTTCTCCTGTTGTCCTCCGTTCATTCTCCTCTGTTCTTCTCCGTTCTCTCCTCCTTTGATTTTCCACTGTCCCCCTCTTTCTCCATTCATGAAGCCACTTCTCAGACATCGAAAACTCAGTTGATACTGTTTGATGCACGTTTGTGTGTGTGTGTGTTTCTTATGGAAGCCTGAACTGAAGAGACAATATCCATGATGTGGAATATCTTGATTTATAGTTGTAGGGTTCTTCTCTATATGAAACTTGGTGGTTTCTATGGTGCGTGTATGTCTCTCTCCCTCTCTCTGTCTCTCTCTTTGTCTCTGTCTCTCTCTAACAGTTACAAAACAACACGCAACACACCAGAAAAAAAACCACACACAAACAGCACAACGCAGCACAACATAGAACATTTGCTACTCTGCACGTAGATGAATTCAGGTCATTTTTTGTCAGATTTTGTGTTTGGTTTTCACTGTGGTTTGGTGTGTTACTGTGTTTGTGTCTTTCTGCATGTGTGTGTATGTGTGAGAGAGAAACAATTAGGAGGAACATGACAGTAAAAGGCCCCAGAACAGTGTAACACCCACTGTCTCTCAGGACTAATGCTGTCACTCTAAGACAGGTGTCACAGCCAACTGAAGCAAAGCTCCACCTCTTCCTTACAACTCCACCCCCCACTCCCCTTACCCCCACCACCTAGCCCACATAGAGCTGAAAAACTTCACTCTTGAACCACTCAGGTCAGTGCGGTCCCTGCGCCTCCTCTATAATAGATTAGGGTTTTATGAAGAGAGGCTGATCCTGGGTCAGCACAAACAGTCATGACCAGCAGCAGACCCTGACAAGCGGCTCCACATTTCAGCCATTATTAGTGCTCCTGCCACAACAGGAACGGCGTAATGGGTCTGATTTAGTCCCAGCGCGCCCGTAGCAGTGGCGTCGGTGATTAATCGTTATTAAACGGAGTGGAGTGTCCTCTGGGGACGCAGCCGTACGATTCCGCGGCTCCCTGACACTTAACTGTCCTGCGTTATTAGCACCCCACACCATATCAGGAGCTTTGGTGACAGCAAAAATGCCAGCAAACAGAACCTAATGTGATGGAGAGGAGGAGCGAGGGAGAGAGAGACACAGGGAGAGGGATGGATAGAGACACAGGGAGAGGAAGAGAGAGAGACACAGGGAGAGGGAGGGAGACACAGGGAGAGGGAGAGACAGGGAGAGGGAGGGAGAGAGACACAGGGAGAGGGGAGAGGAAGGGTGAGAAGGAGCGACAGGAGGAGATAGGAAGCAGTAGAAGGAGAGAGAGTGAGATATTGGGAGACAGAATAACAGAGAGAAGCTTCTTTCACTTTATAGAATACTGTTTTTCTCGTTCCCTAACCAGACTTGGTTTCCATAGTAACAGTTAAGAAAAGCAAGTCTTTTTTTTTTTTCACCTCCAAACCTCATTACCGAGTAATCCTCCACACTGCAGGAAAAGGCTGTGCTATCTCTGTACTGATCGTTAGGCCGTACGCCGTGGTCTTCTGTTCAAGTGTCTTGGCGATATTCTCACCCATTTACAGGTTTGGGAGTAATCGCTGGACTTCATGGGTGTTGGCGTCGCCCATGTCGTATTGTCTGGACCACGGCGGCACGTTTATCTCTGCACGCCACGCTGCATATATTCCCTCTCCTGCAGCCCAACGCCATTGTACAATAAGCAGGTTCATTAGCTAAAGCATTTACCCTTTGAAGTGGACAGTTATGACCTTACTTTGACTCACTCAAGCTAATATAGTTCCTGCCACTCCTGGAATGTTGGAGTGCATTACAGTTATACAGCACTGGCACTGCCTGGCCACAGACATCACCTCTGCTCTCTAAGCAGTGCTGTTCATCACTGTGCTGTTAAACAAGTGCTGTTCCCCTCATTGCTGATAAACAGTGCTGTTCCTCACTGTGCGGTTAATTCAACAGTGCTGTTTATCTCTGTGCTGTTACACAGTGCTGTTCCTCACTGTGCTGTTAAACAGTGCTGTTTATCTCTGTGCTGTTACACAGTGCTGTTTATCTCTGTGCTGTTAAATAGTGCTGTTTATCTCTGTGCTGTTACACAGTGCTGTTCCTCACTGTGCTGTTAAACAGTGCTGTTTATCTCTGTGCTGTTACACAGTGCTGTTTATCTCTGTGCTGTTAAATAGTGCTGTTTATCTCTGCTGTTACACAGTGCTATTCCTCACTGTGCTGTTAAACAGTGCTGTTTATCTCTGTGCTGTTACACAGTGCTGTTTATCTCTGTGCTGTTAAACAGTTCCATTCCTCTCATTGCTGTTAAACAGTGCTGTTCCTCACTGTGCCAATAAACAATATAGGTACTGTCTGTGCTGTGCTGAAACATACTGAGCAGGGTTGTCTCTCTTCTGTTATTCAAGGACTCTGAGAGAGCACCTGGGGGAACAGGAAGTGGCGATCTCTCTGACTATAGATGCTATGGAGGAAGCAGACATAGGCAACTACTCCTGCTACGTGGAGAATGGGAATGGGAGAAGACAAGCCAGCATCCAGCTCACCAAGAGGGGTAAGACACCAAGAGGGATAAGTTACCAAGAGGTGTTAGACACCAAGAGGGCACTGAGGCATAAATACACACACACACACACCTACGCATGTGTGACGTCTACGAAATCTAATGAAATATTCTCTAGATCTGTTTTTTTTGCCCAATTACTTCATTTAAAGATTCTCTTCAGAAGTAAGACTCACTTTGCCAGAGAAATGGATTCAGCTGTTTTGAGCTTGACATTACAGGAGGAGATAAGAGGGTTGTCTCCTTCACCATTCATGTACTGAAGGATTCACTGAAAGCATGTATGTCTCCATCAAATCGTAGGGAATATGAATATTGCCTCAATAAATGGTGAACTGAACTTATCTTGCTCTTAAAGGACATGCCAGATGTGTCCACCCCTACACAGCTTCACTACAGTTACAGACCTGTGTTTTGTTTGTTGTTTACTGTTCAACTTGTTTAATGGGGGTAATAATACTAATAATACTAGACTTCAACAGCACTCAGGCATTTAAAAACACGACTAATCTAACCAACCCACAGAGCTCCTGCTTACTCACTGCTGCACCACCAAAACCATCACCCATCCTCAACACCATCTCATCCATCCCAAACGTCAGCTCCACCCTAGCGCCAACATTACCTCCCCAGCCCTGATTCCATCCCAGCCTCCACCCCAAACCGGCAAAAACACAAAACCATCCATTCCAGCATCATCACTGTCCCAAACGCATCACCACCTCAGCACCAACACCATACCATCACCACCTCAGCACCAACACCATACCATCCCCACCTCAGCACCAACAACATAGCATCACCACCTCAGCACCAACAACATAGCATCACCGCCTCAGCACCAACACCATGGCATCCATCCGTGCCCTAACATCATACCAGCAATTCATGTAGTTCTTCCTGTGGTGTGTCTGAGCCAGGAAGCGAAACCAGCCTCTAGCTATCTCTATTTCTGTTTCCCTCTCTCTCTCCCCTCTCTTTTCCCCTCTCTCTATCTCCCCCTCTCTCCCTCTCTCTCTCGCTCTCCCCTGCTCTCTTTCTTTTCTTTCCCTTTTTAAAAGCAGAGTGGTTCTCTATAATCAAAATGATTGCGCTCTTTCTTGTCGAGAGGTTTGAAATCATATATGGAGGGGGGGGGGGGGGGGCAAAGAAAAAAAAGACCAATACAAAGGAAGAAACAAATCCCCCGCCACTTTCATCTTGTCCGCCTCGACTCCCAGCCCTGCCGCGGGGAGGGGGAAGGGGGGGGCTTGATTGTTGGCAAATCTGTTTTGGAGGAGTCTATTTTCTACGGCATAATATAGCTCTGTGGTGTGCGTGCTCTGAGTCAGAGCTCCGCTCCGCGGGCCTAGGACTCAGGGGTCCGTCGGTAATGGAATCTCCCGCAGGGCTGGTTCAGACCTGGTGGTGGGAGGCGGGGATGGGTGGAGGTGCAGGCCAGTGCGCAGCACCACAATGCCCTCGCTCAGCCCGACACAGGCATGGAACTTTAATTATTATACATTACAACCAGCTAATGCATTCAGCGCGCGCCAACACGTCACATCCATAAAGCGTATCAGCGTCCTGCAGCAGGGCCGTTAGCACGTGGAAAGCCTGCATGTCTAGAGGCCGGAGTCTGTTCGCTCGCTGTAGGCGCTTGTTCACCACGGAGTCGCGCGGAGTCTAAATGAATCAAGCTGAAGTCAGAAGGCCGAGATTAAACGCTACTGGAGTGATGTTTGGTGTGTATTTAACGCTGCTGATTTGGTCCTGTAGTAGCCTAGGGGGCCCCGCAGACGCATAAGGCCATAAACCTTACAGGCTGATGTGCAATTCTTAAATCTTATTTGAAAATGTCCCCATACTTTTTAACAGGACAGCAGTTTGGTGTCAGGTACTTGCACACAAGTCAGAGCGGTGAGTCATGTTACACCCATATAGGCCTGTTTTAATATGAACGCCCTCGCGGCGTTACTGAGCCACTGCGGCCGAGAGCCAAGCACTGCTTGTTCATCCTCAGTATCTCTCCTTCCCTGTTTCTCTCTCCTTCTTTTTCCCTCCCTTTCTCCCTTTCTCCCTATCTCCCACTTCATACGACTGACGTACACACACACAAAACATACAAGCAAACACGCGCGCACACTATCGCTCTTGCGCTCTACCTCTTGAAAAATCGAAAAAATAAAAATCACGCCACGCTCTCTGCCCGGTCTATACGTTGGTTTGTAAGTGCAAGCTCGCGGGCCAGCTGGGCCGGCCCCCGTCTCCTTTCAGATGGCGGGGTAAGAGCCGCCTCTCGTTTTATTTCCATTCTCCTCTTTGAGAAAGAACCACTTCACTCTTGCTTCTGACTAAATCTGAAGACAAATCCCCCTGGTCCTCCTGTGATTGAATCTGCCCCCAAAGGCTTAAAAACGTGCACACACGTGCACACACACACACACACAAACACACACACACGTGCACACACACGCTCGTGGACTCGAGCACATGCACACACGTACCCTCTACTGATCCCTGTCATTGCCTTGTTCGTTCGTTTGTGTTAGATGGCCGCTGAGTTTTGCAGGCATTATTTTGGACATCTTTTCTGCCCTGTGTGTCCAGGGTGGTCTCGGTGGGCTGGGGTCTGGGTAAGAGTGGAGCATGCCTCTACTCTTCCCACACTGCACCAGGACAGGCCATCCCAGTCTGCTGCATTCAGTGTGCAGTATAATATCATTACTGTCATATTATATAATAAGACATTTCATTTTTAAAATGTTAGTGTGTAATGTGGCTACATAGGATTTCATCTCTCTTTGAAATATATTAGTAATTAGCTGAAGTATATTAAAGGATCTACAGTCAAATTCCGAACTTAACTAGGAGACTGTTCCAGGATTCTGGATTGGAGCAGCTCTCAGTTTCCTCGGAGGGGCCAACAAGATCCAAGCGCTCATGTTCAGCATTCAGATGTTGATTCCATGACTCTGATGTTGCAAGACTAATGAGCTTTAGTTCTACTGGGACCACAGATCATGTTGCTAAGTAGAAATGAATGCTTGTTTTTCTGTTATAATCTCTAAGATGAGGCTCAGGCTGCAACAAGCACACACATGAGCACACACACACACAAGCACATGCACTTCGTGTGCTGTGAGGAGCCACGTGTCTGTAGATTGGGGTCAGGCGGACTCACACTGGATCCAGCGTGGTTAAACACTTCACTCAGCCCATGTAAGATATGTCCTACACCAAGTAAATTACACCAAGGATGACGCTTTTGCGCAACACTCTGGTTAACACAGCTCACTTCAGACACTAAATTTAATCTCTTGTTCAAATGTACAAAAACATTCAATCCTCCCCCAAACAGAGAGCCCAAAACACAGGCCCTGCCATTAGAGAATTCATCCAGATTCTTGGCAGAGTCAGTTTGAAGATGTTTTTTTACACTTCTACCTGTACCATTCTGCCATATTTTTTCCATCCATCCTTTATCCTTACTGCTTAATCCTGCTAGACGGGGTCACGGGGGGGCTGGAACCAATCTCAGCATCATAGGGCAAAGGCAGGATACACCATGGGCAGGTCACCAGTCCACCACATGGCCAACACACACACACACACTCACACCTACGGGCAATTCAGAGTGACCAATCAACCTAACACACATGTCTTTGGACTGTGGGAGGAAACCAGAGTACCTGGAGAATATCCACACAGGCACAGGAGAACATGCAAACTCCACACAGAGCAGCCCAGACCAAGAATCGAACCCAGACCACCTTGCTGTGAGGCGACAGTGCTAACCACCACACCACCATGCCCCCCATCCGCCCGTTTGGTTTCTTAATGTGACCACTTGACCTTCCGGAAAGACTACTGCTGCCTCTGCACTGACCACTCACTCCACAGCAGCCAGGATCCTGTACTACAGCAGAAACCACAGCTCTCAGCAATATAGTGTTTTGTGGTTTAGTATAATAGAATACGACACACACACACACACACTTAAATCTCCTGTGCTGTTCTTTTCTCCTGCCTCTGTTGATCAATATGTTTTGGCTGGCTGAGTGATTGGGCTGATGAACAATCTTTGGTGCCTGTTCTGTAAGCATTCACTGCTCCAGCCCCACCCCCTCTCTCCACCTCTCCCCACATTGCTTTCATCTTTCCCCTCTCATTGCCACCTATCCACACCCTCCCCCTTAGCTCCACCTACCCGCACAACCATTCAGACCTTCCCAATTACCCACCTGCCCCTGCCCCAACTACACCTGCCTCCATGCCACCTCTGTTTTCCTCTTACCCCGCCCCATCCCCAGCTACACCTGTCCCAGCCCCACCGCCATGCGCCCCTATCTCTTTCTCCTCCTTAGTTGATTTTGATTAAGTTCAAGCCATGGCAAATAACGGGTTGTTTGTAGTGCCAAAGTTCAGGTTACAGAGTTTGAGAATATTAAATACTAACATGAAAAAGAAATGACTAAGATCTCTCTGTATCTCGCTGCTGCTCTCTCTCTCTCTCTCTCCCTCTCTCTCTCTTTCTCCCTCTCTCTGTCTCTCTTTTTCTCTCAGATTTGACTAAAGATGACAAGGTCAGGTTTATTTTTGCTGCTTTTCCTGGCTTGGTGTCTGAGCTATGCTTTAGTGGCGACTGAAGGTGTCGTAATGTCTTGGCAGCGTTGAGTGGAGCTGGCTCAACTGCCAGAGACATGGCAGGTGGATGAACTGTCTGTGATGGAGACCGTCACTCAGGAAGGTAAAATGTCTGTCTTGGCTAGTGAGGCAGAGAGCTGACTCTTTGGTCCAGCGGTCATACCACATGTTTACTGCCTGCACGATCTGGGACATGGCAGGGGGGTGAACTACCCCAGACATGGCAAACACGTTTGTTGGAAGCACTGCAATGCATGAGAGGAAGTCTTGCCTCTAATTGCGTGAGTTGGGACCCTGCCTCTAATGGTGTGAGTTGAGACCCTGCCTCTAATGGTGTGAGTTGAGACCCTGCCTCTAATGGTGTGAGTTGAGACCCTGCCTCTAATGGTGAGAGTGGGGACCCTGCCTCTAATGGTGTGAGTTGAGACCCTGCCTCTAATGGTGAGAGTGGGGACCCTGCCTCTAATGGTGTGAGTTGAGACCCTGCCTCTAATGGTGAGAGTGGGGACCCTGCCTCTAATGGTGTGAGTTGAGACCCTGCCTCTAATGGTGAGAGTGGGGACCCTGCCTCTAATGGTGTGAGTTGGGACCCTGCCTCTAATGGTGTCAGTGGGGACACTGCATCTAATGGTGTGAGCTGGGACCCTGCATCTAATGGTGTGAGCTGGGACCCTGCCTCTAGTGGGGGCCTTGCCTCTAATGGTGTGAGTTGAGACCCTGCCTCTAATGGTGTGAGTTGGAACCCTGCCTCTAATGGTGTCAGTTGGGACCCTGCCTCTAATGGTGTGAGTGAGGACATTTTACATTTACATTTACGGCATTTAGCAGACGCTCCTATCCAGAGCGACTTACAAAAGTACTATGTGTTCAGTCAGAGAATATGCATCTCTATCTAGTATAAACAGGTTTAAGTCCAAACTACTTGAGGTCAAGCACTGCCATAAACCGTTGCTAGTGCTGATGCCTAGAAAGAAGACAACAAAATATAAGATTAGACACAGTGCAATACCTAGCAAGACTAAAATACCTACAAGACTACATGCAGTATAGTGCAATACTATAGTGTTCCTAAAGATAAAGTGCAATTATGCTTTATACCAATGCTTCAGTTGATTAGTGCTTATAAGTGCTTTACAAAGAGATGGGTCTTCAGTCTGCGTTTGAAAACCGCGAGAGAGTTCGCTGTTCGACAGCCAGTGGAAGTTCGTTCCACCATCTGGGTGCCAGGACAGAGAAGCATCTTGTCACGTGTCTTCCTTGAATCTTGAGGGATGGCAGGTCAAGCCGAGCCGTACTTGAAGCGCAAAGGGCTCGAGGTGCGGATCGACTTTTGACCATTGCCATAAGGTATGGAGGAGCTGGTCCATTTTTTGGCTTTGTAGGCAAGCATCAGAATTTTAAACTGAATGCGAGCAGCCACAGGAAGCCAGTGAAGGGAGCGCAGCAGTGGAGTGACATGAGTGAACTTGGGTAGATTGAAGACAAGCCTTGCTGCTGCATTCTGGATCAGTTGCAAGGGCCTGATGGCCTGCAGAGGAAGACCAGCCAGGATCTAGTTGCAGTAGTCTTGAAATGACAAGAGACTGGACAAGCACCTGGGAGGCCTCCTGAGAAAGGAAGGGTCGGATACGTCGGATGTTGTAGAGAAAATATCTGCATGACCGAGTCAGGTTCGTAATATGGGCAGAGAACGACAACTGGTCATCCAGAGTCACCCCAAGGTTTCTTGCATCTTTAGACGGAACAATCAAAGAGTTCTCGAATGAGATGGCAAGATCCTGCTGAGGACCTGTAGCTCCAGGGATGAACAGCAGCTCAGTCTTGCTGGGATTGAGCTTTAGATGATGAGCTGTCATCCATGAAGAGATGTCAGTCAGACATGCAGAGATACGACTGCAAACCTGAGTATCAGATGGTGGGAAGGAAAGCATTAGTTGAGTGTCATCAGCATAGCAGTGGTACGAGAAACCATGAGAGGTAATTACATCACCAAGAGAACGGGTGTAGAGTGAAAAGAGGAGAGGACCTAGCACTGAGCCTTGAGGGACACCAGTAAGGAGCCTGCAAGGAGCAGATGTAGACCCTCTCCATGTTACCTGGTAAGAACGCCTCTCTAGATAGGACTCAAACCACTTCCATGCAGAGCCCGCGATTCCCAGGTCGGCGAGGACAGATAGGAGGATCTTGTGGTTCACAGTGTCGAAAGCTGCAGAGAGGTCCAGAAGGATCAGGACCGATGACAGTTTGGATGATCTTGCAGTCTGGAGCTTCTCAGACACCGCTATGAGGGCCGTTTCTGTTGAGTGTGCTGGTTTGAAGCCCGACTGGTTGGGGTCCTGGAGCAGGTTCTGAGTGAGAAAGAGAGACAGTTGGTTGTATACAGCTCGCTCAAGAATTTTTGATAGGAAAGAAAGGAGTGATACCGGTCGGTAGTTGCAGACATCCGAGCTGTCCAGGGTGGGCTTCTTCAGAATTGGGATCACTCTGGCAGACTTGAATGCAGCTGGGACCCTGCCTGTAATGGTGTGAGAGGGGACGCTTCCTCTAATGGTGTGAGTGAGGACCCTGCCTGTAATGGTGTGAGAGGGGACACTGCCTCTAATGGCGTGGGAAGAGACTCTGGCTGTAATGGCATGAGTCTAGACACTGTCTCTAATGGTGTGAGTGGGGACACTGCCTCTATTGGCATGAGTGGGAACCCTGTCTATAATAATGAGTGGGAACCCTGGCTTAAATGCGTTAGTGGGGACACTGGTTTAAATGGCGTGAGTCGAGACCCTGTCTCTAATGGTGTGAGTGGGGACACTGCCTCTATTGGCATGAGTGGGAACCCTGTCTATAATATGAGTGGGAACCCTGACTTAAATGCGTTAGTGGGGACACTGGTTTAAATGGCGTGAGTCGAGACCCTGTCTCTAATGGTGTGAGTGGGGATCCTGGCTCTAATGGCATGAATGGGGACCCTGTCTCTAAAGCCATGAGTGAGGACCCTGTCTCTAACAGCATGACTGGGGACGCTGTCTCTAATGGCGTGAGTGGGGACCTGGGCTCTAATAGCATGAGTGGGGACCCTGCCTCTAATGGTGTGAGTTGAGACCCTGCCTCTAATGGTGAGAGTGGGGACCCTGCCTCTAATGGCGTGAGTTGGGACCCTGCCTCTAATGGTGTGAGTTGAGACCCTGCCTCTAATGGTGTGAGTTGAGACCCTGCCTCTAATGGTATGAGTTGAGACCCTGCCTCTAATGGTGAGAGTGGGGACCCTGCCTCTAATGGTGTGAGTTGAGACCCTGCCTCTAATGGTGAGAGTGGGGACCCTGCCTCTAATGGTGTGAGTTGAGACCCTGCCTCTAATGGTGAGAGTGGGGACCCTGCCTCTAATGGTGTGAGTTGGGACCCTGCCTCTAATGGTGTCAGTGGGGACACTGCCTCTAATGGTCTGAGTTGGGACCCTGCCTCTAATGATGTGAGTTGGGACCCTGCCTCTAATGGTGTCAGTGAGGACCCTGCATCTAATGGTGTGAGTGAGGACCCTGCCTGTAATGGTGTGAGTGAGGACCCTGCCTGTAATGGTGTGAGAGGGGACACTGCCTCTAATGGCGTGGGAAGAGACTCTGGCTGTAATGGCATGAGTCTAGACACTGTCTCTAATGGTGTGAGTGGGGACACTGCCTCTATTGGCATGAGTGGGAACCCTGTCTATAATAATGAGTGGGAACCCTGGCTTAAATGCGTTAGTGGGGACACTGGTTTAAATGGCGTGAGTCGAGACCCTGTCTCTAATGGTGTGAGTGGGGACACTGCCTCTATTGGCATGAGTGGGAACCCTGTCTATAATATGAGTGGGAACCCTGACTTAAATGCGTTAGTGGGGACACTGGTTTAAATGGCGTGAGTCGAGACCCTGTCTCTAATGGTGTGAGTGGGGATCCTGGCTCTAATGGCATGAGTGGGGACCCTGGCTCTAATGGCATGAATGGGGACCCTGTCTCTAAAGCCATGAGTGAGGACCCTGTCTCTAACAGCATGACTGGGGACGCTGTCTCTAATGGCGTGAGTGGGGACCTGGGCTCTAATAGCATGAGTGGGGACCCTGGCTCTAATGGTGTGAATGGGGACCTTGGCTCTAATGGTGTGAATGTGGACCCTGTCTGTAATGGCTATGCTCTCTGTGTGGGTGTAACACAAAATCCCATTGAGCAGTAGCCTTGAGTCTACCACAGTAAATATGTTCTTAGTTCTTACTGGGTTGTGTAGTGCAGAAAGAGGGTGTGTGTATGTGTGTGGTTATTTTTTGTAAGCCTGGCTACTGTGGATAAATGTTTCCATAAGTGTTGGAATGGTATATGCCTCAGGGATGCTGGTTGGTTTGAGATTATTTGGTTTCCTTCGAATTGTATTCACAGCAGCAGTCAAGATGCGCTTGTCTTTAAGAAACACCAACAAAATAATGAACTAAATTATCACCGCATTCACCTCTCATTGTGCGACTTCTCACCGCGAGCTTCAAGTTTGTGAGCGTTAAACACCTGCCCTCCTGTTGCGTAAACACACACAATGTGTTCAGTGTCAGAACAGCCAAACAGGCTGTGGCTGTGTCGGCGCCTGGAGACGACGACTCCCATCCATCTTCCCTCTCTCGTTGCCTCTGGCCTCTCCACCAGCCCCGACTCGAGTCAGCGCCCCTCGCCTCCCTTCCCAGAGTGACACAAGACAGGTGAGCAGTGTGGACAGTCCTTCACCGGCCCTCCGTCCAAGTGTCAGCTCTGACACAAGAGACGTGGTAGCAGTCCACCCAAAACAGGTGCTTCTCTTTTAAGAGAGGAGAGGACATAGAGATTATGGGAGGGAGAGGCGAAGGAAAGGAGAGAGAGAGGAATGGATGAGAGAAAGAAAGAAAGAGAATAATGGAAGGAGAGTGAGAAGGAGGAATGATAAATCACAGGAGTACAACTGGCTTTGTCCAAATCTATTGGCACGTAAGTGAGGTACAGCCCTACCAGTCCATAGATAATCTGTCTTAATCACCCACTGAGGGAGGGAGCGAGCGAGAGACAGAGAGGAAGAGGAATAGAGAGAGAGTCAGGGATTGAGAGAAAGGAAGAGAGGGAGAGAGAGAGATGAAGATAGAGAGGGAGTCACGGAAGTGAGAGGGAGAGAGATAGGGCAGTCAGAGTGCAGCCAATGCTGGCATGAGCTCTTGAAAAATTTAAATTTAGTTTTAAAAGTGGAGCAGACAGTTGAAACACCACACCAATATTAGATTAGATAGCCATAATTATAAAGTTTGGAACAAAACTGAACAAGGAAATCTAAAATGGAAGAAAACAACATCTATCACTGGGAGCACCCCCGACACCAAGCCTGACTGGAGGAGGAGACGTTTCCAGTTAAGTCCGAGAGTGCTCAGGCACAGAAAAAACCCTCAAAGAGAAGAAATTCTATATGCAGACTTTATCCATCCAAATGGCAAGAGAATCAAGAACAGCCTGATCTTTTACACTGACGTTCTCTCAACAGGGAAGTCTGCAGTATATAAGTACTGCAAGTTTACTTATAAAGAAGGGACTGGCATAGGGGAATGAATAATGTGAAGATGAAATCCTAATCATTCATATCCCCGAGCTATCAAATACTGCACTAAACCCTAGACAATCAGAACCTCAACCTGCCTGTCAAGTACTGCACTAAACCCTAGACAATCAGAACCCCATCCTGACTATCACATTCTACACTAAACAGAGGTGGACTGTCAGGGCCACTGTAGACAGCACAGAAATCCCATATGCCCAGCTGCACCCCACAGCTGGTCCCCCAGCCCCCGTGGATGAGAGGGAGCCTGGCCCTGAGGCAGACATGAACGTCCATGTTGTCGGTGCTCCTCCAGTTGATCCTCCACATAACGAGGAGGAGGATCTAAACAGCCTCCGCACAGAGAACAGCCTGGGGAAAGGTGCTGCGGCGTGAAGATGTCAGCGCACGAACAGGAACCGAACTTGACTACATAGAGTCAACAGTCGTGTGCGGTCAAAGCTCTCTGCACTTCTCACCAACCCCTCAGCAGCCCAACAAGCAACCTCGGCGTTACCATAAACATAAGCTAGTGCATCTCTGTCGAAACCTCAGGCCCGTGCGTAGGAGCCGAGGGGACTCTTCAGGGGGGGTTCACATATCGTTCAGCTCTTGGAGCTAACACGGCCACTTAGTCTCTTTCGGAGCATTTGGGACTGAATCATGACTGAATCACAGTCGTGTTTCAGTGCGTTCATGGCTGAATCATGGCTGAATCACAGTTATGGCTGTGGCTGGCCATGGGCTTCACACTGTGTCTGGGTTATGTGGACTGTTTTTGATTTGCAGTAGTGATGTGTCCATATCCAGGAAAAGCCTACATTCAGATTACACCTGGTCTTAAATAGCAGCTAAATCAAAAGAGGCGTGTGACAGCATCAGAAATGAGATGCTTAAACCAGCACACCTGAGTTCCAGAGGGGAGTGCTGAAATCATTCACCCTCATCCGAGGTTGAAGTGGTTTTCCAGACATTGGATCCAGGATCTTATAATCCCAGTTCACTGGAGAAGTGACACATGAGACGCACCATTTCAGAGGCCTTTGTGTGTGCGGTAATTAGAAAATCTATTTAGCAGCATTTTAAATACAAGAGTTTTGACATTCGTTCTTTAAGACAGGGAGGATAAATTCTGGCTTTGCGCTGATGACACTGGGGTTCCGGCAGCCAGTGGATCAGCAGGAGAGCTGCCGCCGGAATTGGGCAGTGAACATCAAACGGACCAACATCACGATCTTCCAAAAGCGCCCAGATGCCAGCAACACAGACAGTTCACCAGCAGCATCGCCTCAGAGCAAACTGCCATCGCACTGAAGGAAAATGCTCACAGCACACTACATACAGGGACGAGGCGATTTGCCAACACCGATATACCCATTTCAATTCGTCGTGAATGACTTGATGGCGTAACATGGAAGCATGTGGAAGTGAGGTATCGGGTCCACGCAGTCGTCACAGTTACGCTAGACAGGACAAACAAACAGTAGGAGTCCTGCATGCAGAAAATTGCAGACTGATTTTAAAGACCCAAAGGAAAGCATCCATAGTGCTTGCAGTCTAGAATTAGGCCTATTAACACTGTCAATAAACAAAGAAAACAACATTTCTAGGTGCATTTAAAGACCCCTCTCCAAGAAGCACTGCATTTAAAGACCAATGTGAGAGATGCAACACATTTTAAAACCGGTCTCTTAAGAAATGCCATATTTTAAGCCCAGAAATCGCTGCATTTAAAGGCACCACAGACCCAACACCTGAACACTGAAAAGTCTATCTCGTCGTAAGTTGGTTCTGAGGATTACTAACCTTGTAAACAGCTATTAACACAGACCAGCCATTGATGACCACAGCATCGGTATGTGAACATTGTGTCGCTATATGCTGTTAAAGCTCTGTTGACCTGTTACCATTCATTATTATTAATATTGTTCACTCTCATTCTTCTCATGATGATGATGATGATGATGATGACGATTGTTGTTGCTGGGCCGGCCACTACTGAAGAGGGGAGCGGGGAAGGCACAGCGAGGACTCCCAGCATGCCGTGTGCTTCCCTGCAGATTGTAAACAAACATTTAACGTTGTATTGTGGACTTTTGAAGTTGTGTGTCATGTATTATTTAGCCAAGGCTGTTTTGTGTAGTTTGACACATTCCCGCGTGTGTGTGTGCTCTTTAATAACCTCCAGCACTTTCTCTGTCAGCCTTCAGTCTTTCCTGTTGCTGTTTCGGTGTGCAATATGTTTGTGTGCAATGTGTTTGGGCCACATTAAGGCAGGATTTTTACACCAGCTGTATTATTATTAGTTTTGTTGCTTTTGTTATTTTTGCTGTAAATTTGATGAATTCAGCTATTATTACCCCTCTTGGATTTGATAAACTGTATTTATTTTCTGAAACTATATTTATTTTCCAATTTCCATTGATTGGCAACATTGTACTACATAAAGACATGCCAATAAATCCATCTTGACTTGACACAGAGAGGGAGAGGGGGAGAGAGAGGGAGGGAGAGTATGGGTGTGTGTGCATGTGTGTGTGTGTTTCTGCTGTGGGCTGGAGTGGGTTCAGATGCACTTGTGTGATGGCTTGAGACAAACACATTCCAGAGTATCCTAGTCTGACATTAGTCAAACAATGGCCCATGGACACACAGGTCAGCAGAGCTTGACAGTGTCTGGACACACATCCCAAACACACACACACACACACACACACACACACACCTCCTGCCGTCTGTCTGGCTGCTTTGAGCATTCTAGCAGCAGCCCTATAATGAAACTGCAGCTGAAGGGATGAGTGAGAGCCAATTCGATTTCCCTTAAGTGCTTCAGAGGATTTGCGGTGTGGAAGTTTATTGTTTTCAGCCAAGCTGTCCGGGCGGAGCCCCTCCCAGGCCAAATGGGCCTTTACCAGGTCTAATTGGCAGAATGGCCTAAATCCTCCTCTACTGCCCTCACGCCCGTCCTGTTGTCCTCCCTGCGGGTCGCACAGTTGCAGGCGCTCTGAAGGCTCCGACTCCGAAACATTCCCTTGCTCAGCTTTTACGGGCCGTCGTCACGGTAACCAGCCTGATGGATAACCAGGGTCAGGGAACATTTCGATCACCCGTGAAGCCGGGCTCCCTGAACACTAATCATTTGATCCTGCTGGTTGACTGTGACTTTGCATCGAGGGGTGTGCATTATCTAACACGCTGCAACCGGGGGAGAAAGTGTGCTTGTGT
Source organism: Brachyhypopomus occidentalis (assembly GCA_020368025.1). Classification (NCBI taxonomy): domain Eukaryota; kingdom Metazoa; phylum Chordata; class Actinopteri; order Gymnotiformes; family Hypopomidae; genus Brachyhypopomus; species Brachyhypopomus occidentalis. The sequence continues at coordinate 1,088,485 of JAGXOD010000040.1, read as the reverse complement.
GATTTTTCTTGGTCAAATGTTAATTTTACACAGTAAATGTAGGTCAGCTCAATTGTCTGTTCTGTGTATCAGTGTAAAACGTCAGTAAAATAAATCTATCCCTCTCTCGCTCTCTCTCTCTCTCCCTCCCTCCCCCTCTCTCCCTGTCTCCCTCTCTCTCTACCTGTCACCCTCTCTCTCTCTCCCTCTCCCTCTCTCCCTCCCTACCTCTCTCCCTCCCACTCTCCCTCCCTCTCTCTCTCCCTCTCTCTCCCTGTCTCCCTCTCTCTCCCTCTCCCTCGCTCTCTACCTCCCTCTCTCTCCCTCCCACTCTCCCTCCCTCTCTCCCTCTCTCTCCCTGTCTCCCTCTCTCTCCCCCTCTCTCTCTCCCTCCCTCCCTCTCTATCTCCCTCCCTCCCTCTCTCTCCCCCCTCCCTCTCTCTCCCAGCAGAGCTGATGTATACGGTGGAGCTGGCGGGGGGTTTGGGTGCCATCCTGCTCTTGCTGATCTCCCTGGTCACCCTGTACAAGTGCTACAAAATCGAGCTCATGCTCTTCTACCGGACGCACTTCGGAAGTGAGGAAGTGGATGGAGGTAAGACCGTAGCGACCCCTGACCCCGGCATGCTTTAGCAGTGTGCTCATGTGACCAGGCTAGTTAGGCCACAAGCCTTTCCTCTTGCCCATGCTTTAATCTCTGTGACCTCAGACATCCATAGGCATATGTGAGTTTAATAGGCCTGCCGCACCTTATCGCATGTGAGCAAGTTTAGCATTGAAGGCCTTATATTTCTTGAGTTTAATATGAGATTAAATATGAGATTAAAGATACTTCGCCAGCAGTGGGCCGTGGAAACTTGTCTCCGGCAGCTTTGGATAAGTGTCTGACACACTGATGCACTTCCTTTAACAAAGAGGAACATAGCACTCGGCTTAGCCTGAAGTGATGTAATAAAGTAATGATGCAATGAAGTAATGATGTAATGAAGTAATGATGTAATGGAGAGATGTAACAGAGCCTGCTAGGGCTATAGCACCGTGACGGAGACGGTCACTTAGCATGGCTAAATGTGTGCTCTGGGCTGGCTCATCTCCTCCCCTTCAGAGAGCGATGATCTCCATCTCAGAACCCAGCAGACAAGGACATAAACAGTAAACCCAGTCGCAAGGGAGCGCAACAGAGCAGGCGGTGGTGGCGAGCTTGTTGCGTTACCATAGAGACGGACACCTAACGAACCCGGAGTCCTGAGCCAGAAATGCAACAATAGCAATAATTTCCACATCTTGCCTTGTCATTTATACCTTGTCTTTTAAGCCCTTTTTCGGTGTGTGAGCTGTGGAGGGTAATAAATAGATGCAGTTTAGCCCCCCGGGGCTCCTTCTTCTGCCCCGGTCCCGCTGAGATGGAGGTGGCAGTTTATCTGATGATTGATGCTGAGTAGAGCAGCTACCTCACCTTGACATTCCATTAAACAAATTGAATGGCCCATGCACTGTAGGTCAGGAATACATGAGCGAAATATTTCATGTGTTGTAAGAGGTTTCATGTGTTCTCTTTGGGGCTTTGGAATTTATCGGAACCTTTTTCAAAGGATCCAACGTGAACAAAGAAATGTTCTCCCGCCGAGTAAACAAATCAAGTGTTTAGCTTTGTGCGATTACGTTTTGGATGTGCAAGCGTTCAAATTAAAACAGTTCTGAAGTGCAAGTCGTTTTGAAGTTGGTTGTAATTGTCACTAGCAACTGAAACAAAGACTAGAGAAATCTTAGGGGATACCTGAGCCAGAAGTTTTTTTTTTTCTGGCTGCTTTAGTCTTGCCTTGATGCATAATGTTTTGGACATTTCTATGAAAGTCATTATTGCAGGAGGTGGTATGGGGTCCCAGGTTATGGGCCAGACTCCAGTAGATGACAGGGTGGGGAGTGGGGAGATAACAGTACCTTGAGCTTAATGCCAAACAGAAAATGTCTCCTTTAATGGTGCCACTCCACTAAGCTCAAGGGAGAGGCATCAGATTTCCAATTTGCTCTCAGTTTAAGGGGATCAGTTTCAATAAGGCTGTTGGCCTCGCCCACTGATCCCTGCGGAGGTGCATGTCCCAGAAACACACAGGTGATTATTCCTCTCCCGACCTCTCGCTTTCCCGCCCCCGCAGACCACACGGGAGTCAGCCACTGGCTGGCCAAACTGTCACTCAAAGATTGTCCATTTTCTAATGGCTTGCGACAATAGCTGCTACTCTTTTTTCTTTGTAACTACAAAGCTGCATCGATATCATATATGACTTTTTATAACTCTAGTACTACTAATCAATAGGTACAACAACAAAACATTTTTTTGTATCTCTAAAGGAACACCCGGTGCTTTTTCATTTATATTATTTGCAGGTTTACAAGTAATTTGCATTGTGTGTTTATTTATTACAGGCATACATTGTCATTAGTGTGGACCCCTCTACCATAACAGCACATATAGCATAGCACCCCTGTATGTGTGTGGTGTGTTTATGTATCAGTGAGTGAACTACAGTTCCATAAGGAGCTTTTTAATCAAAAAACAAATATGTGTAGAAGAATATAAGGATGGACAGACACATAGACATGTAGAAGGACAGACACATAGACACATAGAAGGACAGACACATAGACATGCAGAAGGATAGACACATAGAAGGACAGACACATAGACATGTAGAAGGATAGACACATAGGACAGACACATGAAAGGACAGACACATAGAAGGACAGACACTTTGACACATAGGACAGACACACAGATACATAGAAGGACAGACACATAGAAGGAGAGACACATTGACACAGATGGATAGACAGACATACAGAAGGACAGACGCATTGACTAAAAATAAAGAACAAAGAAACTAAATTACAATTGGACAGCTGTTGAAAAGGGACACTGTGGACACTGTGGACAATCTAGACAGTCTGTCTCCATAACTTGTTGCTTCAGCATAGTCCACATCGAAACAATTCAGTAACGCCACAGCCAAACTAAGTCAAGGTGAATCTATAGCTGGATTAAGCCAGAGATACTTAAAATAGGCTTCTCAGCTGAACACAGAAACATAGAGCCTCCACCGGAGGCATGACTGGTGAAGTAACAGGAAGATGTGAGTCATTAGTCAGACTTGATACAAATAGCACGTGGAGCTTGGTAAGTGTTCCCCCGAAAGCCCTGTGTGTGTGTGTGTGTGTGTATATACACACATATGTGCACACAGACACACTAGGCGTGGCTTTGTGAGAGCTGTGGGTGGAGCCAACTAGGACATGCTTGTTGGAGATGACAAAGTGGGAGGTGCGGTGTATGCTGCAGGTGTGGTGTGGAGCTCCTCCCCAGGAACGGAGATGTTCTGCAGTGGAGCTATTCTGTTCATTTATGTATTTGTTTTATCTTTATAGCTACACTTGCGTGTATGTGTAGCTACACTTGCGTAGACTATGTACTCTAGGCTGTTTCGTATGCGCCCATATACTGACAATGCAAGCTCTGCCTATGAACAGCAGATATCCTAACCGTAGCTATTGATAGCCATTTAGTGAGTAAAAGGGGAGAGTAATGTGTAAAATGTCGGTATTAATGAAACAGTCTACTTTCATTAAGTCACTAAGTTGATGTTAATATCTACAGGCCTTTTAGATAGCTGTTAGCTAAGCTTGCCATAGCATTTGCTAGCTATAGGCCAACTAGGACGGTGGTTATGTTCCAGGGACAAAACTAATATAACATTAGTGAAATTTCTACCAGACTTCTTTGATCCTAGATTATGAAGTATGTGACTGGAAATCTTTTAATCTAATGTTAGCTAATATAAACCAATGTAGGACATCCAGCCTCATGATGTCACATAATATGCTGAGACAAGATGGCAGTACACCTGTTTAAAAAATCAAATCTTATAATTGCCTATTATTTTAATCCAGTTTCATGGACAGTGTTAAATTTGTGAGGAGTTTTAAGAGATGGGGATCCATCTTGTAAATTATGGTAGGTACATCTAGTGTTTCGTGTCTACTTTAAGAGTGATAGAGTACACTTACACTGTAATCCATTATCATCATCCTCCCTCTCTCTCTCTTTCTCTCTCTCTCTCTCTCTCTGAGAAAAGACTTGTGAGGGGAGAGGGAGGAGGCAGGGAGAGATGGAGTGACAGAGAACAGTTACACTGTAATCTATTATGATCCTTCTCTCTCTCTCTCTCTCTCTCTCTCTGAGAAAAGACTTGTGAGGGGAGAGGGAGGAGGCAGGGAGAGATGGAGTGACAGAGAACAGTTACACTGTAATCTATTATGATCCTTCTCTCTCTCTCTCTCTCTCTCTCTCTCTGAGAAAAGACTTGTGAGGGGAGAGGGAGGAGGCAGGGAGAGATGGAGTCGGGTTCAAATGGACAGAATAAAGAAGGGCTAGAAAGTGGAAGTGGGGAGAAGACTGATAGAAAGAGATTAGGCAGAAGAGAACGAGGTCCAGAGAGAGAGAGAGAGAGAGAGAGAGAGAGAGAGAGCTTAACATGGAAGGACAGATGGGGGGGTGATAGGAGGGATAGAGGAGAACTGGTTTGTAATGTGTGCTCCTTCAACAGCCATATCCCTAGTCTTATATGATCTCTGCCTGAGGATATCAGTGTATAAAATTCGAGGCACACTTCCTCTGCCATTCCGTATGGCTCCGTATTCTGGGGGTGCATATGTGTATTTACTCACAGCCGTGTCAGCGTCCGCAGATATGTCAACACATGGGCTCACAAGTGCATTCCAGAATGTTCACCATCAGCTGTTGCTTCTTATGATCAGCTCTGTGCTCTTCACTGAGTTGTAATATTACAAACGCACAATATTATAGAGATGTACGTAGAGGGTCTCAGACTGGTATCGGTAAACAGCTGAAATACACACACAAGGATCTTCTCCGAACTTCACTGATATCCCAGCACCTCGGAATGAAGTGGAGGACTAGGGTTAGTCAGCAGTACCTGAGATTGATAATGAAAGGTCAGCTTCAATAATGTTCGACCCTGATCCAAATCCACGAGGATCAAAATATCAGAGTGAATTAATGGAGCAGCAGATCTTGTACGGGGGTTTTGTTTTGTTCTTAATTGAAAAAAACATACACAAAGCACTGCCTAGCATAGGATAGCCTCGCATTGTATAGCGTAGCTTAGCACAGTATAGTTTAGCATGGCATAGCGTAGCCTAGCAAGGCTAATTGTGCTGAGCTACAAAAACTGGCCTATTACAGATGGATCCTGTCTGTTTGATCCACCTGGGACATGGAGGCTGTTGTCAATAACCCCCCACCCCCCTAGCTCTCTGTTGCTGTGCTCAGGCAGGAAGTGGGCAGGCCCTGTTAGAGGCTGCAGTGATCGATGGCCTATTGTGGTCTGTCTTGAAGAGCATTACGTTGTTCTCTAAGATCTGCTCACCTGCTGGACCTGTTTTGTTGTGGTGAACAGCAGGGTAAGTGGAGCTGGGAAAGCATTTTGATTAGCGCCCTGCGCAGCAGTGCCTCTCCATGCAGCTTAACCAGTATGGAGCCCTGTCTGGGTACTGAATGTGTGCAGCTTAACCAGTATGGAGCCCTGTCTGGGTACTGAATGTGTGCAGCTTAACCAGTATGGAGCCCTGTCTGGGTACTGTATGTGTGCAGCTTAACCAGTATGGAGCCCTGTCTGGGTACTGTATGTGTGCAGCTTAACCAGTATGGAGCCCTGTCTGGGTACTGAATGTGTGCAGCTTAACCAGTATGGAGCCCTGTCTGGGTACTGTATGTGTGCAGCTTAACCAGTATGGAGCCCTGTCTGGGTACTGTATGTGTGCAGCTTAACCAGTATGGAGCCCTGTCTGGGTACTGTATGTGTGCAGCTTAACCAGTATGGAGCCTTGTCTGGGTACTGTATGTGTGCAGCTTAACCAGTATGGAGCCCTGTCTGGGTACTGTATGTGTGCAGCTTAACCAGTATGGAGCCCTGTCTGGGTACTGTATGTGTGCAGCTTAACCAGTATGGAGCCCTGTCTGGGTACTGTATGTGTGCAGCTTAACCAGTATGGAGCCCTGTCTGGGTACTGCACGTGTGCAGCTTAACCAGTATGGAGCCCTGTCTGGGTACTGTATGTGTGCAGCTTAACCAGTATGGAGCCCTGTCTGGGTACTGTATGTGTGCAGCTTAACCAGTATGGAGCCCTGTCTGGGTACTGTATGTGTGCAGCTTAACCAGTATGGAGGTCCGCTTGGACTGTGCTCTGGACATTTTTATCAATTATAATGTATTGACTGTTTGATACTACATCAAATCAATGGTTATATGCACGTGTAGCCATTATGTAATATTTTGTTAAATGATTTTCATCTTATCTATGAGATCACCTCATAAGGACTGTAAGGACTTTGAGCTAAATCTGACATGTATTCATTTTGGGATGGTCTTAGATGATAGTTTTGGAACCACCTTGAAGGATTGTATGTTTGTGAAGTAATGTGATGTAATGTGTTTTTGAAGAACGCTTCAAGAGTGTGCGGTTTGTGCGCTTTGTGCAGAAAACAAGGACTATGACGCGTACGTGTCCTACAGCAAGGTGGAGCCGGAGCAGTGGAGCCAGGAGAGCAGAGAGGAGGAACGCTTCGCTCTCCAGATCCTCCCCGATGTTCTGGAGAAGCATTATGGGTATAAACTCTTCATCCCCGACAGGGATTTGATCCCTACTGGAAGTAAGTGTGTCTGGATGAGAGGCTCTGTGCATCGTTTTGTATGCATCCGTGTGTTAAGCGTATATACGTGTGTGTGTGTGTTTGGTTGTATATGTTTGTATGTGAACATGTGTTAAGGACCTTGTCTCTTGTTCTTTACATTTTGTCTATTTAAATCTCTTACATGTGTCTCATTGATTTCATGTGGGCTCAACCACCAGCACTGACCATTGTCCCGAACTACATTCTAATGTCAAACCCAGAGCAGGTTATGTAAACCTGCAGACGACCCGCCCAGTTGCCTGGAGGACCTCATTACAATTGCATCCTCCTTCCATTGTTCCACCTGCTTGCTCTTAACACCACTGAACACCTCCTTGTGGCCAAAAGCAGCTAGCAGCAAGTTAAAAGCATGAGATTATATATCTCATTAGCGCCACCTTGTGGCCACAGCAGAAACAAATGCCACATCCGTGGTTTGGGTCTCTGGTGAGATTCTGTACCCAATGAGGTCAAAGGACCAGTGCTGACCAGAGATCATCGCTGATGTAGTGCTGCCACTGAGTTTGCCTTCATCTGCTCTTTAGTTTCTTAGTTTCATGCATCTCTCCCTCCTTTGTCCATGTTTCTGTGTTGTGTTTTGCTATCAGAGGACTGTGTCTTTTAATGTAGGATTAGTGGGCGTACACAGGGCTAAGAAAACTCAATCATACACCCCTAAACCTCATAGTATATATTTACAGTATATTTATAGTATTTTATCATAGTATGTTTACAGATTTATTACATATGACCTTTTCAAAAAGGTTTTAAATGCTTTTGTGCATAATGTTCGTTCTAAAATGAATAGATCAATAATAATAATTTTCACAGTAACCAGTACTGAAGGCCAACTGTGTAGCACAAACAAATGTTTATATCCTAAAAACACAGTGACTACCATTTATCTGAAGAAGAAAGTACAAACTCTTTGTGTATAGGTCATATCTAGGACATGGGGACATATGACAAACCGTTTCAGTCAACATTAAAGTTTAGTTCAGTGGGCAATCTATCAAAAATGGCTTTTAGTAATAATCTCACTTGTACCTTGATCTCACTCTTTTAGAGTGCAGTAATTCTAAAACTTCAGAAAGTTCCAAAAGCCTAAACTTTTGGAAGTTCTTTGGAAACGAGCTTGAAAACAATAAAAGTGGGATAAACTGGTTGACTGTTTGAGCTCAAGAGTAAATGTGCAAGGCCTGAAAAAAGATACTGTGCAGGTAAATAACACTGTTTCAGGCCAGTCTCTCTTAGGATAAACACACTGTTTCAGGCCGGTCTCTCTTAGGATAAACACACTGTTTCAGGCCGGTCTCTCTTAGGATAAACACAGTTTCAGGCCAGTCTCTCTTAGGATAAACACAGTTTCAGGCCGGTCTCTCTTAGGATAAACACACTGTTTCAGGCCGGTCTCTCTTAGGATAAATACAGTTTCAGGCCGGTCTTTCTTAGGATAAATACATTTTCAGGCCGGTCTCTCTTAGGATAAACACACTGTTTCAGGCCGGTCTCTCTTGGGATAAACACACTGTTTCAGGCCGGTCTCTCTTAAGACAATCACAATGTTTCAGGCCAGTCTTTCCTAAGACAAACACACTGGTTTAGGCCGGTCTCTCTATAGAAGTCCCTATGGTATGGTTAGGGCAAGCTCACTGATCCAGGCCAGTCTCTCTTAGGAAAACACACTGGTTCAGGCCAGTCTCTCTTAGGAAAACACACTGGTTCAGGCCAGTCTCTCTTAAGAAAACACGCTGGTTCAGGCCAGTCTCTCTTAGGAAAACACACTGGTTCAGGCCAGTCTCTCTGTTCTTTTCTTCAATGATAAGTTGCTGCTGAATCTTCTGATCATGCTTTGAATGTTGAAATATTTATGTTTAGGTTTCGCCAATGATCATTTCCAGGATGACACGAGACTCCTTAGAGGTACTCTCCCCTAGTTCTCACCACTTCTGTCAGCAATCGTACTGTGGTTCTTCTCTGATTGGGATGGGGGATGTGAGGGCGCAGATGGGAGGAGGATACGGGTGGGTGGTTCGGGGTGGGTGGTGGTTTTGGTGATCTGCCTAAAAGTGGAGCCATGCTGGGTTTTAAAGTCAGCTGCGGGATTCATATGCTAAAGCACACGCGTAGCGTCAGGTCCTCGTGAAGGGCTTGGTTTTCCCGAGCCCCGTCGGGTTTCAATAAGTCTGGTATTAGAGCAACCTACATGCTTCAGGTTACAGTGAGGAGAGAATACAAGAGTGGAAGGAAATAAGAAGAGACATCAGTCAGAAAGTTAGCCAAAGGACCTTTTCAGAAATGCGGCGTGTTGGGAGCTGTGGCCCCGTTGCCGGGCTGGGCCCTGCTGGCTGAGGTGTTGTCTCTCTCTCTCTGGACCCCTGTGATGTGCAGCTTCAGTATCACACCTAACTGGCACAGCAAGCCGAGCGTAGAACAGAGGAGCCTCTTGAAAGGGCACGGTTTCGGTCTCCAGACGTTCTCGGGTGATCTGAAGGCAGTTTCTGTCAGGAAGGCAGCAGGTGCAGCACGAGCAGAGCCGCATTGGCAGCCCAGTTTGCCTTTGAGGTCCCGCTGTCCTGGAGGTGTGGAGAGGAGCTTGGGTTTGATTGGCGTTTGACATCCTCGCCGTTATTTTCTGCTTGGGGCTGTTGTGTGGCACGCGATGTCACGTGACGTGATCTGAGCGGGGCAGCGGTCCATTTTAATCGGTGCGCGTTAAGTAAGGGTGGCAGTGACGGCCTGCGTTTGTGTTTATGTTTGGTGTTGTGTCCTGTGTCCTGTGTCCTCCCCCATTCTGTGTTTTACACATTTCCCATTTGTAGTTGTCCGGAGGCGTTTCAGTTTATAAATGAGATACCAGGATAGCACAGTACATATATTTCCATACATGCAATTAATTCTGTACATTTATTCACATACATACTGTATTATTTATGTGATAAATATGCATTTATATTTAATTATAAATGTTATAAATTGATGTTAATCTGGGGCAGGAAGTTCAAATAATCTTTCTCCGTGTCTTGTCTTTCTTCCTGCCTTCTCTTTATCTCTCTCTTCCCTTCCTCTCCATCTCTCTCTCTTCTACCTCTCCCTCCGCCTCCCTCCATCCCTCCTCGACCCCAAACCCCCCCCCCCCCCCCCCCCCGGCTGCAGCATACATTGAAGACGTGGCGCGCTGCGTGGACCAGAGCAAGCGGCTGATCATCGTCATGACGCCCAGCTATGTGGTGCGTCGCGGCTGGAGCATCTTCGAGCTGGAGACGCGCCTGCGCAACATGCTGGTGAGCGGCGACATCCGGGTGATCCTGATCGAGTGCGCTGAGCTGCGCGGCGTCCTCAACTACCAGGAGGTGGAGGCGCTGAAGCACACCATCAAGCTGCTGACCGTCATCAAGTGGCCCGGGCCCGAGTGCAACAAGCTGGGCTCGAAGTTCTGGAAGCGCCTGCGCTACGAGATGCCCTTCCGCCGTCCCGAGCGCGGGCCCTCGCGCGAGCACGTGCTGGACGCCAGCGAGCAGGGCCCCTTCGGCGAGCTGCAGACCGTCTCCGCCATCTCCATGGCGACGGCCACCTCCACGGCGGTGGCGGCGGCCGCCCACCCCGACCTGCGCTCCACCTTCCACGGCAGTTACCACGCCTCCCTGCGCCACAAACACTACTACCGCGGCTACGAGTACGACGCGGCCGCCCCCGGGGGCACGCTGCCCTCCCTGTCCTCGCTGGCGGGGCAGCACACCTACTGCAACATCCCCATGACGGTGCTGAACGGGCAGCGGGCGGGGGCCAGGGTGGGGGGCAGGCCGGGGGGCAGGGGGACGCGCCCAGAGCTGACGCAGCCGCTGGACGAGCAGCACGGGAACAACGCCCTCCTGCCACTGTTGCCCCGCGAGACCAGCATCTCTAGCGTCATCTGGTGACGGACGCAGGACCCAGCAAGGGGCCTCCGCAAGCGCCCGGCGTGCCTAGGCGCGGAGGAGAAGGAACGCTACGCGAGAAAGGACGATAGAGTCTCCCGAGGCAGACGCGGACGCCTGCCATTCGGGGTGCTGCCCCTTTCTGAGGGATGTAGGAAGCGCAGAGCAGAACCGACAGAGGCAATTATTTTCAGAAGGATTTTTCTGTTAGTCGAGAGAGGGCAAAGAAAACTTGGAGAACCCATTGTGTTTCGTACCTGTACACACACACATATACACACACACACACACTCACACATACATGTGCACACACATGCAACATACTCACAAGGAATACAGGGTCTTGTATATATTTGTGATTTCTTTGTAGCATTATTATTTTTCCAGTTTCCTTTACTTTTCATCATCAATTGTTTTATATTTAATTAGTTTTGTTTCTTATGAAATCGTCAAGGATGGCTCTGTAAGGTATAGAGACTGAAGTGTCGTATTTTTGTCTTAACTTGTAGATTGGAAGTGTAGTTTGAAACAATATTTCTTTTTTATGTTATCAGTTTGTGGCATTGTGACATTTTCTTTGAGAGAGCACCATATTTCTGTTATCGGAGGGTTTTTTTCTGTTCTTGGTGGATAAGTTGTGGGTGTCAACTTTAATGAGGACTCGAACAAAAAACTCAATTATGCAAAATTTGCAGAGGACTGGGAGCACATGCACTTCCTGTATGAACGACCAATCAGACGACACCTGAGGAAAACAAACGTCGCCTCACCATGATGATCTAGTGTCTCTGCTCTCTCTCTCTCTTTCTCTCTCTCTCCCTCTCTCTCCTGTCTCTGCTCCCTCTCCTTTCCTTCTCTCTTACTCTCTCACTCTATTTCTCTCAATTACTTTCTCTCATCAAATATCGATACTTTATATTAAAACAACAAACAACAGCTTTGCTGTTTAGCTTGATAGTGAAAAAAAATAATCAAAAGAAAAAAATCTGTATATTATTTTAAAAGAAAGAAGTATATTTTTGTAACAAAATAATTTGCTTGGAAAGACATACTTAGTCCCATTTCATTTCACTCCAGAGGTGTAGAGTGAGATCTTTGCATAATGTCCTACTTTAATTTGAAAGGAGAAAAAAGACAAAAGTATTTTTAATGTTTCTGTCAGTGTCTTAATCATGGTTGGTGAAAGGGAGAGTGTATTTGTGTTTTTAGGACTGTCTGACTCATGATGGCAGTGTCATTTTTGAGTGTGCATAGAAACTAGATATGTATTCAATTTATAATATAAATATCTATATATATATATATTTACAAATTTCACATCTGACGAAAGTGCTTATCAAACCATGATAATTATATCATAATTTTACTTCACTACATTTTAAAACCTCTTAACCTCCTCTTTAGTGCCTCCCTGTCGTCCCACGATATAGCGCCACATATCTGTTCGGAGTGGCACTACATCAGATATGCACTCACTTCATGTTAGTAACCTACTGCCATGACATCACTTCCTCTCTATGCCCCATCATTGTTTGGTGTGGAATAGAAGCTGAATTCGAGGACAGGAGATGAACTAGGTGCATTTTATTTTACCTCAAGATATAAAATAGCCAAGCCTAAGCGCTTGAAGTCCAACAAAGGAAATGTGCCTCCGCCGTTGAGCTGCAGCTACTCCGACGCCTAAGGAGTAGTTCCCATGTTCTAGTCCAATCAACGTAGGAAGGAGTCAGAAGGTCAAGTCTAATCCCAGATTGGGAAGGAGGCAGTCTTGCGCCTGTAAACACCCCCTGCCATGCGTTTGAAGAAGCAATCCCGTAGTTCAGTGAGCTGTGTGGGTGTGGCTCTGGTAGGAGCGTTGGTGCTAAGGGTCCAGCTCCTCGCCGTTAGCGCCCAGACGTGGGGCAGCTCTAAGGAGCCTCCCCTCAGCCACAGACCTTAAACCACTCGGCTGTGGACGGCACTACAGTGGCCATCGCTACCAGAGCAAGTAGGGAAAAACCAAAGCTGCCATTTTGATATGGTCCAGTTCATCTGGGGAAGTCGAGAATACACACCACTCCACTTTGAACTACAGAAACATTTATTCATTTATTAATACATCAATTCTTACTTTTAAAAACATGGTTGCCTGGTCATTAAAGAGGATCCTGCACCATCCAGATCACAACGTTTTATATATATAAATATATATATAGAGAGATGGAGTATTTGTTACTCTATATATATGGTGCAAAAAAAATTCAGATTACATCAAAGATGATATGCAAACTGCAGAAGAGTGTAATGCAGGAGAACAGGCGATCATCACTCTTCTGATCATCAAGCAAAACCTTTTGTTCTTCAGACGACTCCATGACACTGCTACCCCTCCCCCCCCCCCCAAGCAGGGCCGCTTTGGTGTCTCGTATCTCTGGTGGATCAGTCAGAGCTGACCAGGGCCGCCGGGTCTAACAATGCAACGGCGGGAACAGTAGGATTCCTTTCATTTTTTATGGTTTCCTTTCTTTTGATTTCTTGTAACATTGTGTATATATCAAAACAGGAAATGGTAATAAGACAAAGACAATCTAGAAACACTCGTAAAATACCAATGTTTGCATTTTCCATGTTAGTGGCAAACTGTTTCATGAAGACTTACAATAAACCTGAGGCTGATGAAGAGGAGGAGGAGCAGGAGGATGATGATGGTAATCATGGAGAGCACAGCTGTATCCCCACGGCCCCGCCCCCCAGCCCCGCCCCCTCATCCTGAACAGGAAGCTTGTTTGTCTCCTGGTTTGGGTTTTTTTTCTCTTTTTTTATTCAGTACCTGCAATGTTAATTGAAGAGATACTATTATTAATAATAATAAAATACACATTTATTAAATGTTCCTTACTTTTTAATCAATTATGAAGTTACATTAGTTTTCTGTTTACCCGATAGCATTTAGGCTACATGGGGAATGACTGAGTGAGTGAATGACAAACGAATGAAAAAATACGTCTATCAGCCAACACAGGACTACAGCGGCCTACGGTTTGTGGTGGGTGGTGCGAGTCAAGTTTCAAGCAGTGTTAAGTGTAAGCGAATGCGTATACTGACGGAGCACAGTTGCAAGACATGGCTCAAGATGCCAGGAACTTCTTGGAAGTTCTACCTTACCTGCAGTGAGTGAAATCAGCTGATTAAAGCAGGCAGACACGCAGACTGACTGGCTCCTGTGTGTTTACGTCCTTACTCATCTGAGGAGGACAAAGAACCAGGGCTACGCTCACTATTGCTCTGCAGCCATTGGTCCGTCCGCCTGTTGCCATGAGAACCACGTCAACCTCGCTCCTGAGGAGAAGTTAAGAAAGAGTGCAAGGAATGTGTTTAATTAGAGGCGGGGGGAGGGGAGGGAGGAAGGGAGGGATATTCAGTATTAACGGTCTGTTTTTTTCACCTAACGCTACCCGTGCATGTCGACATAGAACACCAGTGCACATGCAGTCCAACGCGCGCGCATACAGACCCGACGTCCCCGTGCACACACAAACACACACACACACACAGCCGGCGCCGGTGCACACACCCACGGAGCCCTGTTTTAATTGGCCCGTTTGGATGAGTGTTGACCACAAGGCAAAGCCTCCGTTTCGGCTCTAATGACGAGTGTTCTGTTCAGGCCTCTGTGCTAATGAAGGCCCAGAGAGCACAAAGCCCATAACGGCTCTGCGCGTCCCCCGACAGGAGGCATGACGCACGCTGCAGTCACAGCCTCCCACTACAACCAACCGTCTCCGCTCGCCCTCTCTGCCTCTACGGGGCAGGACTGTATGAGGCAGGACTCTACAGGACAGGACTGTATGAGGCAAGACTACAGGACACGACCCTACAGGGGACTGTCGGGAGGATTCAAGTCTCTTTGTTTCATGTTTTGCAAGGAGACGGTTAAGCATCTGTGCTAGGTTGCTTTGCACATGGTGCATTATTTGCTCATGCATTGATGTGTGTGTGTGTGAACAACCATTGCAGCAAAGTAACCTACAATCATTGTAACCCTAAACCATACAACAGTGGCTGTGATGTATAACTAACTGGTTATTGTTCTTTTTAATTAGCCTGCGTTCCTAATTCTGACACAGACAGCTGTGGCCGTGAGCATACAGCCTCAGTCTGCAGAGGTCACACCTGTTCAGCCCCTTTATGCAGCCCGGTGTGAAGGTCAGAGGTCAGTCCCAGGTCCTTAGAGGGGCGACTGCGTCCGACTTCTCAGAGACTAATTCTGCTAACTGCAACTCAGCAGCAGAACGCTCTGTACAGCGTCTCTCTCTCTCTCTGTCTCTGCGCTAATATTTCCTAGAAGAAAGTCAGAAATGGGGAGGGGTGGTGGTGGTGGTGGTGATAGAACTCCAGATGTTTTCATTTACCGTAAAGCAAACGCCATCTGGCTGTAGCGCGCGGGCCTGCCCTCTACGGCGTGGAGCGCTGGCGCTTCATTAGAGAGCCGCACGGGGAGAGCGTCCCGCACACTGCCAGCTCACAACAACTCTATTACAGCAGACACTGCGCGAGGCGGCGCACACACGCGTGCACGCATAGCGGCGGAGGCGCGCGTGCATGAACGATTAAAAAAAAAAACACCTGGAGAAAATCAATTGATTTAAGTTTCGGTAAAACGACGCAGAGCGTCGGAATACAGGGACAAGCTCGTTCCAAGCGTGGCCGTGATTCCTGCGGCGGTTCCTGCTGTAACAGGCTCTTGGAGCAGCACACACGTTTGTGCGTGAATTGTTCCAGAATGAATGCCATAAACACGCGTGCCGCAAGTATCAAAAACATCCAAGAGGAAGAGAAATGCATTAAGCGCCAGCAGCCGGGCTGTGCCCGGGCAGGTTGAGTTTCTCTGTGAAACACTGCCATCTGGTGGCCATCTGCCGTGTCCCCTGACAGGATTCTGCTGGTATGTAGTATCGTTCTCCTTCACTGTTTTCGTTTTTCATTATCCTCAGATTTCACACGTTTGCTGTGATAGACGAAGGCATATGTAAATGGGTTAGAATGAATACCCAGTTGTAAGAAATACAATGAATAGAAATGTACTCCTTTATTTTTATTTCAACATGAATATGAGTGCAGAATTCTGTTGCTTGTTTCGATTCCTGTCTTCCCTCCAGGGTCACGAGGTTTATGCATCTATTTACAAGCAGGCCTGTTTCCTGCTTCGTTTTTCTTGCAAGCTCTAAGTGGCCTTAGCATGAGTTGGGTTTGTTCGATTGGCTCCTAAACCTGCCAAGCCTAAATCTGCCAAAGACTTAATGAGGTGGGCGTGTCTTACGGCGGGCCCCGCCTTCTGTGCCTTCTTCCGCCGCAAAAGGTTCTTGAAGTGAATCCCTGACTGACGGGCCAAGCGTCACCAACCCAACCACACCCCCCACCGCTGGGACCACGCAGAGGAAGATCTATTTGATGTGCTCCTGCGATGTGACCCCTGGGACCTGTAAGTGAGGCACGAGACAGGAGTAATACTGCCCCCCCCCCCTTTTTAAAGTGCCACTGCAAATCTCACAGCAGTCACCACCTGCTGGACCTTAGTCTCCTGCTGCTGCCGGCGCTGTGTTGTAGGGCAATATTGGACCGGGTATTGCGTAGCACCGTGAGCTGGGCCCGTCACCAGGTCCTGGGAGGGCTGCCGAGTAACAGCGATCTATCGTCTGACATCCCCAGCCACATTGGCCATTCATCCAGTCACCATGGGGCTCATTTCCTGTTCACAGCAAGAGAGGAAGAGAAGAGGAGAGTTAGAGAGAGTTGTGCATTTACATGTTACAGCGTTTAACCGAGGCTACGTTATGTGCTATCCTCTGGATAACGAAAGTTCGAATGTGTTTGTTGCGGTTTGCACACGGCCCTGTCCATAGGCTCTAACTAGACTAGGTGAGTGTCTTCAGGAGAGTAAACACGAAGGAATGGACCAGCTATAGACTGTCCTCATTAGGGTTAACACGAAGGAATGGGCCAGCTATAGACTGTCCTCATTAGGGTTAACACGAAGGAATGGGCCAGCGACAGAGACTGTCCTCATTAGGGTAAACACGAAGGAATGGACCAGCTATAGACTGTCCTCATTAGGGTTAACACGAAGGAATGGGCCAGCGACAGAGACTGTCCTCATTAGGGTAAACACGAAGGAATGGACCAGCTATAGACTGTCCTCATTAGGGTTAACACGAAGGAATGGGCCAGCGACAGAGACTGTCCTCGTTAGGGTAAACACGAAGGAATGGACCAGCGACCGAGACTGTCCTCGTTAGGGTAAACACGAAGGAATGGACCAGCGACAGAGACTGTCCTCCGGAGGGTTAATATGAGCACTTGGGCAGAGAGCTGCGTTTTGGTCTGGTGGGTCGAGCTCACGTTGGCCACGTGGAACACGCGGCTTCAAGGTCAGACACAGACGCCGCTCTCAGCCATCGCCGTCAGTGGCGTCAGAAGAAGGATGGTGTGTTGTAGTAATGGGGAGTATATGCATGGTCAGTGGTCCTGTGACCCGGTGTGACCCCCAGTGGAAGGAGGAGGGCTGTTGAACCAAAATAGTAAAGCAATTAATACCCAGTCAGCAGGACGTCATTTGCACTGTGAGCAGTATTCTTGTCCGAACGCATTTGTTCGAAGAATTCAAAGCCATGACCATGTGTTTCAAGCCAGAAGCATGAGGTAGAGGTGATCTACATCACTCTGACCTGATAAAGTGTACTAAAAGTCAGAAAATTGCCGGAGGTGCTTCCTGACCCCCAAATGAAGGTGCTAGAAGCAGCTCAAGGCACATGCTGAGCGTGTGTGTACGTGTGTGCGTGCGCGTGCATGTGTATGCATGTATGTGGACATGTGAGCATGAGACTTTGTATATGTGTTACTGCGTGCGTGCCTGTGTGTATTTATGTACGTGTGTGTTTGCGTGGATGTGTGTGTGTGACTCTGTATTTGTGCGCATACGTGTTTGCGTGAATGTGTCTGTGCAACTGTGTAGCTAAGGTCTAGAAGCAGGGCAGAATTAAGGCACTGATTCAAACTGATATGATCACTTAACCCTGATTTCACAGAAAAAGTTATAAGGACATGTGTGTGCGTGTCAGAGAAAGAGAGAGAGAGGATATCCCAAAACTTTCAGTTCACATATATTCACAAATACAGTGAAAGAGGTCCACCTATATATACAGTATATATATATATAGCTGAGTGTGCTCCAACCCGTGCACACACAGATGAGCTGTGAGCTTAATGCCATCAGCAGCACGCCCTGTGTACTCTCCACTATGCCTGTGTCCTTCGTCAGCACGGGCGTCTCTTCAGGGCTGGTTCCCTTTGAAGCACCATTCTCCTCTGCTCACACTCATGCTTCTGCACTGGCTAACAGCAGCAGGCTATGAATACTGAAGGAAAACATGGCCCATTTCTACTAACGCCCAACTGAGGAGGTCTCTACATCAGCACCTTCTCTTTCCGTGTGTGTGTGTGTGTGTGTGTATGCATGTGTGTGTGGACTGCCTGGAGTCAGCCTCAGGCTCACAACACACACACACACCTCTGTTCACAATAGTTACCAAAGATATATTTTCGGTGGCCTAATCAGGTATGTTGTGTTGCAGAGCTGCAGGCTTTTTGGGAGATACCTCACCCTTATCTCCCCCTGCTGGCCTGCTGAAAACAGCCGACATCACAAAGTAAAATGATGTCTACCCTAAAGCACCGAAGCACAACACAATGTTTGAGAAATATTTCTGTGCTTGGTGTAAGCAGAATATTGTCGTCAATACATTTTCATTTCATTTTCATTAAAAAAAGGTTCATTATATAACAGGCTTACAGCAGTCCACAGAACCATGTCCTCGGGATTCTCAGACCAACAAACTCAAACAAACCAGTTTATGTGGTGTCTTTTCCTGCACCTCCTGAAATGACCTGGTGACACTTGATGCTTGTGCAGATGGACCTGAGCGCCCCCTTGTGGAGGCCCCCCATCTGTGTCAAGAGCAACATGGGCTCAGACACCCAGCTGCCCCCTGTTCGCCATTACGCTGAGATCAGCCATAATGTTTCAGATGTGAAAGTGTAAACACTCTTACTTCCTGCCCCCATCTGCCCCCTTCTGCCCCACCCCCCTTCTGCCTGAACGCGTTGTGACGGTTGCCAGATTTTAGCTTAATGATGGTAGCTCAGTTTCCGTGGTGACTGGGAGCAGCAGCTGTAACTGTGGCGTGGGTTGCGCATGGTGACAGCTGTGCTTTTATTAGCATGGAGGCGAATAATGAACTCATTATTGTCTTTGGCAATTATGAGTTTAATTGAAAAGAAAACAGGGGCGGAGCAGGGGGCGTGTCCGAGCCCTGGCAGTGACTTATGTGTGACGGAAGCACCTTTCTGAAGGACAGAGAGTGAGGGAGAGAGACAGAGAGAGAGAGAGAGTGAGAGAGAGAGAGAGAAGGAGGGACAAAGAATGCGTCCAAGAGAAAGACAGAGGGGAGGGGGGCGGGCTTAGCTCTCTGGATGGCCTGTTCTTCTTATTCTCTTCCCTCTGCACCCCGTAGATTTCTGTTTCCCAGAAGGGTGAGACGAATCTCATACAGCAGATGGCAGAAGTGAAGGAGCTTCCTCTGCCAGGAGGGGGAGGTAGGTGTGTGTGTGTGGGGGGGGGGTTCTCGGAGGGCTGGGTAATTGACTTGAGGAGTAGACCAGCCCTCACGCCTGTCTTGTAGCAGTCAAACTGTGTGAAGGACTGTTTTAAGAAGGTAGGCAACACAGTGTGTGTGTGTGGCTGTGAGTGAGAGAGAGAGAGAGTGAGAGAGAGAGCGAACAAAAAAGTCTTCAGCTAATTAAAAACTACCTCATTGGAATGTAATCACCTGTCAGTGCTCACTGAAGATAGTACAGCACAATTACGCTCTGGAGTAGCAGAAGACAAAGGTCCTTCAGTGGACATATACGATGTAGAAACATGCATTGTACATCCATAACAGGGCACAGGGTACTGTGGAGAAGCTTCACGAGACTATAAGGCCTCAGTTCCACCTATGATGTAAGGCCTCAGTGATGTTTGAACAAATAATATTTCACATTCTAACAAATTTACTTCAACCTATCGCTAAAATGAGGTTAACAACCGTAAGTCATTGCTCCAGAAAAACATTTTCGTTGGCTCAAAAACTTTAATTTTCTGTTTTATTAAAACCGTTGTCATGTACAGCATTGAAAAGGTCATCAATAAGGCTGAGTGGGGTCTGCTGTTCCTACCCTACCATCTGGGTTTCTGCCCACAGATATCACTACCTGTCTGTTTACCTGCCTGTCTACCTGTCTGTCTGCTTGTCCTTGAGGTCATTTGATGCAAGACTAAGACAGGAGGCAGTGAAACTCATTGAGCGCCGTATTTTCAGATATATATGCATGTAATTTTTAATGATGGCAAACATTTTGTTAGCTAAAGACAAATACAGCAGAAAGAATTCATTTATTTTCTACATGCTGCTTCCTACATCCATGCAGTATGTGTAATGGGTATTGATACATGTGTAATGATGTATAGTGATTATCGATGGAGGTATATGAGATGTCCAGTATAGGCTGAAAGTGTTTGGAGATTGACAATGTTTTTGCTGTTCTGCTCCTCACACACTGAAGGTGAAAGGAAAGAGTGCAGATACTTGTGTCTTATTTGGTAGTGTTTCCTACTGTACTGGCAAAAATATGTAAGAATGTCAACCCATTTTATGCACTTTAAGGCCATTGGACAAAAAAAATTAAACTGTTCCTCTGGTGCAGGCTGTGACCCCCAGGCCTGCCTATGACTCCTGTGACTTAAAGCACATGGTTTGAGTGATTGATGGGTGGGAATTGGGTGGAGCCAGAGTTCAGTAAGAGGTGGAGTACTGGAATGGAAGGAGGTTTGACTGTGTGGTTAGGGGTGTGACTGGAGGCGGGATTTCCTGCCTGTATCCCTCCTCTTTGTTTCCTTTTTCAGCTTTGGGCTGAAGTTCTGCTTTTATTCTGTTCTTCTGCTTGCTCATGTTTATGGCGGCCTGTTTTAATCTCATACGGCACATGTATGAGATTCAGCCTGATGCAAACGGACTTAAAAGTCGCATCTATAGATCAGCTCCACCCCCTCCACCCCCCCCTGTTAGTGAACCAATGATGCCAAGAAACACAGGAGTCATTAATCATTCGCGCCCCTCCCCACTTGTACTGTGGTGCGGGGGAGTAACTCCTCCTGGGCTCATGCGGTGTGGAAGAACATGCCTTCAGATTAGATCTAGCAAGGCGCACTTCCACCTCATGACCAGGGCCCCCCTTTCAACTCCACTCAGCTGAATTACAGGGGCGACATATTAAAAATCTGTGCGAATAGCTTACAGAACGCGTGAACGCAACGCAAGTTACAACAAACCTTCTCTCCGGGCTGCGTATGTGGTTTTACTTTTTTTTTTTTTTTTTACTTTTCATCGCTAACTGGCCCCACTAACGTTCATTCCCCATTAGCCGCTCCGGCGTGGCTGAGAGCAATCGTCCTTTAAACCGTGCAGCTTCATTAACTCCCAGCAAATGTTGTCTTTGCGCGGGCTGCGGGCCTTTTAAAGGCTTGTTATCTCTTTGCTTACAGATGCTGTATGTGCGGCATAGCTGGAGCAGATGGGCATCTTACATCAGCACCAGGGAGGCGGGGCAGGGGAAGAAGGCACTTCCGTTCACGGCGGAGAAGCGGAGGAGATAACGCACGGCGGCTGGAGAACACCGGAGCTCGGAGTCAGACAATAGCGGTGACATTTCCATTAGTGAACATTTAGGAGGCCGAGATGTAGGGGTGGTTTGATTTGGTGATTTGTAGGAGTAACTTGTTGGGCTAATTTGTGGTAATGATTTGGTAGGTGATGTTTGTTTGGGTGATTTTGTTGGTGTAGTTTATAGGAGTGAGTGATTGGTAGGAGTGATTTTTAGGTTTGATTTGTAGATGTAATTTATAGGGTTTTTTTTGGAGGGGTAGTTTTTGTGTAATTTTGGGGGAGTAATTTGCAGGGGTGATTTGTAGGAGTTATCTGTTCTTTAAGGGGAGCTTTAAGGGAAGTATTGTTGTTGTATTGCTGTTTAATTCCAGCTAATTCAGAGCTTTATTTCAACCTATCATAATATCTCGATATACAAAAAGAAAGGCTTATCAGGGGCTGAGAAAAAGAGCGAGAAAGAGAAAACACTCTATTAGAACCTGGGTTAGTGAAAGACTGTGAGAACCTGATAGACTGTGAGACTGAGGGAAAGCAAGAGAGAGGTACAGAAAACTGTGAGACAGACTGTGTAGGCGAGAGACTCTATGGGAAAGAGAGACACAGTGTTGCAGAGAGACTGAGTGGGAGAGAGAGACTGTGAGAGAGACAGTTTGACAGACTGTGAGAGCGATGCCTTCCTGGCTGTGCAGTATGGTGGCTCAGGGGAGCGGATTAATTAGCTCAGCTGTGCTGAAAGGTCTTCCATATCTGGATGGGCTCTGACAGCACTGTAGGCTTCCAGATCAATCCGTCATGATCTCCTGGCTGCCTGGAAATGAGATGGGATCGCTTAGGGAGCAGAAGTGTGTGTGTGTGTGCGTGTGTGTGTGTGTCAAACTCTGACTTTTACATGAGCTGCAGTAGACTGAGTGAGGGATATATTTCACCTTCTGAGAGTCAAAGGCAGTAGAGACTTTCACTGCAGCATTCTGAGTGTGCCATCAGACACACACACACACACACACACACAGTATAATGTCATTATTCTCTGCCCACTCATCACATATGCACAGCCTCTCACTGATACATTAACATGGGGAAGAGGACAAAGTCCACGTTTGCAGAATTCTTTTCTGTTTCTAATAGGAATTTGTTCACATTTGCATGCGTTTTCCATGGGCTTACATTTATTCTAATTAAATGTACCAGTCAATGTCATTTATTCTAATTAAATGTACCACAATCAATGTCATTTATTCTAATTAAATGTACCACAAAAAATGTCTCGATGCACTTGCATGTCAAATAATCAGATAAAAAAGCTTATATATCACCAACCCTATTATCTCCTACATTATAAAAGCATTATAGGTTTCCTTCTCTGGCCAAAATAATGATTCTGGTTTAATATAGTGCATTACTGTGAAACACATGATGTATATGTTTAGGGTTGACATGACAACTGCACACCACTGGATATGACACTCATCACCTCTATAAGAAAATATATAATGAAATACAATATATACATAAAATATATTAGGAATTCAAATTAAATGAATGCATGGAAAGGTACAGAATTACACACATCAGTACTGTCATGTTGTTCCTTGTAGTAATAATAATAATAATAATAATAAGAATTTGTTTTAATTACAAATGATCACTGAACTAAGAGGACAAGAGTTCATTTTTAACAGCTCTGTCTTGCAGAGAGTCTTAAGTCCAAGTCAAATCCACTGGGCATGTAAAGCTCTGGGGATAATACATAAATTCAGACACTTTAAAGGTTCGCAACGGTAACTGAATCCCCTCCTTTGACATGCTCAGTACTGAATGCATATAGTCTAAAAGAAACAGAGTGACAAAGGACACCTCAGTGACAGCAAAGGCACACACACACCGGCACACACGCACAAAATCACACACTGACCAGCACACTCACACAGACACACACACACTCAGCCGTCCCAGTCAAACGAGCCTCGTTATACCAGTTACCCCATGTCCTCTCCACACGGCTGCCCGTCCACCCCTGCCTGTCTCCCACAGCCAAGCTGCTGCATTACACTGCACCTCTGTGTCCTGCTCCCCCGCTTGGAGACACATCCCTTGACACGTCCCCTAACAGTGAGACTAATGTTCTCAGGGACCAGCATATGGTGTCCTGTCCTTCCTGGCGTGCCCATGTCCAAGTCTGTCACACAAACGTGTAGCAGTGTTTTACACACCGCTGTCGCCCTCTCTGAGCCAGGGCTAGTGTGGGCTGGTACTCAGGGAACCATCTACACATCGCACCATGCTTCAAACACAGGGCAAGCATGGAGACCACCTCACCGTTCTGATGTGTTTTGAGGTCTTCTGCTACATAATTTTTAATCTGGAGGTTAGTTGGTTAATACTGCCCTCTTCTGGTAGAAAACGTTCACTTTCCAATGTTTTTATTTTGCTTTTTTTCTGTGGTGTCTCCTTGACAGTTATCCATTTTTCAATGCAGAAACCAGTCCCTAAAGGATGTAAAGGACTGTATTCATTGTTAAGTGTGTCAAGGCATTAGGTAACCATAGAAACACAGGTTTAAAAGATTCTCTAAATATTCTAATATACTCAAATAAATAGCCTTTTTTAAACATATGGCTTCACAAAGCAACACGCGCAGGAAAGCTAACTAATTGAAGACAAAACCGTAAAGCTATTTACCCAAAAGGGAATAAAGTCAGACTTTGGATTTAGCAATGAGTTCAACTCAGAAGGCAGAGACAGAATACAGTCCGGATAATACTTTACAAAAATAGCATGTATAAAAAGGAATAAGTTATTTTTGAAAGCGCGTGGCCACCGTCCCACCGAAATGTCCCTCTCGGTGAGTTCTGACTG
Source organism: Brachyhypopomus occidentalis (assembly GCA_020368025.1). Taxonomy (NCBI): domain Eukaryota; kingdom Metazoa; phylum Chordata; class Actinopteri; order Gymnotiformes; family Hypopomidae; genus Brachyhypopomus; species Brachyhypopomus occidentalis. The sequence continues at coordinate 1,064,246 of JAGXOD010000040.1, read as the reverse complement.
CCATTCGGTAGCCGCTCTTGGTCCGCTGGCCCGTCGGTCCGGCAGTTATCGCGCGCTACAGGCGATTGGTGTCTACTTCCCGTAAAACATCTCGAGCAGAAGTTCTTCCATGTTGACCGTTCCAATGACGGGTTTGAAGAAGAGACTCGCTACGACGTTTGCGTTGATGGATCGTAGCATAGAGAGTGCGATGAAGAGTTTGGCGAACCTTGTGGTGTCGCCTCGGTGAATCATTTTGACATATTCATTAAGGGCCTGATGCGCCTCGCTCTGCAGCCCCTGGATGTAATGTTGACACTGCAGTCCTACAACATCTACAACACACAAACCGCGACACGTTAGGAACATGTACACCTGAGCGGAGACCGGATGTTTCGTGAACAGTCATACCAAACCAACCCAAAAGTCCTGTGAAATGATCACTTGGAGAAATATCTAAAAATTAAGATCTTGGCTAATTTTGTACAACCTTTAGTTAGCCAATTAAATCTAACCACATGTGTATAACAACAACAATAATTATAACGTGGAAGTTGTTACTTATTACTATTCTTCACATCTGGAAATGTGTGGAGTCTACATATGCAGTCAAATATATTTATATTTAATTTCACATTTTTATTATTGTGTTTTGGTTAATATCAGCAATAATAATAATGGCTGTTGTTGGTATAGCGCTACTGCACAGACAATAAGACAATCACGTGTGTACACACATTTCCAGTAAACACGGGACAAAAACTTTTGCTCGCCTGGGTTAAACAGGATGGCCCCTTTTAAATATGCGTACTCCTTCGTGCTGATGTCCAGCACCCAGCATTTACTGAGAAACATTTTAATCCCCTGCACATCAGCCAGCGCGACACCGGCGTGGCTCTGCCCTTGCTGGCCGTCCTGCCTGCCGTGACCGCTGGTAAGGATCCGCTGTAACATGCTGGGCTCGGGCGCGTCACATGTCTCAAAGTCAATTCGGTCCTGCGCCATGCCGAGCACTAATAGAGGCGCCCAGCTGCTCCGCACGAGCACGTGCTGGTCGTCCACCGGCAGCTCCCGAAAACACGGCACGTTCTTCACAAACTTTAGCGTTTTCACCAGCACTGCAGACGCGGCTTTGCACGTAGTCTGGGGAGAGCGAAGAGCGACCTTTTTCTTAGATCCACAAGCGCACGCTTGCATCGAAACGGCGACCCTCGGGTTCCTTGGCACGTGCTGGAACGACTGGCTGTCGTTCTTTAGAATACTGTACAAGATGCTGTTTTGTCGTCTTTCCCCGCTGCAGTGGCAGCTGTCGAGGTAAGCCATACTGCCAACGCCGCTCGTGTTCCGTAGATGTCGTTACTGAACCGTTGGTCTCTTCCCCTGGTCAGTTCCATTCACCGCGAGCGTTTGTTTCCTTCCGTCCAAATCCCAAGTAGTTCGACTTTTTAACCAGTGACGCCTCCCACTCTTTCTCTGACGCACACATTAGGGAGAGATATACCCCATAACATTTACAAGGAAGGGCTTCATCATCATAATCATCATCATCATCATCGTTGGAATTACGAAATTATAATTTTATTTAGTTTGAACAGCATTAAATATTTACTGTACATCTGATAAAATGGCTCATGTGAGACAGTTCTGTGCTTCATAGACAATCTTTTTGAATCATGTTAAATATATTACCCTAATACCTTTGCATTACAGAAGAATATTATTGAAAAGGTTTTAGTTTGTAATTGCCCTGGAATAGAAATAGGTTACTACCTGTGTTTTGTGTTTACGCTTGCTGGGGTTTTGATACGTGTCAGTGTCTCTGCTGGGGTTTTGATATGTGTCAGTGTCTCTGCTGGGGTTTTGATATGTGTCAGTGTCTCTGCTGGGTTTTGATACGTGTCAGTGTCTCTGCTGGGTTTTGATACGTGTCAGTGTCTCTGCTGGGGTTTTGATACGTGTCAGTGTCTCTGCTGGGTTTTGATACGTGTCAGTGTCTCTGCTGGGTTTTTGATATGTGTCAGTGTCTCTGCTGGGTCTGCTCTTGGTCTGACACTCAAACATGTCCATCCCACAGCAGTTCAGAGGAATGGCTGCAGACAGATAGATTCCTTATTTTTTAATTCTCAAATCTTTTGATCTGCCAGTGACAGAACTATGTGCAGGACTTATGTTTAGTCACTCGTTGCATTTAAGGGCAGCAGGGAGAGAGGATGAGAGGTTCAGTGAATCCCTCTCTTCCCCCAGTGCCACCAGGTCTTTAATTAGAGCTTTTAAACTGCTATGACATGCATACAAGGGTTAAAGGGTGAGACAGACATCGAGACACAGATATGGACAAGACGTAGAGAGATGGAGAGAGACAGAAAGAAATAGGTAGACAGAAAGAGACGGAAAGACAGATAGAAGTGTAGAAGGACAGAAAGAAAGATGAAAACGGACAAATGAAGAGAGATAGATACAGAGATGGAAAGAGACGACAGAGAGCAAGATGGATGAGAGAGACAGATGAAAAGATGTAGAGAGTCAGAAGGAAAAAGAGATGGATAGAGACTAATAGAGAGAGATGCCGCCTTGTCCTTGATTTCTGTCCTTTAACACTGGTTCCTTTCTCCTGCAGACTGCAAAGTAATGGCAGGGTTTTGAGCTCATTGTGGGGGCTCTGCGATAGCGTCTGCGATAGCGTCTGCGATAGCGTCTGTGATAGCGTCTGTGAGCAGGGTGCAACAGGGTGTCACGCAGCAGGGCAAGTGTGCTCATGGTGTCAGAAAGCTAGACCTCTGCGTCCGGGGGCGTCTGTGATTACGTCATCTGAATGCAGGGTGTCTGTGAGCATGACTTTTGTGTCCGGGTGTCTGTGGGTACAGCATCTGTGTGCATGGTGTCTGTGAGCAGGGTGTTTCTGCGCAAGACGTCTGTGAGCAGGTCATCTGCACGCAGGACGGCTGTGAGCAGGGTGATTATGCACAGGGTGTCTGTGTGCAAGGTGTCTGGGAGTAGGGCATGGGGAATCTGTTGGCTGCTTGTATAGGTCAGCCTGAAGCCCCATCCATTGTCACCCATTGTTCCTACCTCTGAGCCCTATCCCTCTGTATCTGTGCATCCATGCCTGGGTACAGAGTGTCCAGAGGGCCACATACCTCCTAGTCCGAGGGTTCTCAGAGACTAGGATAGCCCGTGCATCATCATTGCTGATTTGTGCGTTTTGGCATATTCTTATGTCAACCCCCCCCCCCCAGTTCCCTGTAATTCAGTTCACCTGGGTCCAAGTCTGGCTGAAAACTTTGTCTGAGCGACCGGAGCCTCCGCTTCAAAGTCCTCTCGCCGCTTCGCTTTTGTCAACTGTGTTTGTTTCTCCGCGCTCTGTATTTATGCATATCGTAACCCTTTGTGTTCTGTTGGGGTGCTCGCGTGGCGGAGAAGACACTGCACGTTTCCCGGGCATGCGGCTGTCATCGCTGCTGTTGTCAGCCGCTCGCGAAAGTGCAGAGGTGCAAACAAAACAAAAAATGTTAAATTATCACAGAAACTTTCAGGTCCAGGGTCGTCTGTATTGTGTGTGTGTGTGTGTGTGGAAGAGGCAGACTCAGTCATATCAAGGCAGGGCTCTTGGCTCTGAATAGCTGAAGGTCATGTCTGCTCTGCAGAGGATGAAAGCACTGACAGAGGATTAGAATATGATGAGATAAATGTGAACTTGCGCAATTGATTTATTTGAAAAACATTTTTTTCTTCTTTTTTTCCCACCATTTATATCAAGGCCAGTGTCCAGTAAACAGCCTTCACAGCCTTCTCTACCCACCCCACCCCCCCAAACACGCACACACACACTCACACACTGCTTTGTATCCAGCTGAGCTTCTGTTCAAGGTCTCTGAGTCTGACAGGCAAGCTGCTCTATGAAATTAGAATTTGGCCTCATACTGGGGCCCTCAGTCGCATTCGGTGAGATTGTGTTCGCTCTTTTCTGGGTCAGGTTCACTTGCGCGACTTGGCCAGTCGGCCTTGAGCAGCAAGGCTTGTCTTGTCCTCCCCCAGCTAATAAGGAGATGTACAGCAGGAGTGCCGAACCACCAGACACCAGAACTTTGGAATCAAGTTTTTCTTTCTGCTCTCACACTCTGGCTAGAGGATATCTACAGTGTCCGCAGTGTCTACAATGTCTACGATGTCTATGGTAGCTACGATGATATGATATTGGTGATGTCTATGATAACTATGATGTCTACGATACCAACTATGTTGACAATATTTTCCGATGTCTACAATACCCATGATGTTGACGATGTTTATGATGTCTTTGATGGCTATGACGTCGACATTGTCTTAGATGTCTATGATAGCCATGACGTTTATGATGTCTATGATAGTAATGGTCTTGACGAAAGCTATGACGTTGACGATGTCTATGATGGCTACAATGTCTGTGATGAAGATTTTTAAGATGCCTATGATGGCTACAATGTCTATGTTAACAACGGGTTTTCTTGATAATTTCAGGGACAGTTCTTCCACTTTAAAAAATTCAAGGTAATATATAGAGCTAATCTAACCATCATCTGAGCCTTGAGACTGTTTTTGAGATAAATTTGTTCAAAGTGCACCCTGTGAAATATCTCATATACTTTTTTCACTACACATAGTAAATGTCTTGGACCAAATTGATCTGTGGAGACGTAAGGAAACCTCCACCTCAGCCATCGGCAGGACGCTACAGGGGCTCAGGGTCCCGTGCTGCTCAGAACTATGGCCGTCCGCTTTGATGGTGTCATTACAGTTGGTCGTCATGGAAGTCTACACACGTCTTCTTAGACATTTAAATCAAGCAAGATGATAGGATCACTGATCTATAACTAGTTCGATCTTATTTAACTATTCGGGGATTTTTTCCTTCGGTGTCCCAAAGGGCTGCAACTCTAGAATACATTCGAAATAAATTCTACAGCACACATACTGATTGCCACAGTAAGTGCATGTAAAAACCCTCCATCATCAGTTTTATTCATTTCAAGGCCATGCTACTTAATTGTCTTTTTATGTTGATATATATATATATATATGTGTGTGTGTGTTTGTGTTTGTAAAAGATCCAGTGAGCAAATTCAAAGTGTACAGAATGTCCTTTCACAGACATTGATGGACCTTGAGTAGTTTAAGTTGGAGACTGAAATTCACAGTATGTTCAAAAGGCAGCCTTTCTTTACTGATCGGATGAACTCTCCTCCATATTCTTACCAGCTCATCTAATGCTATGAGATCTCTGTCTGGGTTCCAGTCTGAGATTGTCTGGAGCTGTTAATCTCTACCAGACACAGTGGGTTCTGAAGCTCATATTAAGGGCCATCCTTATGGTTTACACAGTGGTCCTTTGTGTGATTGATTGATTGTACATTTCTCACTCCAGAGGAAATGAGGCTCTGAATTGGAGTACATGGGCTTTTTTGTTAATAGTCTGTAGAGGTTGACCAAGGTGTTCACTGTAGCCTGGTTACGTAATAAGCCCTCGAAAGGATTTTCAATGAGAAATGACACAGACAGAAAGTCCACAGACTAATGCAGATGTATTTGTTGTGCATTTGTTATGCTCTGTAGCCTGACATTAAATGTCTCTGCTTCTCATTTTGTATGCCTTCCCAGCTGCTCGGACATATACACATGCATCTTGATACTAGGAAAGAAGAAGAGATCTGTTTCAAGTTTGTGCTGTCATGGTTTTGGCACTGGTTACTTTGGAGAATTTCGTTTTACTTGTGTACGTAAAGTGCATTAACAGATACGATCTGATCAGCGTCACAGGAGCCTGTCAGCTGAGCAAGCAGGGAAGGAGCAGATGTCCGCAACCAAAAAGGTGCCAATACGCACAGATGTTTTCTACAGCTGTAGATCTAGATAGCTATGCGTTAAATATATGTATTCTAGATATTATGTATCTGTGTGTGCATCATGCAAATCTAGATCACATGCTATGTATATGTGTTTTCTAGAACCGCAGATCATCCAGATGCTTATGTACTACATGTATCCAGCTTGTAAAGGCTGTCGAGTTCTGGTCTGGATTGTGGCAGCAGATTGGCGGCCTCCGCTGTTAAAGCAGAGAGCGGAGGATAGCAGGACACATCGTAGACAACCCTGGCACTGCAACCTCACAGGGGCGTCTGTGCTACCGTTATCTCCCACACCAATCCACACACTTGGCTGTAGAGTGTGCTGCTGTGCTGTGCCGTCTGGTTGGACCTGCACAACACTTTATTGGAGAAGGTTTCACAGGTGGGATTGGTTGTTTGGAAGCTTTTGAGTGGATTGAATTGGATGACCTGAAGTCATGGAACATAAATTGCTCAGAACTGAGTCCCTGGTGAAAGCTGTGAGACAGGACTATAGCTGTATATTATATGTGAGACAGGACTATACTGTATATCGTGTGAGACAGGACTATACTGTATATCACATGTGAGACAGGACTATGCTGTATATCGTATGTGAGACAGGACTATGCTGTACATCACGTGAGACAGGACTATACTGTATATCGTGTGAGACAGGACTATACTGTACATCACGTGAGACAGGACTATACTGTATATCGTGTGAGACAGGACTATACTGTACATCACGTGAGACAGGACCACACTGTACATCACGTGAGACAGGACTATACTGTATATCATATGTGAGACAGGACTATGCTGTATATCGTGTTAGACAGGACTACACTGTACATCACGTGAGACAGGACTTTGCTGTATATCGTGTGAGACAGGACTACACTGTACATCACGTGAGACAGGACTATACTGTAGATCATATGCTGCTCTGCACAGAGAGCAGATGGGGCAGCTGTCTGCAAAATGAATGATAAAAGTGTCATATATTGACATTGCAAAAGTTTAGTTTTCCTAATTTATAATGTTTTGAACGTTTAACGCATAGCGCTGAAGATTAGCCTGTGTATGCAAATGAGGAATGTTTAGTGTCTGTAGTCTGGGTAGTGTGTGTGCAGTGTGTATAGTGTGAGTAATGTATGTAGTGTATACAGTGTGTGTAATGTATGTAGTGTATACAGTGTGTGTAATGTATGTAGTGTGTACAGTGTGTGTAATGTATGTAGTGTGTACAGTGTGTGTGGGGTTAGGGGTTCATGCTCATGCAGTGAAGCTGCCTGGAAGTTAAAACAAAGTGTTCTGGGATGTTTCCCATTGGGGAGTGTTCCTTGTTGTCCTATTGTGTTATGCGAAGTTCTGACTGTTACTATAGTAACTGACTCAGTTTTCTTCCTGCATGCTTCTATGACTTTACCCATAAAGTGAGGCGGCCTTGTGGCTAAGAGACTTACAAATTGAATACTCCTCTTTTCAAGGGCTTCTGTCATTCTGTGTGTAGCTTAAAGAGCTATGGGTAGAGGAAATTCATTTGACACTGTGTGTGTGTGCGTGTGCATATGTGTGTGCTTGCTTGTTTGTGCAGGTATGATTGTGTGTGTGTGTGTATGCATGTATACTGTTGTGTATGATGTGTGTGTGTGTACGCAGTGATCTGCATGACTGTGTGAGTGTATGACAAACACTCAAAGGCAGCACTGCAGATTTACTGTAGTGTAGAGATGATGTATTCAGTTTAAGATTTACTGTAGTGTAGAGTTGATGTATTCAGATTAAGGTTTACAGTACTGTAGAGTTGATGTATTCAGTTTAAGATTTACTGTAGTGTAGAGTTGATGTATTCAGTCTATGGTGAGAGATCTTTGTGCTGTGGGAAAGTTAAAGCATGCTGTCTGAATCACATTCTTAAGTTCAAGTGTGGCATGCCCAACCAGTCAAACCTGCTCTGCCTTAGTGAACAATGCAATTGTACCAGACAATTGTACCTTATGGAGTTGATGAATATGGAATTAAGATTAGAATAGCCAGAATAGGCAGACTCTTTCATTATCCATCCATCCATCCATTTTCATCTGCTTATCTGGGTTTGGGTCGCGGGGACAGTAGCCTAAGCAAATAGGCCCAGGTTTCCCTCTCCCCAGCCACCTCTTCTAGCCCTTCTGGGGGGATACCGAGGCGTTCCGAGGACAGCCGCGAGATATAATCTCTCCAGCGTATCCTGGCTGTTCCCCGGGGTCTCCTCCCAGTTAGACATGCCCGGAGCACCAGATGCCCCAACCACCTCAACTGGCTCCTCTCTACGTGGAGGAGCAGCGACTCTACTCCGAGCCTTTCCCGGATGACCGTGCTCCGTACCTTATCTCTAAGGGAGAACTCGGACACCCTGCGGCCGCAGCACCAATCCGCCTGTCAATTTCACGTTCCATCCTTTCCTCACTTGTGAACAAGAACCCGAGATACTTGAACTCCTCCACTTGAGGCAAGGACTCACTCCCGACCCAGAGAGGGCGCTCCACCCTTGTCCAACTGAGTACTCTCTCTCATTAGTCTTTTTTTTATTCTTATCTGTTCGTCAATTTCTGAAAACACAACTTATTACAACTTAGCTAAGATGAGGAGAAACCAGATTTATCCAGATGTTCTTACCAGTTAAGGTTGTCTTGTTTTTACAGTTTTTTTAAGCAATGGCTTAATACATCAATGCTTCACAAATGGTTCTCATTTCTTAAGTAATACGTTTTACGTCTTTGTAGTTTTTTTTTACAGAAGCACTGTCAAACTCAACATTTTTACACCATTTAGACACGGCCTTGGCTTTGAATGCCTCTCTCTCCATGCTGTTATACACCATCACGGGCCTCATTTCTTTGCTGTTGAATCACTCTTTTATCACTCTCCGGACGGGACGCTGGACGCCGTCAGCCGCGTCACGCAGCGGCAAGCTCGTAAACGCTCTCCCGTAACAGCTCGCCCCCTTACCTTGACCAAGGAGAAGGTGTGTCTACTTTTGCCTTGACTGACCAATGGGAGAGGGTTAAGGGCAGAGTGTTTGCCTGGTAGCCCCGCTGTGATGACCGTGATGGGGAAGACCAGGAGCAAGCGCTTCTGGCCCTGACGCTACCGATAAGACCACGGCCTGTAGTCACTGGGTGCTACTGCACACGAAATGAGCAACGGCTTCACTGAAAATTCAAGCGAACGAAAATGTGGTTTGTGGAGAGATTGCAGTCTGCGGGAAGTTCGTGATCAGCAAGATTCTCTGAGGAGACCAGGTGGAGGAGGGCGTGTGGTTCATCTGGAATGTGTTGTTGAATGCTATAAGAATGTCCTCAGCGTAATGTAGCTGTGTGATATTGAGTGCAATGAACTCCCAGGCCTATCGATAAGAAGTGTTTGCTGGCGGTGACAATTCTGCTTCTTGTCCTGCATCTCCTGTTCATGACATCTTCACTAGTTCTCTCTAATCTTCCTCTGGAGGCTCCTCAGCAAACATCGGTGTTCAGGGGCTTTCTGAACTTTCTTTCAGTGGTTGTTTTTCTTCCACTTTCTCACTCTCTTTGCACACACACAAAACACACTCAGTTGTCAGGGCCATGTACACACACACACACAGAGTTTCTTGGCCATGCAGCAGCACTGGTTGTCTGCTGCTTTAGCCGAACTCAAGGACAGAATACAGGCACACAAACACAAGGTCAGCCTGTTCACAGCACACACACACACTTACACACACACACACATACACACACTGTACACAGAACACACACACTCACACACAAACACAAGGTCAGCCTGCACATAAAGGAGCAGATGCCAAACACACAGAACCCTCTACATATACATGCTCTCTCTCACACACACACACACAGCAAACCCCCCCCCCACCATCACCACCACAGCAACCCCCTTCACACAAACACATACAACCCTGTAAACACACGGAACAGCAACAACCTTCTATACACACACACACACACAAGAGAGATAGTACTTCGACTTTTGTTTACATTCACAAATATTCTTGATGTGTTTGTGAAATTTAGGATGTTAGCTTCTTTAACATGGAAAATATTTTTACATCCTGTCGTTCGTTGCAAAACCACCATTTAACCCATTTAACCGTCCAGAATCAGTGTAGGTTTCTTGCCACCCGTGATTAATCTCAGGCATGAAATGTATAAGAATAAGGCACACACTGAACCAGGCAGGATTGCAGCATCCAGAGTGTGTGTGTGTGAGAGAGAGAGAGAGAGAGAAGAAGGCCTCTATGCTGCATGGTCTCATGTAAGGTGCAGAGTCCTGGGGCTATCTACCCTGCAGCCTGTATAGAATTTGTGGAGGCGTACTGGTAAAACCCACCACTGTTAATGGCTTCTTGCTATAATGGCCCTGTGTGTGTGTATGCGTGTGTGTATGCATCTTGAGACCTGTTCCATTCCCAGAATGCTACTGCACACCCCACCCCCTACCCAGGCATGACCCACGCACTGCCTTTTGTGCAGCCCTTTGAAATGCAGTCTGTCTCCCTTCGTCTCCCTCTGTCTCCTTTCGTCTCCACCGTGACTCACACAGGAACCCGATGCCCCAGCCTTTGCCTTCAAGTGCCAGCCCCTGCGCATGGACGGGAGAGCTGGGTGCTAGACACCTCCTCACACTCCACCCACTGTACAGGATTCACACCACACTGCACACTGGCCACACCATACAGCATACTGGCCACACCGTACTGCATACTGGCCACACCACACTGTACACTGGCCACACCGTACTGCATACTGGCCACACCACACTGTACACTGGCCACACCGTACTGCATACTGGCCACACCGTACTGCACACGGGCCACACCACACTGTACACTGGCCACACCACACTGTACACTGGCCACACCGTACTGCATACTGGCCACACCGTACTGCACACGGGCCACACCACACTGTACACTGGCCACACCGTACTGCATACTGGCCACACCACACTGTACACTGGCCACACCGTACTGCATACTGGCCACACCGTACTGCACACGGGCCACACCACACTGTACACTGGCCACACCGTACTGCATACTGGCCACACCGTACTGCACACGGGCCACACCACACTGTACACTGGCCACACCGTACTGCATACTGGCCACACCGTACTGCACACGGGCCACACCACACTGTACACTGTACACTGGCCACACCGTACTGCATACTGGCCACACCGTACTGCATACTGGCCACACCACACTGCACACGGGCCACACCATCCTGCACACTGGCCACACCTTACTGCACACTGGCCACACCATACTGCACACTGGCCACACCATATTGCACACTGGCCACACCATATTGCACACTGGCCACACCACACTGCACACTGGCCACACCACACTGCACACTGCACACTGGCCACACCATACTGCACACTGGCCACACCACACTGCACACTGGCCACTCCATACTGCACACTGGCCACACCACACTGCACACTGGCCACTCCATACTGCACACGGGCCACACCATACTGCACACTGGCCACACCACACTGCACACTGGCCACTCCATACTGCACACTGGCCACACCACACTGCACACTGGCCACACCACACTGCACACTGGCCACACCACACTGCACACTGGCCACACCACACTGCACACTGGCCACACCATACTGCACACTGGCTACACCACACTGCACACTGGCCACACTTTTGTACAAAGCATTTTATACACCTGTGGCTATGTAATAAAAAACACCTGATTCCAATAAATATATATATATATTTATTAAAAAATATATTAAATATATTCCCATTATTATATATATTCCTTTTTCTCATCAATGTGACTAACACACACACACACACACACACACACGTATATATATATATATATGTGTGTGTGTGTGTGTGTGTGTGTGTGTGTGTGTGTGTTAGTCACAATGATGAGAAAAAGGGTCTCTGGACACCTGACAGATCCTGCCGGTTACACGGTAACCTTCCGTCCCTTTTAAGAACGGCAGAAGGCAAAATCGGCTGCCTTTGAAGGCAGAAATGTCCTTGTCCACAAGTATTTTTGGTTTCTTTCCCTCCCGTCAGCCCTAATTAGTAAAAGCAGGGGGAGATAAGCCGACGTTGCCACGGTGCCTGCGAATCCGTGAGATGATCGTGATGGTCATGTTCTTCTCAGGTCAGCTCCTTTTCCAGCACTGTAGGGTGCATGTAGCTGTTATTGTAGGTTACTGTAGCTGTTATTGTAGGTTACGGTAGCTGTTACTGTGGGTTACTGTAGGTTACTGTAGCTGTTATTGTAGGTTACTGTAGCTGTAGCAAGGAAAGTTCCTCGTATGTGCAACATACTTGGCGGAATAAAGTGATTCTGATTCTGATTCTGTTACTGAGGGACACTGTGGGTTACTGTAGGTTACTGTGTGCTGGGTAACATACTCCAGCAAAACTATAAAGTGACTTGATCACAGCTGCATATATACCTCAGAGATAAACATCACTGCTAAAGCTCTTTAAGCTATGTAACCACCACTAAACCCATTAGGTGTTCATTTTATCCCATTAGGTCTTTGAATTTACTGGGTTTCAGTGCCGGTAGACCAGTAGCTCTGGGTCCCTGTGCTCATAGGTCTGTAAATCTCTGACCAGTTAAAGCTTTTCACATCTGCCCAAATACATCACAAAACAAGGCAGGAGGGGCAGGACAGGGTAGGGAGTGGCAGGACAGGGTGGGGCGGGGCATGGATATATACACACACAGTAAATTGCATGGGTGTGAAACACCGCTTCTCCACTAGTCCACCTCCACCAACAGTGAAAATCAGGCTAACGTAGGACTCCAGCATTCGTCTTCGTCTTCCTCTTCCTCTTCTCCTCCCGCCGCGTGCTTTAGCATAAACACAGGGTCTGCCACGCTGCTTGTTTTGTAAGGGATCGTGTATAATGACCATACCCTGTGGATCTATGAATGGCTCGTATTGCATTCATGCGCCATTGTGCGTGACACCAGCAGCTCCCAAGGACCCACCCTTTCACGCCGGAGGGTTCGATTCGCCTTGTTCACAGCCAGTGAGACCTAAACCTCACCCTCTTGACCACACACCCTACGTAATGCATCTACTCTGGGTCTAAACACCCTTCTTTCACATTCTGGGAAATGTGTTTAAATCACCCATATTCCTCTTTGCCGCTGGCAGCCCTAACCTCGGCTCACGCTTCACCTTGGTTCACAGCGTTGGGTCGTCCTCCCTTTGTGCTGTGGCCGCCTCTATGGAGAAACATGGCTACACATTGCCGCCTATTCACGTACAAAAGTACGCAGGTAAACATCAGATCCCCAACCACCTGTTTCTCTCCCTTCTTAGTCCCCCTCACTCCCAGCCCGGGGGGAGGGGGGGGGGGCGAATCAGGTTACCCACAGTTCAACCCCCGTTGCCCCCTCTCCATCACCTCACTGTCTCCGCGGGTGGAGCATCCGTCAGCAGCGGCTGCTCCGTCTGGCTGAGATTGATGGCAGTGGCCTCTGCTGTATAGGGCTCGGTGGGTATGCTCCACCAGTTTTACATATTAATTTATTGCCCGCGGTCCTGTAATTGCGAGAGGCAGGATGACCGGGCGCCTTGGGAGAGGCGGATCAGATGCCGGTGCTCTCTGATTTATTCTCCTTTCGTCGCCTTTTATGGGATCTGTTTGCGCAGGGCGCATACACGCTTCCTTCACAGGTGAGCGGGGGAGGGCCGTGTTTGTGTAAGAGGTGAAATGATGGACCCTCCGCCGACCCAGAGCACAGCCGGCCGTGGAGACGCGGAGACAGGCTGCAGGTTGCCGTGGAAGCCCCATCCCGTGGGTCTAATAAAGCCGCATCTGAGAAGACGAAGAGGGCGTGTCGTCCCGTTTTGGCCTTCCGTAAACCCGCCGTCACTCGCGAAATCACGATCCGACACACGCGCCGATGTTGACATTTTTCGACTCAGATCCGGTCGATCCGTCTCTGACGGCCTGTCCCGGCAGCCTGGCTGGGTTGGGGTGGGAGGGGGCGCGGGAACCTTGAGGTCCCGCCTGTTGGCGAAGGAGGAGTCCAAACGCATCTCGGCGTGGGGTGGCGTAAAAATGCTACGCTGCTCGTTTTCTTCTGCACCAGCGCCGCGTCTTTAGATGATCATAAACATGTGGCTCTCACAAGGACGCCACAAACACAGACGAACATCGTCGCTTAATTAAATACCCGCCGTCCTTGTGCGTTCCAGTGTTTACCTGCTCTGTGGAGAAATGCACGCTTTTCAATTTAAACATGGAACAATCCAAGGTTTGTGGTGCAAGGCCTGGGTGTGGAGTGACGGCGGTGTAAACAGCAGGACACCGCAGACGCCGTCCTCCTTCGGGGTGCCGGTAAGAGCCTGAGAGGGTGTGTGTGTGTGTGTGTGTGTGTGTCAGGGGTGGTGTGTGTGAGTGTGTGTGGGGGGGGGGTATTATGAGATATAGAAATGGGAAAGTTGCCGCTGACTGTCTCTCAGGTGATGACATATTGCTGCAAATTTTATAGGACAGATTGATTCGATTTTTTTTTCTTGTTGGCTGCATCATTGAAATGTGGGGTTATTATGTATATTGTTAATGTCAAAATTTCCAGTACCTTCTAAACATTTTCACAGTAAATACGAAAGTGCTGAAACAGGCAAAGATTGTCCATTTTGTTATTGATTATTAGGGTGTAAATGTGAAAGGATGTGACTCATACTCTGCTCATACTGTGCTCATTAAGCAAAGTAAAGCATTTTAAAACGCTTCTAAACACCTTCTGTGATTACTGCTCACACAAATGCCTCTGAAATGGTGAGTCTGATGTGTCGCCTCTTCAGTGAACTGGGATTATAATATGGGTCCTCAACTCAGGACAAGGCTGAATCATTTCAGCACTGCCCTCTGGAGCTCAGGTTTGCTGTTTAAGCATCTCATTTCTGATCCTGTCAGCTTTTTATTTTAAACATTCGAGTTTCTGTGCCAATTGGTATTGGATAATGAAGAGGGTTATGCTGGTCTTTAGTAGTACACTCCGTTTCTTTTTTGATTGCTCTCTCTTTCTCTGCTTCTTCCCACCACCCCCACACCCACCCCACCCCCAGCTTGCTGTCTCCAGGACGTCAGCTCCCATAAATCAGCGACCTGCCACCTGTAATAAAGCCCATTTGTGGAGTGCAGGATGAGGGTGAGGAAAGGTGAGGGCAGGGTCGGCTGGCTGGTGAGGGAGAGAAAACAGAACAGCGGAGCAGAATCTACCGGAATACACCGGAACATGACCATTAAACCCTGTACCCTATATATTTAAAAAAAAAAAAGTTTTACATTTCTTCTTTTTAGGCATATATAATCAAAGCAGCCTGAATTTGATCATTTGATACATGAGCGAGAGAACAAGAGAGGCACAAGCAGAAGGAAACGGTTATGATGGAGGAAGAAAAAAAGAAAGCAGAAGACAACCAAACGCGTGGCCTTCAGGATGATTTCAGGTGGTGTGACCTTGTTCTTACTCAGGCCCTGAATTAATATGGTTCTGTGTCTGGGAAATTACTTTATGAACTCATAAAAGACACTTATTTCTTCCTTTGTATCTCATCTGTCACGGTGCGACCGAAGACCTAAATTTGCCTCTGACTGAATTGCGTTTTGAGCAGCCTTCTCCCGTACATACGCCTTGAACTTGGTGCACTCTGACTGTCTGCCACTACTGAATAACTGACAAAGGTCCTGACCTCCACTGGAGAGGCTCTTTCGAGGAGCGGCACTGTGGTTTTTAACCAACCTGATTCAAGCCAATAAGGGACAGAGGCAGTTATGTGCAGTGCCATTATGTACAGCGACTGTTTGTCAAAGGAGACATTACCATCAAAATGGCAGCGTTCCCAGCATGACTGCGAGCCAGGAGTTGGTTAGCCGTGTTAGCTCAGCGGTCCCTCACTGTTAACCATGCTACCGTTTAAGGGAGAGGTTTTTTTTTTAATTGGTGAAAATGAATGGAAACAAAGCCAGTCTGCCTGACATCCAGAAATGTCTGAAGAGTCTGTTTTGAACTAGTTTTGCACGTTCGTATTTTGTCATGATTACTGTTGTTGTTCGTGTTCTTGCTGATATCATCATTCCCCTAATCTAGTCTCGTCTACACTGCTCAACATCCTTTTTTTTTTGCTTCCATCCCTTCTGTAGGGGTGTTGTGTATGTTCTGAATACTGAAACATAGAGGGTAGCATCAGGGGTTGGGCGGTAATCTCAGATATGTTCTGGTTTGACTTAAACCATTGTTGACAGCGAAACTATCCAATCCCACAGCAGCAAAATGAGGTTCTTTATGGATTCATGCCCTGCTTTAATTAGATCAGGTCCATGTGTGAGAGAATCGTCTACCAGCACAGAACACTACCCCAAGGCTGTCCCTGCAAATGAGTGAGGGGCTGCTTTGTGTTACGAGACCTTGGGCCAAACACACGAATCCCATATGGATCGAATTTGCCATCCTTGGTCCCTTTTTAATGATGTTCCATACATTTCCTGTCTCCTTGAAATGTGTAATTCAGATCAATAAATATTTCATTTTTATGTATGAACCATGGATTTGCAAAACAGCCTTGCAACATGTTTGCACCTTTGTTTGAGTAAAGCTTGCCATGTTTTACCTTTTGAAAAAACAACAATCCTCATTTCAGAATGGACCCAAAGAGGTTTGTGTCCATTCAAGAATAAGTAGAGCACATCAAGTTAAGCACCGAATATAAAGAGCACCTCATATTCTAGTTTTAAATGTTCATCTGTGTTATAATACAAGTAAATGTGTCTCATGAATGTAAAAAAGAGTAACAAAAAGGCTTTGCTGCAGACTTGCAGAAGCTTTCTTGCTCTTTCCTGCCAGTTGCTACCCACCACTGCCTGTTTGAGCACAAAGGACACAAATACCCACAATGCACAGGGAATCCATGCCATTGTAGGACCAGACGCACCAGCCAGCACTGTTGTTGGCATGATCCTTATGGTGCAGCGCAACCAATCCTATGGTAAATTCCCATTGCTACGCCACTCACCTGATGTGAATGGTCTATTCTGATTAGCTTCTGATGTCTAAATTAGCTTCTGATGTCTAAATAACAAGCACTTTGGAGCTGTGCTAATGTTCATCACTCATCATTAGCCTGAAAGCTTCTAAACCTTTAGTCGTGTGTACCGAAGATGCTTCAACATAATTTAATCATATGAATAAATGAAAAAAAAAAGTACAAAAACATGGATTTATGTTTATATGCTGGATTTTTAGACCCCAAGTTCAGACATTTACATTTACATTTACATTTACGGCATTTAGCAGACGCCCTTATCCAGAGCGACTTACAAAAAGTGCTTCATTGTTTTACTCAGAACAAAATCTCTAGCTAGTTAGTATAGGCTAAAATCAGGAAGAAACTTTAAGCAAAGATATTATTAGATACAGTCAGTATGGACGCCTAGATATACTCAAATATATACTGAGAAAACCCTACTTAACAGATAAAAGCAAGAAAAGTCATTACAGTCACAAATATTTAATACATGCTAGTGTAGTAAAATTTAATTCAAGTGCTCTTGAAACAGATGTGTCTTCAGTCTTCGCTTAAAAACAGCAAGAGACTCTGCCATTCGGACACTCAGTGGAAGTTCGTTCCACCACTGAGGTGCCAGAACTGAAAAAAAGTCTGGATGCATGTTTTCCGCGTGTCCTGAGAGATGGTGGGTCAAGCCGAGCTGTGCTTGAAGCTCGAAGAGCTCTGGGTACAGATCGATTTGACCATTGCCACCATGTATGGAGGTGCTGGTCCATTCTTAGCCTTGTAGGCCAGCATCAGGGTTTTATATCTGATGCGGGCAGCTACAGGAAGCCAGTGAAGAGAGCGCAGCAGAGGAGTAACATGGCTGAACTTAGGAACATTGAAGACAAGTCGAGCCGCCGAGTTCTGGATCAGTTGCAAGGGCCTGATGGTACGCATAGGAAGACCAGCCAGGAGTGAGTTGCAGTAGTCAAGTCTTGAATGACAAGAGACTGAACAAGCACTTGAGTAGCCTCGCTAGACAGAAAAGGTCGAATTCTCCGAATGTTGTAAAGGAGAAATCTGCATGACCGAGTCAGGTTTGCAACATGGGTTGAGAACGATAACTGGTCATCCACAACTACACCAAGACTTCGAGCTTCAGCAGATGTGGTGACCAGCGAGTTCTCAAAAGAGATGGAAAGATCCTGGCGAGGACTTGAAGTTCCAGGGATGAACAGTAATTCAGTCTTGCTGGGGTTCAGCTTCAAGATGAGCCGACATCCAAGATGAGATATCAGCAAGACAAGCCGAGATCCGAGATGAAACCTGTGTGTCAGAAGGTGGAAAGGAAAGGACAAGTTGAGTGTCATCAGCATAACAGTGATAGGAAAATCCATGGGAGAATATTACATCACCAAGAGAACGAGTGTAAAGAGAGAAGAGCAGAGGACCGAGCACTGAGCCTTGTGGGACACCCGTGGTGAGCCTGGAAGGAGCAGATGTGGCCCCCCTGCCAAGATACTTGGTAAGATCTCCCATCTAGATAAGACTTAAACCACTGCCAGACAGTGCCAGTGATTTCAAGTCTTCTGAGGACAGACAGGAGGATCTGGTGGTCAACTGTGTCGAAGGCTGCAGAGAGGTCAAGCAGAATTAGGACCGAAGACAGTTTGGCAGATCTAGCAGCATGCAGCTTCTCTGTAACTGCGATGAGAGCAGTTTCAGTAGAGTGCGCCGGTTTGAAGCCAGACTGGTTCGGGTCCTGTAGGTTGTTCAGAGAAAGAAATAGAGACAGTTGGTTATAAACAGAACGCTCCAAGACCTTAGATAGGAAAGAAAGAAGAGATACAGGTCTGTAATTGCTGATGTCAGACAGATGTCAGACAGCTCTGAAATATGTGAGTTTTTATGTGAGTCTGAAGTGTGTGGATTTTTAAGCTGTGGTTCCGACAGCTGTGAAGTTTCCCCCTTTTAGCTGACCGGGCAGGGCAGGTGGAGTGTGGAGCTAGCAACTCCAAGGCCACGGAATTGATTTCCAGAGAGGGCGAGTACGGTCATGCTGATAAATATGGAAGTGGATCTGGATCAGTGTGTCTGCCAAATGCCGTAAAGGTAAAGTGAGAGGTATTAAGCCAGCGCTTCTGCTGGCGTGGATTCAGGGCCCTGATCAAGTTGCTGGTTACTGGACGAGCCTCTGGTCGGGCCTGTGTGGAGAGCACATACACTACTAAACATCTCACTTGTCCTTGAACACCATTCATCACACGTGAACACCTGAACACCATTCATCACACGTGAACACCTGAACACCATTCATCACACGTGAACACCTGAACACAGCTCAAAAAAACAATTTGTGAGTTAAAAACGTCACTCCTTTCCAGTCATCTTGCTGGTAAACCCGTCTCTTAGAATAAAGACTATCCTGCACTATCGAAAACTCGTCCTGAAGGCAGGGAGACATCTGTGGCCTCAGAAGTGCCACATTAGTCTGCAGACAGTCTGGTGCCAAATGTCTGGAACAGTCACTTTTAGGAATAAAGAGGAAAGGGCCAACAGGTGACAGGTGAGGAGGATGAGACTAATCATTGGATGATTGGGATCTGGGAAGTGATCAGGGCATGCGATTGGTGGATGTGCGGGCGCTGGCCTGACTGAGTACTGAATGGGATGGAACAGATACTAGAAGAGTGAAAATGTTGTAAAATGTAATGTAAAATGTAAAATTATGCTTTCAATAAAGTGACAGAGCCATTGCATCATACTGTGAAGGAGACAGTTGGTTTGACTTTGATTCATTCTCCTCCTTGCTGCATCCCCTTAACTAAAACTTTTAACTCAAGTTTATCTATATATCTATGTTCTTGCGTGTTTTCTGTATAAATACCACTGTTCTGAATAATTCAGAAAACACATGATTTATTCAAAGTCTCACAGAGCTCAGTATGAATGTAGCTGGTTTCCAAACTACTCCTACACTTCAGAAAATCTGAAGATGATGCCAGAACCATCTGGGAGTCCCAAATGCCTGAGGGTTGAATACAATTTTAGAACATAAAAGAATCAATTAATTGTGGAAATTTTGCCCACTATGTCCAAGTATTTCACAAGCTTGAGTGATTTAGGCATGTCCTGAATTCCAGGTGCTAAATCAGGATCAGTTATCTTTTCCATATCCTTTTCAAAAAAGGGAGACTGCAGAAACACTCTTGAACGAAGCAGTGACTGTAGCTCACAGCTGCCCTCTAGGGGAAATATTAATAATACAGCTATCCAAATAGCTTGTTTCTTCTAAATTGTTTTTGGACATAAACTCATTGCATACAAACACATTTGTACGTTTGAAGCATATAATTTCTGTGTAAAACAAGTGCAATGGTTCTTGACATGTATACAACAAGCACTCAATAATTCACTAATTAATATTCCATAATGAGTATATAAAACATGAAAATCAAGATAAATAGGAAAGTCACAAACTTAAGCACTGTGCTGAAAATTATGCCTTCATGGAGACAGTGAGTGAGGTCAGTCTTAAGTGGACGTGTCTGGACCTGTCCGTCCTGCGACGCTCATCCTGGAGTCATGGATACAGGGATCCTCCGGCTCCATGGTAATTGTAATCTCACAGTAGTGATGTAAAAGGTTGCTACAGTAATCTGGTTTGTCCTGGACGTTGGTTGAAAGGTCTAATGTGCTTCGAGGGATGAGGGAATCCTGCGTGGTGTCAGGATCCGGGTGGGCTGACAAAAGGTCCCGCAGGGCAATGTCCCGCAAGTGTTGCTGGTCTCTGTGGTCCTGGTAGCACAGAGTCCACAGAGAGCTCTCACAAAACATCTGTACAGAAGAAAGCAAACGTTAGGCCTACCGTAATATCTGACCCTCACTTTAACTCCAACACTAAACTGTCTTTTTCATGTCCTTTTTTTTAAGTAGAAAGTAGGAAACAGTTTTCACACAACTAGAATACTTAAGACAAACTCAAGCGAAAACAACTAAAGCCACTTACTTTGGAGAGTTTGTCGGTGTGAGAGCTGGTGTATGAGTGAACTGGTGACTCGGTAGATCTGCCGCAGACCTTTACCTCCGGTACCTGCTACACTGGCTTTTATGGCCAAACTTATGACATCTGTCATAAGCCTTTCCAAGAAATATGACACCTGATACACTAAGACAACCTGGAATTCCCCAAGGCAGAAGAGCACACCTTCATAAGGTTTTACCTAGCAGGTTTAGCAAGTGAAAGTCCTTCCATACCAGAGTCAAATGTGGACATAGTCTCTGGAAAAATGCTGGAATGTCCTGAGCAGTAATTTCCTATGGAGTTTCTGTGGGAGTTTTATAGGTTGATGATGGTTGATAGCTTTGGCAAACTCTTTGCAAACAGAAACGGGAAAGTGGGCATTTAGGACAGACCAAGTTTGAACAAATCCAGCATTTTCTTTTAATTGTTTTGACTTCGGAATGTAAATGCACAGGATTCAGTGCTCCTTTTGTCAGAATATGGTTCTTGTAATAGAAGGTTTAACAAATGAGCAGCGTCAGTATAGCAGAATGGCCTGGGACCGGAGGATTCGCAGGCTACCAGACCCGTGGTGTCCCACAGGGCTCCACAGTTCAGTGTTGTTATAAACACTGGTGCCTGAAATCCAGTTCTTTAGAGTTTGATTGAGTTAAAAGATCCCAATACCAAAACAGGGAATTAGTGAGGGAGACTGAGGCAAAGATGTAAGCAGTAAGTCAGTAACAGACATTACTAATGGAACAGTAGTGGGGGAGGGGTGACATCCGTGTAGCAGGTTAAACGAGGAGGTAGAGGTGAACTTCACCGGCTGCTGGTGTTTTGGGCGTATATAAAAGCCTTTTCAGAGTTGTTAGCAGGCGGCCTCTGTCTTCTTTCCTTGCTTCACTGTCAGTGATTCACTTTTAGGATATTCTAGGGACTGTTCCTGACAGGGACTTTTTGCTGGGGACTGCTAAATTCACTTAGGCAGTGCTGTGCAGCTTAATGTGGAAATAAAGTTAACCTTTGGCTACAGCCACTACTCTTTACCCCTCTCAGTTGTTTGTTATGAACTGGATGGTTTTCGGTCTGTAATAGGGTTCTGTAGTTCTTTGAGAGAACCGAATGTTGTTGTCGATTAGAATTTGATTTTTTAGAGCTTCATTTAAAACCCAGAGACCAAAGACTATGTGTATGTTCATAGGATGTACAAGAAGGAGGAGTTTGAAATGCTAATTCAATCTCTGTGTGAGGGACATGTGTGTGTTGGTGTAAGTATAAAGACCATGGGTAGACTTCCATCCCCATCACAGCAGAGAGTAAGAACTGCGCTCACAGTGAGACATCTACACTGCACAGATGGTAAGTGCATACTCTGCCCTATCTAGTGTTCCTAACTAGTGTGTCATCTATAGAGGGATCTAATTAGTTGAGAGATGTGTAAAAAGTATATAGGATTTACTGTAAATATTGATCCTCTGCCCTCTGATCTGACTTAAGATTATTAAAATGGTTTATGGTCTGAGTTATATTACTTTTCTTGTTAATACTGAACTACATAAACAAACAAACAAATAAATAAATAAATCGTTCCAGTTAGATTTAAATTATGAGGCAGCTTGTCAAATGTGCAAAGCTGAAGTTTCCATAAAATGAGTAAACAAATCTGTTCTTTTCCAATATGCATGTGGAAGAAATGAATATACTACATAATAAGTTTGACTATGTGCGTGTGTGTATATGTGTGTGTGTGCGTACAGTGCAGCACGTGTTATTTTACAACAGTATTGCCATCTTAACATTGAACAATATAGAAGACTAATTAAAATAGACTGAAACGGGCATAGTGTATTGTCTGGATTGGGGACAGTGTGTTATCTGGAGTGGGATAATGCATAAGCAGGAGTTAAGTTCATTGTTGTCTAATGACTGTACCTGTATTCTTCATCTTTACAGTACGGCTTCATCAACACATGCTTAAGGACACTAGTGGTTGACAAATTTGGAGAGGAGGCATGGGACAATCTAAGGTCTGTGACCCAAACCTCAGTGGGTTTAACAATTTACTTAAACAGACTGACAGACTTTTGCCTTTGGCAGTTAGCAAAATGTGTGAGTGTGGACAAACATGAAGAAAACAAACCCCCGATTCCCCTGAGCAGGACATTCACCGTCAGACACGATCTGGTTGTGGTTTACGGGGAGTGGCATATATATATCATGCAAACGTAAATACACCAACAATCCACTTTTGTGATTGAGGAAACGTTTACCGTGGTGCCATTTGCTTAACGTCACGTTAAAGTCTTGTGGAAGGTTTTATGAGGCCACGGTTTTTGCTTTTTGCGACTGAAGCCCTTTCGTGACTGAATTGTCGTAGGTTATCGGCAGAGGTACAAGATACCTTCATGACGTATGAGGTTTACGATGATGAGATCACGCTGCGCCTGGTGCAGGAGGCTTGCAGGATGCTGGGTGAGTGTTGCTGGTGTGAGGAGTCTCGATGCTTCTCTGCTGTCTTTTAAAGTTCAGCCATAAGCTCTTCCCCCCCCCCCTGGTCCCACTGACGTCTTCCTCCATATTCAGCTCAGGGTGATCGTCTTGTTCAGCCAGTGTACTGAGGCGTTGTTTGCAGTTTCTCAATGGGCTCAGTGTTGTATTCAGAACAGGTAAAGGAAGATGAGAATGGGGGATGGAGAAACAAGAGGAAGAAAGCAGGAGTCCGTGCGGACACCCGTAGCCACTCGAGAAGGGTCCTCGGGGGCGGTGCTCATGTTCCGTTCCAAGAGTGAGGGATGGCTCTGTACAGGTGTTAACGATGTCCCCTCTGAAGGCCCACTGAAGGCTGTCTATTGAGAGCAGTGTGTGACCCAGGAGCACACAGTCATCGGAGTGTGTGGACAAGGACAGGTGTGAGTCTCGGGTTGCTCACCTGAACCCCAGAGCGTAGCAGCCGGGTGACCAGGAATGGGGGTAGCAGAACCTTCATGCTCAGCTCTCTGGTGCTCTGTCTTCCAGACGTTTCTTCTGAGGTTGTCCTGAAGCTCTTTGGAGAATACTTCTTCAGCTTCTGTAAAATGTCAGGCTATGACACCATGCTGCGCACTCTCGGCGGGAACCTGGTGGAATTCATTGAAAACCTGGATGCTCTCCATAGTTACCTGGCATTATCTTACCAGGTGTGATTTTATACTGCCCCCCTTTCTCTCTCTCTCTGTCTCTCTCTCTCTGTCCCCTTGCTGACTTTGTTTTTTCCCTGAATGCCGACATCTTGAGTCTCCTCTGAATATGCACTACCAGTAAAGATCTCAGTAAATGAACCTTGAATATAGTTCACACAGCCATCATACACACAGGTCTTTTTCCCAAATCTACTGAACAAGTCTTATATTATGTTGTAAGTCTTATATATTTACTCTTTTCTTAATGTGCGTGTGTGTGTGTGTGGTATCAGGAGATGAATGCTCCTTCTTTCCGTGTGGAGCGGAAGAGCGATGGCAGGACCCTCCTCCATTATTACTCTGAGAGGAAAGGACTGCACCCCATTGTTCCTGGTACCAAGCTCCCCTCTACATTAACACCTCCTCACCTACCACATAGCTGCCAGGTGCTCTCCGGGTCCCTCCAGCGGCCCACTGCACTAAAACACGCCTCCCGCTCTGCCTCTTCGGTGTCATTTCTATGACGACGTGGCAGGCATCATCGAAGCCGTGGCGAGGGACTTCTTTGGCAGCAGGGTGACCATGAGTGTGCTGGAGCAGGCCGAGGAAGAGGAGGAGCACAGGGGGTCCAGAGAACACGTCATATTTCTCATGACCCAGGAGAGCGAGGAGGCACAGGCGGATGCCCTGCCGTCTGTACAGAGCAGAGGAGAGGAGAAAGGGTCAGAGGGCGACGCTGGGTCAGGCCACCCCGCCTGCCCAGACACTGTCCATGGAGACAGGACAGCTTTACAAGGTTTCCACTCTGGGTTTACACCACAAAAACCAAACAGCTTCTCCAGTTAATCCATACTAAAATCACCTAGTTAACCTAAACTACAATCAAACAGTTAGTCCAAACTAAAATCAGTTATTCACATTAATATCACACTGGTTCAATCCATCAAACATCAAACTTAGATTTAGACACAAGATTTGTACACAACCAACATTCACATTTATAACATAGGAACTTATAAACATTTGGAGCACAACCACTCAAACAAATTTGGAACACAACCACTCAAACACATTTGGAACACAACCACTCAAACACATTTGTAACACAACTAATGAGCCACATCTTTTTCAATCTCAGACCTGCAGTCTTTCTGCCCCAGCTACCCAGGCAGGCTGTGGATTGAGCTGACAGCCTTCTGCAACGCCTTCCCATTTCACATCGTCTTTGACCAAGAGGTACGACTTTCTTCTAGCGTCTCTCTCGCGTCAAATGTGACAAGCACACATTTGGAGCTGGAGTTTGTCTGTGTATGCAGCTTGTGGTCAAACAGAGTGGCGTGAACATCCAGAAGTTTGTGCCAGGCCTGCAGGTGCCGGGCGCATGTCTGACGCGGTTCTTCAGCGTGGTCCACCCTGAGGTCGCCCTCAGCATCCCCAGCATAAAGAAGTTCATCAACAGTCAGTTTGTGCTGAAGACGAGGAGAGAGTCGCTTCCCGAGGGCCTACGCCAGCAGCCCCTGCTCAAACTGCGTGGTAGCACTTTCACATGGAGGAACGCCATGTTGTTTGGATATTAGCATCATATGTTAACATATTAACAACATGTGTTTAAAATGACCTGAAAGTGACAAACCAGTACGAGTAACTCCATCAGATATGTTTCAAACCCTAAATTTGAGGCCCTTTTATGAAGCTGGTATAAAACTGACATAAGGTTAGGTTGGGCCAGGAAAGATTAGATACTGCTTAGATAATCTGACACTCACTATTGCAGCAAGAATCAATGTGTTTCTTGGTTATGTGTGTGTGTCTTGTAAGTCATGCTGCAGATGATGTCTCAGTGCTGTACGGTGCTCTCCTAAGCTCTGTGTGTGTGTTGCAGGTCAGATGGTGTGGATGCCGTCCCTGTGCTGTATGGTGTATCTCTGCTCTCCTAAACTGCGTAGTCTACAGGAGCTGGAGGAGCGGGGCCTGCACCTGGCCGACATTGCGCCCCACGACACCACCCGTGACCTCATTCTGCTGAACCAGCAGCGCCTGGCCGAGATTGAGCTCTCCAACCAGTTGGAGCGCAAAAAAGAAGAGCTTCGCATCCTCTCACGCCACCTGGAGGTGGAGAAGAAGAAGACGGAGACACTGCTGTACGCCATGCTGCCCCGTCATGTCGCCAACCAGCTCAAAGAGGGAAAGCAGGTGGAGGCAGGTGAGGGTAGTGGGTGGAGGAGCAGGTGGTGGAAGGTGGGTTAGTGGGTGGGGGAGCTGGTGGACGTAGGTGGAGGAGCAGGTGCAGGTCGGTATGAGAGCAGGAGGAGAGACAGATGGAGGCAGGTGGGGGAGTGCGTGGACGCAGTGAGGGAACAGGATTATTCAACCTTGCTGCATTCATCAAGTTTGTTGTTCAGCATTTTTTTTTTCTTTTTTTTGATTTTCATATCATGTGATATTACAGACCGTAAATATATTTATTATTATTTTAAATATTTTGAGGAACAGCTCAAATAACATTTTTTTCCATCCTCCTTGATGTTTTTGTTAATCTTTAAAAACAGGATAGTTTTTACCTGCAGAATGGTGTTTTTCTGAATGACAAACCAATCAGCCAAGGTGCATAACCTTATTGTTTTTGTTGAGCATTTGTAAAACCTGACATGACAGTTATATACAGTTGAAACCATAAGTGTAGATACACTATATAAAAAGACACGTGCATTTTTTTTTTCTCACTGTCTCACATGAAATCAGAATAAACTCTTCTGTTTTAGGTCAATTAGGATTGCCAAAATTATCTCTATTTGCTAACTGCCAGAATAATGAGAAAGAGAATTTAAAGCAATGTTTATTACTTTCTTCAAAGTCAAAAGTGTAAATACATTTCATTAGTCATTGTCCATTTGGAAGGCCCAAGCTTTAACTTCCTGGCTGATGTCTTGAGATGTTGCTTCAGTATTTCCACATAATGTTCTTTCCTCATGATGCCATCTATTTTGTGAAGTGCACCAGTCCCTCCTGTAGCAAAACAACCCCACAACATGATACTGCCACCCCCATGTTTCACAGTTGGGATGATGTTCTCAGGCTTGCAAGCTTCCCTCTTTTTCCTCCAAACGGAACAATGGTCATTATAGCCAAACAGTTCAAGTTTAGTTTAGTCAGACCACAGGACATGTCTCCAAAACTTTAGAGTCTTTGTCCCCACAGTCTTTGTCCCTGTGTGCATTTGCAAACATTAATCTGGCTTTTTTGTTTCTTTTGGAGTAATGGCTTCTTCCTGGCAGAGTGGCCTTTCAGCCCATGTGGATACAGTACTCATTTCACTGTGGATAATGACACACTCTTACCAGCTTCAGCCAGCATCTTCACAATGTCTTTTGCTTTTGTTCTTGGGTTGATGTGCACATTTCGGACCAAAGCACGTTCATCTCTGGAACACAGAACCCGTCTCCTTCCTGAGCGGTATGATGGCTGGACATTCCCATCTTGTTTGTACTTGCGTATAATTATTTGTACAGATGAACAAGGCACCTTCAGGCATCTGGAAATTGTACCCAAAGATGAAGCAGACTTGTGCAAGTCCACAATTCTCTTCCTGATTTCTTTCGACTTTACCATGATGCTACACAGGTGTGGCTCCACTTAACTCAGATGTTGCCAATAAACCTATCAGAAGCTTCCAAAGATATGACATCATCATATGGGCTGTCCCAAATTGTTTAAAGGCATAGTAATTTTAGTGTATTTAAACTTTTGACTTTGAAGAAAGTAATACAAATTGCCTTAAAAAATTCTCTCTCTCATTATTCTGGCAGTTAGCAACTAGAAATACTTTTGGTAATCCTACTTGACCTAAAACAGGAGGAGTTTATTCTGATTTCATGTGAGACAGTGAGAAACAAATGCACATGTGTCTTTTTATATAGTGTATGTAAACTTCTGGTTTCAACTGTACATTTTTCGACAAAGGTATGATAGATTTAAGAAAAAAATATCACATGTTCATATGTGGGCCCTAGTGGGTCTGGAAAACGACACCATCTTTTAGGTTCAGCACAAAATGATGCTACACGCACCTCTGAATGCTTACATGGTTTGCACCGATTCATTCATGTTTGTTTTTCTCAGGCGAGTTCAAGGTGTGCACTATTCTCTTCAGCGACGTGGTCACGTTCACAAACATCTGCGCAGCCTGTGAGCCCATTCAGATTGTCCACATGCTCAACAGCATGTACTCGAAGTTCGACCGCCTCACCAACATCCATGACGTCTACAAGGTCAGAGAAAAGCACACAGCACACAGCACTCTGTAGCTGGCCAGAAACCCCTACATTGCTACTTCAAGGTTTATGAACCACGTCTGGAAAGCTGTTGTTTCAGTACATCTAAAAGGTTCTCCAAGGCCATACATAGCCACGTGAAATAGCTTGCTCATGTTTTCAAAGCGGTCCCACCCCCCCACCCCCCGGAGTACACATTTGTACACACGTCACATTTGCTAGTGCATCATGTATGAGATGACACAAATCTACAGCGCATGGCATATATGAGATGACACAAATCTATTGTGTATGAAAACATCCGGAGGAGGATTTCGTGTGCAGTCCTGGCAGCGCCACAGCCCACCTGAATGAGTAGAGTAGTCTGAAGGTCTACAGTCTTTTCATCCGAGGCTTCGTGACTGGGCCCTCGCTGCAGGTGGAGACCATTGGCGACGCCTACATGGTGGTTGGAGGAGTGCCCATCCCGAGGGACACCCACGCCCAGCGTGTTGCCAACTTTGCCTTAGGCATGCGGATCGCAGCGAGGGAAGTGACCAACCCCATTACCGGGCAACCCATCCAGGTGGAGGCACAGAGCAGCAGTTACCGGGGGGGGTTAGGGTTGGGGTGTTCTTGCATTCTGAGCAAGAACTCACAATTATGTACCTGAAAGTGTGTGTTTCAGATCGGAGTAGGTCTTCACACAGGAACACACAGTACGTGTGTGTGTGTGTGTGTGTGTGTGTTTCAGATCAGAGTAGGTATTCACACAGGTCCTGTGCTGGCTGGTGTTGTGGGTGAGAAAATGCCTCGCTACTGCCTGTTTGGAGACACAGTGAACACCGCCTCTCGTATGGAAAGTCACAGCGTCCCAGACCGTATACACCTGAGTCCTTTTACCTACAGGTACACCTGTCCCAAGGTACACACACAAATATACGTGAAACTTTCTCATTAATAACACAGCTGAGCCATATTATAGACAAACCTGTGTGAGAAACTGATATGGTTCTGATCCCCAGCTGAATTTCAGTACAAACCTCCCCACTCACAGTGCAAAGCCATATTCCCACAGGCACTACACCTGTGCTCCACTTTTCTACAGCGTCCCTGTACCCCAAGGCTTCTCATGACATCGCTGGTGCTGGACGGCCTATTTCTGCCACGCACCAGTTAAATGTCATCTCAAAATCCACTGAAAGAAGTTTGACCTCATATGCTGTTGTGCTGCCTCTGTGTTTGCCCCTGTATTCTCACCTCTGAAGGGTCCTGAAGGATAAAGAGTTTGAGATCTGTGAACGAGGGGAGATTGAGGTGAAGGGCAAGGGCCTGATGACTACCTACTTCCTGCTGGAGAACCTGCAGTGGTCTGAGGAGCAGATTATGGGTAGAGGAGAGGGAGGGGCATGCGTGTACATAGATGACCTGCAGGAGGCAGCACCGAGCCCAGAGGGTAAGGAAGCCTTTCATGTGAACCCATGTTTCTTAATGTTTTTTAATAGACAGAAAATATCATGGCTTCAGAGATGGTCATGGTGTGTTTCTTTGTTGGAGGCCTTTGTAAATTAGTGGTACCACTGTAGTTTAGCAAAATTGCAAAAATTATTCTATAACAGCGGTTACGGTGGATATGAAGACTCCTCTAGTGGAGAAGAAGGTCACACCCGTTCTTCAACCATAAACAATTGCTATCACATTCTCATTACAATTAGATGAAAGAGGCCAAGAGCAGATCAACGCTCAGGAAGATGAAAACACCTCGTCATCTGACATGGGGCAAAGCTGCAGCTCCTCCTCCCTCCCCTACCCTGATGTCACTCCTAACGGCCCAGCCCTGCAGAACCTCTTGACTGACTACTCAGAGCCGCTGGACAACGACCTTCTTCCTGAGGTCGTCTTGGTCAACTCCCGCTTCTGTACTCTGCTTTAGTTAACGACACTCCGTGGGGTACGCGTTGGTTCTCTGATCACGTGACAGATACACTCATCAGGTACAAATCACACACACTTTAACCTCCCAGCCAATCAATTATAGGAAAATGACCCCATGACCCACTGTACACCTCAAGTTTCCTACAGCTTTCGAGTATGGTAACATTCCTTTTTAATGGCCTCCATAAAAACAAATCCACAACTCTTGTCTCAGTGGCTCCCAGCTGATCGGTGTGCTGTGTGGGAGGTGCCCCCCCCGGGAGGCCCCTCCCCCTGTCAGTCTGGAGCCAGGCTTCATTTGCACCTGTTCTCTCCCTGAGCACAGAGCTGGGTGGAAACACCCACCCTCCAAGAGAACTAATCGCAGTCCGGGGAAATCAGAGGAAAGTCTCTGAGGGTTCGCGAATGAAAATCAGATGGCAAATCCAACTGACTGAAGTAAAAACAGGCTGGTCCCAAAGCGATGACCTCGTTAACAGCTAGTGACCCTATGGCCGCTCTTACAACACCGAGGACCAGGTTTCTGTGAGACACATACACACACACACACACACACACACACACACACTTGATATTCTGTTATTAACCTCAAACAATATCAAAATATCACCAAGTGCTTGTTTTTTCTTCTCTGGTTCATAGCTATCTGAGGCACCTGCCGGTCAGATCCTTTTAACTCTACACAACATCATTTATATATTTGTTATGTCACTTTCGTTTATTCTGTTTATTACCACCTGTCAAGGCCCTGCTATTTTACTGAAGCATTAGAAGCAGAAGTGGATCTTGGTGCATGCACGCGGATGCGTTTTCCTTCTTTTTATGTCCTCGCATGTCTACTTTCAGACAATAAGGTCTCCCCTAGCGCCCCTTGAAAGGGTTTAGCGTATCCGAAGCAGCGTCTACCGCACGAACACCAACGGAATAAATCGATGAAAAAGTGACAGCAAAAAACAGCCTGATGAAGAGCAGAAGAGTGTCTGAGCTCTTTATTTCAGTCCTGTCCTTCTGCAGTGTAAGCCACTTCACCTAACCAGCTCCAGAACTGGGAAAGACCGATTCTCCAGCACCGGTAACCGAATTAGGCCGGCCAGGGGGCGGAGCCTCTCTGCACGCCACAAAACACGATGATGTGGTAAATGGTCAAAGTAAAACTTGTATTTGGTAGCTGGACTTGTGTAGCACAAAGTACAATCTTGGACAGTAATGATCTCAGTGTCCCGCAGGGGCAAAGCTAGATTTGGCAAACTGGCATGCAATATGCTACAGTCCCTTCTGTATCTACTGTCATACACAACTGTCAACAGTAGTGGCACACTTAAAATAAATAAAATAAAAAAAAAACACAAAAAAAAAACTACTCTATATAAAAAGTTTTACACTACATTTATCACTACATCAAAATCCTACATGCAAAGAATAAAATTTAAGGCAAAAGTCATTTACATGGAGGGATGTGACGTGAAATCTGGCAACTTATGAAAATAAATAAACTGTGTTTGCATAATAAACTAATGAACAATGGCGTGAGGCAAGTGAAATACAAAGCAAGAAAGCGTCTGTTAAGTTTCCACACCCACCCACCCCCACACAAACACACACACACACACACACACACACAAACACCAGCAACCACATATCCACACACTCCTCCTTCAACCACACAGCCGCAACCCACATCCCCCCCCACCCCCCAACCACACACCCACACCACCTGGAGAATCCAGACTGAATGGCCATGAATCAGGAACATAACATTAACCTGAAAACATAACATTATTCTGGCCAGCAAAGAACAATCTGAAATACCTGTAAAAATACAAACATTCAAACTGGACATGGTTCTCCCAACGCTTCTCCTCATTATTAAAGTGCACCAAAATGCTTCATTTAGGAATCGAACACGCTGCACACATCGCCCCCCAATGGGAAGCTGAGAGCAGGACGGGTCCGCTTGTGTTCTGGGTCTGGAGCGCAGACCCACGGTGCTCAGAGCGACAGGTCCGACTCTGGAGTGTCCGTTTGCGCCGCAAAGCGAGAGGCTGCGCCACTCTCCTCCGGGATGGCCGTGTTAGTGTCGCCGTTCACGCTTCCTTTGCCGAACAGCGGGAGACCTTGAGGAAGGGACACTGCAGTGAGGAGAGGGCGCCAGGCAAGACCAGCCCCCCTGACAGGCATGCAAAATCAGCCTTAATTAACATAAGCTTCTCAGCCGTTTTACACGGTTTTAAAAACTATGCTCAACCACTTCCACTTGGATATGGTGTGTGTTTATGGGTTGTGACTCACGCTCCATCTCCTCTCCTCCTCCATCACTAAGAGTCTCCGTATCCGAGCATGTACGTATGCGCCTCTGGGACGCCCCGTGTACCATCACACATGCCTTCGATGAACTCGACCTTGAGGGAAGAAGGCACAGTAACCCCTAAACACATAGGCCCACAGTAACCCCTAAACACATAGGCCCACAGTAACCCCTAAACACATAGGCCCACAGTAACCCCTAAACACATAGGCCCACAGTAACCCATAAACACATAGGCCCACAGTAACCCATAAACACATAGGCCCACAGTAACCCATAAAACACACAGCCCCCCCAAAAACCCATAAAGCCCTACAGTACCCCATAAAGCCCTACAGTGACCCATAAAGCCCTACAGTACCCCATAAAGCCCTACAATGACCCATAAAGCCCCACAGCCTCAGTAACCCACAGAAAAACAAGCAGACTGCACCTGTCATAACTGTAAGTCCCTGGATGGCTGACCGACCTTTTCATCTACAGGGTGATCAAGAACAGAAATACTCAAATGAGTCTGTCTGGTCATCTGCAGTAATTACACTAACCATCATTATTATGATATTGTTGTAAATGCTGAATATGCTGGATAGTTGTCTGGCTGCATTTGCATAAAAATGTGAAGAAAACGTTTTTGACAACTGTCGCACATATTTGTATAACCGGACATTCAGATTCATTTTGATGTGTTGGATTTTCTGCAAATCGGCATGAAAGGTCTGCAGGAGGAGATGGAGGATGCGAGCCGTACCCGGGCCGTCTGGACGGGGGAGGGCGAGACAGGGTACATGAGGGGGTCTGAAGGACTCAGCTGCAGCATGTCCGTCTGGAACTTGGAGTTGGCGATTTTCATGCATTCCTCCAGTGTCTGAATGAAGGTGTTACACGTGGCACTAAGCAGGGACGACGCCTCCTTCCTCATCTGGGAACACAGCCACACCACCAGCGACAAGGGAGAATGGAAGAAAAACATTTTGACCGGGGCTAAAGGCAGCCACCCTACCTGGGGCTGGAACCCAGGTCTGACATGTGGTAAACATGAACTCTGAGCACTGGACCAAACAGCCACTGTCTACTGGGCAAACGGTAATGTGTTCACAACGCTAGGATAAAAAAAGTGCTTCGCTGGGTGGCTTTTCTCCCTCAGTGTCCATGTTGGGGTTTGTGAGTGGTGAGAGCTCTAGTGTGGAGTGCTGAGTCTGATCTCTGAACGTGTCTGTGGTGGGAGCTCTAGTGTGGAGTGCTGAGTCTGATCTCTGAGCATGTCTATAGTGGGAACTCTAGTGTGGAGTGCTGAGTCTAACCTCTGAATGCTCTCCCTCCTGTTCCACAGACTCCTGAATGGTGTGGACCTGTTGCATTAATAAGTCACAGTACAGTCGCAATTCTGACATCTTGGTTTTCAACGACTCCTTGGTCTCAGTTAATTCTGTAAGCGAAATGCACATTTAAAATATAAATTCATTTGTACTTCATTCAAACGTTTAGGGGTGGAGACACAAACACACAACACCGGGGACTGGGTGACACAAAACAAAGGGCTCTGCATGTGCGTAATGCAGTGGTACTGCTGTATAGGATAAAAAAGGGCCTCTGTGTGTGTGTGTGTGTGTGTGGCAGCGGTAGCGCTGCAGCCAGGGGAGAAGAGAACACCCCACCTCTCTCTTTCTTAGTTCTTGTGTCGATGAGTCCTGCTTTTGAGCTGCCCAGTGCCACCAGCCACTTCTGCCTCTCAGCAGCATTTACAGTTCTCACGTAAAAGTGTTGCTCTCCCGGGATGATCAGCTCCAGTCTGGTGTTATCGCTCGGATGAACTAATTTGAGACAACAGAGACGGTGAGAAAAACTAATAGAATTAGGCCAGCTTCTCGCTGTTGCAGTTAATGGGTTGTAATCGTAAAATCGAGTCGTTCCTTGCAGCTCTGCAACATGTGTGTGTTCATGACTTCTGAATGCAAACGATGTTACCTTTAATTTCACACACCGACATCTTTATGCTGCCCTTGCTCCCTTTGCACACATCATCTTGGGAGTCGTAATATGAAATGATTCCATTGTTGAGCACAAACCACCGTGGCTGCCAACCTAAGACCACACACACAACACAACACAGGGCACAACACTCCCATTCAGCTCAGGCAATCCAAATGGCAATTATGCACATTTATCAATCCTTAGCTACCATTCATCTATATAACGACTGACAATAAATACATACATATAGAGAGAGGTGACAAATTTATACAGACAGTGACTGACTAGTAGTGCAGACGGACATGGCACAGCGAAAGGGACTACATCTTAAGAACTTCACAACACAGCCTATTATAGCAGGAAACCCGAAGTGCTGCGATCATATGACAGCTGAACGTGTCAGCAGATCTACAGTGGGAAAGTATTGTCCAATCATATTTTCAGCTATCGTTGCAAAAACTTTTAGCTGCCTGAAAGTTTGTGTCTAAAAGGCTAGACATTTTGTTCAATAGTTGAGCAGATGTGGCTGACAGCGTTTAACAGCAATTAATAAGAGTGATTAAATCACAATTACCTGTCATGTAATTTGTCCACTTATAAAGTACTCCTTCCATATTTGTTGGGAAGAAACGCGACTTCAAAAATCAGTGACAGCAGTTTATCCAGTCGCTGCTGACTGGCTAATGTTACTATTAATCTGGTGACTGATCCCTTCTTTACTGTATTTAGACCTACTTAGCTCTCCAAGCTAACTGTAAAGTGCAGTCCGAAAAATTTCATGTGCATTTCATCTTGATCAAAGAACAAGAAGCGCGTTAGGAAATAAACGCATTTAAACGTTACATGGTGAGTTCACCGAGTTAAATAACGACACATAATGAGAAATGCTTGCAGAGCTGAAGAGAAGGACACAGTTCCGAAGGAGGAATCGTTCCATTTCCGAGTAAACATCAGTGAACCGGAAGTGACGTTTATTTTAGCTCGAGGGTTGCCAGAACTCCGCAGACAGCGTAAGAGTGGCTAACTGGCTAACGGCTAAGCCGCTTAGTTGCGTAGATATGGCCGGAGAGACCGAGGATGACATACCTGGTAGGATGTGTTCGTATTGCTTTATTATTGCTTTACTTTAAATCGCAGTGTACCTAGCTACTAAAGGACCCATTTTCACTTGCCACATTTGAAGCTGCTAAGACTGAGCTTAACGGGGTAACTCCGCTTTGCCTGCTGAATAAAGCTGGTGGGCGCCGTAAGAATTTTATGTATTGCGAAACCCGTATCACGTATTAGGAACGATTAGGGTCATTCTTCACTGGCGTAAAGATGTGCAGCTATATGTAACGTTAGAGTTGCTTATCGAGTAGATGAGAAGTAGTTGTTGTTAGGGGCAACGATGCCATGTGGTCACGCCTCTCTCTCTCTCTCTCACTCTATCTATCTCTCTCTCTCCATCTCTCTCTCTCTCACATACACATAAACACACACTTCTCTGAAATAATTTCATTTATTTCTTTATTTAAGAATCTGGTGCAGTCTTTACTTTTGGCAAAAGTAAATTTGCAGACAATATCCCCAGTAAGTTCTGGTTGAAGAATGATGTCCCTTTGACTGTAGCGTGTGGAGATGAACACACAGCACTAATTACAGGTATGGTCTTAAAGCGACATGTCATGCTGTCAATGGATGTAGCTGTACTTGATTATTTAAATACAAATAATGTAGGCTAATCCAAATAATATTAAATATAATAATATAAGTCCACTCTTCTCTATAAGTCTGTAATCACTCCATTGATCTGTTTTTACACTTTCTCAATGCAGAGAATGGAAAGTTATTCATGTTTGGCAGTAATAACTGGGGGCAGCTTGGCTTGGGATCAAAGAACAGTGTGAATAAACCTACCTGTGTTAAAGGTATGCCAGTCTTTTATTTACTTATATTGTTTTATTTAATGTATATTGTTTTTGTTTCTTTGGAAAAGGTATACAAACCAGTTCTGCTGTCACAGGTATGCAACACATGGTATACAATACATGAATAATTCACAGGTATACAATACATACACACAATACATACCTAACCTAAAAGTATACAACATGAATATATATTCAATATGTACCTAACTTGCTATACTCATGATAACAGCTTTTGGCTACAGTAAAAATATTTGTTGAGTTCTATAGTTCCCATAATTGTTGTTTTATAGAAAGAAAGAGAATTCATTCCATTCCATCCTAATCTGGAGTAGACCATAATCTTTTTTTTTTTTTCAAGATAGGGCTCTGGAGAAATGATAGCTGAGACAATGCACTGTGTGTCTTGAGGAACATCCTGTTTCTTTAGTTTGGCTGCTAAGATTTTAATGAATTGCAAGATTTTAATAAATTGCAGAATTGTCCACTTTCTTCCATCACTTGTATGGCACATCTCTGGCCGACATGGTCACCCATGCCTTTTGGAACTAACATGCCTTTTTGTTTTCTCAGCCCTGAAGTCTGAAAAAGTGAAACTTGTTGCATGTGGAAGAACTCATACACTTGTTTATACATGTAAGTACTTTAACCTCTGCCTCCCCCGATATGCATTAAAAACGAAGCAAGATATTAGCGCAGAATTATGACACATGACCAGATTGCTTACTGTGGGGGTGTCACGTGGTGTGAGACTGGTCTCATGTGTGTGCCGGCAGCGTGCGGGAACTTGTACGCAGCCGGGGGGAATAACGATGGCCAGCTCGGTCTCGGAGACTGCGAGGAAAGAACTTCATTCCAGCTGATTGACTTCTTCACTAAAAAAGAACCGATTAAAATGCTCTCGGCAGGCTCCAACACGTCTGCCGCTCTCCTGCGTAAGAGTGCCCTGCAATGAAAGTTTCCTGACTGTTGTAGTGATGTCAAAAGATCTTTTGCTGTAATGTAATGGAATAGGTAGCTCTGCATGTGAAGCCGTTGCATGATCATGAAGCACTGAGATACTGTAATGGATCTTTAAATCGCCAAAACCCCATTGTTGATGTCAATTTTGCTGTTGTAATGACATGAGGGACATGGGAGCACTGTGAGCTTGGTGGGGTTTCGGTGCTGGGTAGATGGAGTTCCCTCAGTCACGTGTGCGCTGTGCTCTCAGAGGATGGGAGGCTGTATATGTGGGGTGACAACTCAGAAGGCCAGATTGGTTTGGGAAAGGAGGACTGTGCTTGGACCCCACGGGAGCTGCCTGCACAGAACCGAGTCGACTGGATTTCCTGTGGCTACTACCACTCTGCCTTTGTCACTGGTAATAACAGTCACACTACATACTAAGACAGAGAGCTACAAGAGATAGTTAGTGTCCTGTTAAGGTTGCACAAAGACTAAAGACTTGTTTGAGAAATCAAAAATGTCTTATCAGAACATGACAGTAGCAGTCATGTCTCCGTCTGCTCCTTAGAGCTTCAGCTGTTGCTAACATTGCTGCTAACCGCCTTTAGTATGAATGCTATCGGTGCCGTTACCTCAGCATAATGACGTGGCATAGGCGCATGCTGTAACAGACGGCATGTAGCTAAGCGGCAGGTGTGAGCTGTGCATTGTGTGTGTTCCAGTGGACGGTGCTTTATTTACGTTTGGAGAGAGGGACAGCGGGAAGCTGGGGCTCTCTGCAGAGCAGCTGAC
The DNA here is from genome assembly GCA_020368025.1 of Brachyhypopomus occidentalis. NCBI lineage: Eukaryota > Metazoa > Chordata > Actinopteri > Gymnotiformes > Hypopomidae > Brachyhypopomus > Brachyhypopomus occidentalis. Next base: position 1,026,067 of record JAGXOD010000040.1, on the reverse strand, counting down.
CAATCACAGAGTGCCTCAGCGAGTGGTGGGCGTGTCTGAACACGTTCTGCGGGTGGCCTGTGGAGGTGGCCACACGGTGGTGCTCACAGGTATGATGTCTGATGTATGATGTCTCCCCTCATTCTCTCTCTCTCTCTCTCTGTTCTGGGTTTTTTTTCTGCTCCTACTCACACTTTCTCACCATGCTTCCATGCTTCAGACATATGTTGAAATTTTATTCTCTGAAAAGATTGTTGTCTGACTGATACATTTGTGTGTGTGTGTGTGTGTGTGTGTTTGTGTGTGTGCGCGTGATTTGACTCAGATGATTGCCTGTATTCGTTTGGCCTGGGTCAGTATGGCCAGCTGGGTCATGGAACGTTTATCTTCGAGTCACGATCACCCAGAGTGGTGGAGCACTTCAGTAAGGGCAGAGTGAAGCACATCGCGTGTGGAGAGAACCACACAGCCGTGGTCACAGGTATCGCACCAGTTCCAGTGCCAGTCAGTGCTCTCCCTGCCTGCAGCTACATATTCATCTAATAATAATAATACCTAGAAAGGCAAAGTTTTTGAACAAACTATGTTGTTTTGACAAAGCACACAGAAATGAATAAAAGCCTGTTTGGCTGTTTTTTTACATTGATAACTCAGTAAATACTGTTAAATTATGTTAAATGCTGTTTATACATAAAAATAAATCTTGAAATACAGCTGAAAGCCTTAAATTGTTCCACATGCACACAGATTGTCTTTACTGTTCCATGTGAACACAGGCTGTTACCTTTATAAGTGTTCATTAGCATGTGTGGGTCTTACTTTGGCTTGCTGTTCTCTTCAAATGTCCATTCAAATCATCTTTGGGACTTTGGAGCTCCTTTTTCCTTATTCCAGTTCGTTTGCTTTTAGAGAGTGGCCTTCTGTACACGTTTGGTGATGGCCGGCATGGGAAACTGGGTCTTGGAGATGAGAACTTCACCAACCAGTTCCAGCCAACGCTCTGCCTACGCTTCCTCGTCTACCATGTGCAGTCTGTGTGTGTCTTATACTCCAAGCCTGCCATTTTCAGCTTAATTACGCATCGACCCTCTGCGCATGCCCCGTGCAGCTGTCATTGGGAGATGTGTGTGCGTTCTTCCATGCCAGGTCACATGTGGTGGATGTCACATGGTGGTGTTGGCCAAACCTCGAGTTGAAGGGTCAAAGGACATCATCCTGGAAGAGGGTGACATCACAGAGAACTGCGTGGAAACCGCCCACCCGTTCGGGGAGACAGGAGGCCCACTTAGCCTGAGCAGGAGCCTCTCAGCACGGGTTAGGCGCCGGGAGAGGGTGGGTCAGCACTCCCTCGACTGGAGCTACAGCCACAAAACACACACCTGCTTCGCTCTAAGTCACACGTTCCTTTCCAGCACCAGAGCAGAACCCTTTAGCATGGATAATTAAGCACGACTAATTATGATTATAGCACTACTAACTACAAATGAATGCTTGTCGGTGGGGAGCAATTAGCATGGTCTCTTGTGTATAATGCTAATCTCCTCACTAGTGACTAGTTTGGCTGTGTGAAGTCTCCTTTGGTGCTACATGTCTTGAAATCAGAAATCCATGGTTCTTCTCTGAAAGACTTTGGACTTGCTTTCAGTTTTTTTTTTATGTCCACATAGGAAATTTTTCATGTTTCTTCATGTCTTCACATGAACCACAGGATGCGGTGTAACATTTTGGTTTGAACCTCTGCAAATAATCAGACTGTGGAGCTCACAGAGAGGCTGTTTACTGCTTTTTAGGAGTATTCTCCTGAGCAGTTTGGGATGATGTTCCAGACTCTTCCACCTCTAAGTTCTGGTTACCTCAGTGAGTCTTTGCCTGTATCCAGCCATACCCTGCCCCCACGTCTGCAGAGCAAGAGAGCCCCTAGTGGCCTGGAGGAGAATGGCTTTACCAACCGCAGAGGTAATTATCTCCAGATTGGTGATGAAACATCTCGTGTTTTACATTTGGCATACAAATAATTTTCTTTCTTAATGATTACAGCTTTGCTTGTTGCTATATTGGTTTTCACAGACATGATGATAAAAGATCAAGTTGATGGGGAAAGTGTTCCTGATGAAAACAGCGGAGACAGTGAAAGTGTCAAAGGTTTGGGAGAAACAACTGACTTGTTAAATTTGGTATGTACACAAAGCATATCTTACTTTGACTGATATATAATTAAATTCATAACAACCAACCTAACTCCGTGTTCATTCTAAGAAATGCAGCTTTTGTAAATGTATGTATCTATTGCGCAACATTAATGGCATGGTTAATAGTGTGATTGAAAGGTGATTGCAATTGGTTCCCATGGGTGGTGTTAATGGTTATGGTTAATGGTTCATGGTTGTGGGTGGTGTTCATGTTTAGGGCCTATTTCTTTCTGCACTGACAGACTCATGTAATGAAGGTGGATCCTGGCGACAAGACTCTTACGTTGTCTCCTGTACAGAAGGTAAGCCGGGGCTCACACTGGTGGGTCTTGAAGGGAGGCGGTCATTGAGGGGTCGTCATTTTCCACCTCCGCTCTGCTATGGATCTCCGTATGTCATTCTCTGCCATTGACTGCACTTTTCTCTCATTTGATTTCAGTTGATCTCAGTTCATTCTACACTCGTTCATCCTGCATTGCATGCTCATTCGCTTCTCTCTCTGTCTTTCTCTCCTTCCCAATGCTTCTCCTCTTCTTCTCCTCCTCTTCTCGTCTTCTGCTTCGCTTCGGGTGGGGGGTGGGGGGTGGACAGAAGACGGTTAAGGTGGTCAAAAAGCACGGTAAGGTGGTGGGACCGCCTACCCCAGGCCCTGCCTGCTCTGATTGGCAGGCAGGACGTATCTCTTCCAAGGCCCTGCCCTCTCAGCCACTGAGGAGCCCCAATGACGGGTGTCTCCTGGCAGATTCTCCAACTGCCAGCTCTCAGGGTGGAGCCTGTGAGAAGAAGAAGGCTCTCATAACCCTGAAGGAAGTCAAGCCTGCAAAGCCCAAAACAGTGAGCAGTAGTGGTGGTGAGAGAGGAACCCAGATGCCAGGTGTGACTGATTTTAGCAGAGCTGGATCTACACCACTCTTACATGTCCATGCAGCCAGGCCAAGCCAGCTGATGACAGATACTGGGAGGAAAACTCAGTCAGACATTACAGAGCAAAGAAGGAAGGCCAAGCTGAGCCAAGACGATCTAGGTGGTTCTGGAACTACACCTAAATCACATTCAGTCCATGGGAAACATGTAGAGAAATCAACACTTTCAAGCCAAGAGGATGCAGGCAAAGTCCAATTTAAAGCTCAGCAGAGGTCAGAGGCCAAAGGTCAACAAAGAGACAGAGAGGAAAAAGAAAACCTGATGATGAGGAAGACTGAGGAAGGCCATCTCAAAAAGGCTTCAGTTCAAAGCAAAGTGCTTGGAGGTAAACAGACACCTTTAGAGAACCCTGCTAAAGCCACACATATGAAACACACACCTGTAGATTCTAAGAGCAATGTGAAAAAGCAAACGATAAGACCAGTAGAGGTGCAGAGCCAGTCACATCACAGCACTGCTGAACCACACACACAGTCGAGGTCAGGGCATGTTAAAAAAGGGAGGGACGTCCGCATTAGGAGCAGAGAGCTTGCAGAAGTTCACACTCCTTCCAAAGAGACCACGTCTACAGTACCTGCGTCAAATCCAGTGTTTTCTGAGTCCAGCACGAGAAGACAAAAGACACCGAGAACTCCATCCAATGTTCCTCTCACTGATCCTGGGGCAGGAGAGAATACAGCGGACAGTGTGATATCCAGATCAGGAACCCAGTCTGCGTGTGTGCGGCAGAATAGTCTCCTGGGGGTATCCTCACTAACTGAGGAGCTGAAGAGCCCTGTGTGTCTAGTGACGGAGGCGACCACTCGCCATTTCCTGGCCCAGGACAGTAGCTCCTCCAACACTACTCCACACGTGCGGCACAGCAGGCCGAGCCCAAACATGCCAGGTGGACGGACTCTTTCAGACGTATCCTCCATTGGCAATGAGCCAAGACAAAGGAAGGCGGCTCCCGTCACTGCCGTACAAGAAACCTGCGGGTCAGACGCGGACAGGGAGAGGAACACCTCTCAGTACCGGTCAGGAATCGACTCTAGCTCTAAGTTCTCAGAGAATGGTGGGGACGGCAGGAAGGAAGCAAGAGAGGAGGAGGGGGAGGAGTCTGATCAGTCTTCACAGGAAGAGGTGGAGCAAGAGGAGAGCAGAGGGATGAGAGGAAGTGAAGGATTGGTGAGAGGAGCAGAGGGGAGCGGCAGTACGGGTGGTGAGGGAGAGGGTCTGTCGAGTCAAGAGGAGCCGAGTGAGGGAGAAGAGGAGAGAAGTAAAACCGAGAACGAGGAGGAAGATGAGGAAGAGGATGGGAGCAGGGACAGAGGTGGAAAAGACATGAGTGACACAAGTGGAGAATATGTGGAAGGTGAGGATGAGGAGGAATCAGAGGAAGAGAGCAGAGTGAGTGATGTAGAGGAAGGAGAGAGCGTCAGAGAGTCTGGCACAGAGATGGACAGCAAGAGCAGCCAATCACGCGAAGCAGAGTCAGAGGAGGTGGAGTCAGAGGAAGAAGAGAGTGGAGATCAGGAGCAAAATGGTGAATCTGAATGTGGCAGTGAGGTGGAGAGTGGGGAGGAAGAGGAGGAGAGTGGAGAGGAAGAGAAGGAGAGTGGAGAAGAAGTAGAGGAGAGTGGGGAGGAAGAGGAGGAGGAGAGTGAAGAGGAAGAGGAGGAGAGTGGGGAGGAAGAGGAGGAGAGTGGAGAGGAAGAGGAGGAGGTGTCAGAGGAAAAAGACGATGAAACCGAGGATGAGGAGGAGGGGAATGAAGGTTCAAGTGAGGAAGAGGAGAGGGGGGGCGATTCAGCAGAGGAGGAGAGTTGGGTTGGAGAGGAGAGTGGTAGAACAGAAGGTGAGGAGGAGGGGGAGGGGGAAGTGGAAAGTAGAAGTTGTGATGAGGAAGAGTCTGGGGAGGAGGAAGATGAAGAAAGCAAAGAAGAAGAGGAAGACGAAGAAGAGCAGGAACAGGATGAAGAGGAGGAGGATGAGCAGGATAGTGGCGATAATGAAGCAGAAGAAGCAGAGGATGAGGAAGAAGAAGAAGAAGAAGAAGAAGAGTGTAAAAAGAAAGGAAGACGGAATGGAAAGATGGCAGCATCCATACCAAGAAGAGAAGGCCAAAGGGCCAAACAGGGTTCGGCTAGAAAAGGCCAGTCACACTCCAAATCCCAGAAGCCTCGGCAGTTCTGGGATGATGTTCTTCCTCATTACCTCAACTTAAAATGACCACAAACTCAGCCTCACTGTGCCTTCCTCCTAGTGTCCTTGTGTATGTATTTCTCCTCTTTTCATCTGAGGCCATTTTCATCCGTCTCATTTCAAAATTGAAATTATTCTTATTGCTTTGAATATTGAATATGATAGGTAAAGCTTTTGGGAAACCACTCCTTCCGTTTTATCATGAGTATCTTTTGAAGCACCTCAGGACCTACAACATATAAAAAAGTCTTTTTGCATGTCTCATTTTTGTTTAAATAATAAATTAATCTTTCTGCATGTCTCGTTTTTGTTTAAGTAATAAATTAATCTTTCTGCATGTCTCATTTTTGTTTAAGTAATGAACCTGTGTTTTTGCATGTCTTGTTTTTGTTTAAATAACGAACAAGTCTTTGTACAAGTAGTTTTCCAGTGTTAACCACCATCATTATTAAAGCATAAATGGTAGCCTTAGATTTTTTATAGACCAAGTGGAAGCAAAAACCTATTAATATCCTACACTCTGAATAACTCCATCTGCCTCATTATCTATTTTATTCATCCTGTTATTGCCATGAGAATATTCCAGTTGCATATAATTATTGTTTGGTAACTTTCCCCCATTTTTAAAATTTCCTTTGTTTCTATGTGTCTCTCTGTTTGATTAGTCGGTGCTAATGCCTTTCACACCCCTTCTTACAGTAATAAAGACAATTCAATTTATCACATACATGTTCATTTCTATATCATCTTACCGTTTATGCGGTGTATCGATTTTACAGATTTAATCGTTACATTTATATATCATCACAGAGCATAACATTACAAAATAAACCATAGATCATTAAATAAGAATTACAATTGCAGTGAGGTACAGGTGATCTTTTTTCATGGTCCACTGCAGCATTATTTGCATATTTATGGATCTGAATATTCAGAAATGCTAATGAGGAGGTGAAGTGGATTGCATTTATGCTGGCCAGGTGAGAATATGCCCACCTTTAGTGGACAAGCAAATTTAGTTACATTGTTGTCAGTCCTCAGTGCACCTTGTATTGTGTGTGTGTATATGAAGGAGGATAGACTGCCCTTTTCCATATCATGGTATATATAAGAATTCTAAGATGCAAGCCGCAAAGTTAGAATCCCCACGTAGATCCTCTTTGCTTCTTTAATCTTATGTGTACATTTGAAGATATTTGAAGTTATTAATTTATTAAAGTTTTCACATGGTTATATGCAACGAACATCAATGAGTTTAATTGAACAAACACTAAAATATTTCTCTTAAATCTTGGGCAGAACTATAGTCACAAAGCCATGGACCTCGGTGAAGAGACAAATGGAGAAGAAGATCAGACAGATGAGGAAGATGATGAGGATGATGATGAAGACGAGGATGAAGGGGAAGAGGATAGCATACAAAAAGAGTCATTGGAAAATGCGGAACAGCAAGAGACGAACACAGTCCAGCTCAGAACACACACAGGGGTAACCCTCTATAAACACACACGGGTATCCTCTATAAAGACACAGGCAGGGGTACCATTTAAAAACACACAGGCAGGGGTGCCACAGAGATATTGTCAGCATCATATTTAGAAACAAATTGGCATACAAAGAAATTTTGTGGTGATCTGGAAGACAGCAATGTTCTGTTTCATGCAGGAAGATGAAGAAGGAGGTATTGAGGAAGGTGTTGCAGAGGGATGTGTTCCTGATGGACCAGTGAAGAGACATGGTGAAGAACCACTGCAGTCTCTGACAGGTGCCAATCATCCTGCTTTCTGCATCATTTTACTGTGTACTACAAACTACAAAGCATGTTTAGGGAGAGAGTTTGTGGGAGAGAGTTTGTGGGAGAGAACCATTGTGAATTATTATTTGAATCATCACATATTCAAGTTTCATGTGTAGTCTTCAACAATGAAGATGACTTTGTAATCTGTTTATTCTCAAATTAAAGAGGCATCCCATCCAGTTATAGAGGAAAGGTCACAATTCCAGACTGAAGCAAAACAGGAGAAAAAGAGAAGCTTTTTTGGGTCGAACAGCAAGGTATTCAAATCCGTCCAAAACACGCATGCTTCTGTTGGGTTATACCAGGTTTTGTGTTTTAAAATAACTGGAGGCTATCTACATTACGATTGAGTATTCTTAATATTATTTCTACCAATGTAATTATTATTATTATATAAATTGATTTCTCGGTTAAAAATCGGTTAAAGCGGCACTTCTGCTGGTGTTCTTGTGCCGCTTTAGATCTCTCTGTTTAAGCGGAGGACCTCGACCAGAGCCAATCAGGAGGTGGAGAAGGCAGAGGCCCCACGGGAGAGCACCACTGTGGCCGTGCCTTCCAGCGAGGCCGTCAACAGTAGCTCACACAGCAGAGGCCCGGAGATGAGCTCCAGCACGGGCTCCGGGAGCCCCCGCCCCCCCCGATCCCGCTCGGCCACATGCGCCCTGCTCTGACGCACCTTGCAAAGTCCTGGAGTTGCCCTCTTGGACCCAGCTCAGGGGTGATGCGGTATTGGGTCTCCCTGCTCTTACACACCCTGTTTCGACAGACACCAAAATCCTAACCTTCACTACGGTAAGGTAGACAGAAAAACTGGTTTCAAAATAGCAGCTTCTAGCAACAGTGTTTGGAAACCTGCATTAGCAATGACAGCCATTAAGTGCCTTGTGAAATCTCTACAGAACTGAGATTAAACTCAGTTTGGGATTATTCTCCTGAAGCACTGTGGGAAGCCATATGAATTTTGATACTTCATCACAATTTTTGATGATTTTGTTTTTGTTATAATATGCAGTTGACTTATGTAGTGTATTTGTGTGTGTGACATGTATCATAAATGTAAAGAATTTTTTACAGTTATTTATTCCTCCTTGCTCACATTTTTCTTCTGCACTCTGGCACTTTTTGGTCAATATTGTTAGTCACATGTTATTTTATTGTTATATTCTACTGTTGTATTGTATATGTTCTATTGAAAGTGTAATAATTACAATGCACTCTGCGTATCTTTTTTCTTCTCATGACGCACAGTCCTGTAAGACGGTTCTTTCCCTCCAACCATCTGCTCGTTGCGCTGTTCAGCCAGCAAACTAATGAGCTCACCTGCTAGTGCTACTAGTAGTTCAGCATGGTTTATGTGGATGCTATTATCAAAGTTAACTAAATCATGTTCAGTCCTATTACTGTACAAATAAGAGCACATAAATTCCTCAAAATCAAAGGCTTATGAGAAACTAAACTAACGTTTTAATATTTAAGCAAGCGTTATGAAATGTCACTGGTGATTGTTAATAATAAACCATCACGTATACATTTGACTTTGATTATAAAGATTTTATTTGGCACTACAATTGAGACTGAACAATCAATTCCTGCTTGTATCCAGAGTGAACATAACAGAAATCTAATAGAAGTGATGGACGGTGTATGATAAGGTTCTTGTCGTGGGTTTTTATTTTAACCACGTGTCGCAGCTAGAACTTTCTGGGACATGGTGTTGGAAACACCAAGGTCAGGGGTTGAATTCCTAGAATCCTGAGAATCATCTACTGTAAATCGTTGTGGATAAAGAGCGTCTGTCAAATGCCGTAAATGTAACTCCGTTGTCATTTAAACTGCAGCAGGATGACTGCCGCTAGAGGGCGGTGCAGTAAAGTGGACGCTGAGGCTGCGTGCGCCTTGCTTGTTAGCCATCAAGCCAGCAAGGAACTCGAAGCTAGCTAGTTAGCTTAGTTTAATCAGTGAGAGGCTCTGTTCTTTCAAAGAGTCGTACACTTTACTCGTTTTATAATCTCTGACAGAAATATGGAGGAGTACCATTCTGGAGATGAGGTATTTATTATTGTTAAGATATAAATGTAGTGTTATTTAGAAAAAAGGTTACGCTATCCAGCTGTGGTTAGCTAACAAGCTAACTTGGCAGATCAAATTTAGCGTTAGCTACAGTAAAGTCCCTAAAGCCCAGACAGTTGCGTACACTTGAACCAAGAGCAACTGCTGTACAGTTTTTATCATCACAACTGTTTTTTGTGAGAACTAGTCATCAAAACTGGTTTTGAGTGAGTACTGCTTTGCAGGTCTGGTGCAGTCTTATACAATAGAAATTTCTAGGTGTGGCCAGATTGTTTCTAGATGTAGGTAGTGCTGCTTGATTGGGTACCCAACCTTATATTAGTTCAACAAAGTCTAAGAAATTCATGTAGGTTTGCTGCTCTAGACGAGAGCAAATCTCATAAAGAGGAATTGGACAGCTAACGCTAGCTATGTAACTATGTAAACCCGTACACTGCTATGCACATAGCAGCTAAAACAAGTAAACGTTATGCTCTGTCATGGTTCAGAAACGAGCCTGATTTTACCTGATATTTTAAAGTACTTAGTTACAATAGAAAGGGTTGACAGCGGGGTTGTTTTGGGTGGTATGACATGTCCTCCGCATTTTCTATTCAGGTGGCCTTCAGTCCAGATGAAGCTAGTAACGCTGTTAAAGAGGTAGGTTAACTCACCAACGAAACTAGAGGATAAACCGCGAGAAACATGGATTCTATTGTTTCATTTTAGTTCATATTTTATCAAACGTCAGCTGTTTGTCTGTCTTATAATTGTAGCAGGTACTTCTGCCCCGAGTGAGTTGTAGTGATTTGTGTTGAACACGCGTGTGTAACTCGTAACTGAAGCTTTAAGTTGCCTTCTGAGGAGAGAGAGTGTGTGTGTTGGCCAGTGCATTGAGGGTGTTATAGGTGGTGTGGACTACAACCAGAATAACGTAAACCAGTGGACAGCTAGCATAGTGGAGCATTCGCTCACTCACTTGGTGAAACAGGGGAAACCATTCAAGTACATTGGTAAGGTGACCCGCTTTACATATAACTTACACATGTATATGTTTTCCTGTTACCTGAACGGATTGTGTGTGATTGTGTTCGGTCTCCAGTTAACTGTGCTATAATGCAGAAGAGTGGTGCTGGTCTTCACACAGCAAACTCCTGCTACTGGGACACGACCACTGACGGTGAGTCACGTGGCTACATCATGCACCACATCAGCGGGTTTCTGTATCGTCTAAGTGAATTACAGCTCTGTATTTCATTTTGGTAGCAATTGTGCCAAAATGGCTTAACGTTGCTGTGGAATTTAGTTCTGTAGTTATTGGATCCCACAGAACAAAGTCCAGTACAACCACAACAACACGATTAATTCGACCATTCGTTCATTCCACAGGAAGCTGCACAGTCAGATGGGAGAACCGCACCATGTACTGTGTCGTGAGCGTATTTGCCGTCGCTATTGCTCTCTAAGACAGGAATGAGAGCCAGCGTCACCCTTTCAGACCAATACACGGATTCAGACACCAGAGGGCGCCATCAGCTCATCACACTGATAAACCTGCAGTGTGTTAACGTTTGCCCTCTTTGTAAACTAAATTGTACCAAACAGCTTGTCTTTGGTGCTGCAGTTATCGTTTAATTTCTTTTGACTCTATTCGTTTTGTGTAGAAGGCTTGCAGTTATGTACAGTATATAATATTTACTTAGTACATTTTGTTGGACTAGGACACATTTGAGTTTGTGGTAAGTGAGTCATGCTTGATCCACTCCAACCTCTGCTGATGCAGCTTTCATTGTGTTATTTGTGATGTTATTACAGTCTGACCACATACCATTAGCCCTAAATGCAAACACGTACATCAGATATCAAGTTCTGATCTCTTATATTCCAACGTTGAAGTTTGAATTTAACTGCAATTTCAACTTCATGGAAATTTTGTAGCACACTTTTGGAAGTTGTTCTGCGTTCTTAGAACATAAGCAATAGATAGACCACATAAAACCAATTAAGAAATGATGGTTGTCAAAGACAGAAAACATTAATCTACTACTACCCATAAAAACATGTAATGGCTATTTCACAGTACGTTATGGGGTACAGCGTATATGTGACCACAAACAAGGCAACTGTAACCACGAATTAATGCAAATTTTCTTTGCTGTGTATTTTTTTCTTCTGTATTTATGAACGATTGGAAATTAAAATGATTTGTGTAATTTACTGGTGCAGCATTTTGTTTGTCAGCCTTGTGCGTCTCGTATCTGACAGCTGCAACATCCATGGCTCTTAACAGAGGTGGAGGTACATTAATGTTCATCATTTAGAAGTACAGTATGCACAGTGTGACACAGTGCCACAAGCCCAGCAGACACATGAAAGAGGAACCGTTTGTAAAAAGCCCCTGAATGCAATTTGCACATGCACTTCTGCAACGCGGGCATGCAATTTCACATTCTGAAAGCAGGGAAGCAACATCTCAGCTGTGCAATAGTAAAAACGCTTCCTCTTTCCCTCCTGCAAGAGACGTGCCGAAAATAAAGTCGCCGATGGCAGAGCAGGCCATGTGAAAGAATGAAAGTACTTAATTTGACATAAATTACTGCATCAACTTATTAAGGACTAACGAAATAAAAACACCAGTGCAAATTGGGGTACAGAGGTACAGCTGCAGTCATTTTGAGCACAATCAGTATAGACTTTCTTCAGGTTCACGAGCTTAAAACAATGTTCTTATACCTTAGTGCAATTTTAACATCTCTGCTCCTTTGACTTGAGCAGATCACATGGTCTATAATGGTCTGCTCTGCATCTCTTAAAGCAGTGACATAGAAACATGTGAGAGTTGATCAGAAGTTTTCTTTGTTGAATATAAATTCGGCTCCAGCCTGTGACTGCTTGAGACACTGCTTTTCCAAGTCTTTGGCCAGGAGGGCGGGCCCACACAGAAACACGCCCACTTTACACCTGAGGGAGAGAATGAGAAATTTAGCGTTTTCGTGACATCCCACCAATTCACGTCAACGCTGCGTATGCCGCCGTGTGTACAAGCGGCCGCTGCGGATGGATATGGTGATGCGGTTCCACGGCGGGCGAGTGATCCGTCAAGTCTCCGTGTGCGCACGTACCCAGGGTGACTGGTGGCAATGTTGCTGAACTCCGCGTCCCAGTTGGGCTTGCCGTACAGAGTCTTCTGCTTCAGGCCAGTTATGGGATCGTTCTCCGCTTCATGGTGGACTCTGAAGTGCGCAGCCTACATTATGGGACACAAAGGCACAAGGCGTCATCTCCGCTCACACAAAGTCAGGGAAGAAGAAAGGTATTTTTTGTGGAAACCATATTCATAATCTCTTGAGGCCTGTCGAAGGCTTCTCCTATCATATTCTGCCGAATATACATTAGCTTGCTACCCTGTTTTGAGGGGCTAGTAAAGCTCTGGCCAATGCCCTCATGTTTTTCACTGGTCCTTTTCTGCGTGTGCTTTTTGTCTTGTGGGGCGGGTGTGGCGGGCACCTCCGTCTCCCTCCAGCGCGTGAGGTAAATGTTGTACGTGAGGAAGTCGCTCATGTTCTTCGCGGTCATTTGGCGCTCCAGAGACTGCAGCAGGTCGGCAAACCACTCAAACGCCTGAGTCTCCCTGCACAGCCAGTAGAAATAGATCTGGAAGGGGTCAAAGTTCAGAGACATCAATTGTCCGCAGGTCACCAGCCCTGCGTCGCGTCAATGGGAGAGCATGTGCTGTGGGACAGGGAGGTCACATTTGGGGCCTACCGAGTCAGAGCACTGCACAGTTTGGTGTTTTCACTAGATTACTGGATTAAACCTTCTAGTGGTCAGTGTGATGATAAACCATGTAATAGTTTAGAGCCCCTAACGGTTTAAGCCATCTAATCTAATTCTGTTTCAAGAGCACTTAAATTAAATTTTACTACACTAGCATTTATTAAATATTTGTGACTGTAATGACTTTTCTTGCTTTTATCTTTTAAGTAGGGTTTTTTCAGTATATATTTGAGTATATCTAGGCGTCCATACTGACTGTATCTAATAATATCTTTGCTTAAAGTTTCTTCCTGATTTTAGCCTAAACTAACTAGCTAGAGATTTTGTTCTGAGTAAAACAATGAAGCACTTTTTGTAAGTCGCTCTGGATAAGGGCGTCTGCTAAATGCCGTAAATGTAAAATGTAAATGTAAATAGTATAACTCCGATGGTTTAATGGTTTGCATCATTAGTTTAGCAGCATTTGGATTGACTGTGAAATACAAACATTCACAGTTATTGAAGCCCCATGATGAGTTTGCTGTGTGGTATAAAGCACCTGCGTGTTTGTGAGTGCCGGCAGCCATAGGAGAGCCTCACCTTCTTGGTGAACACGTTGGTCTTTTGGTGCACATGTTTGTACCACACAGACTTGAGAATGGAGGCGAAGGGCGTTACTCCAATACCTGCTCCCACCAGCATGACCACCTCGTAGCGGAAGACGTCCTCGCTGGCTGTGCCGAACGGGCCATCCACCCCGATCCTGGACACGCCCCCCACAGATTGGTCATGGACACGCCCCCCACAGACAGTCTTGCACATGCTGAGAGTCAGACTTCAGGCTGTTATACAGTCCATTTCATTTGCGGATCGTTAACATTTCGTAGGAGAAGAAGGAGGCAGTGATGACAGTGGCATGCTTTAACTCCTCCCCCAGAGCCTCCTCCTGCACACTGAGGCCCATAACTCCTCCCCCAGTGCCTCCTCCTGCTCACTGAGGCCTGTAACTCCTCCCCTGGGCCTCCTTTTGCCCACTGAGGCCTGTAACTCTTCCCCCAGTGCCTCCTCCTGCCCACTGAGGCCTGTAACTCCTCCCCTAGTGCCTCCTCCTGCTCACTGAGGCCTGTAACTCCTCCCCTAGTGCCTCCTCCTGCCCACTGAGGCCTGTAACTCCTCCCCTAGTGCCTCCTCCTACCCACTGAGGCCTGTAACTCCTCCCCCAGTGCCTCCTCCTGCTCACTGAGGCCTGTAACTCCTCCCCTAGTGCCTCCTCCTGCCATTGAGGCCTGTAACTCCTCCCCCTTAGCACTGACCCTTAGGGCTTCCTCCTGTCCACATCCACCTGCTGCTCCTCACTTCTGCTTTCAGACTTCAGAGCCGCTGGACCACATCCCCTTTCAGATGCTTGTACTTTCCCACTACACAGCCATGTCTTGCCAATACAGCAGATGCCTTTGCTCCAGGCAACTCCACACGGAAGTGTGTGAATATTGGGGTAGAATAATACAAAGGCCTAATACAAGCTTGTTTAAGTTTTGCCCAGGGGTGGACATACACCAGAGAACGGAAAGCCACCTTCTGGTGCAAATTTGTCAACTCCGAGACTGTCTGAGTCAGTCACTTCGAACCCATTGGTCTGCTCCTGCATTAAAACCAAAGCTTCGCTCCACTGAAATGTCCCGAATGTGGGCTGGCAGCAGAGGAACGCTACACCTGCACTGTTCTTCACACACACATTCGCTGGTGTCGTGAGCCCTCTCCAGTCAAAAGATGTGCCTCGTTTTTTCTATTCTTTTCCAGTTTTATTTTTAGGATATAGAATAGGGCACTAAACAGGGCTAGAACACGCAAAGCAAATGCAGAAACAAGAATCAAGCCCCACTGTGAACCGTCCCTGTTAAAAGTGAGAGTCAAGCACAAGTGTGCGTATCCATACATTTAAGCAAAGGAAAGGAAAAGTTACATTTACATGTAAAGAGTTCATTTAACATTTCATCAGTATTGAGCCTGAATGCTTTGACGTTTTTTTTCTGTTCAGACATTTGCACTTATGTGTAATTACTTATCAGAAGGAACAATAAGTGTTTTTCTTTCACTCAACTGTGAAAGAAAAAAATTCTAAGTTCTGTTCTATGTTTGATATAAATTCTATTATGTTGGCATTTACACCAGAATATTTATATTTATACAAAAAAAAGTTACTCTTGTGTGATTCGGGTCTGATAGTGACTAGACGGTGTAAGAGCAGGTCAGGTGTGAGAGCAGGTCATGTGTTTTCAGGTGGCCTTGAACCCAGTGGAGCTCCAGATTTTACCACCTGGTTTAGGTGAGACTGATGTGGTTTCTGCTGACGTGAAGCCCCGTGTGTTTGGGTGTTGCAGCCCTGACCTGAAGCCCCATGTGTTTGCGTGTTGCAGCCCTGACCTGAAGTCCTGTGTGTTTGGGTGTTGCGGGCTCTGACCTGGGCAGCTCCCAGGCATCCTGCACTGCAGTCCTGTCGCCACCACATGCTATGTACAGCGCCTCAGTCCAGTCCCCCTGCAGGCGGATATGCACGCTGAAGTGGTCCTCCTCAGGGGCAGAGGTCAAGGTGAAGGGGTGCCATTCCAGCTGCGAGATGGACGGGCACTGCATGAAGACATACTGGCCCACCTCCATTTTAAAACCCTTCTTTTTCATCTGCAGCTCCAGGGTTTTGGATGGGTGCATCACCACCTAATAGAGGGAAATGATAAAGTGGGAAGTGAGTGAGGTAAGGTAGGTGAATGATCAAGGGGTGAGTGAGGTAAGGTGAATGAATGATGAAGGGCTGAGTGAGGTAAGGTGAATGATGAATGATGATTTTGTACAGTTTTGTGTTAAATGTTCTTGTCACTGACCTTGGTGATGACGACCTTCTGTTGGGATCGGTAGAATCGCACCAGCCTCTCACACAGGTACAGGAACATTGGCCCAACAACCCACTTCCACGTCTGGGAATCCAAAAACAACACCAAATTATCCACCAGATTTATGTTAGTGAAGCAACACTACACAGCAAATGTAAATAAATGTAATGTTACCTTAAAGATGTAAACATGTACAGGGCTACCAATTATCAGCTAATTTTTAGTCCTTCACCATACAGAGTACGCTTTACTCACAGATTTATACTGGTTATAGTACTAAGCATATGCATGATTCTATTCAAACTTATGTTAATGTCTGTATCTGCTGATGAAACCTTGAGTTGGGAGGACTTTTGGGAGAGCTGTGATGGCCATTATATCCAGACATAAAGACCCTGAAATTTAAGTCAGGTTTCTGCACGTTTTCGCTCCAGCGACTCTTTCCTCTCAGTGGCTGGTTCTCAGAATACTTTATTTGAGTCATGTGGCCATGTATGGCGGAGTTGAAAGGTGGGTTACCCCCGGAGGATTGCCCCTGAACTCCGGCTCAGGGCACTGTGGGTTTGAGCCCCACTCCTCGAAGTAATGGTGACATTTAACCGGGTCATGATGATATAGACTTTCTGGGGACTGTCCTCGCACAATGCGTCTGACGAGAGACAACACACACACCCGTTACTGCAACACACACACCCGTTACTGCAACACACACACCCGTTACTGCAACACACACACCCGTTACTGCAACACACACACCCGTTACTGCAACACACACACCCGTTACTGCAACACACACACCCGTTACTGCAACACACACACCCGTTACTGCAACACACACACCCGTTACTGCAACACACACACCCACTACTGCAACACACACACGTCCACTACTGCAACACACACACGTCCACTACTGCAACACACACGTCCACTACTGCAACACACACACGTCCACTACTGCAACACACACGTCCACTACTGCAACACACACACCCATTACTGCAACACACACAACTACTACTGCAACACACACATATGCTACTGTGTCAAACAAATCAGACTCTAAGCAAACCACAAGTGCAAAGCTTATCAATTACTGTATGACTAATTACACTCAATCCTTCCCACTAGCGCTCATCTGATCCTGCAGGCGTTCACCCCATCCCATTGATGCTCTCCCAATTCCTCTAGAGTGCACCCGATCCTGATCCTGACAGCGCTCACCCGATCCTGATCCTGACAGCGCTCACCCGATCCTGTTGATACTCACCCAATCCCGTGCAGTACCAGTCCAATAAAGAAGATGATGAAGAGGTGGTGCGTGAACCAGAAGACCTCGAAGTAGGACCTGCGTATCACCTCCATGGAGGAGGTGATCATGAGGATCAGAGCGAGGGTGATGACCACACCCGTCAGTCCTGCCACAGTGGTGAACATCACGATTGTCGGACTCTGAAGTGAGCAAGGTAAAGGATCAGAAACCAAACCCTGACCATAAAAACCCTATGGTGTCGTTTGACTCAGTTGCACAGATACGAGTTGAACGTTCAGTAGGCTGTACAGAGCTTTTGGTAAATGTGTGTTCACTAAAACACAAAATGACACATTATTTTGTGTTCAGGAGAAACAATTATCAGATTTACGAAGAGATTCCTGATTTTGGATCACGCCTCCCCTCTCTGCCCCACTAAAGCAGTATACTCTGCCATCAGGGGCTCAAGGATGAAGGCTGTTTACTCTCAGGCAGGATGACATTAAGATTTATTATTCCGTTATGCTGAAAGATTCATCCTCTTGCTATACTATTCCTGGATGCAGAGAGTCAGACTGCTGTCATGGCAACAGCATGTGATCCCCATGCGAGCATCCTAGGAATTACACCTCTGATTACATCACAACTGCTGTACTGGCCAAGGGAAGTTGGTCAGCACCTAAAGAGGAAAATCCACCCACGGTGTGGTCACGTCGTGAGCTGCCCCCCATGACTCTGAAACCACCTGGGAAAGAGTTTCCAGTGTTTGTATAGAATAAATTAAACTACAAAAGGTAAAGTTTCCCCTGTTTTCTTAAAAGTGTGGGACAGAGGGGAAGGGGTGTGGGACAGAGGGGGAGGGGTGTGGGACAGAGGGGGAGGGGTGTGGGACAGAGAGGGAGAAGAGGGGGAGGAGTGTGGGTCTGAGGGTGAAGAGAGGGGGAGGAGAGGGGGAGGAATGTGGGTCAGAGGGGGAGGAGTGTGGGTCAAAGGGGGAGGTGCCCTCCTCACTCACTGTCTGGTTGGACCTGATGGGGTTGAGGAAGGACTCATTGCCCTTGTTCCCGATCAGAGAGAGGACATGGGGCAGGGAGCTGCTGTTGGCCTCCAGCTGAGCGTCCATGAAGCGCTCAAAGTTGAACAGGTGGGCGATGATGTGCACGGCTGCCAGAAACACAAGGGTTAGGGTTACAGGCCCACTCCACACAGGCCCACTCCACAGAGGCACCTGTGTGGCAGGTTCTGTCTGAGGGAGAGGGCTGGTGTACCTGTGTGGAAGGCGATCATGTATGCCACCAGTTTGTGGAAAGTTAAGTTTCTGTCAAGCTGGCGGGCAGCAGTACGGGAACAGCACTGCAGAAATTCACACACAAACACACACACACACACACACACACACAGTTAGTAGATACCAAAGTATGCAAAGTTTATAGTTTGTGATATATTTCCAGAGAAAGAGGTCCCCCATCATATATATATATATATATACACATGAATGTGTGTGTGTATGTGTGACCTGTATGGAGCCCCGCAGGAAGGAGAGCAGGTTGCGGCAGACCGGCAGCAGAATCAACATGCAGTTAAAGTTGAGACAGGCAGCTGGGGCCCTCGCCCAGGACAGGGCATGCTGGCAAAACATGGCGCACTTCTTCACATCCATAATATCGCAAAGGTTCAGTCACGTTTACAGGTTATACTGCTTTGACAACAGCGCAAATGCAAAAATACATGCCAATAAGCCTTAATCATTAAACCTTAATCAGGTGAAACTGAACTGAGAGAGAGAGGAAGAGAGAGAATGTTTCAAAATATGTTTCTAACCGCATTGCTGCATTATAGGCTCTTTCATACGCCCCTGAAAGCTGGTGTGTGTGTGTGTGATACACAAAGTGAGAAAGAGAAGTGATTAATTTTGTTTGTTTCCTGTCTTACACCTGTTCACTGCATGATCTGTGTCTGCTGGTGCATAAACGTCTACAGTGACTGTTTGCTGAAATCTGTATGTACTGGTCATGCTGCACATTGTCCAGTCCTGAAACTGGATGTTTGCTTTCGTTTAATGAAACTCTTCTAAACGAAGTGACGACATGCTTCAAGAGGCCATCAAGAGTGTCAAGTGAGGGCACTTACCCCGAGGATGACTCTGGTGTAGAAGAACCGATCGACCAAAAACGCCATGTAGAAATGAACAAAGAGGAAGGCGTTGATCCCGAGCCATACCAGCTGCAGTGCCACAAACACACAAGAGCGTCCGTGATCAAGCAGAGTTCACCGTCGTCACACGTGAGGGATGAACGTGCGGCAGAACGTCCCCCGAGCGAGTTAAATTAACGGGGGGGCTGTAAGGAGCGATGCAACTTAAGATTTGAAAAACTCACAATGACGACGATGGAGAGGCCTTCGTTTGCCACGAAGCTGCCCATGCTGACGGACCAGACGGGCCTGTAGGAGTGTGCTTGAGAGAGTGTGTGTGCTTGTATGCGTGTCCTGGTGTGTGTGAAAAAGCGTGTGTGAGATGGACAGAGTGCTATACAGAAGTGAAAGGCATTTGCTATTTAAGGTGTAGTGTCATGGAGGAAGTTCAACATGCCTGGCGAAATCAGCCTATCGGAAAGAGAAGTTTCGAGCAAGATGCTGTGTGTGTGTGTGTGAGAGAGAGAGGGGGGGGGGGGACAATGGAAAGAGTGAATGGGAAAACAATGGATGAAAGAGACAGAAATTGGGGAAATGGAGAGAAGGAGCAGAGACATGAGGGCAGAGACAGAAGGAGAGAAAGAGTGGAGGAGAGAGACAACGACAGGGAACCGCAGAGTTACAGAATTACAGAATGTGTTGACAGTACAGTGTTTCCAAAGTCACTCAGCATTGCTGGTATATTTAGTTTCATTTGAATATTGCAACAAGGCACGTACACACATAAGACTGATTACCATAGAGACAAAAGCAAACACTATTTTTATCAAGTGAACATGGAAATCTTATAAAGGATCACTTTAGGTTTATCACGTCTCCTCATATTCTGAAAAGCTACAGAAAGAAAGAGGCCATGAATAAATCATATTATGTATACGTTTTATTATTTAATTTCTTAGGTTTGGATTACAGAAGAAAGCTGTAGAAAGGAGTCATCTGCGCGTGCCATCTGAAGTAATGGGATGATGTTCCGCCCAAACTTTGTAACGTTGTGCAAGATTAATTGTTTTTAATCAAACCACGAGGGGGCACCAAAGGCTTAAGAACGATCCTGATACCTGTTTGCCCATCACAGCTTTCATCTTCATTTAGGAAAATATTTTACATTATAATGTGCAAAATGTGTGGTCCCTTTTCATTTGCAAACAAATGCAAGTAGGAGAAGTGCAAAATATAAGTGTGAATAATTATATAAAGAAATTCAATAAAACACTTAAACATTCTTAACAGTATTAAGACAGTAACAGCCAGATCTCCGAATCTTGAAAAAAAACCTTCCTATAACAAGTCCTGTGTAAACAACATCCTCAATATACTCTGTCTTATATATCACAAGCTGCCAGACGTTATACGATACCTTCCTAGCGCATGAATGAAAGATCACTTCCACTTCAGAAGACTACTAGTAATGGGATCCGGTTCTTTATCGATGAACTGAGTGAAAGAAGGAGAAACAACCACGGCCTGAACCTGAGAGGTCGGTCAGCCCCAGAGCCTTGGAGGCTGACCAGCCTTGGAGGCTGGTGAGTGAACGCGACGTTCCAGACCTCTTGCTTCTGCCACATCTTTCAGATTCATAAGGGATGGAAAAATGACAGAAACGCCTGTGGCATTTGACCACTGTTACATTGCTTTACAACCTTAACCGTGAACTAAAATGATTTACCACATATTAAAAGCTGAGTTTCTGAAGGAGGTTAGTGAGGCAGGAAATAGGTTTTTATGGATGTGGCATAAAACAGTCTGGACGTGTAGGCACGGACAATCGAACACATGATGTTGTGTGTAAGAGGGGAGACCTCTCCCGGGAGAATACAGAGAGACTGCAAATGGACACTCAGTTCTACACACTCACACACCTCCAGACTAATAAATGTTATTACACCAGCTGCTTTTGGCCAAAGACAGAGGGACTTCACCTGGTGTCATGAACAATGTGAGCATGTTCCTGGGGGAAGATCCTGGGGGGGGGGTTCACGGTGCTGTTCGCCACATCTGAACAGGACTTGGTTTGGAGTTAAAATAAAAGCCATCAGGCCATACTGCCAACTCTTAATCGATATATACAGAGAATGATGGTGGTCATTGCTAAAATGATTTAGCACTACCTATTCTAAGAGATGGAACGGCCTTCTAAAAGGACTGAAGATGTCCTTTATCATGTTTTTAGTATTTGGTCAAACCCATATATGATAATGCCTTAATTAAATAATTTAAAAAGTAATTCATTCATTAATTAATAATCTTTACAAGGACAATGCAAAATGGGTAGGATGGGGTAGAGGGAGACATACAGGCAGACAGACATACAGGAAACCGACAGACAGACATACAGGCAGACAGTCAGATAGCGATCTCTCACATTACATAACACAAGCAGCATTTTCAATATCTCAAGGTTAAAAATTAGCACATGCATTCTGCTAAGTAGGCCAGAAACCCATGCCACAATCACACTGACTATAAACGAAAAGAAAACGAGAGAACGTTCGCCATCTTTCAGTCGATCTGTACATTCCACGTCAGACCATCAAGGCCGCACACAGAGCGTCTTCATTGGCTGGCCAAGCTTCTGGCTCTTAAGGGACACTTCTAAAGCAGAACGTGCATGAGCTGTCGAGCAGAGGTCAGGTCAGCACAGGCTCTGGCCGACGTCTCCATTGGTAGCGGAGCTGGCCCGATCCTGGGTGTCTGTGTCCAGCGGGAGCGGGCATTCGGGGGCGGGTGCCTGGCGCAGGGTCCCGGGCGTGGGCCGGGCGAGGCCGGGCGGGCGGAGGGAGCCACAGCACTGCCCCAGGCTCTGGGCGGGGCTGGAGGAGAAGAGGCGTCGGCAGGGGTGGCAGCACTGGTAGAAGAGCAACATGCAGAAGACGGCGAGAGCGTAGCCCAGCAGCAGAAGCAGCTCCAGCACGGGAGCGTCCACGCGGCCGGCCGTCAGGCCGCCGCCGCCGTGCGCGTTCCACAGCCACGTCAGCGCCACGTTCTCCGCGAAGCGCAGCGAGTAGTAGACGGCCGCGCGTCGCCAGCCCTGCCGCTTGTCGATCAGGTCGGGGTCGTTGAGCTTCAGCTGCACGGCCGACCAGCAGAAGACGTTGATGCCGGCGTAGAGGAACGTGAGCAGGCACAGCACGATGGTGGTGCCCACGCGCGTCAGCGTCTTCTCGATGTTTTCCGGGAAGGGTGAGCGGCTGCTCCAGAACACCACCCACGGGTGGAGGAAGAAGAGCAGGAAGCCGAGCGCCACCACAGGCAGCACCCACACCTTCAGCACGGCGCTGAAGAGCACGAGCACCGTCACGCGGGTGGCAATCTCGAAGCCACGCCACAGGAAGACGCACAGGTACGCCGCCGGCCCCACCGCCACCTCGTAGTCATCGTAGCGAATCTTGATGGCCAAGATGTTACAGCGCAAGGCACCGTACACGATGGACAGGAGAGAGATGACCATCAGTGTGCCTGACAGAGAGAGAGAAAGAAAGAGAGAGAGACCAGGGGGGAGGGGTGACATAAGAGACAACTGTCTTATTTTAGAATAATAATATTAATAATGATAATAATTTAATAATAATCCTTCATTCCTGTTTTTGTTGGTATCTGTGTATGAGAGCCTCTCGACCTGCTTGAGTTTGTCGATGGGTGTTGTTCCATTGCTGTTATTATTGCTGTTTAATGTTTAAACATATCTTTACTTTCGTCTTTATTAAACTGTTTGAGTTTGAGACCCACAGTCGCATTCAAATTAATCATTCACTCTGGTAACAGTTGTTAATTGCAACTCGTGCTGATATTTTAATTGGAAATTTTGAGAAAAACAGAGAGAGAGAGAAAGAGACACAGAGAGAGAGAGAGACAGAAAGAGAGAGAGAGAGAGAGAGCGAAAGAGCAGAATATGAGAGAACGGAAGGGGGTGTGAAATCTGCTGGAGATGTTCAGTTATTGATTAGTG
This sequence comes from Brachyhypopomus occidentalis, assembly GCA_020368025.1. NCBI lineage: Eukaryota > Metazoa > Chordata > Actinopteri > Gymnotiformes > Hypopomidae > Brachyhypopomus > Brachyhypopomus occidentalis. The sequence continues at coordinate 1,002,909 of JAGXOD010000040.1, read as the reverse complement.
GTGACAGCTCTCCTAACCATACACACAAAGTACCAAAGATGCAGCAATGACACTGCAGTAAATAATCACTCCATGAATCACTTGTTTTGTTTTTAGTATGAAATATAACACAGATCGGTTCAGGCTGAAGCTCTGCACTTCAAGCTCCATTGTGTTCTTATTCTGTCTTGTAGTGTGTAAGGAAACACAGGAAACAAGCCCTTCCTATGCACCCAACATGCATCAATCACCAACACTGCTGCAAACGTTCAGGCGCTTTCGGCCACGCTCAGCTGATCTGGGAGCGATCCCTGTCCACCAGTCCTCACTCGCAACATTAGAAGCCCAGACTGCACAAGCGATCCTCCACCCGCTGTGATCCTCCACCCGCTGTAATCCTCCATCTGTGCTGTGGCTCTTTTTTGAGGGAACTGTGTGATAAACTGTAAACGCGCCGTTCTGCCCTAACCGGACGACTCTGCTCGGTCATGCTGGTCTGCCGAGCGCCGCACAGGCTTCAGTGGTATTACCAGCTCAGCTTGTTCAGCATTTGCATTTCATTCCTGCCCTGGGTGCCTGGCAGGACAATTTCATTCTAGAACTCTAGAATAATTTCATTCTAGAACTCTAGAACAATTTCATTCTAGAACTCTAGAACAATTTTATTCTAGAACATGAACAACACACAGTAAAATGTTTTTTTATTACTATATCACTACTGCATTATTACAGTTTATTACAGTTTGCTATAGAAAAAATACGTTGTTAAACACAGTAGTTAATAAATTGTGTTTTTTGTTGAACAATTGCTTAGACTGCCAAGGTTTGCCGGGATGCGCAAAGTATATTATGAAACGTTTCATTATGAGGAGCTCATTTGTACCTCACAGCCTGTGTGATGTCGGTAGTAAATACGAAACACTGCGTTGTGCAGGCCTGCTGCACTCAGCTTCTTAATAAACAGAGTGAAACTGTAACGCCTCAAGCGTCTCTGCTCAGAAGAGCCGTTATCTGTTTGCTCATATCCTTTTAAACTAAGTGTGTGTCCTTGAGATAAAACTCAAGGAAACATTCTTATGGGGGGAGGATGGGGGGTGTATTATTAACCTCAAGAGGCAAGAGACAGTCTGCACTGTAACGCAACACAGCAGAGGCAGCCTGTGCTATGGTGTAACACTTCTGAGCGGGAAAAATTGAATACATTTTAGCAATTATGTGGAATAATTTAAAATTTCCTCTACAATGGAAGGGCCGTGCCTATCAGTGAAACCATAAAAAACAATTATGGTAATACTTCAGGAATCCCGGAGGCTCAGTAATTTGCTAACAAAATTTGCAATATATACATTACAATTTCCTGCTGGTGTTTACAGCCAGGCAGGAGATCCATTCTGAGGCTGCTCTATCATTCGCTGTAAAACAGATGGCACCACCTCTTAGCCACAACTAATGTGATGCACAACCTGACATCCGTCACTGTGTGGGTGAGTCTCCGTCTCCAGGGAGAATGGTGTTAAATTAGAACCCTAAGAGCTCAAACCAGTAACTTATCAGTCAGTTTCGTGTCACGCTCTGTGAGCAGTGTGTGCTGAGCCAACTCAACAAAATACTAACAAAAACACTGCAGAACCTCTGTCCTCTAAGCCCATGTCTGTAACCTACCGTTAAAAAAGGAGCCAAAATATGTTTTGTGTGTACTTAAAGCCAAAGAGATTTGTTCCAGTGTACATTCCCAAAGAATGTCAGGATAGACATGTCACTCCTAACACATTCTGACATATATAAAATCAGCTAAGATTTACAAATTGATCCCACATCAGCACCAAATATAACATTCATATAACAGCAGTGATGATCTGAAGGTGAACCTAGATCAGTCCTTTCATAAGGACACATTTGTTGCTTTTAAACCAATACATTATTACAAACAGTGTTTTCCGTTTTAACTATATGTGTTTTTAGTGTACATGTATTGACTATGTTTTAAGTCTGTGTTTTATCTGTGTTATAACTATATATGCATGAACTGGAAATGTTAGAACTGTAGATGTTTAATCTGTACATATGTTTATAACTGTACATGCTAGAACTATGTGCTTTAACTATGTGTTAGAACTGTATGTGTTTTATCTGTATGTGTTACAACTGTATGTGTTAGAACTGCATGTGTTAGAACTGTGTGTTTTAACTGTATGTGTTAGAACTGCATGTGTTAGAACTGTGTGTTTTAACTGTATGTGTTAGAACTGTATGTGATTTACAGTGTTATCAAGTCGATGACTCAAGTCGCCTTCTGTGGTAGAAAATCTAAAGATCCCACAACTGTATTGACGGTTTCTTGCCTCCTGGGAGATTTGTTGTGGGTTTATATGACCAGTATACTGTAGTGTGGTGAAGTGTGAGGTAAGTTGTCTCTCTGCTTAAGCTATCAGTGAATCTGAGCTAGGTGCAATTATAAATGAAGGGAAACCATGAAATGAGTGCTGTGTGGGTTGGAACACAGTGAAGCTATGCTTAACTGCCCGGTCTGGTTAGAGTACTCTCCAAAGTACTCTGGGCTTCTGTACATCAGTATAATAGCTGTAAGAACAATGCAAGCAGAATAGTCTGTATCACTCTATGTATGTGTGTATGCATGCATTTATGTGTGAGTGCATGTGTTTGCATGTGTGTGTGTGTGTATGTACGTGTGTGTGAAGGTGTGCATGTTTGTATGTGCAAGCATCTGTATGTGTGTTTGTGTGCAAGTGTGTCTCAGGGAGTGTGTTTGTGTGCACGTGTGTCTCAGTGCGTGCGTTTGTGTGCACGTGTGTGTCAGAGTGTGTGTTTGAGTGCATGTGTGCGTGTGCATGCCTGCGTGTACCCTCCCTTACCTCTCCCAATGGACACACCCCCCTGCAGAATGCAGATGTAGAGCTGCAGTGTGAGCTGAGGGGCGGAGCCCAGGAAGGCCTGGATGACGGAGGTTCGGGCGAAGGCCGCGCGGTGAGTGACCAGCTTTCCCTCGGCCTGACCCAGCTCCTGCTCCACCTCCTCCGCCTGGCCGCTCCGGGGCATTTGCTTCTTCCGCGTGATGGTGACATAAGGTTCCTCCACCTTCCCTGAGCTCCCGTAGATACAGAAGGCGTCCAGGCACCTGGTGGAGCAGCAGGTGGAGCAGCAGGACTCAGCGCTGGCACGGTTAGAGGTAAAACATGGTCTGGGCCCAGACGGCACACGGCTGCTGCCCGTCCGTCCCTCTAGCAAAGTGGAAGCGCATTCTAAACACGAGCCAGTGACGTCCGTCTCGCACGGAGGATCGTAACCCTGCACCCTGAATGCAGAATACAGTCCTGGATTTTTTAATCGCCACGTCACAGAAACACAGGCATTCACAGCCCTTCAGGCTCAGTTATTACACCCCCCTCCGCCTTGTGGAAGTCTTGCACTAACACAAAGTGAGTCAGTTTCAATTAAGTAGTCAATTAATAATTAGCGATTACAAAATCCACAATGATAGACCGGATTTGAGGTCATGTTCCTGTCATCCAATACATGAGTACGGGCCCTGTGGCATCATGGGATCTGATGTCATGAGTCACGCCCCCTTATGCTTGATGTGTTACTCCCTCAGGCTCCACTTTCATTCAAATGGTGAAACTGCACGTGAGATGCCATCGTTCAGCTCGGGACGTGTGGGGGCCCAAACATCTCCGCCCGGACGGTACGTGGTGTCGGCGACCGCTGCCCTCAAGCCTGGAAGTCGAAGCACATGCTCCCTGTCTGTTTCCTTCAGTCAGCGCACTAGCCTGCATGACTCTGCTATACTGACATCACGTAAGCAGTCGTACTGCCCCTGAAGGCTCAGAGGGCAACCCCTCCGACACCACTTCCTCTGAAACACCTTTCGGACTGCCTGGCTCACTCCTCGGCCCCCAATAAGACAACAGCTCATCTAACTCGGCCGACCTCCCAGCTGACTCCTCCGATAGGTGGAGAGAGGCTCCACACACAATGCAGACCTACTGCCTCTGTGATACCTAGTTTCCTCCTGCAACTGCTCAGTTCCAACCACACCCGTATGGAGCAGCCCATCTTACACTTCGTCCTCATCCATTCAACCTTCATCATACGCATCCGCTCACCTGCTCTAAATTAAATGGCGAGAATGAACAAGAAGAGCGCCAGAAAAGGCATCACATTTGATTCCAGCTGTCACAGCGAGAAAGGCAATGAAATGGATGCATGAATCATTGATGAGCCCCGCGGGGTTCAGACACTTTGACCAGCGTGATCCGATTGGTGCGGGTCACACTTGTCAAAATACACTCGAGCAAAAAAGCAATATCAGTGCATTAATAATGTATGCACTCAATACGGACATGAGTGACAGTCAGCAGTGGCCGAGCCTGTTGTTGTGGATATGTTTAAAGTATAAATAACTCCGTGAGAGGATACTCTCACCACATTCCACACATGGGCACGCATTACGTTAATCTGATCAAGACGTGACAAGCATCGTCCTTTACTTGTTTTATCCTTACTTGTTGTTGTTTTGTGGTTTCATAGTTCCATGTAGGCTCCTGTATCATATAGTATATACATTTCCACACAATTCAAGGATCATTTCTCGTTTTCGTAGGTCTTGGACCTCATCCTCTCTCGGTTCACCACCTGCACCGCACGGACGCCACATAAACCATCTTGGACCAGATGACGCACGGTGCAATGTGCAATGCTTCTCGAAGTCATCGTTATAACCCACCTGTTCGTAATTTCTCACTGACTCTTTATTGGCTTTATGCAGGTCTATATCGAATATCAAATTTGACTGCAAAAATAATCCATGCGTTTTTCGTCTAAGCTAAAGCAAATCCGAATAGGAAAAGCCGGCGCTGCGCGAGTAGCGAATTCAGTCACAACAAGCATTTGTTTATTTCGGTTCTATTTGTTGGATTACCGATTTCATCCCGGTGACAGAGACGGCTGAAAATAACCTTTCAAATTCCAACAGCATGCCTTGCTCGCTGACGTCGGCTAGAAGCGGTCGCTGTTGAAGGTGTTGACTGTAACAAATGCCAAGCCTACCTGATAATAGGTCCAAGCTGTAAAATGTGTAGGAGCAGCACAAGCGGTCTGTCCCTGCTGAGGTCTCTGTGTATAAAGATTAGAGTGAGCTGCACCAGGACGGACGGGACAAGTGTAAAAAGAAGTGTGAAACACTGCCAGATCTGGTCTCCGGCCGAACTGTATGTAGTACTGAGGTAAAGCGCAGCCGTCGTCTCGGCTGTAAACAAAGAGACAGATACTAGAACAGAGCTGGGCAGTCTCATCCTCACTCAGCCATCTTGGTCTTCTCTTCTGCAGTTTCGTATGCAGACTGTACGGTGACAGATAGCATGTCGACGACTGGACCGACCACCGTAGTTCAACGGCTGAGTGCCACGGTACGCACGGACATCGTTAATTTCCCCGCTCTTCCTGTAGATGGCGCATTAGGTTCAGGTTTGCCTCGGCTTTCAAGTGCGCACGCAGTGTAATTTGTTCTTTGTAACGATCAAGCCATTGTTCATCAGTTTGACGCAAATGTAATTTGTTGTTATGGTTTTTTAAGGATTAGAGAGATTAATAAAATTACACAACATTATACATCGACTTTAGGAAATGATCATCTAAATAAAAGCAAGTGGCTATCGAACGCTGAGATTTAACCTTACCGGCCACTAGGTGGTAGTATTGTCTACATGTACTATTTATTGTGTCTTTATTCGAGAGAAAAATAATTAGTAACAGGGCTATTGTCTCTGCTGCTATGGGGCAGCCAACAAGAAGAATTGTCTGCACTTGTAGTGTAATATGGAAAATATTTATTGGTGTGAAATTCTACATTATTATAACTACATATTACATGTTTATCCATGTTACACATGTTTACCTTTCTATCTGAGCTTGACCTCATAGTATAGTTTGTTTTTGTCGCATATTGGTTGCATGCTGCTTTTATCAAATACTGCACTATTATTATTGCATACTACTACAGGGATCAGGATCAGTATGTAGTATATAGTATAATCTTAGTGATGTATGCAGTATACAGTTTGTAGTAGGCTATTTTGAACATACTGTATGTAGTTACAACAGTGTGGTGGTGTGTGACAAAAAGCATAACCAATGGCCAAAAGTAGTGGAGTTGTAATTGGTAGATATGTCGGACTTTGATTTACTGCCTGCTCTACTTTAGACCACTTTTGACAAACACCACAAAGTTGACTTACTGACTTACTGCTAGCTGCTGACTTGGTTTGCCTTGTCTTGGGTCTGAAGAGGGCGATGAAGATGCATGAACTTGAGGCAGAATTGCTTTGAGCATGAGTGCGGCTGGTTGCACCGATGATGTTGAGCCCGGGTTTGGAGACACCTGCCTCACCTCCTCGGTGGGGCTATTTTCCGACTCTAGCCCCCAGTGTTCAAGGTGATGTTCCTGAACCTAAAAATTGATCCTTGATGATGGCAACTGATACAGCAAGCACTGCAGTTCTGCATTGCATGTGAGTAGACATAGTAGAGAAGTAGACATAGTAGAAATAATAGACATAGTAGACATAGTGGATATAGTAGACATACTTGAGTAGTGCCTGTGTTTAGGGAAAATGAAGAGGATGCTTACTTCCCAATGCGTAGCCTGCTACTATTTATGGGCTTTGCTAATACAGAGTAATCCTGTAGGTGAGGCACAGGAGGCTTGTTTTTCTCTGTTGTTGGGGCAGAGTTCAGACTTTGATTATGATTTTGTGAAGTCTATGAACTGCGTTTGAATTAGTGCCCGAAGCTTGTAAAGGGCAATTTAGATTGTTCGGGAAAAACACCCAGCCAGACCTGTTGAGGTCAGAAAGAGCTCAAACAAAGGGAGCACGTCTCTCAGCACATTAGTTCTAACCTTTTTGTCAAGAAGTTCAAAAGTCATCGGTCATTGAACTGTAAAAGAAAAGTCACTAGAAAGATGACGGACGTGGTCATCCTAGGATGTGTGCATACTGGACAATTGTGTACCAGTTCAGTGCGTACAGAACTAGTGTATTCTTTTCCGACGTAGCGATTTTTTAGTTTACGTAGTTGTGTAGATCCCAGCAAGTTTTTTTTCCTGATGAGAGTTTAGATCTGTCTTCTGTGTTCGCCAATTTCTGTATCTTCTGCACTGATGGAATATGTTCCCGATCTAGATGGTCTCGGAATTGTGTAAGTAGTGCTAGATTAGCTAATCCAGCGGCATTAGAACACTTATTGGAGTGTCAGATTTGATTTTGTCCGCTCAGTCTGATCTTAGATCCCTGATTGAGATATCCCTTGAACCAGGGCCTTATACAATGGTCTTTAATAATTCAGGGATTCAACCTTTAATTCAGCATAAAAGGGGCTCAATATTGTTGTGGATACCATTTTGAGATGCTATAAGGTGTTATTGTTAATGTTCTACATTGTGTGAGTCTCACACTTCTGGGGTGTGTCTCTGTGTTAGTGTTTTGTATTCCAGATCCATACCAAGCAGTTCCTTCTGGATTCCAGTCATCCCATTCCAGTAGTGATTCCATGTCAGAGTTAGATGCTAATCAATTTACCCAATCAGACTATGCACTATAAAAGACAGGACACAGAACTGCACGAAACTGATTGTATGTTTGACTGATTGATTGATTAATTGATTGGTTGGTTGGTTGACTGATGTATTGATTGATTGTTTGATTGATTTGAGAGAATGGACAGCTTCTTTGTTAGACTCTAGGTGTTGTTCAGCTTTGATGCTATGTTCACCGTATGCTGTATGGTTTATTGTAATCTAAGAGAAGCTTTTTGTCTGTTATTGTGAGACTGAATGCCTCATTTTAGCCTTTTGTTAAGTTGTTTTGTGTTAGTGGCAGAGGGGGGAGTGCATTTATGTTGAGGTTTGGATGACTTGTCTATGTTTTGTGTAAGGGAGGTAGTGTAAGATTTTTATTTTGGCCAGTTTAATTTACTGTGGGTTTTGTTTATTGTTTTGGCAATAATCACTCCAGAAGGTAAACCAGGTTGTGTTGTATTTGCTTCCACTTTTGTTAAAAATGCTCACTCTGATGCTGTTTTTCCCCATCGATGTTCATTTGTTTGCCGTTTCGTTACCATTGATCTCGCTGTTGTAGCCTTAACCCTAGATAAGACCCTAACAGTGGGCCAGAAGATGCTTCACTTGTAAGTTAACTAAGTGTAGAGCTGTTACACTATAGAGATGGGAGAGACATGTAAAAGGGAGAGGTTTCAAAGAATGTTTACTGTATGTATGACAATGTAGTGATGTGTCAACGAGCATAACGCATGGGCGAAAAGAAGATTAGAAGAGAAGAATTAAGGTGTGTTCAGAAAAGTTTCGGCTAAGGTGACAGAGGAACAAGCAGACATGGTTTATTTCAGATTAATCTGACGTGGCTCATTAGAGCTGTCATGAGGGCTGTGTAGAGGATGTCTGTTCACAGAATTCACCCTCCAGTGTCTCCCTCTGGATAACTTCATCTCAGAAGGTTCACACTAATTCACACCTCAGGATGTGAGTCACTCAGCTGTAACAAGGCCCAAGGGTAACAAAGTTTTAGTCTTTTTAGTTTTTTAAATTTTCCAGCATGCTTCTAAAAGTTCTTATTATTTATTTTATGTGAAATTTATATATGTATTTTATATAAAACTTTCTTATGCTCAATCACCAGTGAGGCAGTGTAGCTGCAGGAGCAGGTCTGTGTTACGTGCTGATCGCCTGTGAGGCAGTGTAGCTGCAGGAGCAGGTCTGCATTACGTGCTGATTGCCTGTATGTGCTAACAGGGTTTGAATATACTGAAGTTTGTTCAGAGATGGAACGATAAATAAATGTTTTACAATAAAAGTTAATGAAGGTATTAACTCATGTTGAAAGCCTGATTCACTAAGTAGAGCCAAAAAGGTTAGCTTCCTAACAGCCTCTGTGAGTTTGATAGCCATGTCATACAAATTAAAGACAGAATGAGAGTGTTTTGTTAGTGTAGAAGACTGATCCCTTGTGCTATGTGAATAAAAATAACTTTTCCAGTTTCGCCATCATCACAAACATTTGGAGCTAATTTCCCAGCTGTCTGAAAAAACATTTATCGCCACCACGGCTTCAGATAGGATGTTGTGACAGGCAGCTGTGTCTGGACAGTGAGAACACATCAGCTAGAAGTCTGCAGCCCACAATGCTGCAGCTCAACGTTAGAGATGAAACCTGTGCGTTGCATATTGTGTGTAATTGTTCATGGATAAATTAAATGGTTAAGACAGCTACATTTTCACACAATAGAGGTCTAATGATGATAGAATCTTCAATAAATAGAAAAGATAATATTAAGACATTGAAATGTGGAGGGAGAATATGAGAGGCCTGTCAGAGCAGTGAGGTTATGCACAATCACACAAATGCATTCAGGCTCTGAGTAATGGGGCTGCCATTGTTGTGGGTGTACTGAACTCCCTTCAACTGTGAGACTATATCAGACCCTGATGGAAAAGGACATTTAGGACCGCATAAGATGACCATGACTATTAGCGACCATAGTACTTATTTATTTTATTTATTTATTTTACCAGGTCAGGAATGTAAGAATGAGATTGAAGGCAGACTGAGAGAGAGAAAGAGAGAGACATTTATGCTTGTGTGGTTAGACAAAGAAAACAGACAGAGCTTTAATTACATTAGATATTCTAACTGGATAGTAGTTTTAATTACATTAGATATTCTAAATGGATATGAGTTTTAATGACATTTTCATGCCTGGAAAACCTCAGCTCTTGTGCAGGTTCTCCACACTTTTGCTATCCTGGGTGTTGGATATGAAGACATAACCACCACATACTGACATTTCAAGTGTCAAATGTCTACTTGACATTTCAAGTCCATCCTCATCCCCTTTTCTTCTTTTTCTCACATCAGTCCAGGGTTAGTCAGTCAGGGGTTAGTCAGTCCAGGGTTAATCAGTCTGGGGTTAGTCAGTCAGGGGTTAGTCAGTCCGGCGTTAGTCAGTCAGGGGTTAGTCAGTCAGGGGTGTCAGTTCGGGGTTAGTCAGTCCGTGGTTACTCAGTCCGTGGTTAGTCAGTCCGGGTTAGTCAGTCAGGGGTTAGTCAGTCACGGGCTTCTCACTCACATGTTAATCATGTTAATGACTCAGAAAGCCACAGGCTTCCTGGCATCGAAAAATGTCCCAGAATAGCGAGAGTGTAAAACAGGACAGTGGGATTTTCCCATTCATCCTATTCCACCCAACCGCTGGCCACCCACACACACTCCTCACACACATTAAGAAACAGAAGAAAAAATGCATTGGAGCACTAGTATTGTGATTGGGGGGGGGGGTCTGGCTATCTGTGGCAACTCAGTCAAGGATAGATATATTTGGGATACATATAATTAAGTATGGTTTAGGATTGATATATTTGAGATAGATATAATTTAGTGTGATTTGGGATAGATATATATTCGGATAGATATAGTTGAGTGTGGTTTGGATTTCGCGAGCAGGCAGCGTTTAGATCACCAAACTATTTTGAAGGTGGACCAGTTGTAGAATGTGGGTGTGGATACCTCCACACCCTCATTCTACAACAAGGGAAGGGTGGAATCTGATATTTACTATTAATACATTTTCTGTACATCACAGATATAATACTGTAACTTCTTATCCAAAATTAATAATTTTTAGTTATGCTTATCTAACATTCATGCATTCATCACACTTACCTAACACTAACAAAGTGATTATGCTTACCAAACACTACCACAATGATCACTCATGTGACGACCAATGATGGTCATTGTTTGCGTGTGACGCAGCAGCTCCAGATGTGTCTCCCCTCATGCCGCGCCCCTCATGCCGCGCCCCTCCTGGCGCGCCTCTTCCTGGTTAATGCAGATTGGCTGTTGTCATCCGAAGACCCGCAATTCCACATTTAAAAGACCTGCAAAACCGCGAAACGATGAGTTTGTTCTCCATTCTGGGTTTTGGCGTTTTGTGTGTTGTTGGCTTATTCTTCGACTTGATATTCTGGTTCTAGACTCATTTTCGTATATTGTATTCCGACCTCGATCCTGTTTTGTCCCTTCTGGTTTTGGTAGCTGTTGTATATATTTTTGTATATAGTATATTTTGTATATTCGTGTAAATAATGTATGTCTGTATAGTTGCGTGTTCACTAGGCCCAAACGGGAAGAAGGGACTACGACGCTCTTTTTTTTTGTTTGATATCACGTTCTCCTTGTTTTGTTATAGGAAGTTAGGGTAGATTTTTGTACTTTGTTTTCTTTTCTTTGTATAAGCCATAGGACAGGTAGTTCATATGATTTGTGTTATAGATGTTTTTGTTTCTTATTTTGAGCGTTTGGTCAAGTCCTGAAGACCAAATCCCGGGCCAGTTCAATTATAAATAAAGATTCACTACTTTTCTATTATCCATATTTCTCTCTCTCTCCATCGTCCTTTTTCCTTATTGGCTATTGCCTAGAGTAGCCGTAACACTCACTTAACACTAATAGAGTGATCATGCTTACCAAACACTACCACAATTATCATTTTATCAAATGAGATGATCATTCTTACTTAATGCCAGTGCAGCAGTACCACTGGTTACATTATATATTACATTATAGGCCAATAATGAATCACATTATGTTTATTTCCGTGTAAATGACACTTAAGATCCTATGGCCACTGGAATGCTATCATATTATTGCTTTGTCCCTATATAATCCACTTTTGCAGCTAGCCTGAATTCACGAAATCTCTTGACGTTTCAATACAATATATTTTTTTAAATAGGGAAAGCTAAAATAATGCCAAGTTTTACGAAATAATCATTTATGTGCATTTCACAGGTGCCAAAAAGGTAGAATCAGTTAGGGCAAGTGCCAGTCAAAATCTCTGCGAGAATGTTCTACCACTGTGCACAAGCAGTCAATTAGCAGAGAAGAAAATAATGCCATCCTGTGGTAATCAGATTCCCCTGATGTGATAAAAGTGAAGGAAACGCAGTTAGAGTTGATTCTCCCTACCATGAGCTTCATTTAGGACTGCGGAGGAGACTGGAGGAAAACCTGATTCCGGCAGAGCAGCATGGCAATGTGCTAGAACCCCGCCGTTACCAGCTGAAGACCCTGCTGAGACACTCCCCAAGGATCCACTTATGCGCCATTACCTACAATGCCTTTTTACTGCTTCTCCTCATTTAGGCCCTAGGACTTGTGGAGTGTTATTATTAAAGGGCAAATGTCAGACACGGTCACGAGCTAACAGCCTCTGCGACAGTTGGCCTGGTCTCTGGAACATCTCCCGGTAAAACTATTTTAGGTGGAGCCCGTGTGACTATATTCTATGTTGTTATAGGCTTCGCTGTTAACTAAGGAATCTGCACACCATCTTATTTACGTTGTATACAATTGATGTTGTCATAAATTGGCCAGATTTATGCCTGCTGCAGTGCTGACAGTCTGGTCCAGACAACTCAAGCTCTCAGGATCATAAACCTGCTGTGAGAGGCGGGACCAGGTCTGATCAACAGAAGGAATGTGCATGTTTTTGGCTAGGACTAGGTAAAAGCTAAATATTTAGCATAACACATGCGATTCTGCAACGATTAGTAATCTGCAGCTTCTGTAGTAAAAGAATGATTGGCAGAGAGAAGCTCACCATTTGATACTACTGCCAACATGGCCTTCTCTCCGCACCATGACCAGTGACAGCTTAATGTTACATTTACATTTCACTATATGTGTAATCATTTATACTGCTATGTACTGCTATATCAGCTATGCTACACATACAGTCCGCTGCAGTGCACGCAGACACACTTATTGGTACTTCCATTCTTTACTTATACTGGATATGGAATAAAACCAATTAACTAATTACAATGTTAAAGTGCATATGCACATAATCTCTGAGAATATTTGCATCCTTACTGGGGAATATCAATGCTGGCAATGGCAGTTATAATCACTGACATTTTGAGAAATGGGACGCTTTAATCTCTCTTACAGTTAAAGGGAAATGAAACACAATGAATCCTTCAGCGTGCCAAATTTCTGAATGCTATACTGGACCCACTTAGCGGCTAATTAGATCAGTGCGTAACCAAAGTCATTTCCATAAACAGGCTTGATCAGCGTCACAGAATCCAAATGTTAACTCCTGCATATATTAATTTATCTGATGTTTATTCATTTATAATTTTCATGTTCATTCATTTATCTGTTCATTGCTGCAATTAAATCATGCTCGTTCATTTAAATGTTAATTACTGCATATAAAGCTCGTTCATTCATTTGAAATATCACATCACTTTTAAAACATTTAACAGAATTCGCCTACCAAGTTAAAATGACTGAGAATTTTACTGAGTGCATGCTGTAGTAGGTCTTAGTGTAATTGAGTGAATGCTGTTGTAGTGAGAGTCTTTTGTGTATGTTGTTCTTCTCTGATCTCTCTGATCAATTCACTCAGATTCCATGATCTGTCCATAGGGTCCCTGTCCAGAGAGTTGCCTTATCTTATCAGTTCTCCTGTCCAGAGAGATATCTAGATGTTTCTCCTCTCCAGAGGGTTCCTATATGTAGACAGTTCTCCTGTCCACAGGGTTGCCCTTAGCTCTTCATGGTGTGGTGGATTTCACTGTGCCTGTTTGTTCAGCAGGTTATTCACTTCAAACTGATTTCTGTAAACTTGCTTCATGACAGCACATCTCTTGTGTTTGTTTGCTTGTTCAGTCACTACTGATTCACACAGATAATGTTCAGTCACTACTGATTCACACAGATGTGTTCAGTCACTACTGATTCACACAGATAATGTTCAGTCACTACTGATTCACACAGATGTGTTCAGTCACTACTGATTCACACAGATAATGTTCAGTCACTGCACAGGGGTCCAATCCCTTGTGCAGATAAGTGTTCCACTCAATATCGATAGGAGTACTTGGACAAGATTCCTAACACCACCCCTGTAATATGATTGAAATGGTCATTCTGGATAAGAGGTTATGACACATGCATGTTAATGTAATGTTAATGAAATTTCCAGTATTGGCTAGTATTGTCTAACAGGTTATACATGCAACAAAATTCCGGTGTGAAGTGTTTCAGAAACTATGTGTCAGCTGCAGGACATTAAGCATGTCTGACATTTAGCAAATTCAATAAACCTGACAGAAGCCTTTTATCACAGAAGCACACAACTGCATGGAAAGCATAACTGCAAACGTACACCAAATAAATCCTACACACATGGTGATGAAATGAATATTTTTAAGCTGATAAGATGACAATAGAGTTTGCTTGTCTTTTGAAATCTGGTTTTAAACACACTAACTCACTAGAGTTACACAACCCGTAACGTTTTGTCCACTCTGTGGTGCTATGCGCACGCCTAAATGAGTGGGCATCGGAGTGTCTCTGCACATACTGTCTCTCTCTCTGCAGCAAATACCTACTGCTCAAAATAAAGGATCAATCTATCATGGGGAACTGATGTGCCTGCAAAAGCTCACAGAACCCAAAATACAGCATGTAACTAGCATAGTCTTAATTACAAACCAAATGTAATTAGCCTGGTGTCAATTACATACAGTACATAATTAGCCTGGAGTCAAAAAATTACTATATCTCACAATATGCGTATCATAATATTTTCATTTGATCCTTTATTCCACTCTTTATCTTATAGTTGTAGAGGTGGTATGGCCAGCTCTGGGGTGTCCTCTAAGCAGCTCTGCTCTCATTGACTGCTCTCTGCATTATCCCTGCCCAGGAAGAGCAGCCTTTAAAAAGGAATTAAAATCATGGCCCTTTTAAAAAATAATAGAAAAATGTCAAAATGTGTTCTTCTGAGTCCTCCTGCGTGCATTCATTTGTAAAAAAAAAATTTATGGATTATTTAACAATGATAACAGTATTATTATTGTTAATAATGCTAATATTTATCTTTTTTGTTACCTAGTTTTATTTATTTTTCATTTTTCATTTTATGAAAAATCTCACAAAGTAGAAATATGATAAATCTAGTAAAACCAAAGGCCTGTTAAGATAGCTGGGCTCCAGATGTCCTTGTTAGCTGCCAAGTAGTGCAACTTTATTAAACATTTTTTACACCAATACATTTTGATTGAATTTAATTAACTAACATTTGTTTGTAGAGTCCTATTCATCAAATGGTACACCAATACATTTTGATTGAATTTAATTAACTAACACTTGTTTGTAGCTGCCTATTCATCTAATAGTGAGGCCCAGTTCAACCCATGCAGCCAGAGAATGTCACTGTTCCTTCACATGTGATAGTGCTGTGGGTGGAATATCTATAGCAACACTCATTCTTGGAATCCATAGCAACCAAGAACTGGAACTGCCTCACTACTCTTGATTTAACAAGCAAGATTTTGGTTCAGACATCTGATAGGCAGAATCATTTGAGCTTTTCTAATGTTATTTCCTATCTAAACCCCTCCCTTTCTCACAATGGTAGGCAGCTTTTGCAGTCTGTCAGGACTTCTGCATGTAAAAATTAAATCTTACATTGAAATCTTTAACAATTTGAAACATCTTCTAAATGTGAATTGTGTTAGGCCCCCTGTAAACCCCAACGTCCAGTTTACCTTTAGCACAGATGAGTTCAGCATGATTCCCTTTTAATAAGATAATACGTCAGAATTCCTGAATCTTCCACTAATATACAGTATGTATGAAGTAACATAAGTGGACCAGTACAATAACTGCGCAACACTTTTTCCTTAGAAATTAAATTTGCCTACTGCTAAAATATCTGTCAAACAAGTTATATAAACTTGTTTGGCAATTGTTTCAGATGGTAAAAGAGGGAATAGATGTGAACTTTTAAGAACCTGATTTGCAGCAAATATTTTATTTTTGTTTTAATCCTAAAACGAAGCCTCAGCACCACAAGTCGTTCTGTGGTTTCTAGAACAATCTGGTTTTGATCAAGAATGTTAGTGTCCAGGTGGCGTGAGCGCCCCCTGCTGCTTGTCCTGCCTTCTGATCCGTGTGTCCCTCTCAGGCTACTGCAGCAGTCAGACTGGATGAGTTTGGATTGAATTCAATTGACTCAAATACAAAAAATGAGTTGAGCAAAGTTGCATATTTCCAAAGGAGATATGGTTGGCTGCAGCAAATAAAATGTGACTTTTGCCAGTATTAGTGTTGAATCCAGATGGACTCCAGAGAAGAAAAAAATCACATTTCCTGAAAATTCCTCTTCTTTTCTCAAAACAGTAAAATACCATAATTCATCCTATAATCTCATAACCATTGACTTGACGTGCAATATCAAACAATTGATTCAGAACTATTTTATCTTTACTCAAAACAAAACACAGTCATCAGATAACATAGAAAGCAGACCCACAGTGCACCCTGTTGTGCTGCAGGACACGGTCAGTGGTGAAAAGGCTGGCACTGCTGATTCCTTCAAAATGTCCATAGTCTTCAACAACTCAGTGCTGTGTTTCACACGGTCTAATAGCACTGCTTTGAAGGACCATGACAAACTATGAAGGCTGTTGGGAGGACATAGGAGTCCTTCCAGCCTCATGTTTCTGTCTTGCAGTTGACAGATATGAGAATGGGGTTTAGTGTTTTAGCAGTGGAAAAAAACTATAACACTATCTGGGTTGTAATTCATTGGTGGAGGAATTTCACACTTTACAATGTAAAAGTGAGATTAAACCTCTATGTCTCCTTCCTGAGTGACATTTTTTTCATGCTTGCCTTTATTACTGAGTTCTGAATTAACACAGAATGCTTTTTCACATATTTTTTGGTCATGTGAACACAGTCATTATTGAAGAGACTGTGATATAATCTGACATGATTGTTTGAGTGCAATGCTCAATTGTGTTTGATGATACTGATTGATACCCTCCTGGCAATTGCAATGCTACATTTTTGTGGCTTTCATATTAAGTGTTACTCTTAAGGATTTGTCACAGGTGATAATCATATGGTGTACTGGTACTAATTTGCAAGAGCACTGACGTTACCATTTACGCCACCTATTTCGCAGAATTGAGACTGATTACTGACACTTATCAGTAATGACATTTTACTGCCCCACGTGAGATGCCCGCAGAACTATGCTGAACAAAATCAGCTTCCGTTTGCAGCAGCAACTCTCCTCCTTCAAGGTAGAACGTGAGTCCGGGTCACATGCACTGGCAGCAGTCACGTGCGCTCCGAGGGAGTTTTCATCAGACGTGTGACATACAAATGGAGTCGCACTGTGCCACATCAGGGAAGATGGCAGTAAAGCCACGGAAGGAGAATTTGACTGGATAGATTCAGTGGGCTTTTCAATTGTCTTGTAATTACAGTCTGGTTTGTTACTATAATGAAATGTTATAGTCCCCGGGTTAAATCCCTTCCTCTTGTGTACATGTTCATCACTGGTGAGACCTTCGAATCCACCTCTAAGCAACAGTGGCAACTGACTCTGACATTTCATGTTGAGACAGAGCAGGAATTTGAATGAAACCAATGCATCTGAAGTAGGCTTCACAGACCCCCAGTCTGACCTTTCGTGCCCACAGTGATGTGACAAAATATTAGAGAAAAACCTTTAGAGTAAAAGTAAGCCAAGTAAGAGTAAGAGTAAGACATTACCTGAGAGTAGCATTTTCCAACACCTAGTGAGCATACTATTCAATTGGTGACTTTATAACAAATGTACAATGCTTGATTATATAATATCATCTATATTAATAATATAGATTATTAATATATATATATATATATATATAATAATGGGGCATTACCATTATAACATACACAGAGCTGACTGATAAAACGTTTTAAACCTGCTAAATCTGCTAGTCCTTATTGACCCCATTTATTAACAAGTTGAATGGTGGTCATCAATTAGCATTAAAGCTAAATCCTGTATTGGTGGTGACTGGTGGTAATATTGGTGGTAATTTATTATGTAAATTAGGTAATTTATTATGTATTATTATTGATGGGAGACTGCTGTGTACCTTCCAGTTTATAGATCTTTGTAGATCTTATAGATCAGTTTATACTCTTAGTACCTAAGAGTGGAGATCACAGAGAGGAAGTAGCATTTTTTTATCAAGGCAGTGTTTACTCTAAGGTCTCCTGGCCACAAGCATTAATCACCACTTACATGGTTCAGACTCTCGATGTGATGCTGATCCCCCCTGCCAGCAGCTTCTACCACTCTTCCTCAAAGCGGTTGTGCACTCAGTGTGTTAACATTATTATTTATCCTTATTATAAATAAAAACAAATACCCCGTAGACTTTAGGAACCTCTCTTGTTGGGTGGGCACTCGCTGTGTGGATGGTTGATTATGTGGTGTATTGCATTTGTTTTGATGGCACACTAAAAACACAGCTCAATTAAACAAAGAGCTGTTATTACCTGGGTTGGCTTCACGAACACGAAATAAATTAGGTTTGTCTTTCAGAGTGATGCTTTGTTGTTAGGCATGCATAATCAGCTATATGGGCAATGCCGCAGGCCGATCCACGCGAGGCTGTGAACAGGAAAATGCTCAAACAACGCTTCATAGTAATTACTCCATGGAAAGCTGTTGACCCAACAGTTTGGGTAGGTTTAGTGAGAACCAGGAGTTTGGGTAGGGTTTCTCAGTGCTGTTGATGTTTTCAAATTAACAAATAATTATACATATAAAACATTACATTTCATATAACACACATGGAAAGAGACCTGCTGATATTTACAAGGAATACATTTTATTTCTATTTTTAAAATCTGACTGGATTTTTTTGATTACCCCATGGAATACTTTAAACACAAATATTGCAAGAAAACACAGTTTAATGAACAGTACGTCATAGGAACGTCATCTGGAGCGTAGTAATGAAGCATATTGATTATAAGGCTTTTTTCAAAGGTAGCCAATAAAAGCTAACGGAACTCAATAAAAATACATAAAAAGAGAAAAAATTAAAGATAACAGAATTACACGCTTGTAATTTGACGTCTATTCCTTTCGCATGCCTTTTAATATTGATACCGACGCCTACATTAACTGATTTTAATACGTGTCGTTGTGCTGAAACGTCAGCTAACCCACTAAAACGAAAGAAAAAGCCTAGTCTTCATCTGACGAAATATGACGGCATATTTAGCATGTTTCATACGGTTGCCTCCATACACAGTACCAGGTTTCTTCTTTAAACGTTTCCTACAGATGATGACACAATGATCCTTGCGTTGTCTTAATGATGTAGTACCAGGTGACACACAAGCGACCTGTTGTCCTGCTGCAAACTGCGCAAACTGCGATCAGTGGAAGCGCCGACGGTCCTCTCGTACACACTAAATAACAAGTGTAAACCGAATTAAGTTCCTAGGAGGAGGACCCTGGTGACCTCATAGCTCCAGCACCTGTTGTACAAAGTACTCGCCTTTCTTCAACTTTTCGCGAGCGGAATCACATCTTGAGCGCAGGCGCACGAATCTTGCATATCTAAACCTCGCGTATCTTAACCTCGGCATACATCGGATCTCTCCATGCATGAGCTGAACCGCGGACAGAAGCGCAAGACACGGGTGTCTGCAAAAGACAACATAGTCTTAAGTAATTTACCAACTGAGATGATCAGAATGCTCCACAACTAACCCGGTAAAATGTCTTTGGAAGAAACTTTTGTTTCAGTTCGTGATGAAAAGTCACTTTCTAACGAGTCCTGGGAGCAAAAAAACTTCGCATCCGTTTCGGAGCCCTCTCTGTGGCGCACGGGCGTTGTTATCGCAGTCGTGTACACGCTCATAATCACCGTAGGACTGATCGGCAACATAACCCTCATAAGGACGTTCTGCACGGTGAAGTCCATGAGAAATGTCCCCAATCTCTTCATGTCCAGTCTCGCCTTTGGGGACGTCCTCCTCCTTGTCACCTGCGCGCCTGTCGACGCCAGTAGATACCTGTCGGACGAATGGCTCTTCGGAAGGGTGGGCTGTAAACTCATCCCCTTCATCCAGCTCACGTCTGTCGGGGTGTCGGTGTTCACTCTGACCGCGTTGGCAGCAGACAGGTAGGAACTCAATAGGACACAAGTTGTCATCGCTGCGGTCATGAGACAGTCTAGATGTTTTAGCGACTAGGGCACAGAGTGTAATGTAGAATAAAAACACAATAAGCAGACAGAATAAGGTAGATTATTATTATTGTTGTTGTTGTAAAGAATATTTTATTAAAAAGAAGTAATGTTTTATGCAATCATGTTGTATGCAATAACCTTTTATATTTTACATACAAATTGACAAGCACTTTGCTTATTTTTCGTGTTTAAACACACACACACACATAAATTATATACATATAACCCTCAACATCTTCCGCAATATGCACCCTCGGCTTCAGAACTTTAGCGATCTACATGTGAGAATGTCTTCAGGACAGATGGAGAAGCATCATAGATGCTGCTTCATGAAGCTGGTTAACAGAACTCCAAGAGCGTGCAAAGCTGTCATCAAAATATAGGATAGTTACTTCAAAGAATCTGATATCAAAGTTAGTCTATATTTGTTTATTAGGCATGTGTATATATATTTGTAAATCTGCTTTGTGACAACGTGTGTTGTTAAAAGCACTTGTACCTATAGCTAAATTTGACTTGACTTGATAATCGTGTAAATATGAGTAATGTTTATGTACTGAAATGCTGACCCTCAGCGTAGTCCAAGACACGTACGATCACAGCCTTCTGGAACAAAATGACCCGGTGACTTGATGGAAACAAATTGGGCTAATGCAATGCTTGGACTGCTCTGTTCGCGTGTCTACAGACGCTGCAATAACTACAAACCGCTGGATCGGGAGTAGCCTGCTGTAAAGCACCGAGTTTAACACATTAGAGTGGATACCTCTTATGGTCTGGATATTTCGTTGCGCATAATTTATGTAATTTAAAAATCAGACTCGCACAAGATAACACTAGAGGTACACAGTCACAAATGTGTGGTCATCTCCTGTCTATCAGTGGGATACGCAATTGGGGGATTTGGCGTTTTACGCAAAACTTTTATGTGAACAATCAAGACGACGTTCAATGAAGTTCAATGCAAATTTTTAAATTGATGATTAAACATTTTTAAAAAGACGATTCGCCTGTTTAAGAGAAGTTCTAATTATCACATTTTGGATGAGGGCTCTTTGAAGCAGAGAGGAGAAAACATAAATATGATAACGAGAAGTGGCGCGAGACGCACTGTATCAATTAACAGATGATTTAGATGAGATGATTTAGATCTGTTCTTCGTTATAAGTGCTTCCTTCACTACAGCAAGATTAACACGGATTCAGCAGTCCTGTTATGGTAAATGCGTCACCACTGGCAAATGCTGTCCACTCTTTTATATCAGTAGATTGAAAAGCTTAGAGGTTTGTGTATGTGGTATGTGACTGAGACTTTGAAGTAAGGCAGATGGTCCTCATAAAAACAACAGACGCAAAGTTCTTTATACAGACGCAAAGTTCTTTATAAGTATTACCCGAAACATTGAGATTAATTTCATTGAACTTTGACTAGATTCCACAAAACTCTGACAGTTTTAGTTTATTAAAAGTATTTAATCTATTCACACTCAACGCATTGAAATTTCTTTTTAAAATGAGTATGTGAATAGTATGTGAATTTTCAACAATGAAGATGTTAACCTGTTTCTCCATCAGATACAAAGCCATTGTGAAGCCCATGGATATGCCGACATCACATGCCCATGCCCAGGTCTGTGTGAGAGCTTCAGCCATCTGGCTCTTCTCCATGTTCCTCTCTGTCCCTGAAGCCGTTTTTTCAGACCTGCACACCTTTCACATCATGCAAACCAACGAAACCTTCAGGACTTGTGCCCCATACCCACTAGCGGGGGACCTGCACCCTAAAATCCACTCTATGGCCTCCTTCCTGATTTTCTACGTCATCCCCCTCCTCATCATCTCCATCTACTACTTCTTCATCGCCAGGAGTCTGACTCAGAGTGTGATTAACATGCCTGTGGAGGGGAATATGCCAGTTAGGAGACAGGTGAGATGCCTGGAATTAAATGAAATTTACTCTGACAGTAATCTGATTTAATTCCTTGTGTTACATCTGACATGTCATTCACAGAACGCAGCATGCAACAGGAGATGACATGCCATTTCAGAACTATGCCAAAGAAGATGATTAAAAAAAAATACAGTCTGATCTCTAGACAAGCCAAAATGTACCTCCGGTGCACCTGTGGTATTCTGTAGAGTCTCAACACCCATGCTAAATTGAAGAGCTCTGGCTCTTCCACAGAGTTCTTTGTTAAACCAACTTTTCCCCTCAACACCTGCAGATGGAGTCGAGGAAGCGTCTGGCTAAGACAGTGCTGGTGTTCACGGGCCTTTTCGCCATCTGCTGGCTGCCCAGCCATGCCATCTACCTGTACCGCTCCTACCACTACTCCCAGGTGGACACCTCCACGATCCACTTCATGGCCAGCGTGGCGGCTCGCATCCTGGCGTTCGCCAACTCTTGCGTCAACCCCTTCGCCCTCTACCTGCTGAGCAAGAGCTTCCAGAAGCAGTTCAACAAGCAGCTGTGCTGCCGCCGCTGCTGCCCCCCATGCTCGCCGCCAGCGCAAAGCACCGGGCGCGGCAACGCTCGCGTCAGCTCGCTCAAGAGCACGCACAACCACACGCTAGCCAGCTTCACCCCCGCCAGCAGCACGATCACACGCTAGCCAGCTTCACCCCCCACCTGGCAGCAACGTCTGCTGTGAGGGATGCGTGTGAGTGGGCTATATTTCAGAAGGGCATCTCTGTCTCTCCCTCTCTCTCTTTGTTCCTCCACTCTCTCTCTGCCTCTCTCCCTCTTCTCTCCCTTCCTCTATCTCTCCTTCTCTCTCTCTCTCTCCCTCACTCTTTCTTTCTCCTCTCTCCCTCTGTCTCTCTCCACCCTCAGTGTTCTGCATTGTGGTAGTAAGTGTCAAATGTCGTGACACATAAAATGTTTAGGTGCAAAGTGAAACGTATACTGTGTCCCAGAGATCTATGTTTCTGTAATTGTACAATGCCTTCTTGCATGGATTCTAATGCTTTGCCCTGTTAAATTGGACAGAACCACAGCGAGTGAGCTTGCATGGTTCTCAGCACGAAGACGAGTTGCTTCTTGGTGTTCTGCTTCTGTTCCAATGAATTTCACACATCTATGCTCATAAGTAGAGAATGAACTCCAGAAACAAATATTAGTGAATCATGTGAGGACTGTGAGTCTATTGCACCTGCATCTCTGAGTCCTGTGGCGTGTCCAGTACAGTGGTTATAAAACTGGTCCAGTGCTCATGTCATTAATGGCCTTCATCAGTAACCGTCATCAGTGAGAGATCCTGCAGTTCCGATAATGTGTATAATGTATATTTTATTTCTTTTGTGCTATTTTTTAATATTTCATTGAAGTATCTGTGTGCCAAGACATTATTTTAATGAACAAAACTGAAGCCTGTTTAATTGTCCAGGAAATGTAATGTTGTTAATAATAATAGAGGAAACCTGTATCATAGGAATAAGGACAGTTGTGGGCATTGAAAGGACAACTAAACTTATTCAAATCAACCATGATCAGCACTTTTTCTTATCCCCTGTCTTTCCTTAAAAAAATTATTTTTTACACATATCAGATCTGTGGTCAGTGCTAAGCAATTGCTTTCTGTAAAGCTTCTGGGTATGTTTAAAAAATATGGATACCATTTTCGGTTTTTGCTCCTGTGACAGGACATATTCAGCCTTGTGTAGTCTTTGGGGGATAAGTGGGGAAATCTGTTGTGTAGGGGCAGTACATTTGTTCTGTAGGGGCAGGGCAGTATAGCTGTTCTGTAGGGGCAGGGCAGTATAGTTGTACTGTAGGGGCAGTGCAGTACAGCTGTTCTATAGGGGCAGTGCAGTATAGCTGTTCTGTAGGGGCAGTGCAGTATAGCTGTTCTGTAGGGGCAGGGCAGTATAGCTGTTCTGTAGGGGCAGTACAGTATAGCTGTTCTGTAGGGGCAGGGCAGTATAGCTGTTCTGCAGGGGCAGGGCAGTATAGCTGTTCTGTAGCAGCAGTGCAGTATAGCTGTTCTGTAGGGGCAGTACAGTATAGCTGTTCTGTAGGGGCAGTGCAGTATAGCTGTTCTGTAGGGGCAGTGCAGTATAGCTGTTCTGTAGGGGCAGTACAGTATAGCTGTTCTGTAGGGGCAGTGCAGTATAGCTGTTCTGCAGGGGCAGGGCAGTATAGCTGTTCTGTAGCAGCAGTGCAGTATAGCTGTTCTGTAGGGGCAGTGCAGTATAGCTGTTCTGTAGCAGCAGTGCAGTATAGCTGTTCTGTAGGGGCAAGGCACTATACCTGTTCTGTAGGGGCAGGGCAGTATAGCTGTTCTGTAGCAGCAGTGCAGTATAGCTGTTCTGTAGGGGCAGGGCAGTATAGCTGTTCTGTAGGGGCAGGGCAGTATAGCTGTTCTGTAGGGGCAGGGCAGTATAGCTGTTCTGTAGGGGCAGTGCAGTATAGTTGTACTGTAGGGGCAGTGCAGTATAGCTGTTCTGTAGGGGCAGTGCAGTATAGCTGTTCTGTAGGGGCAGTGCAGTACAGCTGTTCTATAGGGGCAGTGCAGTATAGTTGTACTGTAGGGGCAGTGTAGTATAGCTGTTCTGTAGGGGCAGGGCAGTATAGCTGTTCTGTAGGGTCAGTGCAGTATAGATGTTCTGTAGGGTCAGTGCAGTATAGATGTTCTGTAGGGGCAGGGCAGTATAGTTGTTCTGTAAAGGTAGAGCAGTTTGGCCGTTACCACTAACAACTAGCACAGCAAACCATAAAAAAACTAAAATTATATGACATTGTTGTCCTTTCTGGCACCCTGGGCTTTTGTATGCATATGAGTTTTTTATGTATTTGTGAATGTGAATAAAACCTTTTGACTTTTCTCCTTTTATTGTTTATGTATGTGAGTGTGTAATTACTTTTGTGGTATTTATGCAGGCTTGTTGTTTATTACTCGAACATCTGGTCTTTTGTTCACATAATTTGACATAAATGCAGAAAGCTAATTAGTCAGTGCTTCATTTTCTATGTGTAACAACAAAATAAACCAGAATGATTAATCACTTATGAAAATGTCTGAGGGACTAATTAGGGACTACATCTAATTAAACTAATGAAATAACCATTTTTGTATTCAATATAAAGTAGGACACAGTTCACGCCTCAACAATATAAATCTAATAATTTTAAAAACATTAAGCCAAAAAAAATCTTGCAAGTGTGTGCAGAGAAAATAAAGAAATAAATTCAGTATTCATAGAGCCAGACTTCTTGTTCCTCAGTCACAAAAATGATAAATGTACAAAACCCAGGCCCACCAGTATTACATTTCATCATGCATCGACAGCTCTCAATCCCTGTATCTGGGACTCAGTCAGATGGCTTTGTCTGCAGCTGATCCAGAAGACTGATGCTAGGTGTCTAACAGGGACCGGGTAAAGAGAGAGCCTCTTACGTTCACTGGTTACCTGCACAAATTGATCTTGAGATTTTATTGGTTGTTTTTAAAGCTCTGAATGGTATTTCACTGACCTACATCTCCCACCCCTTGCTCATATCCAGCTTCACAACCTTGAATATCCTCTAGGCAGTTACTGTTATGTTCTCGACTAAAATGTGAAGGTGACGCACCATTTTCAGGTGCTGCCCCCAGTTTGTGGAAGTTGACCTCTTCTTATATTGATACTTGATTTTTTTTAAGCCTAATTTAAAAACATACTTCTATTCCCAGGTTTTTGAATTCTTCTTGAGTCATGCACACAGGTATTTGCTGCATGTCCAGGTTTTCTTTTTGTAATACATTATTTTTTCTTATTGTTTTCTTATTTTTGCTATTGATGTTGTAGTAATTGCTCGTTATACATATTTTACTGCTAATGCTTAAACTCGTCGGCTCACCTGGTCTTTAGAAGTGCTTTTAAGTTTCTAATAAGAAACTTAAAAATCCTAAGGGAGAGATGTACGAGTGTCCCAGCACGTACCCTCTCTCTCCAAATTTAGCATCAGTCAGGTCCCAGTGTAGAGTCTGTGTCCCTTTCACATGACAAATACGCCCCTCTCGGACTGTGACAGCAAGCCATCTCCATTCGGTATAAACACCCCGCAGCTCGCAGCCGGTAGCTGTGGCAGTGACACAGGTGAACATCGAGTGCCTTGACTCAGACCTGCCAACGTGTGCCGAGTGGTTTAAGGCCAAACGAAGGACTTCGGGTTCTGGAGAGTGTCAGGTTTCGCGCTAATGCCACTGGCACCGTGAGCTCGTCTCGGTCGCCGATTAATCAAGCTGACAAAAGTTCCCCGTTTGTCCTTTCTCATGAAGTTCCCGCTGCCTGCGCTGTGTCCTGGTCATGGAGTTCTCCTCTTTGCCGACATGTGAAGTGCCTTTTGAAACGTACCAATTTTGCACCACTCAATTTTGCGCCTCTTGAAACTAATACAGATACAGACTGAAAGATCAAAACCTTTCTTCTTATTATTATTATTATATTTTTGATGTTCGGCCCTCACTCAGCTCACAGCATGATGAAATGCATGAAACGTCTTTGTCTCCCCCAGTCTATGTAAATGGGGTTCTGTGTTTATAGGTTGAGTGTGTTTATATCTGAAATGGATTGAGTTGTTTATGCTTTAGTGTTGTATTGGAATATGTGTGTGCCACTGTCCCGGCCTGTGGAAGTTCCAACTCCAAATTAGGGGTATGAGCGGGAGTCATTTTCCATCTGTGACAGGTGACAGGATGGTGGCCTGACTTGGTCCTGCTCTCGTTCTACAGGAGACCCCCATGCGGTGCTCCTCCTCTGAAAGTTGGGCTTTGTTTTATGGTTTGTTTTATTATTATTATTATTATTATTAGGCTCAAAATTATCCCGGCATGAACACTGACCTTGGTTCTAAGGTGAGTCATTAGTCAGTTGTCCATGTCATTGTGTATTATGTTTGTGTGTGTGAGTGAGTGTGTTGTGTACATGTGTGTGGGGCAGGGGCATCTACATGAGTAGTCTCATCACAGGCAAAAGACTTTCAACCTGGATTTGCTTTTATGTGAAAAGCTGTTCAAGAGAACTCCTATTTATTCTGTCTGCCATTCATGTCCATGAGGACATATAAGGCAGACCTGTGCAGACCTACATGTACAGTATGTCAGTCTAGTTCCCTCCATAGGGGAGGGACTCTCGGCATCTCCATACATAGAGCCTGACATAACCACCCATCTCTTTCACAGGAGGGGTTCTTCCATGCTGACATACCATGTGACTAAATCTACAGTTCAATTAATTCTTAGAGACACTGCATAAAGTATTGCTACTCTTGACATTTGGTAGACAGTTTCCATTAATGGTTTTCACAAGAACCAGATCATCTAAAAAATGTTTTTTATGCACCTAAAAGTTTTTTTAATGAGTGAAGGAATTCATATTATATATTTCATTTTGTTTCTGATTTTGTTTTATATTATGCTTGTACTTCTGTAATGTCTCTGAATGTTAACTGCCTAACTGCCGTGGAGACTCCTGTGAAGGAGACATCCAGGTCAGGAGGTGAAAACCCCACACGCACCCCTCTCCCTCATCTACCCCTTTCCCACCCCTCTCCCTCATCTACCCCTCATCCACTCCTCTCCCTCATCTACCCCTCTCCCACCCCTCTCCCTCATCTACCCCTCATCCACCCCTCTCCCTCATCTACCCCTCATCCACCCCTCTCCCTCATCTACCCCTCATCCACACCTCTCTCTAATCTACCCCTTTCCTTCATCCACCTCTCTCTCTCATCCACCCCTGTCCCTCATCTACCCCTCTCTCTCACCCACCCCTCTCCCTCATCTACCCCTCTCTCTCACCCACCCCCGTCCTTCGACTCCTGACTACCCCTTCTTATGGTTGATCACATGTCCATGTTGTCGAACAGTCTGCCTGATATTATATTAGTTTCCCTTCTAGAAGTTTCCCTTCTTTCTGACTAAAACCTCTATGCGTACAAATAAACATTGAGGATCAATACAGGCTCTCAACGCTAACCTGAGATATAGATTTCACTCATGCAAGAGAATACAAAGCTAGCATTGTTTTTCAGTTCAACCCCACTTGGAAGGAACATTATCATTTTGAACAGTTCATGAATAAGTCTTTTAAACGCACCCAGTACATATCCGTGAATGCACACAGGAAATCACAGAATATTACAAAGCAAGTTTCTGTGTTTTTCATCTGTGATTGGGATCTGTTTTGGTTCTGAAAAGAGCGGAGTCTCCCCCACTCTCTGCATGTTCAATGGGCCATGAACTTCCTGTAAATACCTCCCTGCCAACACCGCGGCATCATGGGATTGTGATCAAAGCGACTGAAAGAGCCCAGCATAAACAACAAACATGGTATTCCGCAATACTGCATACTTCTTTCAGCACAGCATACTCTGCTGCCACAGATGTCTTACCTTCACTTACATGAAAGACGTCCCCATGCAATAAACAGTTAGAATGCAGTTTTTGAAGTCTGTACTTTATCATAGCCATGGAGCTTCAGAATCTAATGAACCTGCAACAACACATAAGTTAAAATATTACACTAGAATGACAATCATATTTGACATAACATCGTTTTAATTTCTATTGTAATTCTATTAATTTCATTTTATTTCTACAAACGAACCAAGAAATAATTTTCACATTAGCGCTTTGTTAGAGCGGAAGTGAAAAAATGTCAACTGTTTACTTAGGGCTCGAAGTTCAATACGTTTACTTCGAAACAGTGGAACCTTTCTGTCTGATATTATCACCGCACTACATACAGTGCACTACTCCCAGTGCTACTTCCTGTCACAATATGGAGAGGAATTCCTGTAAATCTCAGAAAATGAGTCGGCTGGCAGATGGAACAACATGCCACATCTTCTAGGCCAAAAGCCTTCTTTCAAAGCATAATAAGAGTCCCTAAGGCTTTGGCGGTTGTGTAAGCCAACGGCACCAAACTGTGAAGTGATCATACAGTATGCAGTGATGCAGTAGGTTTTGCTGGGTGCCAGCTGTGCTTGACTCTGCATACCTTTTACTGTGCGAGGAGATGCTGTTGAGATTTTAGGGCTAACAATGCTCCAATGAGTTGATGAGTTGATGAGTTAATGAGCACATGTAAATTCATACCCAGGGTGAAACCCTACTGTATTTGGGAGGTGAAAAGCCACCTGAAGATTCTTCCATACATAATATTTTAGTGTCAAACTGTATTTTGAGGCTTGTATATATTTCAGAATGCTAAAAGACAATACTTAATATTCAAGGACTGGACTTTGGAAGTTAGGAGGTTTTTTTTCAACCTTTACTAAATGGAAGGTGTGTACTCCTGGGCAAAAATAGGTCTCCCACGTTCTCTCCAAACTTCCATTTTCACCTCTATGCAGAGCACAGCCTAAATAGATACACACACACGCACACGCACACACACACACACACACACACAACCCTTTTCTCTTTACTTTCCTTTTAAACGTTTTGCCAGCTCACCACTGTGCCATTATTGCTAGCGGGCCGCCCAATGGAGGACGGGCTCCCTTTTGAGTCTTGGTCCTCCCAAGGTTTCTTCCTAAATTCCTGCCATCTTAGGGAGTTTTTCCTTGCCACTGTCGCCTTTGGCTTGCTCATTAGGGATCTGGACCCACGCAATTTGTAAAGCTGCTTTGTGACAACATGTGTTGTAAAAAGCGCTATATAAATAAAATTGAATTGAATTGAATTATTCCTGTTCATCATGAATAAAGAACCTCCTTTCTGTGCTCACGCCTCACTTCCTCCCACAGTAATGAAAAGCTCGAAAAACAAATAAATAAATAAAAGAATAAACAGGAACAAACATTCTCCAACACTTATCAGTTTTGCTAATGCATTTCCCCACTAAATAAATAGAAGAGACAGTGGGCTTCATAACTAGATTTGATAATATCACATTTGTGCTGACTTTATGTGACTAACTGACAATAGCCACTGTATGTAAAATGACAATTTAGCATAATAAAAGTCCTAATATTTCATGATTAGGCTGATCAGTACACCACTGGTACACACAGCTCTCAAAGAATGATACCAGTGCAGTGAATCACAGAGGGCTGCCGTGTATATAAGCATACACATATAAACACATATATACAAACATAAACCCATACACGTACACGTATATACACATACACATATACAGGTATAAACCCATACACATACACATATGTACACATATTTAAACATATTCACACATACACATGTACATACATACACACACTTGACTGACTGACTGAGTGTGTGATGTTGATCTAGACTAGGATACATTATTCACTGCATGTATCAGGAAATGGAACAAGAACTTTCCATATTATCTCTAGCATTCTCTAAACATTGAGCCACACAATGTAAAGTCCTGCACTTAAAGACTTATGTTTCAAATCCAGTTCATTCATTTCCTTTTCAAAGACCCCGTTCAGCAGCTCGGTATTCCAGTGTGCAGAAACACAGGAGGGCCACTGTTGCAGAGATCTTAATATCCAGTCTAATCCTGCCATATGAACAGCACATCCTGGGTTATCCACACCTCATAATGACAATTCAGCATGGGGTCTCACAATGAGTGAAGCACCCATCTGGCAGGAGGGACCCGGGCATGGACAAGTGTCCCTGTGGGGATTTTAAACCTGAATCAGTTGGTTTGATGCTTCTTAATCATCGGGTCAGTGAGGAAATAACACAATGCAGCCTCTGAGTATGGCAGAGAGAGGTGGAGCGTGTGCTAGGTGTGTAGATGAAAACATGGAGCTGTGCTCTGACCTTCTCCCATCAGCTCCAACCAAATCAAAAGCTGTGGACATGTGAGAGCTTCCTTTTGGAGCATGGGGAAGTTTACTCTTACTGGACTTCAGGTGGTGATTGTGTGGGGCCATTTCTCAGTGCAGGACCATTTCACTGTGTAAGGCCAAATGCTGTAAAATGCACTTAAGGTGTAAATTCATGGACCAATGCCCACTACAGTGAAGCGGTTTCCTTATTTCTCTCGTGATCTCTCTGCTTTATTATTTCTGAGGACACAGTTGTTTCTAAAAGTTCTCCTTGGAGAAGCTACTTGAATAAGAGTACAATGAATAAGGCTTTTCTGGACTGTGGGAGGAGAAGGAAACCCTTCTCTACTGGACCTCAGCACACCATTCATCTTCAAAGGTGTAAAACTCCATCAGTAAGGCTGGAGGCCAGTGAAACTTACTCGTCTGAGAGGCTGAGACACCTGCTCTCAGAGCACTCCGGCTAAAGACAGATTAAACAAGGCTAAACCTCCATTAGGGACCTACATCGATAGAAACTGAGCCACTCCACCTCTAGTGCCCTTGAGACTGACATCTCTGAAGGTCTATGTGTACATGTGGGAAGCAAAAAAAGATATTTTTTTGGAGAGTTGAAGGTTTGTTTCAGGAGTTCTAGGCTATACACCTGTCCCAGCAAGGAAGGTGGAGAAGTCTCCACCTCAATCCTCTCATCCTTGATTTGCACTGCCTGCTCTCTAAATTTCACCTATTGCTGTATGTATTCTGCCTGTTTACAAAACTCTGTTTACAAACAGAGTCTGTTTACTGTCTGGAATCTCCCTTTTGTTTTTCTTTGCCCTGTACTGATTTTGAGCATCGCCTGTCTGTTATTCATATCGTGGACCTGCCCTTGCCTCACAAACCCATATCACCTATATTGCCTTACACATATTTCTGTCCCATTACACTGGTTTGGCATCTTTTCAGACTGTATGTATGAAGGGGTCGCAATGTGACTTTCTTCGAGCATGAACCTTCCAGATTTATCAACAAAAAAGAAACAATGCTACTTTTCCCGCGTCATGTTGTGTGCTCGTCCCTGAGTAAAGGCACTTTGGAACTCTGGTTGCCTTTTCTAGATGACTGTGCTACATGGAAATGGACTAAGCTGCTCTATAATTTACCATGGTGCTATTTAATAGACTGTGCTGCCCTGTAATTTACCAT
The DNA here is from genome assembly GCA_020368025.1 of Brachyhypopomus occidentalis. Lineage (NCBI taxonomy): Eukaryota > Metazoa > Chordata > Actinopteri > Gymnotiformes > Hypopomidae > Brachyhypopomus > Brachyhypopomus occidentalis. The sequence goes on along the minus strand of JAGXOD010000040.1, from coordinate 970,829 downwards.
GGAGCGCTTTAATAGACTGTGCTGCCCTGTAATTTACCATGGTGCTATTTAATAGACTGTTCTGCCCTGTAATATACCATGGAGCGCTTTAATAGACTGTGCTGCTCTATAATTTACCATGGTGCTATTTAATAGACTGTGCTGCCCTGTAATTTACCATTGAGTGCTTTAATAGACTGTGCTGCTCTATAATTTACCATGGTGCTATTTAATAGACTGTCCTGCTTTCAGGTTGTCTGTGCTATTATAATAATCAAAAGCTGAAGTTACACCCTTGATTAAGTATAATTGGATTTACATTCAATTAAATGAATATTGCAATGAATTGCCATAGATATTAGCATTGTGTCTTCCTTAATTATGCAATTTGTATTTATTATTTGTTTTTGGTTATTAGTATTGTGTCACGGGAGCCAGGCAGGGAAGCCACCAGAGGGCGCACACACGCACACGCGTGTTTACGCGCTCCACACAGGCACACCAGCACACCCCGTCTCACACTAAACCCCTCCCACGCTCACAATCACCTGAATTCTAGTCACCTGTTGAGTTGTGCACATACAGGTACTTAAGCCCACAGGTCCGTCGTTCGGTGCTGCACATTAGAGGATCTAGAGAGCCTGCCTGCCACGACGACGACTTCCATCCTTCCTGGAGTGTCCAGCACCGAACCTGAGAATTCAGCTGTCTTTTCTATGTTTTAAGTTTTCCTTGCTATACGCCTGAGTATTTGAGTTGTTTTTTTGAAAAGATGGAAAATAAAAGTTCTACTGAACAATCTACGGCTCCCGCTGCTCACCGTACCCCGTTACAGAATGTGCAGCCAGGTGCAGCGGGGGTAGCCAGCCATCTGCCATCGAGGTGCTCAATGCGCAAATTGAACGCCTTAACCAACAGCAACAGGAGATGGGTGAGCTGCGTCAAGTCCTGCAGGCCTTGAGTAATGTTGTACAGTCACTCTCTTTACAGGCTAATGCCTCTCCGCCGCCACTGGTGGAGAGCGTGAGATTACCTCTTGCGCCCCCCAGCCGTATGGAGGTAACCCGGAGGAGTGCGAGGGCTTCCTGGCGCAATGCGGACTGTACTTTACCTATCAAGCTGGACTGTCCGACCAAGCGAAGGTATCGTACATAATTTCACGTCTTAAGGATAAAGCCCTGAGATGGGGAGCTGCTCTCCTGACCAGAGATTCCCCCCTCCTCCAAAATTATGAACAGTTCAAAGCTGAGTTTAAAGAAGTATTCTATCATCCCCGGCAAGGCCGAGCTTGCGGGCAAGACATGCTGGGGATGAGACAAGGAAATCGATCTGCTGCTGAGTTTGCCCTAGAGTTCCGCAGCGGCTGGAAGTGGGTGGAACGAAGCAGCTCTTATGGACGTTTTTATGGCCAGCCTACGTCCTGAGCTGCGAGCCGAAATGGCTTGTCGCCAGGAGAGGGAATCGTTAAATGGCGTTATCCGTCTGGCGATCACTTATGACCGCTTACTAGCGGAGAGACGTGACCGGCCCCGAGGAGCCAGGAGGAGATCGCCACTACCGAGGCCGAACAAATGGAGAGGACCCCACACAGACGTGAAGGAAGACACCACCGAACCAATGCAGCTGGGAGGCACGGAACCGGTGCACAGGAGAATTCCTCTGACGCCAGAGGAGAAAGCCCGGGTGAGTAGCTCCATGGTAAAGCAATTGATGACATTGGATGTAACGGTGACTCACCAGTCTGTCTCTGTGGATGTCGCCGCTCTAGTCGACTCCGGAGCCTCGGGGAACCTGATGAGTGCAGCGCTGGCCAATAAGATGAGGATTCCACTCCGGACGCTAACTAAACCTCGCGAAGTGTATGCACTGGACGGCCGGCCTGTGGCGGGCGGCGTACTCCGTTGTCACACCCCCTCCCTCACTGTCACCATCCAAGGTGTTTCACTCCCTTTAGTTTTTGTGTTCTCCCTGGGTTAACGCGGGATATCACTTTGGGGTTGCCCTGGCTCCAAGAATATCAACCGACTATTAACTGGCGGGAGGGCAAACTAGTGCAGTGGGGAGAAGAGAAGGAGAAGCCCGCTAGCCACGCCCCCGTACTCTTGCAATCCACCACCGTTCGAGAGTCCTAGCGTGGAGAAACACCCAGTCATACCAGAGAAGTACCAGGATTTAGCGGAAGTGTTCAGCCCACAAAAGGCTACACAGCTCCCTCCGCATCGTCCTTGGGACTGTAAAATCAAACTCAAGGTGGGGAGTAAACCCCCAAGAGGAGCAGTTTACCCGTTGTCCCTGGAGGAAGAAAAAGCCATGCAGCAGTATGTCAGTGAGGCATTAGCGCAGGGCTATATCGTCCCCTCCACTTCACCTGCCTCAGCCAGCGTCTTCTTTGTAAAAAAGAAGGATGGTGGGCTGAGGCCTTACGTGGACTATCGAGGGCTCAATTCCCTCTTGGTGGGTTACGCCTATCCGCTGCCTCTGGTGCCTTCGGCACTAGAGCAGTTGCGAGAAGCGGTCATCTTCACCAAACTAGACCTACGCAGCGCTTACAACCTCATCCGTATCCGTGAGGGGGATGAGTGGAAGACGGCGTTCAGTACCACCTCTGGACACTACGAGTACCGCGTCTTACTTTATGGTTTGGCGTCGGCGCCATCCGTGTTCCAAGCGTACATAAATGAGGTTCTGCGTGAGTACTTGGGTAGATGTGTTGTCGCTTACATCGATGACATCCTCATCTACTCCCGCTCAGCAGAACAACATATGCATGATGTGCGAGCTGTACTCCGCACTCTCTTGCACAATCGTCTGTATTGCAAGCTCGAGAAGTGCGCGTTCCACCTACGGGAAGTTAGCTTCCTTGGCTATAACATCCAGCCAGGCTCGGTACACATGCAGCCAGGCAAAGTGGAGGCGGTAACCGGATGGACTCGTCCGTACACACGGCGCGAGCTCCAGAGGTTTCTGGGCTTCGCGAATTTCTATCAGCGGTTCATCCGCGCGTTTAGCTCTATCGCGAAGCCTCTTACTGATCTACTGCGCAGAGGGGCAAAAAAGCTGGTCTGGACCGAAGCTGCCGAGAGAGCCTTTGAACGTCTGAAGCAGGCTTTCGTCAATGCGCCTGTCCTTCACCAGCCGGACCCTACAAAACCGTTCATTGTAGAGGTAGACGCCTCCAATGTGGGCGTGGGAGCCGTGCTGTCTCAATGGCTGAAGAAAGGCTCTTCTCTTCGCCCTGTTGCTTTTTTCTCCCGAAAACGTTCTGCAGCAGAGTGTAATTATGGTGTCGGTGACCGAGAATTATTAGCAATGCGCCTTGCTTTCGAAGAATGGAGGCATTGGCTGGAGGGTGCGGCACACCCCTTTCTCGTGTTAACTGACCATAAGAACCTGGAATACCTCCGAACTACGAAAAGGATGAACGCTCGACAGGCACGCTGGTCTCTGTTCTTCTCTCGCTTCCGTTTTCAGGTGACATACAGACCTGGAGAGAAGAACACAAGAGCTGATGCGCTTTCAAGATCCTTCCCCGGCAGCGCAGAGTCGACCAGTGAAGAACCTGTGCTTTCTCCCGAGTGCTTTATAGGAGCGATTAACTGGGAGATTGACCGAGCGATTGAGGCGGCGAATCCTCACCCAGACTGCCCACCAGAAAAAAGGTATGTGCCTCAAGCGCAGCGCACCGCCCATATGCATTGGGCACATACTTTTCTAGGCACAGGACATCCCGGGTCCACCAAAACCTCCCAGCTCCTAGGAATACGCTATTGGTGGCCGGGGATGCACGTGGACGTGCGACTACATGTCCAATCCTGCCAAGAGTGTGCGCGCAGTAAAGTGCCTAGGACGCCGCCAGCTGGTAAGCTCCTTCCGTTACCCGTACCCAAGGAACCTTGGACGCACATTGCCGTCGACTTTATAACCGATCTACCTGTATCCGAAGGAAATAACACCATCCTTGTGATCGTAGATCGGTTTTCCAAGATGGTGCGTTTCCTGCCCCTGCCCGGTCTGCCAACCGCCTGGGAGACTGCAGACTTACTGTTCAGACACGTGTTCAGACAATTCGGCTTGCCGGAGGACATCGTGTCTGACAGGGGTCCGCAGTTCACATCGAGAGTCTGGCGTGAGTTCATGTCAAAACTGAACATCACTGTCAGTCTCACGTCGGGCTATCACCCCCAGGCGAACGGGCAGGTGGAACGGGTTAACCAGGAACTGGGCAGGTTCCTGCGAGCTTATTGTAGTGAGCATCCGGAATCATGGTGTGCGATGCTCACGTGGGCCGAGTACGCTCAGAATTCCTTGGTCCAGACCAGCTCAGGAGTCACTCCATTTGAATGCGTACTCGGTCGTCAACCACCCTTGTACCCCTGGAATGTGTCTACTACCGATCAGCCCCTCATCAAAGACTGGTGTAAGAGGAGTGAGCGCATCTGGGAAGACACCCACCAACGCTTGCTAATCGCAGTAAGACGTTTTCAGGAGAAGGCGGACCGCAGAAGGTCAGAGGCGCCTGACTACAAGTTGGGTGACAAGGTGTGGATCTCTACCAGAGATGGGAGGCTTGGAACGCCAGGTAAGCTCGTACGTCATTAACGAATGCATTAACCGTGTGACGTTTAAGGTCGGGTTGCCTGGAGACAGACGAGTGTCCAAAGCGTTCCATGCCTCCGCTCTGAAGCCCTATAAAGAGGGACCCCTGGAGGGACAGGGAGGAAGTGGACCCCCGCCGCCAATGATGCTGCCGGATGGTCCCGCTTATGCCGTCAATCGAATCCTCGATTCCAGGTTCCGAGGAGGCGGCATTCAGTACCTGGTCGATTGGGAAGGTTACGGGCCTGAAGAAAGGTCGTGGGTGCCGGCCTCCCAAGTTCTGGACCCCTCCCTGCTAGCCGCTTTCCACCGTGAGTACCCGGAGCGACCTGCTCCGCACCGCCCGGGACGTCCTAGGAAGACGCGGCTGGAGGGATCCTTGGGGGGGGGATATGTCACGGGAGCCAGGCAGGGAAGCCACCAGAGGGCGCACACACGCACACACGTGTTTACGCGCTCCACACAGGCACACCAGCACACCCCGTCTCACACTAAACCCCTCCCACGCTCACAATCACCTGAATTCTAGTCACCTGTTGAGTTGTGCACATACAGGTACTTAAGCCCACAGGTCTGGTCGTTCGGTGCTGCACATTAGAGGATCTAGAGAGCCTGCCTGCCACGACGACGACTTCCATCCTTCCTGGAGTGTCCAGCACCGAACCTGAGAATTCAGCTGTCTTTTCTATGTTTTAAGTTTTCCTTGCTATACGCCTGAGTATTTGAGTTGTTTTTTTGAAGAGATGGAAAATAAAAGTTCTACTGAACAATCTACGGCTCCCGCTGCTCACCGTACCCCGTTACATATTGTTGCTTACAGCTGCTATCCCACTAAAATAAGCCACTGAAATAAGTCTCAGGTATCATAGATGAATCATTTTTATTACTTTAGATTATAGTTCTGCTATAAAGCAAATAAACAATAAATGGTGTAGATTTCATGCAACTCATAAGAAAAGTTAAATTCACTAAAGTCACCCATCCTAACCATTTTATGTCTTCCTACATAAGGCAGCTTGTGTGAGGTACTATAGTGTTTCCCATGTGTTGTCCTGCAGTGCAGTACAATGAAATCAACAGGAGCAGTACTGAAGAAGCCATGCACAGTAGGTGGATCCATGTGCAGTGGGTGGAGCCATGTGCAGCGGGTGGAGCCAAGTGCAGTGGGAGGAGCCATAATCAATAAGTTACATCTGTAAAGATCTAACATCACATAAACAGCTGTGTTGCCCAGTGGATGATGGGTTCCCTCTGGAGTTTTGGTCCTCCAAAGGTTTCTTCCTTAACTCCACCCAGGGAGTTTTTCCCTGCCACTGTCACCACTGGTTTGCTCATTATGGATCTGAATTCATGCATCTCTAAAGCTGCTTTGTGATGCGTGTTATAAACGTGCTGTATAAATGAATATGACCTTGATGACGAGACGAGCGCACACACACACAGATACACAAAGACACACAGATGCACAAACACACACAGATACACAAAGACACACATATACACAAAGACACACAGGTACACAAAGACACACAGATGCACAAACACACACAGATACACAAACACACACATATACACAAAGACACACAGATACACAAACACACACAAATGCACTAACACACACAGATACACAAACACACACCGCATGCATGCACACATACGATGGAGACTGAGATGGCCACAAGGACACAGCAGTGATGAGGCACTGAGATCTGGGAAAGGTCAGTGGCCGCGCTGCACACAATCTACAACCGGAGTGCGGAAGCAGAAGCACTCATCCATGGAGACCTGCGTGCAGTCCATAATAACCAGAATCAGCTCAGAGAAAAGACACAAAAGCAGCTGATTGACCCAAGGGAGAAGGCACTGAAGATGTGGTCTTGTGGAGGGAGGCATGAGATTAGAGTGACATTTAACCAGGACAGAACACAGTGCAGCCAAGTTCAGTGTTTTTCGTTCAGTGGCCACGTCAGTTTAAAGGGCTTACGCGTAATCAGTGAGCTGTTATGCAATTCAGACTTGCAGTTATCTCAGATCAAGCCTCCTTCTGGGGATCTTATCCATGCTGCATTCAGAAACCTGACATGTTTACATGATGGATGTTTGTCTTTCTGAGTTTTTGTATCGGTTCAATGCTCCTTCAACCATGCAGCATTATGGGCTTCTGCTGAAACACTTGAACAATTGAGGCTCCCAAGCCAGCATATGATGCAGCTGCAGATGCATGAGGCTAAACAGTATTGATCTAAAATCAGAGATAATGCAGCCAGTGCTGTCCTGGTCATAACATTGTTTGTGGAAGACCACAGTGTTGAGAGTGGTCAAGGAAAAGCATGACATCTTCTGTTAGCAGACATAATCAATTGTGTCTCAGGTGGCGTGAGCAAGGCGGCAAGATGAGTCTTGGATGTTATTCAATAACGGCTTGACGTTCACCTGAATCTGCGTAAGATTTGCGGTCTGCTGAGAATAACCTTGACAGTCTAGTCACCCTGTTTTCTCTATGGTTGTTGAACCCTCTCCAGCTTTCTTTAGGACACTTCTTCAGGAAATCAGGACGGGGATCACCCAGCTCTCCCGTATATTTATTGTTCTGTGTGATTTAAATGGTCCTGTATATTAGTTATATATAGAATAGAACAGAATAGAATAGAACAGAATCTTTATTCTCACTGTACTCAAGTACAAAGACATTTCACATCTTCTCTTACAGAGGTCAAACGCTATGCAAGTTAAAAAATATGTACAATGTAAATATACATGGTTCAGTACACATATTTACAGGATGTTGGGTGTAAAATTATCAATATTAATGAGTAAGTATATACTGTGAATTGTTTATGTTATCTGCAGAAGCAGTCTCTATGGGTGGTGTGTACAATATGCAGGTATATGTCATAGTTGTGTGTGTGTGTGTGTCTGTGTGAGTGTAGCATTCAGCACTTTGGTTGGGCAGGGGGGGGTATTGTGGCGGCCACAGCCCTGGGGAAAAAGCTAAGACGAAGTAAGATGCTGGATCTGGGATGGTGTTGGATGTTCATGTCAGCTGTTTCAACACATAGACTCAAAGGATCCTCAGGCTTTAGGGCACTCTTTCCACTGCTTTGCCCTTTATGTGGAGAGGTAGGTGATGTAACACTTAGAGGTGTTGAGGACCAAGATGTTGCCCCTGCACCACTCGGTCAGAGGTTCCACTTCCTGTCTGTGCTCAGTCTCCACTCCTCATAGTTTGAAATCCGCCCAATTAGGTGTAGCATTAGCAAATGTAATTATGGAGTTGGCGGCGTGAGAGGGAGCGCAGGCACGTGAAAGACGTATGATAGCGGGAGGCTCAGCACATGACCCTGTGGGGATCAAGTTTGGTATGAAGGTGGAGGAGGTGGGACTTCTAATTTTGACCTGTTGTGGTTCACGCATGAGGACGTCCATGACCCATGAGCACATAAACAAACCAAGGCCCATGTTCTCCAGTTTTCTCACCAGTTTGTTGTGTATGATGGTGTTAACTGTGGAACTGAAGTCACATAACTGGTTCTTGTGTGTCAGGGCGAAGTGGCCAACTGTTGCGATGGCAATGCTCTTTGAGGCAGTTTAGCCAGTGTACAAACTGATGCCCATCCAGAACAGATGGGATGATGGCTGTAATGTGTGAAAGCGCAAGGCTCTCAAAGCGCTTCATGATTAAAGCAATTAGAGCCACTAGATGGCAGTTATTCAAGCATTTTACAACTGATTTAATTTGGCACTGGGATGACTGTGGAGGATTTAAGCTACAGGATAGCAGTGACAGGTTGTATGTGTCGGTAAGCAACTCTATGAGCTGGTCAGCATGTTTTCAGTACCTGGTCGGGCCCTCCATCGGGGTTTGCCGCTTTGCTGGCATTGACTTTCCTCAGGGAATGAGCCCTCCAGTATGTGCGATGAGCAAAGAGCTGGTTCAGGGCATTAGGCAGGTTGGTGTCTTCACTGGGCTTCAGGATATGGTCTGATTAAGTATGAAGTAGTTTAAATGCACCTGGGAAGTTTGTATACACTTGGTTCAAGACGTTTTTCTCTCAGGAAATGCACCATTCTTACGAAATTTAGGGCTTGACCAATTTACGATCTGTGCAATGGAAATCCAGGTGCACCATTAGCATGTTAGCATGTCAATGACCTCACGCAGCATGTGCAATGCTCTTTTAGTGTCCTAGGGCAAAGATACACTGCCATGATAAATATTGTTGTGAATTCCCTTAAGAGAAGGAACATTCTGCACCTTACCAGGACGTTCAGATCTGGACAGCAGTGCTTTCCAATCATGTCTGTGGCTGTGCACCAATTGTTGTTTACGTGGACTCACGGTCCTACTCCCAGAGTTCCCAGTCCGTTCTGCTCCGTAAACTGACCAATCGACCAGCTCGATAGCAGCATCTGGGAGGTTGTGATTCAGCCAGGTCTCTGTGATAATCATAACAGGGAGGAGTTGTTTTCATTCTATACCTCATCCATCTTGTCGGTTAGAGACCTTGAGTTGGCAGGGAGTGGGCTTAAATGTGCTAGGGGAATATTCCACAAAGAAGGATTTCCCTGTCTCTCAGATAACATAAGCCCAAAGTCCAATTAAATGTCCAATAAGACAAGAGTTGGGCTCCAGTGGGCTTAGCATCTCATGTGGAGTGAAAATACCGTTGATTATGAAAACTGTGTGGTTGATCCTGATCAAAAGTTACTTGGATCAGTCATACTTACAAAGAGTTGCTGCTTTACTGATAATGGAGAGACGAGAGAGAGAGAGAGAGAGCAAAGCTGATAGACTGATAGATGAGAGCAGCCTTCTTGAATCTAATTGTGTCCTGTATATTAGTTCCCGTCTATGATCTTAATTTTCCTGTACAATTTTATTCATGTTTGTTTGTTGTTGTTGTTGTTGTTGTTGTTTTGCTCTGCATAACCTGCATTCTAGGATGTGTTTGCTAAGAACATGTTGTTATAAGCCTTGCAGTATATAAAATGCTGCCTACAAATGCATTACTGTGAGCTCCAGAGACTCAGCGTCTCCTAACCTATGTCCTGGGGCCACACACTTTGCACATTGCTGGGATTTTCCATTTGGATACACATTTGTGTTGCTGTGTGTCTTGTGCAGTGTGACTATATGTCCTGTGTGTCCTTTACAGTATCACTGTGTGCCCTGTGCAGTGTGCTTGTGTGCTTTATAGTGTGACTATGTCTGTTGCTGATTGATGGGCTACACCTGCATGATTTTGCTTATAAACTGCTTTTAAACTCAAAGATCTGTGTGTGTGTGAGTGTGTTTTCAAGAGTGTGTGCAGGTGTGCATGCGTGTGTTTGTATGTGTGTGTGTGAGGCTTTTTTCTTTTTTTTCCGCATTAACCCAGTGGGAAGCACAAGCTTGTTCATCACAGGCCCAGTGGGAGTGCTGGTGGGTTTGTACTTCTGTTTGCACTTTTGTTTATTTGAAATAAGTTACCAGCTGTTTTTTATGATGTTTTTATGTTTTATGATGCTAATAACCATCTGACATAATGCTAACAACCCTCTTACATGTTCCACATATGTGAATGAACATGTAATGGTATATGAGTTAAAACAATAGATAATGCTATATACAAAGAACTATATATTATTACAATAACATAAAAGCTTTTTAAGTAAAGCATTGTACTATTTTACATTCAGTGCACAGAAACATGCGTGACATTATTTACACACTGCAAAACTGTTTTTGCCGTTAAGAGATTGAACACGGCCACGTTAATAATATGAAGTGTGGTTAAATGTTATATTCTTGTGTACATTAGACAGTGTTATAAATAAGAATATAAATAAATTAGAATGCCGTTTTGATCCCAGCTCCAGCAGGAGGAGGTTGTCGGGGGACTGCTTGTTGCTAGCTCTCACTTTTTCTCACAGCTGTGGAAAAAAAAAAACATTGCAGAAACAAAAGGTCAGACGCAGCACAGAAACAGACATGATTGCTGACATTTATCTCAGATAACTGACATTTATTTCCTTTAGGCAAAGCTACCCTAACTTATTACCCAGGATGCACTGCAAGTACCTGTGTGAAAAATGACCAACCCAGGATAAGGAATGGCACAGGTCGTATTATAGTTATAAGGTATATGCAGGTCCAAGTTAGGTCACATTGAAGTAAGAGGGTCATATGTACTATGCAGATGCTCCAGGTGTGTCTCGGTGTGTCTTCAGACGCATGTTACCTGCACAGTGTCTAGGTGAGCTGTCTTCTGCTTCTGGCTGCACACATGGTGTAGTTGAGGGAGCAGGGTGGATACGGTCGCCTCGGCGTCGCGTCTTTCGGGACACACTCACAGCGCTCCACGTCAATCTCACAGTCCTCTGCATTCGGGATGAGGGGATCCTCTGGCCACGCATACGGATAGCAGACCGTTACCTCTTTACCGAAGCCTGACGTAACCTCAGACTCCTTCAGGACACTCTGATCTGCACAGTCCTGTGCTCGCGGGGTCTCCAGCTGAAAGTTACACCGGCTGTAACGCGGTGATTGGTTGGTCGGAAAACACTCCGCCCAGATACTGACCTTGCTGACCTTGGCTACTGGAGGGGTAAGGCACGCAACGATCCTCCATACAATCCCATATCAGCCCATGATCACACAGCCATCCAGAGTCCTCCGACTGGCGGACAGGAGAACACCTGTAGTTCACACACGTACACACACAAACAAACTTGAAGAGACTTTGAGTGACAAAGCTCTGAATAGCATCTATCTGACATCCTGCCACTGCTGCTGTTACAGATCTATGTGAGAGAGTTGTGGGTTAGGTTGAAGGGACGGCTACAGATCAGAGTTGTGGGGGTGGATTGTACGGAAGGTTGCGAAGGTGATCATGTGCAATGGGTTCTGGGGCCAGGTTATAGAGTTCTGCTGTGGAATGTGGGAAGTGTGGGTGTGTCCATACTGACCCAGACTTCCTGCTGGGTTGAACATGTCGGCGAATTAACTGTGGTTCCTGGCATTTACACTCTGTGTGATTGGCCACCTTTATCAGCACAGGTTCTGGGCCGTATTTGAATGGGATTACGCTCAGGAGCTGTGGGGAAGAAAAGGTCCAACAAAAGCCAGATAAATTATATTCCCAAACGCAGCTGGACATCTCACAGTGCCAATATCTAACAGTGCTTTCTGCTGCCTTTACTCAGGCTCACAGGGCTTAAGAAATGGCCTGATCCCAGTTAGCTCAGAGAGCAAATCCTGAGATTACAGGACAACATCTCATTTACTTATTAAGGAGGTGTGATTGGGTGATCACAGACACAGCTGTTAATGTTATGGCTGCAGTACTAAAGGGGAATTCCACTGATTGTTCTAAACTTCTCCATAATTCACAATTCATAATGTGTAATGTGGACAGTGAAGAGGAATATACTAGACCTTGTCCCAAAACTATCATTATGCACATGGCATAATGCAGTGGGACTAGACAAAGTGTTCACAATCATTTTATGCAGGTTTCAGAGACTTTAAACACTTCACATGTCTGGTTCTTTTCGTCTGAGTGAACGGGTCTGACAATGTCGTTAGCTCCTCTATGCTAGCACATTTTTCACTAAAACAACCTGAACGACTGTTTACTTTTCAACCTGAGTTATAGCACTTAACACAGTACAGACACAGGGAAACTTTAAAGGAGTGGTCTCTGCAGAAAGAGCACACTGTGGGTTTCAATGAAGTAAAATATCTAATTACTTGTACTTTTTAATTACTAATAATTGTAAGCATAGTTTGGTATTCTGCGTTCAGCATTAGTAATAGAGTAGTTAAGAAAGGTAAATTAGGAAGGAGACCAGTACTGTTTTATTAACATAGGTGGTGCTAGTGTTCCGGCAGGTAACGCCCTCTTTGTTGCAGCAGCCGCTACACCTGTGGACGGAGACGCAGGGGGGCTTGTAGAACATGTCTGTGGTGGTGCCCATCTCCACGGCCACATCCACACACGTCTCCCGTGGCATACATTGCGTCTTCTGCCACTCCTCATCAATGGCTAGGAAACCAATCACATGTTAATGTTCCTCCCATCGATTAGGATGGAGGAACTTCACTTCAATTATGAATGCCATTTGCATCACGCAGGCTGGAAGATTACACCAGCATTTACTGGAGTATAGAAAACCAATACAGATTCTACAGAAAAATACAGTATAGGCATAAAAAGTATATCTGTGCAAAAGTGACAAATACATGTAGGAAAAATACGATCATTTATGTAGTCATTGAGAACAAGAGCAATGAATATATGTTGTTAGTTACAGGGAATTATATTAGGGACGGTTATTCACAAATGTACATCGCTGTGGTAACTGAGTTAGCATAGGTACAACTACTCACAAAAAAGGGATATTTAGCTTTTGGGTGAAATTTCAGGATGAACCTAAAATACACTCTAACCTTTACAGGTGAACTTAATGTGACCTCTAAACTATTCCGTGTTTCAGTACTTTTTGCACTTGCTGAATTCTAACAAGGAGCTTAAAGCAAAATTCACAACTGGTGTTTGATCTATGAATCGACCACTAAATTTCCTGATTCAATTAGAATTGGTATTTAAACAGTCCTCCTCGTCATGCTGTTCACATTTTGACATCATGAGACCAAGATGACACCTAACAATTAATCAACACTACCTCGACATTACGAGGCTTCAAACAGAATGTTCTCAGACAGAAGTGCCTCTGAGCTTAGGGTGGCACAGAGTGTCATCAGCAGGTTGCAACAGAGATACATAGAGATTGGAAGAGTCACAGAAAGGCACAGAAGTGGACGTCCTGTGACCACATCCCAAACTAACGAGGAACCAATGTGCCTCAGTGCTGTTCACTGATGAAAGTTGATTAACACCGACCAGGAATGATGGCCGCCAACAATGTTGGAGACGTCAAGGATAGCGCTGTGCATCATCCATTGTTATCGCCAGATGAGCCTTTGGCGGTGGTGGTTTTACAGTGGACAGAACTGCCCTACACTTTGTGACAGGCCCATGCTGCTTCAATAACATCATTAATTCAGTCATTGTGCCTCTACATGAACAACACAGACTTAATTTCATCTTCGTGAATGCATCATTAGGGAATAGCTGCTGGACTGGGGTACCTAAAAGGGAGTGGCCTGCACTTTCTCCAGACCTGAATCATATAGAAAATCTGGGGTCAGCTGGGTCGCCATAGAGGCTCATATCTCTGTTTCCCAGAACCTCAATGGCCTGAGGGCCTCAGCAGGCAACAGGTCGAGTTGTGAACAGCATGAGACGTCGTTGTCAAGCTGTAATTGATGCTCAAGGGTACATGACAAGTTTTCTTGGGGTACACCCACCACTGTTGTTGGCTTTTGTTTCAATAAATTGTTTGAGTCGACAAAATCACCACTGCATGCTTCTACGTAAATGTCCTGCTTTCATGACATAATTTCACTGTAGCGTGAACTTTTAACGTTTTCCATAAATTTCACCAAATATCCTCAACTTTTTGTGAGTAGTGTATGTAAAATCTTCTGACTGTTTCAGGTTTTCTCGTTTTGGTATTCATACCAAAGTATTTTTTTTCTCATTAAACTTAAAATAATTCACAAAAACAAAGCAAAAACCCAAAATATTCTTTACATTTATTCAAAATAAAATACTGAAGCTGCATATTTACATGAGTATTCAGACCCTTTTGTATGACACTCACATTTGAGCTTTTGTGAGTCCTATCAGAGGTCCGGGAAATGTTTCTACACCTTCATCAGAGTCCACCTGCCAAAGAAACACGGGTGGCTTCGGGAAAACTCAGGAGTGGCTTTGGGAAAACTCAGGAGTGGCTTTGGGAAAACTCAGGAGTGGCTTTGGGAAAGTTCTGGAATGGCCCAGCCAGAGTCTGGCCCTCAACCCAGCAGATCTCTGGAGTGAGGTGAAAATGGCTGTGTACACAACACTTCCCATCTAGCCTGGCCAGGCTTGAATGATTCTGCCCAGAGGAATGGGGGAGACCTCAAACAGAATGGAGTGCCAAGCTTGTAGGTTCACTCCCAAGAAGACTTGAGGCTGCCATTGTGGCCAAAAGTGCTTTAACCACGGGTCTGAATGCTAATGTAAACTGAATATATATATTTATTTTAATAGATTTACAAAATATTCCAAAAACCTGCTTTTTGCTTTGTCGATGTGTCGTGATGTATAGAGACATTATTGTGAAAAAATGTTATATCCATTTTATGATTTGGCCTGAATTAGCAAAATGATGAAAACTTGAAAGGGCCTGTAAACATTTTGTATGCACTGTATATGTGTGGCCTTATGGGTCTAGACTCTAAGAGTGTGTGTGTGGGTATGACTACTACCTTTGAGTATGTCCAGGCTGTAGGTGTTGGCAGCAAAGCGGGTAGATCTGTGTGATCCGACTGAGGCGGTGCGGAATTCTGCCCGTGATACAGCGTCTACGTGCTTCAGCTTCAGACGACATCTCCACAGTTTCCAGTCCGGGAAGTCCGTCAACATGAGCAGCTCGTCTAGACTAGCGGCCGACCGGATATCCCTCTCCCACTTCTCCTGGTTTATCTCCTGCAGAGAAGAATGAGTGACAATGATGATGATGATGAGGAGGAGGAGGATAGCAAAGATGATGGCGAGGTGGAAAATGATGATAAAACATTAAAAGAGATTTAGGATAGCAGGAGCACTGCAATGTTAAAACACACCTCTTTATTTTCAATATCGATATTATACAAAAAGGACTGGAACATGTCCAGTTCTCACCATCAGAGGGCAGCACACGCATATGTAAGTCCATTCACAAAAGTTCATTCACAAATGTTTCCTGAGGGAAAGTCATAACCATTTTTTTATTTTTCCATATCATGCTGAGATAATGGGTTCATCTTTTCTTCTATATGACCGAAGAATAAAGCATTTAGCTGAACTAGCTCAATTTGCCGACATTACAACAAGCCTTGAACTGTCCTGTCGACTGCAGGGCAACGTTCCATGGTTACAGTTGCTCAGGACCTGCTGAGTCCTGCTGCTACGGGCAACTGTATCTATAGACCACCAGGTGCAGATATTTCTACAGCTACTCTGCCATAAGTTATGAATTCAGTGTGCCCACTTCAGTGCCTGGAGCAGCACACGGTCTCACACAAACACGCGCGCAGACACGTGCACGCACACACATACACGCGCTGGAGGGAGAGCCAGAGAGAAAGGGCATCCTCTGGGAGAAGCCCACCCTAAACAGCTGGACCATGCAATCCTGGCTGGAGCGTGAATGCATTATCTCAGCGTGTGAATCTCATTTCCCATGGACCACCTGTTACGAAGTGCAGGAACGGATCTAACGGGACGGCTCCTGGCCCGGAGAAGGGGGAAATGTGCCAGCCGTAGGAGAGTGAACAGGGAAGGCCCATTTTGATGAATCCCACATGCTGGTAGGGCTCAGTTCCTCCTGACAAGCACACGGACGTGTATGAAAGAGCCCTTTTATAGGATTGGCATAAGTCATCAGTTACTGATTGAAGTTGTCGGCATCTCCTTTAGAGACACCTGAGCAGGCAGGTGAGTGAAGACCGGATCAAATTCTTCTGTAATTATGTGGTAATTGGCACAATCGTAAAGATGGTAAAGGCACAGAATGCCAGAGCCTGAGGTGATTGATGCTCTGCTCCGTGGCTTGGAGAACGGAAGGGAAACGAATCCTTACTTAAAATCAACGGCTTCTGCTTTTAAACTCTGAGCAGTTAGCATGTACATAAAATACATCATTGTGAGAAGAAACCTCAGTAGTTACCACCAGCCTTTCGAACAGCGCCGTTTAAAATGTGCAGGTGGCCGTCCACCAAGCCTGACTGAGATGCACAGGCTCCAAACAGTTGGATGCAGGTTGTCACACACTGCTTAATCAACTCCTCGTGGTACAGTTCAAACAACTTGATTTTCTACGCCACGCCTCCCGCGACCGTGGGGTTAGTAACGTTTGCGGCATGCTGGGCGTACCCTGCCCTGACCAACGAAACCAGATGAGGAGCAGGACTGCGGTCGTGCATGTTCAGGAAAACCACAAACAGCCGGGCAAAGCGGACAAGTTGGAAACGTGGTGAGAGAGCAAGTCCAACTGCAGCCAAGCGACTGTGAGCTGCTCTTAGGGCGGAGCACCCCACAACACTGGCATACCCTCTGAGGTGACTACAGGGGGTAAAGAGAGGACTAGAGGGGGTAAAGAGAGGACTAGAGGGGGTAGAGAGAGGACTAGAGGGGGTAGAGAATGGACTAGAGGGGGTAGAGAGAGGACTAGATGGGGTAGAGAATGGACTAGACGGGGTAAAGAGAGGACTAGAGGGAGTAGAGAGAGGACAAGAGGGGGTAGAGAATGGACTAGATGGGGTAAAGAGAGGACTAGAGGGGGTAGAGAGAGGACAAGAGGGGGTAGAGAATGGACTAGATGGGGTAAAGAGAGGACTAGAGGGGGTAGAGAGAGGACAAGAGGGGGTAGAGAATGGAGTAGATGGGGTAAAGAGAGGACTAGACGGGGTAGAGAGAGGACTAGAGGGGGTAGAGAGAGGACTAGACAGGGTAGAGAGAGGACTAGAGGGGGTAGAGAGAGGACTAGACAGGGTAGAGAGAGGACTAGAGAGGGTAGAGAGAGGACTAGATGGGGTAAAGAAAGGACTAGAGGGAGTAGAGAGAGGACTAGAGGGGGTAGAGAGAGGACTAGACGAGGTTAAAGAGAGGACTAGAGGGGGTAGAGAATGGACTAGATGGGGTAAAGAGAGGACTAAAGGGAGTAGAGAGAGGACAAGAGGGGGTAGAGAATGGACTAGATGGGGTAGAGAGAGGACTAGAGGGGGTAGAGAATGGACTAGATGGGGTAGAGAGAGGACTAGAGGGGGTAGAGAGGACAAGAGGGGGTAGAGAATGGACTAGATGGGGTAAAGAGAGGACTAGAGGGGGTAAAGAGAGGACTAGAGGGAGTAGAGAGAGGACAAGAGGGGGTAGAGAATGGACTAGATGGGGTAAAGAGAGGACTAGAGGGGGTAGAGAGAGGACTATTCCTGGGTAGAGAGAGGACTAGAGGAGGTAGAGAGAGGACAAGAGGGGGTAGAGAATGGACTAGATGGGGTAAAGAGAGGACTAGACGGGGTAGAGAGAGGACTAGGGGTAGAGAGAGGACTAGACAGGGTAGAGAGAGGACTAGGACTAGAGGGGGTAGAGAGAGGACTAGAGGGGGGTAGAGAGAGGACTAGATGGGGTAGAGAGAGGACTAGAGGGGGTAGAGAGGGACTAGATGGGGTAAAGAGAGGACTAGAGGGGGTAGAGAGAGGACTAGAGGGGGTAGAGAGAGGACTAGAGATAGGGAGAATGGACTAGATGGGGTAGAGAGAGGGGGGAGAGAGAGAGAGGACTAGATGGGGTAGAGAGAGGACTAGAGGGGGTAGAGAGAGGACTAGAGGGGGTAGAGAGAGGACTAGATGGGGTAGAGAGAGGACTAGAGGGGGTAGAGAGAGGACTAGAGGGGGTAGAGAGAGGACTAGAGGGGGTAGAGAGAGGACTAGACGAGGTAAAGAGAGGACTAGAGGGGGTAGAGAATGGACTAGATGGGGTAAAGAGAGGACTAAAGGGAGGACTAGAGGGGGTAGAGAGAGGACTAGAGGGGGTAGAGAGGACTAGAGGGGGTAGAGAGAGGACTAGAGGGGGTAGAGAATGGACTAGATGGGGTAGAGAGGACTAGAGGGGGCAGAGAATGGACTAGATGGGGAGAGAGGACTAGAGAGAGAGACTAGACAGGGTAGAGGGGTAGAGGACTAAATGGGAAAAGAAGAGAGAGGACAAGAGAGAGAGGACAAGAGGGGGTAGAGAGAGGACTAGACGGGGTAAAGAGAGGACTAGAGGGAGTAGAGAGAGGACAAGAGGGGGTAGAGAGAGGGACTAGATGGGGTAAAGAGAGGACTAGAGGGGGTAGAGAATGGACTAGATGGGGTAGAGAGAGGACTAGAGGGGGTAGAGAGAGGACTAGAGGGGGTAGAGAATGGACTAGATGGGGTAGAGAGAGGACTAGAGGGGGTAGAGAGAGGACTAGAGGGGGTAGAGAATGGACTAGATGGGGTAAAGAGAGGACTAAAGGGAGTAGAGAGAGGACAAGAGGGGGTAGAGAGAGGACTAGAGACTAGACGGGGTAAAGAGAGGACTAGAGGGAGTAGAGAGAGGACAAGAGGAGGTAGAGAGAAAAGGCAGCAAGCCAAGAGACGGAAAGGGGAAGGAAGAGAAATGAGAGAAAGAAATGGAGAGAGAGAGAGAGAGAGAGAATGCGACACTGAAAACAAGTCTTTGTAAAGTAAAAAAAAAGTTTCTCTGATAGCACTCAGGTTCCAGGCCACACACACACACACATTCTGGAGAACAGTGGAGCATTCTGTAATACCCAGTCAGTTATTACTTCCATTATTATGCTCTTCAGCCTGCCCTGGACTCATACCCCGTAATCAAACCCTTAGGTATGCATGCCCGGATGTTTGCACTCACACATACACGCAGGTTAACAAAGGTTGAGCAATCACCCCTCTGAAGTTTATATTACAACTCCACAGACTACTGCATGCTCTACGTACTTACTCCACAGATTACTGCATACTCCATGAATTTACTCCACAGATTACTGCATACTCCATGAATTTACTCCACAGATTACTGCATACTCCATGAATTTACTCCACAGATTACTGCATACACTATAAACTTACTTCACAGATTACTGGACACTCCATATACTACTGCTTACTTCTTATATTACTGCAAATACCACGAATTTACTCCACAGATAACTGGATACTCCATATATTACTGCTTACTTCTTAGATTACTGCAAACACCAGGAATTTACTCCACATATTACCGCTTACTCCACTGACTACTGTATACTCCACAGATTTACACCCTACACTATGTCAGATATGCTGGGTTATTACAGGTATAACTGCATGCATAAAACTGAACTGCTCAATGACTTAAACATCGTGATCCCAGAAGGACTTGCAATCTGCCATAATACAAAAGCCCCACATTTTAAAAATCTTTTCAAAAGGTTACCATTATCCTTTTAAACAGTTAACTTTTTTTTTTCTAAAGTTTTTCTTCAGTTTAAAATATATTTAAGCATTAAAACGTAGGCATAATTACTCTAAAATAAATGTTTCAAATGTGTTTCAGGGTATGAAGTCTTACTCTTCCGAGTTACTTCAGAAATAAAGCAAAAGAAAAAAGAAAAACATAATCCACACCATCTTCGTACTCTTCAGAGCCTCGCTGTCCTCCTCAGGAATTCACCTGCGTTTACCTCGGGGTACGGGGCGGGGTTACTTACCACAAGTTCTTTCTACAGTTCGTTTAAAACATCGCAAATCACTTTTGTGCACTGCCAGCTTCGTGACACGCACCAGTACTGACATTATCATGGAAGTTTGCAGTGTCATTAGTGAGTAGACAGTCTAGCAGCTAGATGAACGGGAGTTACTCACTCTTTGGGAGGCCAGCGTGTCCGTAGCCGTCATCAGTCTGACATACAGAAGCAACAGTGCATGAAGTCCAGCAGAAAACAAAGTCCTCATTGTGTACAAGAGCCTCTGGGAGTCAGCTGCACTCAAGGCTCACTGTGACCAGCCAGTCCGTACGGCACGGACATGAACGAACACACAGCAGAGCTCCTTAAGGAGTCCTCCCAGACCACACACCCTCACAGTCACTCTTACTCTTCCTCTCTCTCTCTCTCTCTCTCTCTCTCACACACACACACACACAAACAGACGAGCCTAACAATTCCCACTGCTGGTCAGAAGAGGAGGAGAAAGAAGTTGTCACGGAGAAAGAAGACACGTCAGAAGCCAAATTGAGTTTCCCCTTTAAAGAAGTTGGGGTAAAAAACAAAACAAAGTAGGTGGCAAAGTGCTGTGAAGCAGCGTATCAGGGAATCACTTTCTCTCTGCACCCGGTCCGTCAGCTAAGGTGGTTCACTGGCCCTGAGGTGTTGGTCATGGCACCCCCAGTCCTCGCCCTCAGGTCGCAGGCTGATTGTGTGTGTGTGTGTGTGTGTGCTATAGATCCAGTGGGAAGCTCTGCTGTTTCAGACCACAGCCAGCTGTGCGTCCTTGACAGGCAAACAGGCTGGCATGGCCATTCCCCCACCTGTTGTTCTGCGCCGGTCCTGCTCTACTGTCTCGCAGTCATGTCCGAGCTCGGCGCCACTGTGCTCGGCTCGCCACTCACCCACCCGCACTGACACCTGAACCACGTGAACATGTGGTTTTAAATGTGATCCAGACCACGGAGGCAGGGAGGGCTGGGAGGTGAGGGGAGGGTGGAGACCGGGTGGATGAGAGGGGACACTGGCTGGAGCCCACATCCCACCCAGACACAAGCCATGGGGGGGGGGGGGATGTTAGGGTTAGGGGGGGGCTGACTCATGCTTGAGTTGGGTGTGGGTGTGTTTGTGTGTCAAGTCATTGTAATCCAACCCTGAAAATGAGTTTGAAATGTGAGATGAGAATTAGATGTTCTGATGCCCTTTAATGGCTTTATATGTAGAGCTATTTGCTCCCTCATTCCTTTTAAAGACTTACAAACTTCATCCTAAAACACTTCAAAAGAAACCATTACCAAGGAGACCATACGAATTTGATTACACAAAGATATTCCATACAGATTGGCCACATATGGGAAATGGTATGATTACTCTAATAATTGATAACGTTCACAGTAAAGTTCATTAAAGGTGGAATACTCAGTTCAAAGTAAAAGATACAAAGTCAAATCAAAGCTCCCTAATAAATACAACTTACAGTTTACAATTATATACGATACAAAATGCATCTTAATAATAATTAATTAATATAATAATAAGAATTATTATCCAACACAAAAATAAATCAACAGACTGCTAAAACCATATATATATATTATTTTAGACGTATGGAATGGTCAGAAAGAGTCGCGTATTGTTGATCGCCAATGTTTTGCTCTCTCAAATCCATTGGTGGCTGTAGAGTAATCCCTGATGGTCTGCTTAATCTCCTCCTCGGAGGTCATGACAAATGGACCTGGGAAGAACATACACACACACAGCTCATCACCACCTGCTGGGCACGGAGCCCTTTCGCAGGTCAGGAATTAGGTCATGGGTTACTTTTCCATGTCACTATGATGGACATTTTCCCACCTGAGAATACGGACCTGTTCACATAGATGCAGAACAGTGCATAAATATTTGGACAGTTCTCAAGTTTCTGATGTTTTGGTTAAGTCAAATGTGATGTAAAATGAAAGCATGATACTCATGCACAGAATGGCACATTTATTTCATACACATGTTGGTTGGTCACTTGGGTGATGTAGGTGAGTGCCACATGTCTGTGACATCAGGAATCCTCTATGCTGGGGCTTTCAGCCAGACGTGTAATGCAGACACTTTCACTTCCTGACCAGTTTAGGGCTGTTTGCCTCAGGCTGTAGACAGCCTTGTCTGCAGTTAGTGAAACAGATGCTCAGTGGGGTTCAGGCTGAGGTTTCAACTTGGCAAATCAAGGTTATTACACTCTTTAGCCTTTAAAAACTCTCAGACGCTGCTGTAGCGAGTAGGAGTCTGATTTCCCGCCATTCACACCCTCAGACGCAGCTGTAGCAGGTCGTAGCCTGTTCACTGCCATTCCCACTCCTTCCATTCTCTCTTTATGAGACAACAGGAATAGATTCCAGATACATCAACTGTCAACTCCCATTGCTTTTGAAAGCTCTCTGGTGCATGTGCTAACAGAGCACCCACACAAAACAGGCCCAGAAACAACAGCTAACAGCAGCCACAAACCCAATATAAATTCAAGGATTCAAGGATTCAAGGAAGTTTATTTGTCATCACAATGTACAAGTACAAGGCGACGAAATGACGTTCCCCCGGGGCCTCAGTGTAAAGCATATATATGATATATGATAAATGCTATAATTCCTACACACCTCATAGGAGATGGACACATACTCTGTAGTTAGAATTGCCAGTGTAGTTGGAGAGTGGTTTTAATTTCAAAGTACAATTTTTTTTTAATTCTCAGATCACTAACGCAAAGACATTGCAATGTTTTGTCGATATATGTTCGCTTTGGTTCTCTCTTTCTCCCAACACAGTAAGGTTTTTTATGCCTACCGTGCTGGACCACGGGCTCTTTTATGGGCTCGCCCGCGATGAGCACAAAATGGGCATCCTCGGGGTCCTGGAAACACAAATTCGCATTAACACAGAGAATCCGGACTGGCGTCGCAGGCACATTATCAGTCCTGGTGAATGAACAAAATTCATTCAAACCCAGAACTCAAAAGGTGTCACGTTTTGTAGCTACCTTATTTTCCACTTTAACACAGTCTCCGTCCTCAAAAACTACGGTGTGATGAGGCTCCACCCTTTTCTGTTCTTCATCTGGACCTAAAGAGGAAAGTTTAACTTTAAAGCATACATTTACATTAAACGATAAAACACGATTATTAGGGCCATACCATATTCACGACCGTGAACAAGCACATCAGGCGGCTAGCGAGCTGTTTGAACTGAAGAATTTGTACTTTTGGTTTATGATGTGGATATAAATTCAACAACCGCTGGTGCTGCTGGATCTGACAAAAAACGTTTCATTATAAGTACAAACATCGATATTTTCGAAGTTGTTTGAGGCTCTTGTGTCTCGCTAATCTAACGTTAGCATAGTGCTACCGTGATTACCACTCCGCTATTAAAGCAGACTACTAGTTTAACAAGGCGAGATATCTTAACGTTTTATGATATACACACACACGTTCATACATACTGTAGCTCTATATGATCCTGGTCGATTCTGTTGTCACATGCCCTTGAGACAGGATTTTGAGTGTCTCTCGACAACAGCTGTGGACCAGATAATATTACACGAATGTAGCAGAAAACATATCTACTAAGTGCCCGGGCCTCTAACTTCGCTCTGAACCCAGTCGTGCCCTTGCTCATGTTCAGAGACGACGATGCACATCTTTATCGAAGCCGGCTGTAAGCTTTACTTGGCCTCCGAGGACACGTGGTGGTTTCTTCAAACAATACAACCTTAATATGAAAACAGCTGTAGTTGTTCAGTGTCCCAACACATCTGTAAACAGTTATATCTAGCTTACATTACAAGACAATGCATGTGGTGTTTGGTGTAAGTTTATGCTAACCTAAACACCCTTTTGTAATATTTGCCCCAAAACATTTGAAACTTAATTGAAATATTTGAATATTTGATGCTGGGAGAATTGGAGTGAATGTGGGTCGTCGGATTCAGAGAGGGGGACGGAATACAAGAGCGTTCATACAGAGTCCCTGTTGTTTGCGAATGGGTTCAACAGACCTTGTTCCGTGCAAGGCCGACCCTTGTCTGGTAAAAACATGATGCAACTCCATTACCGGAGAGCCTGTCATAGTGCCTTTGAAGTGAAGACGTTTTTTACATTTTGTCTGAGAAAGGAAGAATAAACAAGCAGTCCCTGTTGTCCAGATCAGAGCTTGGCACGGCGTTCAGAACCATCGGGCCATGCGCTTCACTGATGAAATCAACAACGCCATCATCACGAGTCTCACAGGATGCTCACAGTTTTTCATCTCTAGTTTATTGTGGATTATAGCCTGTAATGTGATGCCTCGGCAACAGGTGAGCCATTTCCTGATTGTAAGACGGCATTGAGAGGACATTCCTTTATTCTCAGGCCTGCAGAGTGAACGACTGGTTCTGGGTTGCACCAGAACCAAAGCAGCCATTTAACTTGCTGGTACATAAATTCATTATGTAATCTCTGGATGAGACCCAAAGTGTGCTGGCCAGCATTCAGCATGAGCAATGCTAGAGATGTCTCTGCAGTCGCTCCACGTTGGAAAACTCATCAGCTAATGATCGTGCATAAATCCACCCCCCAACCTGGAAATCATCAAAACTGACTCAGTAAATCAAGAGTTCGAACTTGGCTGAATCTGCTTCGCTGGCCAGGCTGCAGTGTTGCTGTTGGACCGCGATCAGAGGCACCCTGATGTGGCTGCCCCCGCCTCAGACAGGGGAGAGGAAGTGGAAAATAATCATTCCCAAACACCTGCTTAAACTTCCAGGGAAGACAAGCCTCTGATACAGGAATTCTGTTGGGGGGGGGGGGGGGGGGGGGGATTTGGTATGTTGTAGAGCTTACAGAGAGACCCCCTCATGTCTGATCCACTATAGGTAAGGCTGTAGGAAGCTGGGCTCACCAGTGTGGAGTAATCCTGACAGAGTGTAGACAAAAACATTCCATCCTGGAAAAGAAAACAGTGGGAATACATTCTAAATACATTTTCAGATCTCAATCATTACATTAAATAAACACGTTTTCAGATTTCTCCATCATGATTAGCTCACACACACAATCAAGAACATGCCCTCCTCTACACTGGGATTTGTACTTGTATGTACATGCCTTTAATTCGCCCCTGGAATGGAAAAAGGGAATTTGATGGTGTGTCTCAATGTTTGTGATATGAATAGGCTCACTGCGTGTCAGTCAGGCAGTATACAATTGGAGAATTTGCTGAGAATCCGTTTGCTGAGGTTGGTAATATACTCAAAAGGTTAAACCAAACAGCTTGGCAATATGTCAGAAATTGTTGCTTTTCTCTGTACTGATGGGTGTATCACAGAGCTGGATTCAGGGCATACCCCTCCAACAATGGATTCAACTAAGGGTAGCACTGACTAGTACCCAGAAACCTTAGTCTGACCTAGTGCTTCCAAAACTTGTTGCTAACCAATGATTCTCAGTACACTCCTCAAATAAGACCAATGTCCCTACTAGAAATTTCAGTAAGGACATTTCCCCACCAATATATTCTAAAGTGCTGTATTTTAATAGTAAAAACCCTCCAAATAATGATGAGCCTTTCAAAAAAACAAATCAAAATAGTCAACAAATGACTATGATTTCAATTCCAGTGTACACAGGGATGGTGCAGGGAATCAGCTATTCTTGCTACAGGTCTGGAAGCGATTTATTTTGGAGCCTATAAAACATGTTAAGTCAGAAGTTCAAACTTTTGCATATGTGGTTTATATCGTCCCTTCCACAATGCAAAAGCAGTTCCTATAATGACCTCTGCGTTTGCTGTTCGCGCAGTGACCTATATTCCAGACTTTCACGGATGACTGTCCCTCTGAGAGCCAGCACCACTCTCCCACTGTCAGACTGTTTCAGGAATTCCAGTGTAAACCCAATCCACAAAACATGGTAGCTGATAATGTCTTCACGGGTGTTTATAGGTATTTGTAAGTATGAAATCAACACGGTGAAAGGTCCAAAAGGTGGAGGAGAGCAAAGTGTGCTTAGCTTCCAGAGTGGAAACCAGGCCTGGAGTTAAAGCTGGTTTCCTCTCCATGTGGGGTATAATGGCTGTAATTTAGGGATCTCCCAGGGACGGAGGTGGTTGGGGGTGGGGAGTTTCAAAGTTATCACAGCCATCATGGGATGCATGAAGCCAGTGCGTCACACACATGTGGCCTCACACACACACACACACGGCCTCAGACACACGTGACGATGCTTGCGCATGCAATGGCCTCACACGTGCCTCGTACACACACACACACACACACAAGCGGCCTCGCCCCTCGTCAGGTTCAGGATTCCAGCCATGACTTCCAAAGCACATCAGACACTCGGGGCAAAGTCATAACCTCTCAGACACTCAGCAAGTTCTCCTGATGGTCCTCTCACACACACTCCTCACTCTCACCTGAGGGCACTGGCTGAACATGTCTTGCACCCTGCTTGAGCTTGAAGTCGAGGTAAATTGTTGGAGTTCTGGTATAAATCTTTGACTGGAAAAGGCAACAGCAAAATATTACAACCCTCATGAAACATTACAACCATAAAAGGCTGAAAAACACACAGTATTCCTTCTACAGCATAAAACAGATAATTCCTCTCCAGACTATTCCTTTCAAGACTTTTCCCTTAGACTACTACAGTGCAGACTATTATAAACTTACAAAAGTTTTGACTGACCTACATTAAACTTCTTGAATACTTTTGTTTGTGTGTATGTGTGTGTGTGTGTGTGTTTGGGGGGGGGTCAGTTGCACTGATTTCAGCTGCTGAAGAATCCCTGTAAGCCACAGTCCATGTTATAAACGTTAGAAACCCACTTCCACCCCAGTCCCAATTTCCTGCTGTTGTCTGATAATCATGGGTCAACGCCGCCCTTAGGTCTTGGATTCCTGCAGCAAAGATCAGAATCTAGCGAGACGCTGGACTTGGATATTAAGGGCCATATTCCGGATGCAGAGTGAGTTCAGGTCCGGGCTAAATTACTGTGTAATTAGTGACTCTGCAACTTTTGCGAGGCCACCTAGCTCTTCCCCTGACATCACCACCACAGTGGTTGTTCCAGCCTGACCTTCAAACCCAGAGCTTCCCCTGATATCAACGCCATGTTGGTTGTTCCAGCCTGACCTTCACATTGAGGGCTTCCCCCGATATCACGGCCACGGTAACCCCGTCTTTGCTGGGCTTGGGGACCTGCTGGCTCTTCAGCTCCTGGTACTGGGGCTCCACCATCTTATCCGCCTTCCGCAGGTTCACCCACAGCTGCAGACCCCACACGGGCTCATCCGACACGGGCATCTCCGAGTGGACCACGCCCCGCCCTGCAGTCATCCACTGCCACGTCAAACGCACACACAGATGCACGCACACACACACAATGATGCAAACATGCAGGGGTAACATGCTATTGTTTGAATTCTAATAACAGATGCAATAAAACTTGTATATGTGAATAATGTGAATTTGTCACGAAGCAGTTTAAGTCTAGATATGGAGGTCACAGTGGCAAAGTAAGAAGTCAAGAAGTTCAACTTACTTCATTGTATAATGACCTCTTTGAGTTTTACATTCAAGACTTAATGTGCCTTCAGACCCCCTTCCCTGCCTGTCTCTCTCTCTCTCTCTTTCTGTCTGTCTTTATGTCTCTCAACTACAGTTTAAGCGGGCATCACTTGCATGACAAAATCATATTGTATTGTCAAAGCATTTCTTATAAACAGTCCTAACGCACACAAACAAGAATGTTTAAACACAGATGATCTCTCTCTCTTTCTCTCTCTCTCTGACTTCTTTTTTCTCTGTCTAGAGAAATGTCCATCCCTGTAGAGAAAGACTCTTGTTTATTGCTCAGGAGTAATGGGCTGTTAGCTAGCTTAGCTTTTTCCTTCTGTCTGCTCCTGAGGTGAGCTTGACAGGAGGATACCAGCAGAGACACAGGCAGCCTTAGCCATAGTATAGCCAGGGCCCTAAGGGATACAGAGATATCAAAGGCCCATTAGAGGCCCCCACAAGTTCACGAAAGAGAGGCAGCTTTACGACACGTGAGACACAGGAAATGCCCCACAGGTCTGATCTCTTATTAGGCTGTGTGTGTGTGTGTGTGTGTGTGTGTGTGTGTGTGTGTGTGTGTGTGCGTATGTGCATGAGCGTGATTGTGCATTTGAGGATGCGTGTGTACATGTGTAAGCATGTGTGAGAGTGTGTAAGCACATGAATGTGTGCATGTGAATGTGTGCACATTATAGAGTGTGCGGGTGACTGTTTAAGCAGGTCAGTGTGTGCACATTATAACCCATGTGTCACACATTTACACTGTTTGCCAATGAGGAAAGTACCAATTGCAAACTAATTTCACTTTCACACGCTACCTTGCTTAAACGATACAACAGTCCTGATTTTACTCGACCTTAACACACCCACACACTTAATCTCACAGCCTTGCTTCTGCCTTTATCTGTTTTGGTAAGCAAAGCCAAATAACTTGAACCAAAGAGATTTCCAGTGTTTGTACAGGCCGTGCCTGGGTCCTGCTAGGTGGTCTACCTGCAAATCCCCCGCCTCCAGCTTCCCATAATGCCCACAGAAATCCTCATGAGCCGACACACCACTCAATAGGTAAGAGACCTGCAGAGAACAAACACTGGATTTATCATAGCCCCAATACACAACACATAACAACACTCATACAGATCAAATGATAACAGCCAAAATACAAGACATCTAAACTAGGACACAATTCAGATTCAGAGCTTAATAAAAGAGAAGGTAAAATGAATAAGAATTGTGTTGTAGTGCTGAAGAGAGAACAGGGAACCGAGTGGGGAACAGAGAATCGAGTGGAGAACAGAACCGTGAGAGGAACAAAATCGTGTGGAGATCAGAGAACCGTCTGGAGAACAAAACCATGTGGACAACAGAACCGTGTAGAGATCAGAGAACCGTGTGGAGAACAAAACCGTGTGGAGAACAGAACCATGTGGAGATTAGAGAACCGTGTGGAGAACAAAACCGTGTGGAGAACAAAACCATGTGGAGAACAGAACCGTGTGGAGAAGTGGGGGCTTGTGCAATAAATGATGAACCATGGAAAAGCTGTTTGAGTTCTTACTGATCTGGACCAACGCAGAGACAACATTTGTTTTGGTATGAGACCATGTGACGCACACTCCCAAAGACTTTTTGAGTGCAATAAAGAAGCAGTTCTGAAATTTTGATTCACTAAGTTTTGATGACATACAACATGGAAAGCATTTATTAATTGATTCAATTATGCATATTAGTATTATTCATATGATGACTATAATAAAATTATTATTATTTAGCCCATCATCATCAATAATAAAAAAAGAATCATAATTTAACTATACAGACTCACAGCAGGTAGATAAAGATCTGTTCATTTTGAACACAAGCAAAGGAAACAGTTGTGAGCTGAAGCCTCATAATTACAGGATTGCGGGCTGGATTTTGAGAGCTCCTTATTTACGCCTTATATGTGCTGTGTGTCTGTAGTAAGCAGACAGCACCAGGTGCCTGTGTAAGGCACAGCCTGGCAGTACAAGAACTCATCATGTCTATGCTATATTGCCCCC
This sequence comes from Brachyhypopomus occidentalis, assembly GCA_020368025.1. Classification (NCBI taxonomy): domain Eukaryota; kingdom Metazoa; phylum Chordata; class Actinopteri; order Gymnotiformes; family Hypopomidae; genus Brachyhypopomus; species Brachyhypopomus occidentalis. The sequence continues at coordinate 941,269 of JAGXOD010000040.1, read as the reverse complement.
TATTGATGAAAGTCGGAAAATATATATTTCACAAGAGGAGCAGCTCAGGGAGGATTAAACAAAGAATGTAAACTGTTTATAATTTTTTACGCTGTAGATAGTGTGGGCCAAAGCCCATCGGACATGGCGGAATAAAATGGAATTACACCATGAGCCTGGGTGATAAGATGGGAGGAAATGAGCACTTACAGCTCTTGGTGAGACTTCACCACGCCTAGTAGAGGTTTTTGAGATATGGACGCTACACAGTATGTATGTATGTACAGTATGTATGAAGACGAAAATAAATCTGCACTGAGCATTTTGATAAGGTGCTGCCGTAGAGGACGGTGATGCTGAGACAAATAATAAAAACCTTGCCAAATACAACAGAGTTCCATCACTATGTTTTGGAAACCTAGTAAAATTATATCTTTGTTGTAATTAGACGACATTGCCCTCTAGTGGTAGTTCAAGAAAACGCACGCTGTGCCACTGCAGTTTCATAACGAGCAAGCGAACCAAGGGCTCGCGTGAAAGCTGAGAAAACTGTCAAATTGTCAAGCGTTTGGCGAATGAATGTAATACTTAGGCTAATTTAAAAGATGTACTAACCGTCTCAAAGCCGCGGTGAGGGTGATCAGTAAATCCAGCGGGCTTGCTAACGCGGAACTCATCCAGCATTAGAAACGGATCCAGATACTTAAGCTAAAAAGAGCACACAAATTCTTATAGTCGTAGTCTTACAAATGAAATTCAGAATGTCAGAGCGTCCCGTTTTCATATTGCATCTAATAATTCGGGACTATTCGCATAATTAATCACATAAACGCGATACATGTCAAATTAGTGTAGCATACTTCTTTTCGTCCGATACTTCTGCGAACTCTAGCCCCGACGCCCTCGGACTGTTCGACGCTCAAAATAATCTGACAAATTTTCCTTGTTTTCATTTCGTGAAAGGTGTTCGGAACCGCTCCGGTAACTCTGCGATGAAGGAACCGCAGCGGTAGCTTTTTAAAGAAAATATATTTGCTGAGAATTGTGATGCCAAGGCGGCAAGATTTCAGCGACAAGTGACAATAATGCGGAGAACTTTGTAAACGCAAATGCCGGATAGGTGGTTTTGCTAGACGAGCCGGGTTTTACTTGCTGTTTACATTTTTGCGCTCTGTTGTCAACAGCTGCTGCGCAGTCTGATAGGCTACCGAAATAGTCACGTGTTAACAGATCGGGCAGAGCAAGCATGACTCGTCAGGATTTTGAGATCAAATCTTGAAAATGCTGAGGGAGTGACTTGGCATATGACGTAGCTGTTTTAGTCTTAACATCTTCAGGAAGACTTTTATTATTGTTTCATCACGGCCCTGATTTGCAAAAACTGGCAAGGCCAGTTGGCCCGTTGCAAACACAGGTGTGCTGACAGAAGTGCGCGAGTTTAGGTAGGCGTCATAACCACATTAGCCCGTGCATGTGTGACAGGTGCTCCTCAGTGCGTGAGCTCTGCGCGGAAGCGGGCCCTGCGCGCTCCACCTCGCCGCCATGGCAATGTAGGATGTCCCTTGCGATGCGGAGAGAGGCGGCCTGACCTCCTGCCAGGTTCACGGCATGGGGGCCCACCTGCCGAAGAGACAAAAAATGAATATGTGAAATTTAAAATATACACTTAAATACACATTTAGCCTATTGGTAATTAGAATATCATCGAATAAGGAAAAAAAGTGCAGAAGTATACAATAAAAATGGATTTTAAACCATAAATAAGAAAAAATATAATAATTTTATTTTGATTCCTGAAAGCCTTTTTAAAAATATTCTCTAGGAAAACATGCGAAATCATGTGACATACTCATACTGCACACGATAGTCCCAAAACCCTTCACCTGGAGTGCAGCGTACTGTCCCATAAGGTAGAGGGGGCACCCAGGGGCCCACCTCAGGGTCTCGCCAACACACGGCCAGCCCTCCAGCACCTGGGACAAGGGGAAGGTATAATTCCCTCAGTCACACACAGAGCATGCACACTGTACTGGGGTTTGCAGCTCTGGAAGACCAGAGATCAAAACAAGTTTGCTTTATCGTGATTAATAATTAGTATTTTAACTATTAATAATAACCTTTTTCCTTCAATAACACACCTAAACCAAGTAATTACTTTATGAGTTCAGTCAGGAGTGCTGGACCTCCAGGATCAGGACCAGAACCCACCCCCATACCCAGATCTGCAGGGCAGTGAAATGTCAGGCTTTTAAACAAAGGGTTTAATGACATGCAGTCACAGGGGCTGCAAGTTCTCTAATACTGGAAGTAGAAAGGCCTTGTCAGCTCCCACCGACCGGAATAGGGAAGCGTTTCATGACGTCGGACAGCAGGGGGTCTTGGTGAACATCCAGCTTGCAGCCCGTGGCCAGCCAGATTCGCTCTCCATTCCACTGTTCTCCGTCACATAGAGACACTGTCCAGCGCTGTGTCTCGTAACACCACTTCGCCTCAGTCACCTGAGGACACAGAATGAAAAGTCAGCAAAGTGGCATTGTATATCACACAGGACTTTGAGAATAAATTATTATCGATAGTGATGTAGCTCATTCTGCGACAGTGTTAGTGATAGTGATCGATAGTGATTGAGTTGGTTCTTATCATTTTTGCTGTAATACAGGATTACATATACAATTCAATTTTATTCTTTGTACTGGGTCGTAGTTTTATTTAACTTTAAACTTAAGGGCCGAGGGGTATGTTTTAGTCTCAGAAAGAAGTGGCACAGGAGTGTGGTTTATTGTCAGTAAGAAGTGGCTTAGGGGTGTGGTTTAGTCCTATAAAGAAGTGTCCGAGGGGTGTTGTTTAGTCTCAGTAAGAAGTGGCCGAGGGGTGTGGTTTAGTCTCAGTAAGAAGTGTCCGAGGGGTGTGGTTTAGTCTCAGTAAGATGGGGCAGAGGGGTGTGGTTTACTCTCAGTAAGAAGTGTCCGAGGGGTGTGGTTTAGTCTCAGTAAGAAGTGGCCGAGGGGTGTGGTTTACTCTCAGTAAGATGGGGCAGAGGGGTGTGGTTTACTCTCAGTAAGATGGGGCAGAGGGGTGTGGTTTACTCTCAGTAAGATGGGGCAGAGGGGTGTGTGGTTTACTCTCAGTAAGATGGGGCAGAGGGGTGTGGTTTACTCTCAGTAAGATGGGGCAGAGGGGTGTGGTTTACTCTCAGTAAGATGGGGCAGAGGGGTGTGGTTTACTCTCAGTAAGATGGGGCAGAGGGGTGTGGTTTACTCTCAGTAAGATGGGGCAGAGGGGTGTGGTTTACTCTCAGTAAGATGGGGCAGAGGGGTGTGGTTTACTCTCAGTAAGATGGGGCAGAGGGGTGTGGTTTACTCTCAGTAAGATGGGGCAGAGGGGTGTGGTTTACTCTCAGTAAGATGGGGCAGAGGGGTGTGGTTTACTCTCAGTAAGATGGGGCAGAGGGGTGTGGTTTACTCTCAGTAAGATGGGGCAGAGGGGTGTGGTTTAGTCTCAGTAAGATGGGGCAGAGGGGTGTGGTTTAGTCTCAGTAAGATGGGGCAGAGGGGTGTGGTTTACTCTCAGCGGGGGTCGTTACCTGGCAGTAAGCCTTGACCTGCACCCGGCCAGACTGAATGAAGGGCTGCAGGTGAGCGTACGCCTCTGGGGTGACCGCCCCTCCTTTGCGGGCCCGTTTGATCATGGCCAGCCGTCTGTGCAGACTCCTCTCCCCATAGAACTGACGCAAATAGGCCAGGCCGTCCAGTCTGATGCCACGCTCCACATGGGCATAGCGGCCGATCAGGCTTTCCACGTCCCCCACGTCAAACTGCTTCAGCTGCGCTGGACACACCACTGGCTCAGAGGAACCTTGTGAAATCCCCCACCCTCGTGCATTCAGCGTTACATTTCCCCTCTGCACTCTATAGAGATTAACTGTCAAACTTACCAGTCCTCCAGTTGAAAATAAAGTAATTCAAAGGCAGTGGTTCAGAAGAATGTTACCAGTACATAAACAATTAAACATGCTTTTTATCTGTAGCATGTGTGGAACGGAGGCCTTGTGATCTGTGCTTTGTGAGGTCTGCTGTGAGTGCATGATGTCACTCATTGTACAACAGTTCTGACCTCATGTTATTTGTTGTGGAACATAGACAGTCTATGTTGATGAACTAGTTTTTGGTGGAAGGAATTGTCAGTATTAAAACATGTTTAACACATGTCCCTTCACACATGCTTCCTCACTCCTCAAGTTTACACACACCTGTAAGTATTTGCGCAGGACCCAGGTCACATGACTTGCACCTTGTTGCAGAGCCATGGAGATGATGTGGGCACTTGTCAGTCCTCCACCAATCACCATGAGCCTCTGGTTGGGGTGGCAGACAGAGGGAGGGCCTGGGACAGTGCCACATTAACAGCCCGGTCAGTAGCAGTGTCAAGCAGCCTTCCGATCGCACAACCCTGCTCCATCATCACCCCCGCAGCCGTCCTCCACCCGCAGAAGTGGGAGCAGGGGGCTGGTGGAGGGGGCTGGGGGGTGTCTCTGTCTCAGACTCAGACCCACCCGTGTGTTTGTGCCGAGCGAGGAGGTGCATGAGCTGGGCTGTGTGTTGTAGCCCCTCCTCCGGGTAGCTCTCCGCCACGGCCGACACCCATGACGGGATGTTCGCCATCTGTGGCCTGGTGGGGCCCATCGCCAGGACAACGCTTTTGGCGTCGATGGTCTCGCCGGTGTCTAGAGTCACTCGGAAGAACTCCGCCGTCTTGAGCTTCTCGGAGACAAACGGAACAATTCGCTCCACGGTGCCTTTGGCCAGGACGCTGTCCAGATCGTACCTGCGCACCTGTTCAAGAGCAACGCAGTCCACTGCTTACTGCAGGAAGGTTAGTGCTTGGAAGGGAATTCACTCCATAAGAGTGAGGTATCACTACCATGCAAAGACGCTAGTGACACTGAAAGCCACACAGGTTCAGCTATCACAGGTGCTATAGGACCCTATTTCAGTTCCAGGTGTGATAGCATTGTTCATCAATCTGTTAGACTGACCCTGCATTCCACCAGTCTCCATGGCTTCCATGCTTTACGTGCAGTACCATCCACAGGTTCACACCCACACAGATACCACATTTCAGACCTGTTCAGTAAGCTCATGGCTCTTGCCCTATGCCCCGCTGATCCCAGACCTGTTTTATTTGTTTCGTAACCTAATAGCTCTTGCAGTATGGCCCACTGGTCTCAGACCTGGTCTTTGAAGAAGTCCACGCTGAGCTGTGTTCCTGGCAGACTGAAACAGAGGCTTTTCTGCAGGCTCGCCACACCGCTCAGTAGTCTCTTGTCTCTCTTGCCCAGACGCTTATCGTTAAAGAAGGCATCCTGGTCCTGGATGTAGGTCCTCTCAGGCAGACGATGAAGCTCCGACACACGGCCCTTCTCCACCACAAACTCCTGCAAGGCTTTCTGGGAAAGCACACATACACAGGCACCGCCGGGCCTTTTGATCGCGGTAGTCATTTATCAAGAGCCTGGCATGGTACATGTGAGTTGGGCGAGCAGATTTTGTGAATTGTTTTACCTTATTGAGAGGATCAGTGTGAACCAGCACATGTGAGCGCAGATGGGGGATGTTAAGGCCCCTGAACTGACTCTCCCACAGCGAGGCCCATTCTCCATAAGGATCCACCACTCTGAAGTGTATGGGTGGACATTTTGGTTCGTTGCACGTCTCTGGTGCTGTGGCTGTGGAAACACACCACAAAATCACTAGAAAACAAGAAAACAAGAAGGAGAACAAAAAACAGAAGAAGGAAGGAACAGAAAATCTTGACATTAGCATGTTCTGTTACCAGTGCCTGTTATGGTTCCCCTTAGCTGTTCGTTATTCTTCGTTATTTTGTTAATGTAAAACATTGCTAGGGTGTGTGAAAAGCACCATAAAACATTTGACCTAATAAAAATAATGTTGTTGTTGTTATGGCAAACTCACCAGTAAGGTCCCTCGTTCTCTGGGGCTGCCTGGTCTTGGAGCGACGCTTGCTGAGTTGGACACCTTGGAGGATGTCGCAATGGGACGAGTTCACTCGCTTCTGTGGGTTGGAGAGCAGCGTAGCCAGAGTCAGGGCATGAGGGCCTGCTCCTACTATCAACACATCCAACATCTGAGAGAGAGAGAGAGAGAGAGAGAGAGAGAGAGAGAGAGCACCACCAGCAGAGGGCATCAGAGCTTGGCGCAAGAGCTTTACAGAGTGTGTTTGAGTACAAGCCATCAGGAAAACTCAAAATGTCTGTGTTTAGATGATAACACTGAATTTTTTTATTTTGTAGATAACCTTTTATAATATAATAATAACCTAATATTGACCTTTCTTACCACTGTATTTCCATATAGTGTATGCACTTATACTTGCCAAAGACAGCATGACTGATAAAAGCCAACTCGATTTAAATGCCACAAAAGCATCTAGCCTTTTATTACTAATAATCAAAAAGTATTTGACTCTACCTGCTCAAAGGTCCCGCTGCTGGAGTACAGAGAAATGGAGAGAAAGAGGAGAGAGAGAGAAAGGGGACAGAGGAAAAGGCAGACAGAGAGAGAGAGACTGACAGGTGCAGAGAGAGAGAGAGAGAGAGAGAGAAAGAGAGACCTGTTGCACAAAGTGAAGCTCGCAGATCGACTGCATGAGGGTCCTGTAACTCTATCCATTCTGTTTCTTTACATACATTGGACCCTGATTGGCTCCAGGAGGCAAATGTCAGTGTTAAAAATATCCATGACATACGGTGGAGTCAAAAAGACACATACACACACTCAGACACACTCACACACACTCAGACACACGTACACACAAACAGTTCCTAACTCTTAGTAAATCGCAAGGGGATGATACACAGCCTGACATTGCTGCCATGGTGTGTAATATGTTGTGAACGGTAAATGGAGTCAGGTGGGGGGAGGGGGGGGCAACATTCAGAAGTCTTTGAGAAGTTCTTATTTCCAACAATCAGCACTCAGATATTGCTGTGCGTTTTGGCCCACCCCCCAAAAGAATCAAGAGAATAACTTTTTCATGGATTCCTTGCCATGAAGCAGGACTGTCCTGCTGTTCCTGAAGCCAGCCCCATGTTTACTGTATGAGAGGAGGGCTTGTGTGGGTTTGCATCTCAACACCTGGCCTGCCCTTCTTTCCTGATCCTCATGGGCATTTCAGCGCCCTGCCAGGAAAAAAGCCTCACAGTATTTGTTTTCACACAAAAGAAGGTTGTGTTTTTTCCTGACCGGTGTCAGGGCCATGCAAATACATTAAACAAACGCCACCCTCCTACCACACTGAGGCCTTTGTGTTTCAGAAGCTTCTTTGAGCAGTTATCAGAAACCTGAACAAGGCTGTTTTGTATGCGTGGTGCATTCAGTCTGTAAGGACAGTGGGGATCGGTTTCTCTCTCTGCACAGGTATGGAACCCCTCTGTCTGATCAGGACGCTATCACCTGCTTTAGACTGTGTCTGAATGATTTACAATTTTGTAATGCTAAGCTAATGTAATGCTAATGCGCTGAAGTGCAGTAGGTTCTACAGTATTTTCTGAGCAGTCTTTGCCTCATCTGTCCTTATGGTTTGGGGTAATTATGGTAAAGGGTAATTAATGCTGTCAGTTCTCTTACACTGTTACATTGGTATGACTGAATCTGCACCAGAATTGCAAGAAATGCTTACAGATGCAAGCAGGAAATTTGTAAAAGAAATGCAGTTGTTTTTAAATGATTAGGTTGTCATTAAGTCATAATTCTCTTTAATGTCATCAAGACTAATTATATATACACCTTGTACTCCATGTAAATGTATGTGTGTGTGTGTGTGTATATATATACATTTGCACATATGTATGCATGTGAACTTGTGACATCCAGCTGACCAGATGAATAGTGAGATCATTAAGGAAGGCATCCTGCTGAAGATGTCCCAGCAGAAGATGAAACTCTCCCCGAAGAACTACAGAGAGCGCCTCTTCACCCTGACCAGCCACGCGCTCACCTACTACGAGCACGAGAAAGGGGTCGGCTTTTCACAGGGCAGATTTCCACACACTCCACTTTAGCGACGAGTCGCCGCTCACAGAGTGATCGGGTCTGGCGGCTGAGTCTGGAGAGCTGTTTTCTGTATGAGGGCTGGAACGCTATTACTGAAGGCTTTAAAGAGCAACAGATAAACAGCAGACACACAAGCTTTACCGCTGCACCTTGACGTAAAATGACAGCACTTTGTGGGTCTATTCTTGAATTTCTTTCTATTTCTATGTGGTTTTTTGTTTGTTTTGTTTTGTATTTTTCCTTGTAGAAGAAAAAGGTGAAGAAAGGGGCAGTCCTGACAGACAGGATCTCGTTTGTGGAGAAGGTTGACCTAGAGGAGAATGCACCTACTCAAAGACATTTTCCCTTTCAGGTCTCATTAATAACACACTACACTACATGGGTCGGATATTACACGAGCCATCTAGTCTAGTCTGCTGAAACCCAGTCAAATTTTGGGCCAATACAGGCCTGCTGCACTTCATTACACCCATTATACATATATTATGTCTTTATGTAAAACATTCCTGTAAGACGACTGGCACAAAAGAAGGTGTCTATGTTTCTGCAATGGCCTGTTTGCACACACACACACACATGCACACTCACGAACACACACACACACACACACACAAATCTGGTGATCTATACTGTTTGATACTCTGTGTTCACTATATGTTCTTCCATGGTCACACTCCCACCGAATTCCTTTATTGTATCATCACTGTTTGAATGTTGTTTTAAGCTGAACGGATGTGTTTTCAGACCGGGTTGTCTGTAGGTGAACCCTTAAGGCAGCATTCAGTAATTCGGGTCTCCCCCATTAGGTTGCATACGATGAACACATCCTGTACCTTTTTGCAAAAGATGACCCAGACAGGATGGCCTGGCTGGACGCAGTGATGCACGGTGCAGACACACATATGATTAATGCACTCACGCCACTTTCATCTGCACTCAGTTATTTGAGTTATTGGTGTCCAGTTGGACTTTGCAGTGGTTAAATAAAAGACTCAAGATGATGTTTCTGTTTGGCCGCAGTAATAAAGGGAAACTCTAAGCTCTCCCCGAAGTTCCACAAAGGATTCTGGGATGACAGAAAGTTCTTATGCTGCGGGCAGACGGTGAAGAACGCTCCAGGTTGTATTCTGTGGCACAAAGGTGCGTTCGATTACAATTTTGTCATTTGATGTATGGGAGTTACTTTAAACAGAGTAATTGTATTCAGATCATTTAGCTCAGTTGCCAGAACTATTAAACCGATTTGTAAAAGTGAACTACTGTCATGCAAATGAATAAACTGAGCTTTTTTTTTGACTATGCAGATTTCAACATGTTTGTACGTCATTGATTGGGATTGCACATCTATTGTTACAAACACATATCATTAGAATTGTTAAAAATCTTTTAAGAATAAAACATTAAAAATCTGCCTTTCATATGTCATTACTCCCAAAATTTCGAATAAATGATGCTTTCCTTGAAATAGGCTGAATGTGTAATGGTACAAAATGAAAAGTCAGTTTTGACAAGTTTGTCAAATAACTGGTTCCTTATAAATTGTGTTGACAGATTTGAAAGCAGTAGTGATTCAAAAGTAGTGTTTTTTTCAGATTTTACTGGTGTCAGACCAGCTGTGCGTAATTTTGGATTACCTTCTTTGCCATCTGTTAAGGTAAGTAATGAACCCTCTGCCCATTTAAGATTGGAACATGTTCATGTTTACCTAAAATGAAGCCATTCAAAATTTCAGTCGTCAGTCGTCTCACAGAGCTGATGCCATAGAGGACAATGAGTTACATGAATTGTCCAATCAGCTACTACTCATTCCAGCTACTACTGATGTACTACTGATCTGTCATTAGACAGAAGAGGAATCCAGTCACAGATTTGAGTACCAGCCTAAATAATAAATGACTGATAAACTCTGTGATCGTTTGATTGGCTTAGCAGTCGATCCTGCTGTTTTATTTCCCCTTTAGGGCAGAGAGGGTGTCCACCTGCCCCCCATCCCAGAGACTGATCCCACGTCAGTGCTGGCTCTGTATGATTACACTGCTAAGAGACCTGAGGAACTGAGTGTGGTGAAGGGACACAGATATGTGCCCCTGGAGAAGAGTTCACAAGACTGGTGGAGAGTCAGGGACTTGGATGGGTAGGACCTCACCAAATACTGACTGCACCAGGACTTGAATGGCCATTTCAGAGGTGACAGTGGGACAGTAACTAAACAGTGTCACCTGAAGTCCCTATTTGCTGTCACACCTATAGCCAAGTCCAGCTTTCAGTTTGTGTTCCTAGTCTTAACCGCTAGCAATACATGCTGGGTTTTCCTGCTGCTGTTAAGAACTAGTGATGTGCTGGTGTTAACTGTTTCACTCCTGGTGTTTATTCTCTGCATCTCTATGGGTTTTGTCAGTAATTATTAATTTGTTGATGTATAACTAAAATCTTTGTTTAAGTTTAAAAATGTTTAACAGCAGTGTTGGTGGTTATGCTAATTCATCACCTTATCTCATCTAGTTCTGAAGGATTTGTCCCTTCTACTTACTTAGAGGAAGTGGGACCCAAAAATGACAGGTAAGCCGTCTCTACAGAGACTGAGAGCTTAGTGACTGCTATACGAGCGAACCTTGTATATGGCATATTTCACTGTGAGTAGTGAAAAGAGAGACCCAGCAGCCCAAATTTACAGTTCGTATTTTTACAGAACAAACACACTAATTCTGTATGCTGCATATATGTGCTACTGTAAAAGCTGTATATGAGAGTTTTCACCTAAAGCTTTTTGTTAATATGACCACCAGAGGGAAACATTGAGTCTATTCTCCGAATGTATTTCATCCATTAATTATCAGGCGTTATGGTGCTTTTTCAGTGTCACCAGAACCTGAACCTGAAACCATTGTTTCTTGAAAAAAAGCCTGTGAAATTCAGTCAGGTATCCAAAAATTCAAGTTTGGTTTAGTCGAAATTGAATTTCAGGTTCAGGTTGAAATTCAGGTTCAGGTTGAAATTCAGGTTCAGGTTGAAATTTTGGTTTTGAAAGCATCCGGCGTACTTAGGAAGAGTAAACAAACTCATACCTAATCGAATTGCATCTGGCCAATCACAAAACATCTCAGAGCTCCCAATGACTTCTGAGATGTTTTGTGTTTGGCCAGATGCAGTTCGATTAGCTCTGAGTTTGTTTGCTCATCCGGATGCTTTCCCGACCCAAATTTCGACCTGAACCTGAATTTCTTACATTGGGTCATGATGATGATGATGATGATGATTATTATTATTATTATTATTATTATTATTATTATTATTATTATCGTATTCTTAAGGCATTGCATGCTTAAGAAATGCCTCATGCTCTAGAAGGGTAATAGTCCATATGTTTTCTGTATCCAGTATGAAGACAGGATATGGTGAGTCCCCACAGGAAGACATTAAGGACTACCCGTGAGTTTCACTCCCCATCCTGTTTCCTCTTACTGTGAGGGATTTCTCACTTAAACACAGCTATGTCAGTATCGGGCATTTTTAGTTGTAACATGCCAATAAATGTTGTTGTTGACTAAATGCATCACATTATATGCAAACCACATCTCTATTGTTTCTTTTTCTCAAAACAAATTGGATATCATATGTGTATTTAAATATGCAAAAATGTATCTTTTATTAAAATGCTTGAGTGTGAGCACATTGGTTAAGTGTGTGAAGTGTGTCCTCTTGAGCACACTGGTTAAGTGTGTGAAGTGTGTCCTCTTGAGCAGACTGGTTAAGTGTGTGAAGTGTGTCCTCTTGAGCACACTGGTTAAGTGTGTGAAGTGTGTCCTCTTGAGCACACTGGTTAAGTGTGTGAATGGTGAATCCTTCTTCTGTGTTCTGCTGGTTGGTCCCAGATGGTATGTGGGAAGCTTGACCCGGGTGAAGACTGAGCACCTGCTACGAGAAAAGGTGAAAGATTTGTCTCACCTCTACCCTTCCCCCGCTGTCCCCCAGTCTCACCTCTACCCTTCCCCCGCTGTCCCCCAGTCTCACCTCTACCTCTCATTGGGTCTGTCAGTGCCATGTTTATGCACATTGATGTCATTTGAGAGTTTTTCAGTGGTGTTTTCCTTCAGTGAGTGGCATGTCTCCGCAGGGTAAAGAGGGCTCTTTTGTGGTTAGAGACTCCAGTCAGAAAGGAATGTATACCGTGTCCCTATTCAGCAGAGCACTAGAGTGAGTATAGAGAAGGAATATCATAAACACATACCAACACACACACACGTGCACACACACACATATGCTCACACATATGTTCACACACACCTGCACAACTGACATAGTACAAGCATTCACACTTCCTCCCCCAGACTGTTCCATCCATTGTTTCAACTGCCCTGCGCTTGCTTACTCTGTGTCATTCCATCATTAGCAACACGTGTGGGCAGGTTTGAATCATTGTGTCTAAGCTATGACATCTGTCATTGAATTATGTTTAACTTCTGCCACTGTGGTTGTGGTTACCTTTGTGTATAGTAGTTCATAGTGTGATGTGGGGAATGTGTTTTGCAAAAAGGTTCAGTCAGATCTGATTTATTATCTGAATAAATTAATATTTTTTTAAGTTTTCACAAAAAGAATGGTTCCGTTTGGCAGGTTTTGCTCTGAGAATGGGGTTTAGTGTTTCAGCAGTTCAAACGTTCAGCAGTGCTACTTGTGAGCATGAAAATCACAAGTGGCACTCTGAAAATCCCCAAGAAGGTGAAAGGTAGAAGATGTGGTTTGTCGCCTTCTTGAGAATACATGGGGGCTTCCACTGACCCGACTCAACACCAGCAAAAATCCCTTTGATATTATGTCACATAAAATTCACCACTACTCCAGTCTATCCTGGATAAATATGTGTGTGTGCGTGTGTGTGTGTGTGTGTGTGTGATTTCAGTGAGGTGAATGGGACCGTCAGGCACTACCTTGTGAACCAGAATGCAGAGGGCAAGTTCTTCCTGGCAGAGAACCACTTGTTCCACTCTATCCCCAAAATGATAGATTACCATCAGCACAATGGAGCAGGTGAGACACATGTTCACACATGCACATGTACACACACACACACACACACACACATGCACACACACACACACACACACACACACGAGCATACATACACGTGCACACACAGACAGGCAGCTACATTATCGGCACCTGCATTTATAGGAGTCTGTGTTGTGATTACTGATTCATAGTCAAGCATTGCATCATTTTAGAAAGCCTGCTTCTGTCATGTTTGTGGTTCGAAGGGAAAAACATGTGCGAAGTTATTGCTCATTTACAAACCACAAAAAAGAGACGTAATTTGAACACTTGTCAAATGTTATGATGATGTAGGTGAGCATGTGTCACTAGTCACTGGTGCATGTTTCAGTACATGTGACTGTGGTCATTGGTCACTGGTACATGTTAGTGTATGCATCACTGTGATCACTGGTGCATGCTAATGCACATGTCAGTGTGGTCACTCATGTAGGCTAATGTGCATGTCAGTGTGGTCACTCACATGCTAATGTACATGTCAATGTGGACCGTGGTGTATGCTAATGTACATGTCATTGTGGTCACTGGTGTATGCTAATGTACATATCAGTGTGGTCACTGGCATATGCTAATGTGCATATCAGTGTGGTCACTGGCATATGCTAATGTACATGTCAGTGTCACTGTACATTAACATGCACACTGCTGCGTCCTCTTTTTTGCTTTTGATGTGCAGGTCTGTTGACCAGACTGCGGCACCCTGCAACTGAATCTGATATGGCAGATATTGCAGCAGCACGAGGTGAGTCCTGTACTGCTCTCTGTACTTTCTGGGTCATGTGACAGGACGCCTTTAAAAATATGATGTGAAATGCATGTTACAATGGAAAATCCTCTGAAGCACCACAGTTCCCAGCAGGGGAAGCCCCAGCCAGAGTGCCTTTGTAACATGACAGTTCTGCATTTACCATCTTGACCCCACACACTAAATAACAAGAGGCAAAGAAAGGCCACCAAAAAAATCCCTGCTCAGCCACTGAAAAAATTCCCAGCCCCATCATGAAGATAACCAAAAATGTTAGACATACTGGACCCTACAAATACTGGACCCTACAGATACTAGACTCTATATATATTGGACCCTACATATACAGCACACTACTTTAAATTACCTTATACATCTCCTCGGTGTGTGTGTGTGTGTGTGTGCAGGTGAATGGGAACTCAGGCGTGAGGACGTGTGTCTGGGCAGAGAGCTGGGCAGTGGCCAGTTTGGGTTGGTGCAGCTGGGAGTGTGGAAGGAACAGCACCAGGTTGCCATTAAGATGGTGAGAGAGGGCTGCATGTCGTCAGAGGACTTCATAGAGGAGGCCCAGGTCATGATGTAAGAACACTGAATGCTCCCCAGCTTCCTTGTGTGTGTGTGTGTGTGTGTGTGTGTGGACTTCAGTCAGTTGCCCTTCTACAGTCTACATTTGTGTGATTACATGCTGCAAAATATGAAAATAAGTGTGTAGAATGTGTGTGTGTGTGTCAACAGGAAGTTGCAACACCCTAAGCTGGTGAAGTTGTACGGCGTGTGCTCTGAGTGCTTTCCCATCTACATCGTGACAGAGTTCATGAGTAACGGCTGCCTGCTGGACTACCTGCGGGCTCAGGGCAAGGAGCGCCAGCCCTCTACACTCCTGCACATGTGTGTGGATGTGTGTGAGGCCATGGCCTACCTAGAGGACCAGCAGTTCATTCATAGAGACCTAGTAAGGACACACACACACACGCACACAAAAGACACACACACACTCATACACACAATCGCATATGTCACGGGCGAGGTTTGATAGTATGCAGAGACGAGTATCATGCAAGACACGTAATTTATTTAACAAAAGTGATTACATCAAGTAGTGCTAGGCAAACACTTCACACGTAAAAACACGTAGTATACTCACAAAGACGAGCACCAGACAGGACTTTCACACACAATATATACGTAACACATAACGAGCACCGCATGTAACACATTAGACGCGTGAACCACACCCGGGGTTGTAACGTGACAGCACATTCATACATGGAGTATAAACTCACACATCGAAATGCACATACATGAGGTGTTTATGTATTTTATGTTTGTTTCTGTGTGTTTATGTGTGTGTGTGTGCATTGGTTTTCAGACAGATCATAGAATATAGAATATTCTGTTTTCTCTCATCGTGTAGGCCGCACGAAACTGTCTGGTGGATCAAGACCTCACTGTCAAAGTCTCAGACTTTGGAATGGCAAGGTAACACACATGTACACATTCACTCACACATGTACACATACACACATTCACTCATGCATACACACAAACACGCATGCACACACATACACACTCACACATACATGGTTTTTGAAAGTGTAAATCAACACACGGAGACACAGACACACAAGCAGGAAATACTCCTCATAGGTGATAGGTGGTGCTGGGGAGATGCACTTGTGATACCACCTTCCTTTTCCCAGATTATGGCTTAAACAACTTCTCCTACCTCCCCCACTCTATCATTCTCTATCTGCAGGTACGTTTTGGATGATCAGTACACCAGTTCTGCTGGTACGAAGTTTCCTGTGAAGTGGTCAGCTCCTGAGGTTTTGAACTACACCAGATTTAGCACCAAGTCTGACGTGTGGGCTTTCGGTTAGTTCCATGTAGCTTATTTAAACTCTCTGCTTCTCTCACTGAACATACAAAACATGATTTGTGTAGCACTTTCTTTAACACAGTTTATAAAAAGCTTTGCAAAACATTCGCTTCGGTTCGCCTGCTGTGAAGCCCCTACTTGCCTAACACCACCCAATATTTCGAAGTGGCTAGGCATAGTTTTTATGAACCGATGAATTCTTTGTCATCTGAAATTTCCTCTCCTTCATTCCTCTCAAAATTACATACAGTTAGGTCCATATATATTTGGACAGAGACAACATTTTTCTAATTTTGGTTCTATACAACAAAACAAAACAATTCAGATGCAGTTGAAGTTCAGACTTTCAGCTTTAATTCAGTGGGTTGAACAAAATGATGTGAGGAACTAAAGCATCTTTTAAACACAATCCCTTCATTTCAGAGGCTCAAAAGTAATTGGACAGATTAAATAATTGTAAATAAAATGTGCATTTCTAGTACTTGGTTGAAAACCCTTTGTTGGCAATGATTACCTGAAGTCTTGAACTCATGGACATCACCAGACGTGGTGTTTCATCCTTTTTAATGCTCTGCCAGGCCTTCACTGCTGCGGTTTTCAGTTGCTGTTTGTTTGTGGGCCTTTCTGTCTGAAGTTTAGTCTTTAACAAGTGAAATGCATGCTCAATTGGGTTGAGATCAGGTGACTGACTTAGCCATTCAAGAATATTCCACTTTTTTGCTTTAATAAACTCCTGGGTTGCTTTGGCTTTATATTTTGGGTCATTGTCCATCTGTAGTGTGAAATGACGACCAATCAGTTTGGCTGCATTTGGCTGGATCTGAGCACACAGTATGGCTCTGAATACCTCAGAATTCATTCAGCTGTCCTGTGTCACATCATCAATAAACACTATGCATGCCCAAGCCATCACACTGCCTCTGCCATGTTTTACAGATGATGTGATCGCTTTGGATCATGAGCTGTACCACGTCTTCATCATACTTTTCTCTTTCCATCATTCTGGTTGATCTTGGTTTCATCTGTCCAAAGAATGTTCTTCCAGAACTGTGCTGGCTTTTTTAGATGTTTTTTAGCAAAGTCCAGTCTAGCCTTCTTATTCTTGAGGCTTAACCCTCTGTATTTACTTTCATGCAGTCTTCTCTTTATGGTAGATTTGGATATTGATACGCCTACCTCCTGGAGAGTGTTGTTCACTTGGTTGGCTTTTGTGAAGGGGTTTCTCTTCACCATGGAGATTATTCTGTGATCATCCACCACTGTTGTCTTCCGTGGGCGCCCAGGTCTTTTTGCATTGATGAGTTCATCAGTGCTTTCTTTCTTTCTCAGGATGTACCAAACTGTAGATTTTGCCACTCCTAATATTGTAGCAAATTCTCATATGGGTTTTTTCTGTTTTTGCAGCTTAAAGATGGCTTCTTTCACCTGCATGGAAAGCTCCTTTGACCGCATGTTTTCTTCATAGCAAAACCTTCCAAATGAAAGCACCACACCTCAAATCAACTCTAGGCCTTTTATCTGCTTAATTGTGAATGATATAATGAAGGGATTGCCCACACCTGTCCATGAAATAGCTTTTGAGTCAATTGTCCAATTGCTTTTGGTCCCTTTAAAAACAGGGTGGCTGAAAACTCCTAAACCCTTCATCCAATTTTAATGTGGATACCCTCAAATGAAAGCTGAATGTCTGGACTTTATATGTACATTACATAACTATAACTTGAATATGTTTCAGTTAATCTTGAATTAACAAAGAAAAGACTCAGGCGTAACAGCAAAACGGCAACAGAACTGAAGATAACGATAGTCCAATAATAGCTGTTCGGTGATGCTCAGTAGAAGGGCTTCGTTTCCAGGCTGATGACGCAGCAGTGTGTCTCGCAGGCTCCTTTAATGTGCCGCACTGAACGGCTAGGCCTGCGGGTTTAAGTAGAGGGTGAAACGGGAGAGACCAGGTGCTTAATTTTCAGGTGATTGTGATAGCGGGAGTGGTAAAGAATGAGGGGGTGTGTGCCGACGTGATGAGGGGGTGTGCCTAGTGTAACGGGTTCGGGCAGACGCCCTCTGGCGGCCTCCCTGCCCTGCAACTGTGACATAAACAGGTAAAAAGACAAAATGTGTGTCACTGTCCAAATATATATGGACCTAACTGTACGCAAAATTCAAATTGCCTTGCAAAATCAATCACACAAACATGTGAAACCAAACCTACAGCTGTGTCAGTGTGTAAATACTATTAGGATGCCAGTCGTTCCTTCGGTATGTGCATTGTGCACATACTAACCCTAACCCTAAACCTCATCCCTAAACCTAAACCCTAAACCTAAACCCTAAGCCTAACCCTGGGGTGCATTAGATTTAGGAAGGGAGAATGTGGTGGAAGTGAAAGATTTATGAATCAGTAATTATCTACAAACCTCAGGCCCCATAGTCAACACAGAAAGATGCCATGCCCCCTCGGGACACTCCTGCTACTCTCCACACTGAACGTCCTGCAGAGTGTCCAGAAATGTTGACATACACTCCTTGTTGACTGACCCTAATGTAACGTGGTGCCGGAGGACCTCATAGCTGTCGATGGCCGCACACAGGTTCAAAGTGCCGCTGCGCTAGCCAGACGCTTCTATATTGGCACGTTGTCAATTACTGGCATGTTGCCAAACTCAGCTTTATACAAATAGATGACACATTAGGCCTTTGTGGCCCATGTGTGTCATTTTCCATGTGTCAAAGTGCACCACTGTGCAGAATTTGTTGCAGTGAGAGTGTGTTTAGACTTCTGCAAAAAGGCTGCACTAAAAAGTGAAAAAAGTGATTCATTCAAGAACCAAAAAGTGATTCATGTGGATGTTTTAACATTTAGCATTTTAGCAGACAAACGAAATAAATGATAAATTCGTGGAAAGAGGTTAAACGCGGGTTGTTTTACATTACCCTTTTGAGTGACAGGAATTATGAGTCATATCTCGCCCTTAGTGGCAAATGTAACCTATAATCTATACCACTTTTACAGAAAAGACTACAGGTGCACACAGTGGCTACACTGTGGCTAGGATGACATGAATTTCAGTGGTGACGTGTGTACTGATGTTGTTGATGTTGATAAGCAGCTGCCACATTTGTGGCATCGTCCACAGACAGCCCATGTGAGGAGGGCCGGGTTCAGTGGTCCATGGTCCTGCGGCTGGTGATGACAGTGATGTTGAGAGTAATGTCCGTGTTGGGTTAGGTGTGCTGATGTGGGAGGTGCACAGCCTGGGGAAGCAGCCCTACGAACACTACGACAACGCCCGTGTGGCCGAAAGAGTGATGCAGGGCCATCGGCTCTACAGACCACAGCAGGCCACAGAGCCCATCTACAAAGTGATGAGAGCATGCTGGCATGAGGTAGCAATGCACCCTGTCTCCCTCTCTGTCTGTCTGCCTATGTCTCTCTCTCTCTCTCTCTCTCTCTCTTCCTGCCTCCTTCTCTCTCTCTCAATTACAAACGCACTGAATGAGAGCAGTAATGTAGTAGGCCATTTCCGTTTGTGTGCCATGTCCTGTGTTATTTCAGCACTTTACAAGACTGTGTGTTTTCTGTTTCCAGCTTCCAGAGGAGAGACCCACTTTTCATCAGCTCCTTAGTGACCTTAGCGTGTTTGAAGCGGACTACTGATATTTGATCTATGCTTATTGCATCACATTTATATATTCATCAAATTACCCAAAAAACCTAATTGAGTGCAGTTATGAAGGAGGCAGTAGAATGCAGTGGACCCTGTGACTTGTGCCCTGTCTGCACTCTAATCTCTGTAAGATCAGAGGTCTGTCCCAAAACCTAGTGAGCAGCCTAAGTAGACATTGACTAGGTATACAGCTGTTTAGGTAGGCAGTATTCTAACTGACATTTATCCTCATAAGGCTAAGATAAGATTATTGAGATGCTCTAGTTAGATAACAGTATAACAGATAGCAGTATAACAGATAGCAGTATAATAAAAACTGCAAAATGGTCGCAAACTGACCTAAGAGGGAAAATAAATGCTATGTGGTTTTATACTAAGAAATATGTATTTTAAATACATATGGAAAATTCTAGAAACAGCAGAGAGAAAAACTGGGGAAAGTTGTGCCTGCGTTGCATCTTGTGTTTCATACTTCTGTGCCATTGTTTTTCCTATACACGAAGCTCGGACACCCTGGTTTCTCATGATAATAAATAAATAGATGGTTTGTCATAACAAAACCTCTGGCTCTGTGTCCTCACAAAGGGCAAGGTACATGAACTAAACACAAACATCTATCGGTGTGTACTGAACATGTCAGTGCTTGTGCTGAACACGGCAAATATCAGTGTGGACTGAACTTGTCAGTGCTTATACTGAACACGGCAAACATCTGTCAGTGGGAACATATCCGTAGTTGCAAGGGTGTCGTAGTGAGTTTGATATTGTGTGGGACACATTTGCAGAATCGGAGTCCACGCCATATTTTGTTGGTGGGGAAAAATGCAGATGTTTAATATTTGGGGGGGGGCACATCACCCAAATGCCCCGGGCTTCCTACACCATTGAGTGAACATGGCAAACATTTAGCAAGGCTGGTACTGAACATGACAGAAATCAGATTGTACTGAACACAACAAATATCTATCAGTATGTACTGAACACAACAATCATCTATGGGTGCAAATACTAAACATGATAAACATTAGTACAAGTTGTCACTCTGAAATGTCACAGAACTGGATGTGTTTTCACCACACACATAGCCACTTTAAACCGATTCTGTGGTTTTACTTCCTGTTACATTTCCCTTGCACTTAATATTCATCTAGTAGCACCTGTGTGCTTTACCGTTAATCCAATGTAGATTAAATATCTTCCCTCATGCTGGCTTCTCATAAATGGAGCATTCAAATATGTGAAAAGATACAAAAGCCAGAACAGAGTCTTCCTTAGTAATTAATGGAAAAGAACAACAGCATGTAATTCAAGTCAACGGAAGATTAAAAAGAAGAAGTGCCACCAGGTTAATAACACCTCCTAAAACAATCTGTAATCGGGGCCGGCAGCAGTGGTGACATATATCTTCGTTCGGTGTCCCTCCCTGCACAGACTTCCCCTTTACTACACAGACGTATTGTTTCTGTGGCTCTCGCTGAAGCTGACTGTTCCTCGTATCGCTGTGGGGCTCTTCCGTTTTTTTCTGAATTTGTCGTCGCTCACTGTTTGATTGGATCACTCAGACGTCCACGCCCTCCAGGAAACTTCCTCTCACTACAAATGAAGTCAAGGCCACGCTGTGATGCTAGTGTTTGCGTCTCAACAAGATAACAACATGGATGAGGTATAGAGCACACTCGGAAAATACTATTACTAATCTTCTATCTATCTGTCTGTCTGTCTGTCTGCCTATGTGTCTGTCTGTCTATCGATCTCTGTATTTATCAGTCACCCAGATAACACGCGATGTGTTTTTCAACGGTGTGTTTAAACTGTGATTTTTTGTAGTGCAAATATCTTCGTGGCGGGGTGTATTTGCTCCACAGCGTAGTGAAGGGGAAGCATCAGTATGAAGTGGAGAACTTTCTCACCTGTGACTCACAATGTATTGTCAGGTAAGAAACTGGCTGAGGGGTAAAGTGACTGGCCTTGAAATGGCCCTTAATAACTTATAATAAGGTTGTAATTACTTCACGGTTTGACTTTTATCTTTTGTAGGAAGAGAGACAAGGTCCTGATGATTAATAATGTAGAAACTCAGGATTTGCCACCAGAGCTGTTTGCCAAAATGCTGAAATCTTGTTCTCCTATGCTGGTGAGTAGCTCAGCCCCACCCTGGTGAAGTGGTTAGACTCTGTCCTGGTGAAGTGGTTCAGTTAGACTATGTCCTGGTGAAGTGGTTAGGCTCTGTCCTGGTGAAGTGGTTCAGTTAGACTATGTCCTGGTGAAGTGGTTAGACTCTGTCCTGGTGAAGTGGTTCAGTTAGACTCTGTCCTGGTGAAGTGGTTCAGTTAGACTCTGTCCTGGTGAAGTGGTTAGGCTCTGTCCTGGTGAAGTGGTTCAGTTAGACTATGTCCTGGTGAAGTGGTTAAGTTAGATTCTGCTCTGAAGTGGCTCAGAAATGAGACAAATGATCGGACTGCATGTGTGCACAAAATGTAAAAAAACCTGTATGAGAGCTCATTTTCCAACAGCTCATCTGAACTTATGACCACCTACTTCCTAATGCAACCCTGTTGGTTGACATATGGAATATGTGACCTGTATCTACCAGGTTAGATTTGTGAATGTTAGATGTCTCTCACTGTTACCTCTTTACAGAGCTGACTAATATAAAGCCACAATACACTTCCCGTGGCACCTATATAAATAGATACAATTCTGCAGTGAGTATGTACACATTCAGCACACTGTCCACCCCACCACCTTGCATTAGCTTTTTATTAGATGTGTATTAGCTGTGTATTAGATGTATATTAGTTACGTTCTATGCATAATACTGTGCATTAGATTAGTATTAGCTGTATATTAGCTATGTGTTAGCTGCGTGTTAGTTTTAAATACAGGTCTAGTGTAAACTTTGTACTTCCACTTAGAAGTAAGCATTGCATATTGTACTTGTGGATGGGAGTTTAGGTTTGGACACAGTTTTTCCTCTGTTCTCTGTAGACTTGGCACGCAGCATGCACTGATGAGGAAGGCCCGAATCACCTGGAATGCCAGAATTCAGACGCTTTCCAAATATTTACAACGGAGAACTCTGAATTGTCCTTCAGCCTTGCCATGGTCCGAGAGGATTGTCTGGCACAGGAGGAAGAAGCGTCACAGGCAGTGGGAGGAGAGTGGGCGGAGAGCAGCGATTTCGAAGACGACTCCTTCCTGGAGAGCAACGTGCTGATGGTGTCCATGACCAACATGAGAATGGAGGTCGTGACAGGACGGGGTTACGAATCAGACCACTGCTGCAACAGCTGCAGTACCGGCGCCTGCTCCATCAGCAGGATGGTGGTGACCGCCAAGCATTGTGAAGTTACCTCAGGTGAGGGAGAAAGGCTGTGACAAACGCCCTTTATTCCTTTAGTGCATTGTGGTTCAAAGGTCACAGTCACCAGTGATGCTGAACAGGCATCACTCCAGAGAGAGAGTGAAGGAAGAAGCATTAGGACAGGTCTCACTGGTGGGGAACATGTTTTAACATCTGAAAATTTTGCTTGCATGAACGCAAGGTGGAATGAGTCCCAGTCTTAATGCAGGTGTTTGGCACCTGCCTGTAGAACATAAAAAAGGCACAGCAGTAGCTTCAACATTCTTCATTTGGATGTCTTTGGCTAAGTAGCTATAACAGGCAGACATACTGTAACATATACTCCCACAGACAGGAATGCTGTAATCAGGAATGCTGTTTTTCTTCTCATCTCATTTTATACTATATATACATATACAGTATTTATACATCTCTACATGTAATGGTGTTTAACTACAAATGCTGACAATACACATACAAATTTACATTACTGTGCAATTATGCAGTTGTCATTTTTGATGGTGCTGACCTGCACGCTTTCTCCCTCTTGGCTCTTTAGCTTGCAGCAAATATATCTTCAAATACAGTGAAAAAGAACAATGCATTATCCAGAGTTTGCTGAATACACCGATCACTTCCAGGACGGTCAAGAGAACCCTTTGCAGGACCTACTCCACCTCAGGTTTTCACACCATCATATTCTTTCATACAAGATGACATTGCCTGGCGAACACCAATAGCACCCTACTCTTACAGACCTACAATGATACTGGACCAAAAAGGCTTCATTGCACAGTTAACAGAATCGATAGCACTAAGTATGGATTAGGTTGCAATTTCTTCCAAGCAAATTGTACAGTGTTTACGGCAAAGACGCTTCACCTCCTTTCTGATGTTATGTCTTGTATTTCACAATTGACGCGGAACACTTTGACACTGTAAAGAATGCATGTTGTTTGCCTTTCAGATATTACGATCTACTACTACCAGACGAACTTCGAACATTTGCAGCCCGTGTTCAAAGGTGTTCCTGTGGTCCTCAACTTCACAAGTACCAGTAACTTCCTGAAATGCACCGAAGACAAAGCACGGCCGGAGGAACAAGCAATGTTGACCGTAGAGGTGAGTCACCCAAGCCTTTTCACACATGTGGCGAAATCCAAAAGCACATGTGACAGACTAGACAGTGGTAGATAACATGGAGGGGACAGGCAGTCTGGGTCAAGTATGAATGGAGTCCAGTCATGGCTTATCTTCTCTAGCCTGCACTAGTGCACGATGTACAGCATGATTGTAAATGGTAGCGATCTCAACACACATTAAATGTCAGCTTTTGAATAGTTTTGAAAGAAATAATGCTTGTTCAACTTTGAAAGCGATATCACAAAAGGCCGTCTTCTACATCGTCTTCTACAAAAGACGTAATGACCATCGAAATTCAGCGTCTTGAGTTTGGTGTGCTAAATCGAGTTAAGTTTGCTTGCTAAATTCAGCGTCCACATTACAGTGCTGTGATAAGAACAACCTGCAGCGCATCTACAAGGACGACCCAGCCATGTGGCCCTTTGTCTTCTACATGACGAGCTCCAAAGGCGACTGTCGTCGGTTCGAGTCAGCTGCCCACAGCGGCTGGTTTATCCACACTATAAACACCAACACCGTGTGCATGGGCAAAACGACAAACAAATCTCTATCAGATGATTCCTTCTATTTCTTCATCTTTTCGCGCAGCTAAAAAGGAACTCATCTCTTTCTTGTCTCTTTGGCTCACTCAGGGAGGTCTTAATTAATTTCAAACGGATGAAAATAATGATCTGATATTGCAAACAGATCTAGGTGGAACTGAATTCAGCCACAGTAAAACATTTCTTTCATGTTTTCTAGCTGGTGTAAACCTGGTATTAGCAACACAAGTAATCCTTTGGTTTAGGTTGAGCTTTGACAACGATCTGTCCAGTTTTGCTGTCTTTCATTATAACTAAAGGAATAAGTATTGCCATTACCTTTGTGAGTAATAAGAGTATTCTGCTCCCTCTACCATAATCCATTGCATTTCTAACAATGCTCAGAGCTTTCTCTTTTTAGCCACTGTAACTTTGCTGATGTAAGCATTTGCTTTAAGGTCAGTGAGACGTTTTGGATCAAAACTCCAAACCGTCTATCCTGGTCTACTCAAGAGCTGATGGGCAGCTTTCAACTGCTATTGCAGTTATACGTAGATATGCATCATACCACAATTTACTGATTTTCATTTTGGGTATTGTAGACATTTTCCTTTAAGTCTTTCTTTGCAAAGTTGTGAAATAACTTGCAAAACAATATTTTGTATTGTTCTAAGGAAATTTCAAATTAAATGTCACAGGTTTTATACTGAGATGTGATTTATTTTGATACTATTAAAGCAAAATAATTACTGAGAAATGAATGATAAACATCTTATGTACTTATGTAATGTGCATTGTTAGTAATACTGACAAATATTTACATGTTCGCACAACCTATAAAAATACTTTATACTTTAATTATAATACACACGATTGTAACTGATTCTAATGAAATTTTTCACTGTCATGTTTGAGGTGAGGTAGATTTCAGGGATCAGAGGTTTTTTCAGGGATCACTTCTTTATTCAAATACAAAAGTGATACATGCAGCATCAGAGACAGAACTGCCTGAAGTATATTTTTAGGTTTTTATTTTTTGTATTATTAAATTAGCCTCCATAAAAATGACAATCTGTGAATCCCCCACCAGCGTTTCAGCTCTGAACCGCAAGCTACACTTTTAGCACTGGTCCTCCTCGCTCACCTCTTCCTGTTCAAGACTAAGTTAGACAGAAAGATTGTATCTTTTTAAATTGCAATCATTTTTCAATAAGTTCCTTTCTTTCATGATGGTCAGAGGCTGATATACTGTAGTTATATTACTAATAAGTTCATTAAAATCCAGTTTGTCTAGTGTCACTCTCAAAAGCCAGGTTTCCAGTTCCTTCATTCAGTTCATCATATGGGTTTTCAGGTTCCGTAATCTTCTCTGCTTTCCTGTAGATCACAATAAACTGAATTAACATTCAGTTCTTTCACTGTAAGGACTGCCTGAAGTATATTTTTAGGTTTTTATTTTTTGTATTATTAAATTAGCCTCCATAAAAATGACAATCTGTGAATCCCCCACCAGCGTTTCAGCTCTGAACCGCAAGCTACACTATTAGCACTGGTCCTCCTCGCTCACCTCTTCCTGTTCATGGCTCCGGTGACGACGAGGTAAGTCCCCGCGCAGACAGCCACGCCCATCACCACGCCGAACACAATTAACCACACGGTTACAGGCTGCTCGGTGGGAGGGGCTAGCGTGGCACGCAGTCCATCGAACTCCAGGGTGGCGTCATTCAGCTGAAAGACACTGTTGATGCGGCCTCTGGACTGCCTGTGCAGGAGGTCATTTCACACTGTGTTAGGAGAAGTCGCACCAAATCAACACCCAGTTAGCAGTACAAAACCGTTTAGCATTCTCTAGGCGAGCAAAACGCCTTAACTGAGAAACGTCTTCGGGATTGTCTAAAATACACTTACATAAATAGAACATAGATGTGTCAGTATATCACACAATGTGTGCACTCCCTGGAACTGGAACCCATGACTCACAATATAGCTGCTTCCACTTCTGGTTTTGGGACGATCCTGCTCCCATTGGTTGGGTTCGTCACCACAAAGTAAAAGGATATTCTCGGGGTCTCTCTGTAAGTGTGGATATTCTCTGACCTGCACACATCCATTTAATTTGCATAATGCAAATAAAAGTCTGTCGGTTGCGCTTCGACCCAAAGGTTAGAATCAGAAATACACTGAATAAAATCGTTAAAATACTTACACGAATCCGGCCTCTTCGCCCTTGGTCTCTAAGTAGTACTGTCGCATTGCATAAGCCATGGAGGCTCGGAAAAGGTACATCTCATTGCCATTCCAAGGGTACTGAGTGGAAACATAGATTGTTTTAGGACTGCATTTCACCATCATTATTTCTCAATGAATCATTCAATATACGACATGGAAAATTGCAAATTGTTTAGGGTTTTAGGGAAGAAAACAAATACACCTACTGCATTTTCTCCCATTGCAGCTTTCAGACTCAGCCTCACTTTAATGGCATTTTCAGAGTCTGTGCATAAGCGTAAACATATAATTAGCGACAGGAAAAATAAACAGAAACTCTTCTACAATGTGGAACAGTAGCTCCTCTGACTCCCAAGGTCAGAAAGGCCTCAGCGACTCACACGGATCATGAGCTACGTTCCACCCTGGACGACTGTTGGACTTCGCATTTTCAGCCCTGAGCCAGTCATACAGAGTGCTGAAATAGCTCAGCAGAGGCCGCGCGTCCATCCTGGTGTTGCCGCACACCTGCTCCAGGGCCCGTGTCCATGACTCGGAGCGGCCTAGCTCGAGCATCTGTCTGTCGGGAGAGACACAGCGCACCTCCTGGGCTCATACTCAACATCTAGCATTTCACACTTCACTCCAATTCAACTCACTCATTTTCACTTCTCCAATTTCTTGCTTACATTCCATAGTCTCTAGCAGCGTCTGAAATGGTCCCTTTGCGTCAATTACAATGAAGTGTACCCAGACAGAACAGGAAACAGTTTTGCCCTTCGTCATGCACGCCCGTACTGGAAAGAAAATGTTGCAACCCGCTGCATCCAGTCATCAAGCCATGTGGCTGTAAGAGTCAAACATGCAGGATACCTGAGTTTGATTCCGGCTTCAGTGGAGTTTGTGATATCACATTTGTAAAGGGGACCAGTATGACCAGCTTCTCTGCAGAGTGCATCCTGGAACTGGAACTGGTATATGGTCCTCGTGAAGTACCTGTGCAGCCAGAGAAAAGCTTGTCAGAAGGGCGCAATTATGTATGGAAGTGGGATGGTTATGCATGCTCTCCTAGTGTCCGAGGACCTTTCACTGATTTGATAAAGGTCTGCAGTGTTGCAAACAGCTCTATTATGAACATTGTGCCCAGAAATGCACATGTGCTCTAACAAAGTCAAACAGCTATACACTTATAGTGTAGCATGACAGGATGAGAGTACAGCAGGATCGTATGGCAGTATAGCTGGACAGTATGGCAGTATAGTATGACAGTATAGAATAAAAGTATGGCAGTGCAGTAGGACAATATAGCATGGTGGTGTAGTATAACAGTATGGCAGAATAGCAGGACAGTATAGCACTATAGTTTTACAATATGGCATAGCAACATGACACTATGACATGATAGCATGACAGTTTGAGAGCATAGCAGGATTGTATGGCAGTATAATATGACTCTATGACAGGATAGCATAACAGTATACCGTACGAGCGAACGTAGGGTGTCGTGGTATGGGAAATGGACACGAATCAAAAGTGCATCCGGGCTTGTGTTTGTGTTTGAATTATTCATTTCACATTTCAAACGGTTACAGAACGGGGCCAAAATAACTGCCCAAATGAACCAAAGCCCCAATCTGACCAGCACTTGAGTGATCCTTGAGTGATCACCTGATGAACGAGTAATCCCCAGACACATGGAAGAGAGCCGCTGGATCACAGTATGTCTCATCTCTTGGTAGAGGCTCCACCACACCCACCAGCTCCCTCCTGCAAGAGAAACAACAATGCTGCACTGTATCAAACAGGGTAAGACAGGTTCGTACATTTTACTTTACAACTTTATTTTACATTAGAACAGAAA
Source organism: Brachyhypopomus occidentalis (assembly GCA_020368025.1). NCBI lineage: Eukaryota > Metazoa > Chordata > Actinopteri > Gymnotiformes > Hypopomidae > Brachyhypopomus > Brachyhypopomus occidentalis. Next base: position 912,801 of record JAGXOD010000040.1, on the reverse strand, counting down.
CGGGTTTGACCTTATGACACAGTTCACCTTTACCAGCTACTCAAAACGGTGATTGTTTGAGTTAAATTGATTATTTGAGTAACTTTTCAATTTACAGTAATAATGTTTTATTTATATAGACCTTTCTCATTTTCAAGTATAGTTCACAAGAGAACTTTTAAACACATAAACGACATACAAACAGACAAAATAAAACAGACACTACATCAATATTGTCACACTGTGAGGAAGAAAACAAGCTTTCACTTGTCCAATCAAAGACTGCCAATCTACACCAGAAACACACACCTAAATACAAAGACATTAACACACACATGAAACACTATCAGGGTTTAAATAAAAGACTGACAATTGACACACACACACCTAAAAAAGTTGAAATGGATAAGATCAATACACATACACACACACACACACACACACAAGCTCAGAGGACCCCCTGGCCCTGGAAAGATCTCCAGTGCTTAATCTCCAGTACTCCAGTACTTAGTACATCCAATCGCTTGAGCAGACACAGTGCATCCTGTTTGGTCAGTCTTACTGTCACGTTGTGAGGAATGAGGGAGGATGCAGAGGCACAATTTTTTACTTTTATTTTGAAACATTAATGGTATGTTGACCACAAACGTACAAAACACATAATGCAACGTACAAAACACAAAATAAAAAGAGAGAGACAGGTTGAAACATCTTTGCAACGTCTGTAACTTTGGGGTTGGCTGAGGCAGGATGTGATTTTATTAAACACATACACACGAACGTAGTCAAACGACTGACAATGAATGCACATTACAATACATCACATTAACAAGGCGAGGGAGAGGTGGTACAAATGACAATGAACACACACACAAACACACACACACACTTTCACCACCGCACAAACATAAAGACATGTGAACAGGAAAAAACATAAAACACACACAGACACGCCTGTGGGAGACGTCAGGGGCTGTACCACGACACAGATAACATCAACACACACACACACACACACATACACACATACACAAGCCCAACGGATGAGTCAGGGCAGCTACCGTGACAAAAATAAGACACACAGAACACTAAATATAACTTAAATCAAATATAACTAAATATTTACATTTACATGATATACAGTCCATGCTAGCACTTGCAAACCAACCACTTTTTTCTCACTCAAAAAGACCCCTCCATATCCACATAATTTCATGTGAGGTAGTACAGAGTGCAGTGCGTGAGGTAGTACAGAGTGCAGTGTGTGAGGTAGTACACAGTGCAGTGTGAGGTAGTACAGAGTGCAGTGTGTGAGGTAGTACACAGTGCAGTGTGTGAGGTAGTACACAGTGCAGTGTGTGAGGTAGTACACAGTGCAGTGTGTGAGGTAGTACAAAGCAATGTGTGTGATTCTAGACATCAGTGAGAGTTCTAGAATTTGAACTGAGTCCAAGAATTTTACTGAATCTGTCATGATGACAGACATGCTGGCATGAGTGTTTTGGCATGCGTGTGTGACGAAGGAACTATGCGATTCAGGTCACCGAAGTGTGGTGAAGTGAGGCAACTTTCACACATACTTCATCTCCCACCAGCGTAGCATCCACTGCTCTCTGGGGATGGAGCCCTGGAAGACCTGCCACCTCCACTCCTCCAGCATGTAGGTGAACGGTAATGTGGCCACAATGGTGAGAGCCTGCTTCAGCAGGAAGTTCATCTCCGTCTCTGGAAGAAAGCACACCTTCACCAGTTCGCCATCTTCACACCAGCTGGTCGACGCAGAGCCGAAGCTGCAGGAAGACTAAAGGTGCTTCATCCCAGGGGTGGCCATCGCGTTTGTTTACCTGCGTCCTCTTTGAAGTCCGGGGGCAGAAGGCCCAGGGCCTGCAAGTGTGACGGCGTGGCGGCCGACAGAGACATGATCTCCCCCACCGCCTCGTGGAAGCCTTCGTTGGCTCCGTCCCTGAGCAGGTAGGGCAGTAAGCGATAAGCCATCTGGTAATGGGTGTGCCCCATTTCATGATGGGCGGTCAAAAAATTGTCCATGTCCACCTTAGTGCACATCCTGATCCTGTAGAAGAGAAAGATGGATCAACACACAAGGGTATTGTTCATGGCCCTCCACATAGTCTCAACTATCCAGGAGAAGCTGTTTCATGACAGAAGTTTAGAATCAAAACATTTTTGTTTGTAATCAATAATAGTAATCAAATCAAACCAACTTTGCTTTAGCCAGGTTCTGTTTTTATGCATTGTCCTGCATCAAACATTTTAGCATGACAAGCTTGTTTTTTGTTTGCCCAGTCTGTCATATTCACCATGTGCTTTTGTTTCAGTCATATACTATTTACACTACTTATCCTACTTACTTACATATACTACGTACTTGTACAGCGAAATGAGAGTTTTTTTTAGTTGTGTTTTGAGTTGCGCTTTGAAGGAAGAAAGTGCAGGTCAGTCATGAAGTGTGATCATGTGATCATTTAGTTTTCTCTTAGTGGGTGGTTTCTTTGTTGCAACCCCTGTAGGTACCATTTATAAAATTGTATTTTGTGAATTTTACAAAAGCTTAGAAAATGGATGCCATGTTTAAGAGGGATATGTGGGAGAGAGGGCAGTGGCAGGTCTACCTGAAGTCCTCTCTGTTGCCCAGGTCCCATGCTGTAGCATGACACATCACTTTCCTTCCATCATCAGGTTTTATCAGCATTGAGTTGTTCAAGAAGTTTGAGGACAAGGAAGACATGTTCACGGACTCAAAGAACTTCTGGGCTTCTTCAAACAGGCGTATTTCTGTCCAGCCCTGGTATCCACCATAAAATGATCTTTTATCACATTTTAGTTATTGCTGGAATAAAACTGATAACTAACTTCGGTGCCAGGATTTAAAACCTGAAATCTGATCTGCAATAGAACTCTGCACTAGAGATAACCAACTGCTGATTACATATAGACAGATTTATTGTGACTTTATATATATATATATATATATATATATATATATATATATATATATATATATATATATATATATATATATATATATATATATATATGTATGTATATATGACCTGGGCTTTCATTTCAGATGTTACGTCTATATCCGTTTTCTCTGGGTAAGGAACAGATAACGGATAAAGATTGGTCCAAAACCTCCCCCACATGTCACCTGAAAAAGACAATACTTGTTATCTTTTTCAGAAACTTTAATATTATTATTATTATTAATACCAATAGTAAAACTGTCTCGTGTTAAGATACATATCAGTGAGATAGAAGTATTTACATTAATTAAACATTATAACAGGAAACTTGGCAGTAATAACCCAACAATAAGAACACAGTGTAATAAAGACAAAGTCCAAGGTCAAAATAGATGTAATCAAGGAAAGTTGTAGGCTATAGGAGATCCCTGATCTAGACTCAGATGTAGGCTATACTTGATGCCTGGTCTAGACTGCTCTAGACTATAGATGTTCTCTGCTCTGGACTAAATTATGGACAATAGATGATTTCTGCTCTAGACTAAATTGTAGACTATAGATGATGCCTGCTCTGGACTATATTGTAGATTATAGATGATGCTTGCTCTAGACTAAGTTATAGACTATAGACTAAGTTGACAGAACCCTGCTCTAGGCCTCAGACCTACCAAGCAGATGTGCAGGAAGCCCTCCATCAGAGGCGATGTGGCCTGGATAGGTGTTCTGCAGTTTAGCTCTCACGTAAGCATGGAGCTCCTTGTACAAAGGCATGATCTGGAGGGGGTAATGAGCTCATTAGAAATTCAGCTGCTTCCCTCTGGCTTCGTCTACCGTTTGACACCCACTGTTAATATATTAAATGCAGAGGACGCACAGGTGACTTTGAGGTCACATATAGAGGAAGAAATAAGTCTGAGTGGTTTGGACCGTACCTCATGGTATATGCTTCTCACATCTGTCATCAGTTCTTCTCGGGTGTAGCTGTATTTGAGCTCATCTACAGTCTCATAATTGGCCCTCCAGTAATCTCCATGGTCTTTATAACCTGTGATTAAAGCACAGTAAGTTAGTGGCCACTCAGATTCCATGTCAGATTCCCTTCCAACAATACAAACACTATTAGTGGGGAACAGGATATAGCACTGTGGTGCTATCTGTGTCACAATACATTTTCTCTTTTCAGAAATAGTTTTATCTTTTATATAGTTGTCGGATATTTGCTGTGCTAAGGCCACAGTAAAGAAATGTACTGGATTAAGGGTTGAGTTTAACCTGAACCACTCCTAGTTTTGAACTAAGGTATATGGAAAATCTCACATAATCCAATCTTATCTTATCCAATTCTGGGGCAGTTAATAAAGTACATTTTATCCTTGTGGATTTGCTTTTGACAAGTATCAGGAACACCGTGAAACACCGAGTTCTGAAACAGCGCCTACAGTCTTGAATGACCTGTTCATTCTGGACCAGCTGGCTGCAGGTGCTGGTCCAGCTTGGCCCGTGTATGTCGTGGTAGCAGGAGCCTTACCGTTGAGCCTGGCCGCTTCATTCTCCAGCCCCACGTAGTCCTCGTACAGCGGCCGCATCAGCTTGCCCACCCGCACCCTCCAGCCCTCCCACACATGCAGCCGCTCAAAGTAGTCTCTGCTGTTGGCCATGACCTCCTCCAGGCCTGAAGCACACGGACAGAATTGGACAACCGACCAATCACCGAGCCTGCTCCTCGTTTGCCTCATTTGCATATGCAAAAAAGGCCAGGGATCCCCCCCCCACCACCATCACCACCACATGCCATACAAGTTTGTGGTTCCTCCAGGTCCACATGCTCAATCAGTTATTCGCAGAGACTTCTATTAGCTGCATCTTAGCTGTGTAAGACAGCCGTTACTGGATTTGCCCTTGTGGAGGCTAGGAAGCCATGCACTAAGGGGCTGAAAGTACCAAATGTGCATTCATCTGGGCAAACTACTGAAGTAGCAGTCACGTGGGCATCCATTTGGGCAAACTACTGAAGTAGCAGTCACGTGGGCTTCCATGTGAGCAAACTACTGAAGTAGCAGTCATGTGGGCTTCCATGTGGGCAAACTACTGAAGTAGCAGTCACGTGGGCTTCCATGTGAGCAAACTACTGAAGTAGCAGTCATGTGGGCTTCCATGTGGGCAAACTACTAAAGTAGCAGTCACGTGGGCTTCCATGTGAGCAGACTACTGAAGTAGCAGTCACGTGGGCATCTATATGGGCAAACTACTGAAGTAGCAGTCACGTGAGCTTCCATGTGGGCAAACTACTAAAGTAGCAGTCACATGGGCTTGCATGTGAGCAGACTACTGAAGTAGCAGTCACGTGGGCATCTATGTGGGCAAACTACTGAAGTAGCAGTCACGTGGGCTTCTATGTGGGCAAACTACTGAAGTAGCAGTCACGTGGGCTTCCATGTGAGCAGACTACTGAAGTAGCAGTCACGTGGGCATCTATGTGGGCAAACTACTAAAGTAGCAGTCACGTGGGCTTCCATGTGGGCAGACTACTGAAGTAGCAGTCACGTGGGCATCTATGTGGGCAAACTACTGAAGTAGCAGTCACGTGGGCATCTATGTGGGCAAACTACTGAAGTAGCAGTCACTTGGGCTTCCATGTGGGCAAACTACTGAAGTAGCAGTCATGTGGGCTTCCATGTGAGCAAACTACTGAAGTAGCAGTCATGTGGGCTTCCATGTGGGCAAACTACTAAAGTAGCAGTCACGTAGACTTCCATGTGAGCAGACTACTGAAGTAGCAGTCACGTGGGCATCTATGTGGGCAAACTACTAAAGTAGCAGTCCTGTGGGCTTCCATGTGAGCAGACTACTGAAGTAGCAGTCACGTGGGCATCTATGTGGGCAAACTACTGAAGTAGTAGTCACGTGGGCTTCCATGTGAGCAGACTAGTGAAGTAAAAGTCATGTAGGTATTCACGTGGCGTCACATGAAGTATGAGACACGTGGACTTCCTTTCATATGGAGGGAGGCAAAGTCTTTAAACCTGACATGAGAATAGGCCTTCAATATATGGTCCAAAACAAACCCAAGCATTAACACAGACATCACAACAAACTCACGCCAAATACATCTCCTGTAACATTGTCAACAAAGACAATGATGAAAAATTGCAGTAAATTCAAGTTAAATGGGATAGCATAGAGATGTGTGACGTTACAGGAAGCAAAGTTTACAGGAATAACCTGCAGGTTTATGACTGTGAGCTGTATGGTATTGCTCCACTGACGCTACCTGGTTCCAAAGTCTGACAGTCGAAAGGGTCGTCAATTTTACACACAGTTCCAGTGCCGTAGATAGTACTCATTTCATTCAAGACTTTGCTAAGCTGCAACACATAAATGCAATATTTTGGCATTAGTCTTTCACAAAAAAAAACTTTTACAAACTACAAAGGGATGTAACAAACTACTATACATCACATTGGTGATGACTGCTGTATGCCAGCGTTCACAGTCAGCAATAGGTTAAAAAAGTATAAATTTAAAATGTAAAGTTTACATTCGTACTATGTGGTGCTGCCTCACTAGTTTAGAATTACTGCACTTACATGACGAGCCTTGTCAGCAGACAGGATTCCTGACCCTTTGTCTTGGAGTAATCTGAGCTGAAGCTTGATCACTGGATCAGACATCTGTTCGATCGAGAAAGCACTGGACTCGTTAGAGGACCTGCCATAGAATTCACTCCAGATCGCGCTCTGTTCTTCCTACGGAAAGAATCACAATTTAGATGTCATTTTTAAATCGCGTTGACACGCACCGTTTCTACGACGCATACGCGAAAGATTTAGAAGCACAGAGCAAGCTGTCAAACAGCGAGAAGAAAAACATGTTCCCCATCCAGACATTTTAATCTTCAAGATAAAATATAGCCTTCACATTACTTTGTACTGTGTTCCATGTTCACTTGTCTCAGTGACCACCAAAATAAATAGTTAATATGCACCTAAATTGCTCTGGTTAAGCAGGGCGAAAGTAAGGGCAGAGAAAGTAGACAGGACTGTGTTAAGAGGAACTGTTTGAAGGAGGAAGAATGAGGGAGCTTCCTCTCTCACGTGCTAGAATGAAGATATTTCTGATATCGCACCCACCAGTTTGTCCGCGTTCGCCGTAGTGATGTTTGTGTTGTACGCCCATGATGCCAGAGAATACTGGTAAAAAAGCCGGGTCGCGTCCTCGTCGAATTTCTGCAGGAACTGTCTGGCCGCGTCCTCATCGGTCATGGTCTGTGGCGAGGCCGCGGAGGCCACAGCCAAAGCCGCGAGACACCAGACAAACATTCTAGCCACGGTGCCCACTAGTACTGATTCCGCCAGTCCGCTGATTTTCCGTTTTATCAAGCCCTCTCCGTACCCTTTGAACGGAGCCATAAAGTAAACGAAAGGGGCATCCTTTATCAGGCGCAGTTAAAGACACATGGACTATTAGTGCGTGTTTATTGTACAAGCACTCGCGCCAAAGAATTAAAGGAGCAATAAGCAATTTTTACCTCAAAAACGTAGCAGTCTCAGTGGACTTCTTTCCTATATAGTTCACAACGTCGCGACCCATAGTGTATCGTAAACGTAATGAACAACCAATATAGATTACTTACGGTCAAAGGTACCACAGTGCATTTGGGGTTTCTACAGTAGAAGTACAGAACAGACCTGTTGACAGGATGGGCACTGGTATTTCACCTGAGCCCAAAAGTAACGGCAAGAGAATGTTAACGTAACACAAACCAGAAAAGGCATTACAGAATTTCACTCAGTTATTTATTTATTGTTGTTTATTTATGTATTTGATGAATATGGACAGAGCTGTAGGGTCAGGTATTATTAAAGTCATGACTTAACCGATCTGAGACTGCAAAACATTGCTAAAACAATGGCCTTACGTCAATGTGCTGTGATTTTTCAATAAGAACATCAATTGTTGATGTTCTGGGTAGTTTATCCGATGAAAGGTAAAAAATATATATATTTCCTGCTGAAAGCTAGTGTTGTCTGAATTCTGTTTGTTGCCTTCCTTAAGCGTGCCATATACCAAACTAGCTGTTTAGTGATTAGTGAATGAGTAAATGAGTAGCCCATTTCAAACCCAGATTCAGCATTGTTGGAAGCTTGAGAAACTCCAGCTTGGCTTTAACTTTAAACACTTCAAACTATGATTTATGTCCCATGGTAAACTACAATGTTATTCATTGTAAAAATAAAATAAAATAAATCTACAATTGTATTCTACTATATTAATAGCAATGATGAAAGATGAGAACGTTTTACCTATTGAGAACTAAAAGCATTGTTTTCTAGTGAGGGAGATTATCATGCCTTATCATTAGTGTTTTATGAACTCAGGATCAGATGTAAATCGCAAGGCATACATACTGTGTTATTCTGCATAGCACACATGTGTCCTAGAACCAGATAACAGTTATTACACCCGTATAAAACTTGAAACTTCTGTCTCAATGTAACCTTAACTGTACATATTGTACCATCATCAATTTTAATGACCAGTGCAACAACAATTTGTTTATAAATCTGCAGTTAGGTAATTAAACAGATATACACCTTTATGTAGATTTGCCTTGAGTTGTGCATGTAATAAAGATGTCTTTCCACTATTCCTGTAGATCAACTGGGAGAGCAAGTTGTTAGACATACTGATAAAACTGCAGATTGTTCATACAGCACGTTTCACTCTGGATAAAATTGTCTGTAAAAAAATATGTAAAAACATGATGTAAATTGGAACTGGAATCGTTGTCCTGTGTTTACAGTTTTTTTGCAGTCACTAAGACACAGTTTCTGAAACGATGTCTCCTTTTATCAACACGTATCACATAGCAGCATAAGCCACACACAAGATGCAAAAAGCATCTCGCAGAGAAGAGCGAGATTTAGAGCAAATCTATTATCAGAGAGTCGTAACAGTCCAGGGTCATATCTGGAGGGCAGTCAGACACATTAACAGATATGTAGAGACAAGACAAACTAAACCAAAAACACGATAGGAAACTAGAACAAACGGATACTAGGAATCAACAAGACAAAACAAGGCTTAAACTAAATAACAATATAAAGATACAAACCGGACAGAGGAAACACAGGTTAGAACCTCAGGGGATATGTACAATGACCAGCAAACAGGAGGACAAAATACAGGGTTTAAAATACACAGCTGAACAAGGAACTAAGCTAGACACAGGTGAACACAATGACAGGTGAACACGAGGGCAGAGAGATAATTGACAAGGCATGGCAGGCTGAACTAATAAAAAATGCACATGGAATACCAAAACAAAAGCACATGGAACGAGGAAACAAAGACATGATTAACATGAAAGGCAGAGCAAAGCGTGACACAGATGAAAAGCCTTTCCTATATGACAGCTACACTACTACTACCACATACCTCAGTGTGTAGTCTGTTGTAAAGTTCTGTCATAGCATTCCCAAGTATACAGGTTATTTATGCATATTCAGTACATATACACAATAAAGTAACACAGTTACTTGTCACTGAGCCACACCCTCTTGTTAGCTTGCCTTTTGTTTCACCTGTCTCTTGTTTTGCCTTATTAATGTGTGTATTTAAACCTTCTGTAACGTATAACGCTAGGAAGGAAGGAGCAGGAGGCACATCTGTACTCTCCGTAATAACTCAGACTCAGTGCTAGGGGGGTGCAACAGGCACTAAACAGACAACGGGGCTGGAAGTGCTTAACAAACTCAAAGTAACAGCAACAGTCTGTAGCAGCTTGGGCTGGCGTGTCCAGCAGTGCTGTAGAGTGACAAGCCTGTGGAATGTGTAGCAATGGCGGACTGGACCTGTGGGTTTTTATAAGGAATCCCCTTAAGGGAGGGGAGAGCAGAAACAAGAAACAGGTGCAGGTGGGTGGGTGTGTCTTTATGTGGGCGATTGAGATCGAGGGATTGGCTGAGGGTGTGTGTGTGGGCGTCTCCCTCGAGCTATGGGGCCTGCTCACCGTGATACCTTTTATGTTGTGACAAGTGTCACGATGTCTTAATAAATGTTGTGTGTGTTTGCTCCGCTCTCTTGGCTTCACCTCCCTCGCACCACGACAGGGCAATTTGACGCCATGTTTATCATTCAAAACATAATAGTTGACTCTATTTTTGGGCTTCATATATCATGACGTTTTCTAATTTGATGGGGACAACTGACTAAGCATAATAATATTATGATTATATGGGAAACAACTATTCAACTTTGATATTTCTTGTGGTTTGGACATGTGGGAAGCAACTCTACTTGTGAACTCCTGCCTAAATGAGGAGGCCAGTGTAGGCTTGTGAGTTGATCACATCCAAGTCTTTCCAACTACACATGCCTCTCCTCTAGAATACAATATTTTCAGTTGAGGCTTATATTAAGAGCTCAAATAATGACTTTATGTCTTTTTTGCTGATTGTGTGTCTGGTGTGACACACTTTTAGCAATACGTCTACCTTGTTGTACAACTTTCCCACACCATGGGTATGAAATGTGTGTGTGACAATGAGACAAAGGGAGGGGTGGACAACTTTGACAAGGTCACAGCCACATACAGCTGTCCATGCACTACTGCCCGTTGGCCCCTTGTCGTCTTCTTCCACATCACGATGCCTTTGTGATATGGTGTGATATAAACATGGACTGGAACAGGGGAAAACTGAGTCGAAGGAGGATTTTCCTGGAACAGCTTGGTAATGCACTGGTGAAACCTCAGATTGAGAGAAGACGGTGCCTTCCAAGTGCAACAGTACTATTGTGAGGCACAAACAGACAGAGACAAACACCCTAACTCCTCCAATGGTACAAACCGCGGGCAAGAAACGTGGCAGGTGGCAGGGTTGTCCCACCCGAAATGATTCTAAGACCAGCAAGACCTGTTCGCGAATGCAAGAGATATGTCTGCTAGGAGCATACACACACTCTCTGCAAAAAAAAAACAAACTGTAACTCTGCCACCACTGGTCCCAAGTCCAAAGAGGAGGGATTGAGTGAGACTTTATAGTGACTTACCATAAATATGTTCCAAGAAAAGGAATAAATAAATATTTTTCAGTTTCAAGGGGTAATTTGTGTATTCAACACAAATTGCCTGACACTTGGTCATTTTCTGTAAATCTTTTTCTGGATACAAATATCCCTGGGTAAAATTTGTAACTAATATTTGTGGCTAATATTAGGGTTAAGGTTTAGTGCACCAGGTCAATAGATAGGCTACATGAGTTAGTGGTTACCAAAACTGCTGTAAGTATCAGTTTTGGGGTATTAGCGACTGCAAAAAACTGTAAGGGACTCTAAGGGACTTGACTCTTCACAAAGTATTTAATGCTGCCATCTAGTGTTCAACATATGATATGGCAAATGTACGCCTGTTGAGGACCCCACCTTCCTGGTTTTCTTGACAGTATTGCCAGTCAAGCCGAAAATGTTGGAGTTGATTATGCTGCCCATTAGGATTGTCTCCTTGTATAATACGTTTATATAAGAAATTTAAGTAAACATACACATTAATAATATTAATAATACAAAAAACACTTCTCTTATTTTAATTACAGGTTCAGCTGATCAACTTACAGGCAAACGTGTAATATAATTTATAGAATTAGATATTGCTTATTGATTAGCTCCAGAACTGTATTTACGTCCAGATGATACCAACCAAACCTGTCCAAAGAATAACATGACATGTCTGTCTTTGTTATTTTCTTATTCTGACATTATCAGGTATTACAAAGATACATAAAGGTAGTTGAGACAGTCTGAATGTAGCAATTAATAAAGAATAATATGGTAAATATGATACTACAATGTCGAGGCTCTGTAGCATTGGCAGGTACACCTGGGCATGCAGGTTTAGACACAGTTTAGATAGAACCCTTGAACACACTCTGCACCCCCTTGGACAACACCTGTCTGTGACAGTGGGTCGGGGTTCAATTTAAGATTAAGCATAACAGCTATGTCCACATGTAATTAATAATAATAATAATAATAATAATAATAAGTTCAATTTATATAGCGCCTTTCTCATACCCATGGACGCTTTACATCGAGAGAGAGGGGGAGGGAAAAAAACCCGAATTTGCTAGTTAGTTAGAAGCTTTAGTGGATTTGGGTAGATAATATATAACATGTTTGGGTAGCTAATATAATATTTCTTCTGATAATTCATAAATAAATACACATATTTTATATATTTATATATTTATGACGCGCACGCGCCATTTATCTACCTTACCTACATTTTCAATGTATTTTCGCGCAAAGCAGCACTTGCAATGCATTAACACCAGGTGGAGCTACTGTCACAGTGAGTTTCCGGTTTGACGACTGGCGTTCACTGTACATTTCAATTGACCCACACTGTCCAGTACAGGAGGCTGTATAACAGACTGCAAAATATTCCCTAACTGAGGTCTGTCGTGTGTTATGTCCGTCAGACTCAATACGCAACCTGCAAGCATCATTCAGTCTGTTCAGCACGGATAAGCGCAGTCGATGTGCAGTCGATGTGCTCTACTGAAGGCACCCACTAAAGCGCTGTTGGGGAAACGGCGGGAAGACGCGGCTGCAGCCTCTGCCGTAATGCGCGAGCACCATCTAAGCTCCTCGTCCTTACATGCCTCAGGCAGCGTCATGATTTTACTCATTCAGCAAATGTGAAGTAGCTTCACTGAGCTACACCGGTCAAGAATGATTTTGTAAAGTGGTAGCATGGAAATTGCTGGCACATTAATGCTGCAGAAGTACATTTGGACACTTTTTAAGGGTAATAACATACTTATTTATGATTAAGTAATAAATAATACATGTAAAATGAACACGCATCAAAAACAAAATTTCTAAAAACATTCAAATTCGGCAAAAAACAAACAAACAAACATACAATAAGGTCCACCTATTTTGGTTTGTAAAGCAAAGAAAGTTAGGATTTTGTTGGCCTCTGTTACCTGTGGGCTGCTCACAGACGCAGCCTATACACCATTTCAGTTGTGCATTACGGTTATCAGACGATGACTATATATAGATTGATAAAAAAATATGCTTAGATTTTATTTCTCGATTGACCTGGACAATCAATGTTACTTTGTTCAAGTGGTACCAAACAAACACCAATGCTGAATGATTTTACGACTGCTTCACACAGACCTAACTAAATTAGCTACAACGTTTTGGTTCACGGCCCACCCGCATACATTTTGATATCAATACTCTTCAATAAGCCCTCCTCTTTGGAACCCAAACATGTTGCATGCTGTGTACTGGCTTCTCGCTACTGACTCCATGTGTCGGGGATGCGAAGTCCAGATCCGCGCGCAGCTAGCCCACTCCGTGATTCCGCTCTCTCTTTTAAAAAACCTTCAACCTCTTCAAAGCGCTGAAAAAAAAAGTAGCTCAGCGAAAGGCATCCAGGATCATAAGGAGACCAGAGACGATCACTGGAAAACCGCGCCTCCCGCCATCCGTATGTGATTTCTGCTACGAGAGAAGCGATGGAGGGTTGGAAGGTGGATTCGTGGATTTTTGCTTGACAGGCACCAGAATCTGCGATATTTGTTGGAGTAGTTTGTACACTTGCGTGGAGGATTAACCTCTACCTGCAAAATGCCCTTTGCCAAGCGGATCGTGGAACCGCAGCTCCTGTGCAGACATCCTATTCCTAACGACGAAGGGTTGCTCTTCGAGGATCTGGGCTCCATCAGCAATGTTGTTCTCTCCCGTTCCTTGCGACAGCTCTCCGACCTGGCCAGGCACGCCTGCTCCATATTTCAGGAGCTGGAGAACGAAATTGTTTCCACGAACCAACGGGTTCGGGTTCTGCAAAATAAAATAGGCAAAATTCAGCAGACCGCGAGCGCGCTGGATCCCAAACTGGAAGCTGTGCGTAAGTACACTCGCGTGTCTCTCAAGAAATTCTGTGTGATTCCAGCTGTATTAACCTACGTGTGTTTTCAACATAATGTAAATTATTTTTTATTATTTTTACGTTAAAAAGTCGTTGTCGTGTTTAAGATCCCAGAATCCCTAACCACCGGAATTATAATGTGTCACACGCTTGCATGCGTAACCAGCACCTGCATCGAGGGCTGCTGGAGATTTGGTTCCGAATGATAAACCTTCAGTAAATAGTCATACACTCGAGCTGTTTGCCGACGTTTATGGTAATTGGAAAATTATTTTGCCGTGGGCAGCTGAGACGTTGTCGGTCTCCGTGCTGTTCTGAGAGAGGCGCGTGAAGTCTTGGGGTAGGCGCCGTCGCTCCGCACCGTATCTCTATTCGCTGCACATATTGCTTGTTAATGTGAGCCCACAGTACGGCGTTCACTGCTCTTTGGAAAACCGTCACACGATGGTACACTACCTATGGTTTCAAATGGTACACTACCTATGGGTCCCGATCAAAAGAACAGTCCATGAAGAGTTTAAAACACACATCCGCCCGAGAATAAGGCGAGGTGGGGATACGAACAAATAAATCATCATTAGTTTCTCTGTGTAACGGGTTCGGTTAATTTAATGTTACACAAATCTATGTTGTCTCGAGAGCGTTTGGCAGAGATGTGCGCGGCCCTCGGTGTATCCACCCAGCTGTTGTAGCGAAGTAAAGCGCACGAGGTTTATAGGGAAGCATCGCGAGGAGATATGGGCATTTTTTTGGGCAGTAGTCGCCATCTCACCAGCACGTACTCGACACGTTTCATGTTTTAGCACAAGCGCTGCAAAAACGTTAAAATATGCAGGTTGCCAGTAAAGATTGCCAGTTCTCCTAGGATGTGTGCTGATTGAGTCATCTCAGTCAACTGGGCATTGTGCTGCCTGCATTTGAACACTCCCGAAAGCTGTGCACAACCTGATTGGAACCTGATCTCGCCGTCCCAATATCACGCCGTAAATGACCTAGACTTATAAAAACGTGTGTTAGATTTTGACGTGAAGTTCTAGCGCTTCGGCGTCTTGGTTTTGAAACAGCGAAGCGAAGCCAGGTTCTCTATGCCGAAAGCCGCCGTATTACTTTAATAGTATTTCGGGTGCACTGTGCCTCGGTTCTGTAGGCTACTGGAAACAGGCCGCTATATGTAGGTATGGCTTTAGCAATTTTCCATGCGGATTTACAGTATACACAATACAGATTTTAGGTAAAACACAAATTGTGGTGTGTGAGGTACTAGTCAGTGGATTCAGCTTTTCATGCATCACTAGTGTGGACGTTTCAAACACATCCACATTCTCCCGGTCACACAAGTAAACTGAAGTGACCGAGAAAAGATTAAGCCATGTAGGTCAGTCGATGACCCGCTAGTATAATCCTTTTTTATGCGAGTGGTTATTAGGGTCTGATCAAAAGGAAAATAATTCCTCTTTTGCCTCCGACCCCACCCACTCACTCTAAGCCGTCAGCTCCTGTGGGTGCTGTTGTCAACCAAGCCACTTGGCCTAGAAGCACTTCTGGTGAGTTAATCTTTAAGGCACTGTGGACCTGGCCAATGAAAAATGTGTTAGAATATCTTAGAATGTGTAAGGATGACTGCGAATATGTTAAGATGTTTTAGAATGTGTTAGAATGGCTTAGGATGTGTTAGGTTGTAGTAGAAGGTCTTAGAATGTGTTCGAAAGTCCTAGAATGTAATTGTGTTCGAATGTGTTAGGCTGTGTCTTCCTCAGCATTTCATGAATTTCTATGTACTTTTAACAGGGCCATCATGTGTGGCAAGGCCAAGGCTGCCTAACTACCTTACTGGATGTGTCTGCCTTTGTTATGCAATAAGGACCACAGCATGGTTTCTCTTTATGAAGAGCCCACACAAACCTTTGTCAGGATTGAGATATCACTGGCAGATTGACTGGGATACCCCCACCCCCCCACAAGTCTGACACCTCTACTTCCCCACAGGAGCAATGGGCATATGGACCCTGGGCTGCAGTGTAAGAGATTTTCAAGTCAAGTACTCAAGCAGCCATTGATTACTTTTGCTTTGGTAATTACTGGTCAAGAACCAGCATGGCATACGTTGGTTTAAACTCTGACACATCTTATTTTATCAAAAGTGCTAAATGATAAGCTAAATGTTAAGCTAAGCGAATAGATTTTATTAAAGTTCAAAGTGAGACACTGAATTCTTTTTGTTGGACATTGTTGTTGAGGAACAGATCCTGGATTTCTTTGCGAACTATGGTAAAGTGGCACAATGACACTGGTGAACCATACCAGGTGGAACTCCTGAATCTCTGGGTGAGGCTGCAGCCTGAATCTGTGGGTGAGGTTGTGAACAGTGCACCTGAGTGTGAACGATGGCTAAAGGTTCCTGCACGGTAAAAGAATATGCTGGGATATAGGACATACACTATATTGTCAATAGTATTCGCTCACCTTCCTTGACTCACATATGAGCTGTGACATCCCATTCCTAATCCACAGGGTTCTATATGATGTTGGTCCACCCTTTGCAGCAAGAACAGCTGTCCACAAGGTTAAGGAGTGTGTTTATGGGGATTTTTGACCATTCTTCCAGAAGCGCATTTGTGAGGTCACATACTGATGTTGGACGAGAAGGCCTGGCTCTCAGTCTCCACTCTAATTCATCCCAAAGGTGTTCTATCGGGTTGAGGTCAGGACCCTGTGCAGGCTAGTCAAGTTTGTCCACACCAGACTCTGCCATCCATGTCTTTATGGACCTTGCTTTGTGCACAGGTGCACAGTCATGTTGGAAGAGAAAGGGGCCAGCTCCAAACTGTTCCCACAAAGATGGGAGCATGGAATTACCCAAAATGTCTTGGTATGCTGAAGCATTCAGAGTTCCTTTCACTGGAACTAAGGGGCCAAGTCCAGCTCCTGAAAAACAACCCCACAATCATAACATAATCATAAACAAACACCATAATCCCCCCTCCACCAAACTTTACACTTGGCACAATGCAGTCAGTGAAGTACCATTCTCCTGGCAAAGCCAAACCCAAGCTCGTCCATCAGATTGCCAGACGGAGAAGCGTGATTTGTCAATCCAGAGAACGCGCCTCCACTGCTCTAGAGTCCAGTGGCGGCGTGCTTTACACCACTGCATCTGACGCTTTGCATTGCACTTGGTGATGTATGGCTTGGATGCAGCTGCTCGGCCATGGAAACCCATTTCATGAAGCTCTCTGAGCACTGTTCTTGAGGTAATCTGAAGGCCACATGAAGTTTGAATTTCTGTAGTGAATGACTCTACAGAAGAGCCGACCTCTTTGCATTATGTGCTTCAGCATCTGCTGACCCCGCTCCGTCATTTTACGTGGCCTACCGCTTCTTGACTGAGCTGCTGTCGTTCCCAAACACTTCCATTTTCTTATAATACAGCTGACAGTTGACTGTGGAAGGTTAAGGAGCGAGGAAATTTCACGACTGGATTTGTTGCACAGGTGGCATCCTATCACAGTTTCACACTGGAATTTACTGAGCTCCTGAGAGTGACCCATTCTTTCACAAATGTTTATAAAACAGTCTGCATGCCTAGGTGCTTAATTTTATACACCTGTGGCCATGGAAGTGATTGGAACACCTGATTCCGATAATTTGGATGGGTGAGCGAATACTTCTGGCAATATAGTGTATTGTCTGCGTTATGTGATTGTAGTAATGGAGCTCTAAGAACCAGTCGCATGCTGCAGGGATGTGTGGGTTCTCATGGTGACTGTAGCCAGGGTGTGGACCTCAGGTAGGACTGGGTGCCATGGTGACTGTAGCCAGGGTGTGGACCTCAGGTAGGACTGGGTGCCATGGTGACTGTAGCCAGGGTGTGGACCTCAGGTAGGACTGGGTGCCATGGTGACTGTAGCCAGGGTGTGGACCTCAGGTAGGACTGGGTGCCATGGTGACTGTAGCCAGGGAGTGGACCTCAGGTAGGACTGGGTGCCATGGTGACTTTCATCAGGGTGTGGACTCGCACCCTTGGGTGAGCCGCCCTTCCACACTCAACGTGAAAATCAGAGACTTGTGATTACACACCGCAGAAATAAGTGCGTCCTTGGAAGTGTGTGTTTTATCTCACATCCACACATCTAATAAGAGGATTCAGACTAGACGTCTGTGCTTACTTTGTCTGGCAGGCCAGGCAGACAGACCGAAGTGTATGGCCTGCGCACTGGGGTTCAGGGGCAGGGCTCAGCAGACTGTCATTTTTGCCATCTGCACCAGGTGCATTTTTCAGCACTAGAATTATAGATGCATAAATGAAATTAAAGCTCCCATTAGAATTTCTGAGATGTATTATTTTTTTTTCGGTCTGTTCAAAATACTACTGAATTGATACAGTCCCCATAATTAATTGCAGACAGTGCATTGTTTATACATTAGCTAATTTTCTGCATATTTGTAGACTTGTTTAATGAAACACTATATACATATTAGGCAATACTGTGACGGGTTGAGGTAGGCAGCGGTAGGCATAGGCGTTCTGGAAATTTCATTTATTGGCTCCATCGAAAACAACGTAAATACTCAGGCTTATAGCAAAACAGAACAGAAAATAATCAAAGGAAGCGCAGAGCGCTGATGTTTCCTTCTCAGTTCTTCAGATGAATGTTATAGCAGCAGATGTCTTCTCCTTGGTCTCTCAGCAGTCCTTGGTCCACAGACTAGTCGAATGTGCAGCACTGGACAGCACGACCTGTGGGCTTAAGTACTCGTGAAAGGGGGACAACCAGGTGCTAATATTCAGGTGATAATGAGTGGGAGAGTGGCAGTGTCTGAGGGGGTGTGCGCGTGCGTCGTGAGGGGGTGTGCCTTCTGGTGCTCGTGCGGACAGGTGCCCTTTGGTGGCCACCCTGCCTTCTCACCGTGACAGAGCCCCTCCCCAAGGATCCCTCCAGGCGCGATCCACTGGGACGTCCCGGGCGGCGAGGCGCTGGCCGGTCTGGGTGTTCCCGGTGGAAAGAGGCGAGTAAGGAGGGGTCCAGCACCTGGGACACAGGCACCCATGATCTCTCCTCCGGTCCGTACCCCTCCCAATCAACCAGGTACTGGAGGCCCCTCCTCCTGTACCTGGAGTCCAGCAGCTTGCTAACCTTGTACGCGGGCCCGTCCGACAACATCACCGGCGAAGGCGGGGCTCCGCCTCTCGTCTCTCCCAGTGGCCCCTCCTTGACGGGCTTGAAAGCGGACACATGGAAAGCCCGGGACACTCGGCAATCCCTGGCAGGCCCACCTTAAATGTCACATGATTCACACGTTGCGTAATGACATATGGGCCGGCATAACGATCGCCCAGCTTACCTGGGGCTCCCAGTCTTCCATCCTTAGTTGAGACCCACACTCTGTCTCCAACCTTGTATGGGGGCGCTTCTGACCTTCTCCGGTCCGCCTTAAGTTGGAACCTCTGGACGGCGCACTTCAAGCGCTGGTGGGTGTCCTCCCAGACGCTCTCACTCCTCTTACACCAGTCCTCTATCAGAGGCTGGTCGGAAGTGGCAACGTTCCAGAGATATAACGGAGGTTGTCTTCCTAGTACGCACTCAAACGGGGTCTTACCCGTGCTGGCCTGGACCAATGAATTTTGTGCGTACTCCGACCATGCGATCAGTGAACACCACGCCTCCTGGTGCTCACTGCAGTATGCCCTCAAGAATCTCCCCAGTTCTTGGTTTACCCGTTCCACCTGCCCGTTCGCCTGGGGATGGTAGCCTGACGTGAGACTTACGGTCACATTGAGTTTGGAGAGAAACTCACGCCAGACCCGCGATGTAAACTGTGGGCCCCTATCAGACACGATGTCCTCGGGCAAGCCAAACTGCCGGAACACGTGCCTGAAAGGAGATCCGCAGTCTCCCAGGCGGTTGGCAGACCGGGCAGGGGTAGGAAGCGCACCATCTTCGAGAACCGGTCTACCACGACGAGGATGGTGTTGTTTCCCTCGGAGACCGGTAGATCTGTAACAAAGTCGACTGCTAGGTGCGTCCATGGCTGTTTGGGTATAGGCAGGGGTAGCAGCTTACCCGCGGGCGGTGTCCTCGGCACCTTGCTGCTCGCACACTCTGCACAGGATCTGACATGCAGTAGGATGTCGCGATGCATCCCCGGCCACCAATATCGTGCCCCCAGGAGCTGGGATGTCCGGGTGGATCCGGGATGACCTGTGCCCAAAGAGGTATGTGCCCACTGGATCAGAGCGGTGCGCTGCGTGAGAGGCACTTACCTGCGGTGCGGAGGACATCTTGGATGAGGGTTCGCGGCTTCAATGGCACGATCAATCTCCCATTCCAGAGCTCCGATGAAGCACTCAGGAGAGAGCACCGGCTCCTCACTGGTCGAGTCCGCACTGCCGGGGAAGGAGCGTGATAGTGCGTCGGCGCGTGTGTTCTTCTCCCCTGGACGGTAGGTGACCTGAAACCTGAACCTTGAAAAGAACAGTGACCAGCGAGCTTGCGTTCATGCGTTTGGTCGTGCGCAGATACTCCAGGTTTTTGTGATCTGTAAGCACGAGAAAAGGATGCCTGGCCCCCTCTAGCCAGTGTCTCCACTCCTCAAACGCTAGCCGCATAGCTAGTAGCTCTCGATCGCCCACCCCGTAATTACACTTCGCTGCTGACAGCTTACGTGAAAAAAAAGCGATCGGCTTAAGCAGGCTACCTTTCTTGAATCGCTGGGAAAGCACCACCCCTACTCCCACGTTGGAGGCGTCCACTTCCACAACGAACGGTTTTGTGGGATCCGGCTGATGCAAAACAGGCGCAGTGACGAAAACCTGTTTTAATCTTGTGAAGGCGTCCTCAGCCTCGTTCAGCCTCGCCCTCTGGTGGCCACCCTGCCTTCTCACCGTGACAAATACACAGAAGATTAGCTAAAAAGAATTAAGAAGTTTGAATACTCAAAGGTTTTTGTCGTCATCATGTACTTTATTATTTGATATAAAATTACACGTATAAAAATGTATAAAAATACAGCTGAACGAAACATGACTGATGTGAAGTGCATTGTTCTGCATGTCTGCATCTGGCACCCTGTCCATCATTAGCCCCTCCCCATTGTTAGCCCCACCCTTGTTAGCCCCTCCCCATCGTTAGCCCCACCACTTATTAGCCCCTCTCCATCATTTGCCCCTCCCCATCGTTAGCCCTCATTATATGATAGAATCTATGAATCGGCCGTGCTCTCCCACCAGAACCCCCTACATCCTGAGAATGAATGAATAAGGAACTGACTGCTCTTAACAGAACAACTGATTCCACTTTCACTCTGCTCATGACTGAGAGTGTGAGCAACACAGATGGAAATTTCAAATAACTGAAACATATGTAATACATAAAAACGCTCATGGTGTTTGCTTACATACAGATTAGGCATTGCATTGCTAAATTGAGGTCTGGCGACAAACAAACAAGAAACGCATCTGCTGCGCCTTGCGAACGTGTTTCTTTAAAGTGCCTGTCCAGAGATGTGGACTCCTCATGGTTTCCACACAGCCGGGAGTCTTGTTTTTTGCCTGGGGGGAGGGGGGGTCTGATTCAGGGGTGCTGTTGGTCACAGGGGCAGATGAAGCTCTGAGCATCAGCCTCTTTGAATGGGCATGTGTGTGTGTGTGTGTGTGTGTGCATGTGTGGGTTTAATATGTGCTGTCTTTTCATGTCCTGTATTAAATGATAATTATTCAGGGAAGCTCTATGCTCCGTTTCATGTGCTTGTGTTTGTTCCTTTATCTATCTGTTTATTTTGATTATTAAGCAATTAAGATGATGGATTTCCACACACACATTTAGAGCACTGATGTGTTTCGGTACCTTTATTGTTTGTCCATGGAAGAGCACAACTGTTAGCACCTTTTCTTATGGCTTATTCTCTATGGATTATAAGGGCAGCTGTACATAAGGGCAGGGCTATCCCAGCTGGAGAAAGAATAAGAAAATCACAAAACATACAGCCATGCAAAGGCACTCTGAGAACGGCATACTCTATGTCCATCTACAGTGGTCCAGGCTCGCTCCTGCAACGTGTGATGATGTAAGATCAGTTTCCCGCCTAGACAAACAGAAACAACAACAGCAAGCCTGTTCTGGCAATGCCTTTTGAGAAATGCCCCAGCTCCTGATTCATTAGCTAAACTCTTAATTTTCCATTTTTTCACAGAGTGCAGAGAAGTTCTAGCAGCAGGTGAAGAAGGGCCTCTTACTCAGAATGTTTGATGCCAGGATCATGTTAATTCTAATGAGAAAACTCACATCTAGCAAGCTGTGTAACTGACATGACATGACCTGCTAATGTTCAGGAATGCCTTTTAATTAATTCATGTTACACTTTCACATGTGTCTTTGAAGTTTTGGAAGCTGCTCCTGTTCTGTTGTAGATGTGATGTTAAGATCTCCATTTGTTCCATAGTAGCTGAGCTTCTCCATAGTAGCTTAGTTGTTACTAAGCGGTGGTGAGTCTGGTTAGTAACAGGACATATAACCAAAGTGCTGAGTGTATTTACAGTAGTAACAGGGCATATACCCTCAGTGTTGAGTGTATTTAGTAACTGGACATATAACCTCAGTGTTGAGTGTATTTAGTAACTGGACATATAACCTCAGTGCTGAGTGTATTTAGTAACTGGACATATAACCTAAGTGCTGAGTGTATTTAGTAACTGGACGTATAACCTCAGTGCTGAGTGTGCTTTGTAACAGGAAACTGAGGGAACTGTGTGCTGTTTGGTTTTGGGGATGAAAATCATCCACACATGAACCTCAGTGACCTGGAAGGGAAATGACTGTGGGCAGAATTGGTGAGGGCCCAACACTGATTGGCCAGCCTGATAGGCCAACACTGATTGGCCAGCCTCCGGGCTTACTGCCCTCTGTGTAAGTGCTTTTAGAGATTCTCCTGCACTTTTTCAAAAACACACACAAACACACACACACACACAGCAGAGTAACACAGCCCTGTTTGGTTAGTTCCAGAGCAATAGTACTCTGGCTCTTGGTGATTTGGTTTGGACACTTTTCAGTAGCCTGCTAGAAGAGGACACAAACAGCGCTGGAGACTGTTGCCAATGTAGCCACTGTAGGTTATGCCCCTTTTATTTCTAGACGGGCAATTTTCTAGACAGTTGATTCAGTTGCACACTATAGGACCCCCTTAGCCAAGCAAAACATTCCCATGCACACCAAAACTTGCTGGACTCTTTAACTACAAACTCTGACCAAGCTGACTTGGCTGAGATGTGTTATGTGTGGTGGGGTAGCTGTGCTTTGATTAGACTCTGGCAGACGGATTGGTTGAAGGGGTCAAGGAGGGCGGCAGCGCTGTAAATGTTGCCCTGTGGTATCTTGGGGTTAACACCGTGTGGCTGTTAGGAGTGTTAAATACATCCTTTAAAGCAGTCCATCACAGCACATCATGGGAAAAAATCCCCTTCTTTGTCCTTTTAAAATCATTATTAGTGTGTGTGTGTGTGTGTGTGTGTATATATATATATATATATATATATATATATATATATATATATATATATATATATATATATAAATGCAACACACACACACACACACACACACATATATATATATATATATATATATATATATGTGTGTGTGTGTGTGTGTGTGTGTGTGTGTGTGTGTGTGTGTGTGTGTGTATGTTGTTCTGTCCCTCTCGTTTTCGCTCAATCGCTCATTCATTCTCTCTCTTATTTCTTAACTGGTATTTACATTGACCTTTGCCTGCAGTGGCTTTAACAATACCTCTCACTAAAATAAGACTAAAAAAAGATGCTCCACTCCCTGTTGACACGTGCCCCACCCAGCTGACCAATGAGGTGGAGTTTAGGGTGAATGAGTAATTAGTCAGGACAGCAGGGAAACTGGGCATCTCTTTCTTTTGTTTTCTTAGACCCCAGGTGCATGACTGAGGATGTTAACAAAGGAATATTTATGGGCTTGAGAAGTAGGGGCGTAGGAATAACAAATGGCATTGTAGCCATAAAAACATTCGTCCTGCAGTTACACCAAGTGCTTTGGGCTCCCTTGCATTTGAAAAAGTTTAAGGATTGGATCTCTGTATCTGTAGCCCTATATTAAGTCAAATGTTCAAACGTTTGGTAGCGAAAGGGAATTAATGAGTCCATTTGGAAAGAGACTATTTGGAAGGAGGCTATGTGGAATGAGTCTTTGCTTGTCATTACACAAACTTAAGATGGGGTGGAGATGAGTGATAATAGTGAAAAAATAGAGGCATTCGGTCTTTCCGGCCTGTGATCCTCCATCAGCATTTTGACTGCGTCTAGACAAAGATAAACAAGTGGATTTGGAAAAGCACTCAGGTCCACCATGGGTTCTCCTAAAATGTGCAGGCCGCCTAGCATTGACCTCTCTGATTGAGAGCCCAGAAACGGCCCCCGCCCCTCCCCCACCACCTAAAAGCCCCCATCTCAGAATCCTGGGTATAAAACCTCCCAGCAGGGCCACTCAGTGAAGTGCCGTGAGCATGTGGGCTGGGGCCAGGTGTTGCCAACCCCCCTAGAGAGTACACCCAGCTAACGTCTGCATTACTCCATCGTTCGTAGTGCTGCCGAGACCTCCCTTTGTACCTGATGGCATTACCTGTTCTGGTATTTTAGCCTGTCTTTGATTCTTTCTGATCATTCAGCAGTCAAGGAGAGGTGGAGCAGTCTTAGCCGTGCACAGGTGAGCAGCTAATAATCTCCGGCATTTTGTAATCAGTGCTGAGGGGGAAAAAAAACTCCTTTTTTTTTCTTCTGAAGGAAAACCCTGAATTTTTGAGTAGTCATGTGCTGTCATTTACATATTTAAGCGCAACTCTGAATAACAGTCTGCTGTAAGAATGGAAAAGTCCAGGGTGTTTTTTCCCCTGCCTCTAACAGCACGCGTGCCCTACTTCAGCCTCTAAGCCGCTTCGCTTCGGGGCTTCGACGGCACTTTGAATGTTTAATGCCTTTTGATTTCTGCTGGAGATACATCAGTTCTCCCTGCGAGACTGGTCATGGAGACAGGCGGTCTGAAGGGAAGGTGCTGCCTGGCAGGCACTCCAGAAAATGCGGCTGAGAGAAAGTGTCACCAAACATGCGGTCAAGATGAGAGAAAGTCTCAATAAATATATGGAAGAAGATGCTGTTGACACAAGAAAAAGACAAAGATATGATTGAGGCGAGAGAAACTCACCAATGGACAAAAAAGGAGAAAGTTAGGAGAACTAATTATGGTTGCACTGCTTCAAACCATTAAAAAAATTTCACCTGATTAAATGACCTAGATGCCTTTTAGTATGTTGTTCTGGATTGATGTTCTGGATTTGTCTGACTGCACTACCAGCTCTTGATTAGATTTCTGTGTACAGAACTCCCTGCTGCTAGAGCAGTCTTCTGAAAGTCTCATTTTTTCTACTGAAGGAAAAGCATTCGGACTCTCCAGGTGCCTCGGAGTTTAACCAAAGCTTCCATGTGATGATTTATTATACCACCACCACTGAGGTCATAAGACTGCACACGCCTGTATCAGCACATGCCAAGACTGAGTGCACGCGTCTGTCTCAGAGCACACGCACACGTCTTGGCGTGTTGCCACAGGTTTCTGCCTTAGAAGTGAAGCATTCCGTCATCCATGCGGTTCGGAGACACGGGACCTGCTTCCTGACGGGCAAGTCCATTCCTGTGGGAATGCTGGGGGTGTGCTGAAGTGTCAGAGTTCACAGACTAAGGAAGTCCACTGGTGGTCTCTGTGGGTTTTCCCCCTGACATTGGAGGTTCCTTCACTCTGTCTATGGATCAAGCTATGTGAAGCATATTGTTATTGGCAGCCAGCGTTAGCAGTACTTGAACAATACATAAATAACTGCGATAATAGAAAAACAGATAAAAGGTACAGTTAAGTTCATTTGTATTTGTCTTCTGCACGTACGAATGCGAGTGTTTTTTTCCTTCGGACTGAGCGTTAGCGTTTAAAACCATTTTATCTGCTGTACGTCACTTAAGAAGCACATGGAGCAATTTTACAGTCTTGCTGCAAAGTTGTCGCAGTAGGTGCCCTGTTTAGTGGGGTATTTGGGCGTGGTCTCAATTCTGGAGTAGAAGTAAAAGTGTAAAAGTCATGCAGAAATGATTTTTTTTTCCTGGCAATTTGCTAGGCACCTAGGAAATATGGACGTGGAAATATGTGTGTCCTTTTGAATAACATGCCTAAAAAAAGAAACAGAATTGAGAAGCTCTCTGTGCAGAAAAGCTGCCTTTGGCTTGTCTGGGATCTCAAACAGAATTAAATCCATATAATAACACAATACAGACTATTGTTCCATACCCACAGAGCTTGATAGGCTGTCTAAAATCAGCTCAATGGAGAGTAATTTAAATTATAGAATATATATATATATATATATATATATATATATATATATATATATATATATATATATATATATATTTATTTATTTATTTATTTATTTATTTATTTTTAAAGCCCTGAAACATCAAGCAGCTTCAAAACACACCTGGTTTTAGCTGGCCACACCCCCCACTCCGGTAGTGGAGGTAGAGGGAGAAGAGGGAGGTGTCCTTCGCTCTGAGTGATGAGCAGTTACGGGGCTCCCTTCAAGAGAAATCAGGGGTCAAACAAGCGAAGCCGGCACGCTTGGTGCGGCGCTGCCGTAGGGGTGTGGCGTCCTTGTTGGGAAGGACTCCCGGGCTCGCCGCCATGCGCCCGGGGCCTTTTAAGATGGCGATGGTGCCATCGGCGGGTCCCCAGTGGCGGATGAGCACGGTTCAGTGGGTTTTCAGCGAGACGTCTCCGCGCGGGCCGCTGCGCTGTCGCCCTCCTCTTTTTAAACATGCCGCATTTAGCCGCCGCAAAGTAGGGCGAAGACAAAGGCAGAGGCGTCCACAAATCTGGAGCCGACCTTTGTGCTTTGCATGTGAAGACAGACTGGGGTGTGTTGTTGACAGCAGAGGTGTCGGCCTGGGCGCTTTCGTCGAATTGCGGTGCAGGGTGTTTTCGAGTGACGCGTTGCGTGTCTTGTCAAAGATCCATCTGGCAAAATCCTTTCAGAAATGGCAAGACTGAGTGGTGGAGAAGCTGTTTGTGTGGTGGAGAAGCTGTGTGTGGTGGAGAAGCTGTGTGTGGTGGAGAAGCTGTTTGTGTGGTGGAGAAACTGTGTGTGGTGGAGAAGCTGTGTGTGGTGGAGAAACTGTGTGTGGTGGAGAAGCTGTCCTCTGTGTGGTGGAGAGACTGTCCTCTGGTGAAGATGCTATTCTGTGGAAGCTACGTACAGTAGATCATAGGCCAATCAAACTGGTCCAACCATGTTTCCTTAACCTTATGACTAGAATTCTTTAAAACATCTTGAAATCAAATTCCAAAGATGCAACCTAATTCAGAAAAATGTATATGTGCATGGCTTATCAGATAATGCTGTTCCTGGTAGTGTGCAGTGATTGGCTGCTGATCCTGGTAGTGTGCAATGGTTGGATGCTGTTCCTGGTAGTGTGCAGTAGTTAGATGCTGTTCCTGGTAGTGCGCAGTGATTGGCTGCTGTTCCTGGTAGTGTCCGGTGGTTGGATGCTGTTCCTGGTAGTGTGCAGTGGTTGGCTGCTGTTCCTGGTAGTGTGCGGTGATTGGCTGCTGTTCCTTGTAAGTGCGCGGTGATTGGCTGTTGTCCCTGGTAGTGCGCTCTGATTGGCTGCTGGTCCTGGTAGTGTGCGGTGGTTGGCTGCTGTTCCCAGCTCTCCAGCGTCCACCAGACGGAAACCGTACAAGGAAGTGTGCTTGTCTGGGGAAAAGATTCATGAGGTGGCCTGCAAGTCGGGGCATTACTGGTAATGAGCACCTCCGTGATTACGGGAAGCTGAGGTTCTGACTAGGTTCTTTTTTTTTTGTTGTTGTGTTTTTTTTTTGTTTTTTTTTTTTACATATATACTTAATGTAGCAACATAGCTGACCCATTTTCAGTCTTGGATCAGAGCACCACGGTGTCCACGCTCCAGGACACCTGATCCGTCTCATAAGGGATGTGAGAATTCACTGCTGAGTCAAACTAGGTGTGTGGGACATAAATTTGATGCCAGAGAGTGCAAACAATGCAGAGTGGATTTTGGTCACACTTGCCATTGAAGAAACAGGACTGCAGTCTCCAGGGCTGGCCATGCTCAATGCAGAACTGCAGGAAGATTACTGTAAAATAAACTAGACTGTAGTCTTCACTGCTTAACAACACAACAGTATGATAATACATTTAAATGTTTGCATGTTTGTCTGTGTATGTGTACCTGCTCCTGAAGTGTAGAGGTGTTTGAATCTCAGACGTAATGCAAATGCACGAAGAAGCGAAGCCAAAGACAAAAACGGAGAACAAAGAAGGGGGCAGAGCATGTGAGTGTGTGTGTGTGTGTGTGTGTGTTTGAGAGTGGGGATGTGTGTGTATAAGTGTTTGTGTGTGAGTGTATAAGTGTTTGAGGGTGGGGATGTGTGTTTTCAAGGTTGATAAGATAGCAGACATATTTATGGATTTTATGTAGAGAGTGAGTAAATAAATGGACCTTGATTTCATTTGGTCTTGATCATGATGTTGAGTGTTAAATGAGCTACACGTTTTTTGTAAGCAGATATATTCTGTTAGAAATTAGTCCAGTGTTTAAAGAAATCCAATGTTCAAAGAAACTACCCTGTAACCTCATGCACAGTGTTTCATTTGCAATCTCATGTGCAGGAACAAATAGCATAACCAGAATGTACCAGAATTATTATTATTATTATTGTTGTTATTATTATTATTACTGCTACTTGTACTAAATATTCTGTGTTCATTTGCAAACTATTTTCTGATGCTTTGGCAATGTTGTAGTACATACCGTCAAGCCAATAAAGCCATGCTGGATTGATCTGAAGAGGGTGAGGATTCCTCTGTGGTGTGGTGGCTGACAGGGGAAAGCTGGCTTCATGATAGAAACAGACAGAGCTGTGTGTGTGTGCGTGTGCGTGTGCGTATGTGTGTGTGAGAGAGGGAGAGAGTTAGTGTGTGTTTGGCAGGGACTGCCACACGGCACGAGACACATAGCTGTGACTTGGCTGACTGTTTCACTACAGAGGGAATAGTCATAATTAAGACAGAAGAGAGACTCAGAGAGATACACACACACACATACACACACACAGACAGGGAGAGAGAAAAAGAAGGACAGAGAGATAGAGATGGGGTAACAGTGACAGACACATAACTTGTGTGTGCAGGTGATATTCTGTGTGTATGTGAGAGGCAAACCCCCTCACCAACAAACATCACAACCAAACGATCAGTAGGGGGCGCTATGTAGTGGCTTAATATGGTTCAGTAGTAAGTGATGTTTATTTTGAGGTTTCACTGTTTTGAGTTTGAATATTGCGAAGACCATATTCAGTTCAAAGGCATACCCAGTGTGAGATGAGAATGACTGCATGACAAACCTGAAACCGAGCCCTAAATCATAGCCCACACAGGAAAATTACAACTTCTGGTTTGAGGCTGGAAGGTTTTGCTATTCCAATTTTAGCCCATAATAATGAATATAGGGTTCAGAGATTTGGAAGACTTCCAACAATGACTCCATTATGTAATTGTTCACTGATCACAATTTATTTTCCTTCTGAGAATTGATATGGCAGTTTTGCACAGGATCCGAACATGTACAAAACACTCAATTTTACACAGGATGTGAAGGAGTGAGCCTTCTCATTGAGATGTCTTTGGTTATTCAGGCTGCACTGTGAGTTGGAAGGCTGTTTGTTTAGTTTTCTTTAGCACTAGACATCTAACTGAGGAACAGCCAAAAGAAAAAGAATCAGTAATTATAGCAGTTTGTCTGGACTTTATGACTTTATCTTCTCTTATTAGGTTTGAGAAAAAATAATCTGTGTCTGTGTGGGTGTTAGGTGAGTCTGGTGTGTGTGTGCGAGTGGTGGGGTGTTTGGGGTGTGTTTGGGTACGTGACAGTGATGGCCTGTTGGAGGATATGGATGTTGACTAGTTTTGGTGTGTGCGTGTTGGGTAGGTGGAGGGTGTGGGTGTTGATTGGTTTTGGTGTGTGAGTGTTGGGTAGGCGGAGGGTGTGGGGGTGTTGGGTGTATTGAGTTAGCTATGTGATTAAGTGATGAGCTATAGGACTCCGTATTGTAGGACTCACAGGGCCAGTAGCCACAGAGAAACTCACTTATTGCTAATGAACAACTCAATCTAAGAAAAACAGAACACTTAAATTATAGATGAGAATCCCAGCATGGACTGTACAAGCCCAGAAAGAATGATCAGGTGGTCATCAGTCCTCAGCCATCGAATAAATTATGTCAAAGTCAACCCTCACTTTGCTATTCTCTCTCTCTCTCTCTCTCTCTCTCTCTCCAGGATGTGTGTGTCAGGCTATGGCTGTGCTGGTGCAAGCTACCAATTACCCATTAAAATTATCAGTGGTGACCTAAATCTTAATCTCCATCTTATTTTTCACACAGAAAAGTCGAAGCTGATTGGTTAGCGGCTATTTTACTGAAATGTTCACCCCACAGAACCTCAGCAGGGTGGCTTTCCATTCAGCAGAGCTATTGGTCAGCATGCAGAAAGGGTGAACTGAGACTCGTAGTGCAGAGGGCAGTGCGGGGTGAGATTAGCTGAAGCTCGTCCTGGCTGGCACTGGGTGTTTATGTTCGTGTTTTGGTCTGATGAAGCAGCTTGTGTTGTAAGGTTCAGCCAGAGTCTGGGTTTCAGAGACGCGTAATCTTGTGGTTTGATGAGATCACTGACATACAGGGGGGCTGACAGCACAGAGACGCACTGCAGGTGAACTACAGGGTAACTATGGGAGAACTACAGACAAACTACCAGGAGGGATTGCGATCCAAATAGCACCTTATAGGAGAGAGTTAAGAGAACACAGACTGGTAAGAAGAGAGGAAATGCATAGTGGAATTTCTTTTATTATCTGCATCTGAACGTTTTTAGTGGATATTTTACAGGAGGCTTCAGTCCTGCTTCAGGCCTGCTTTGTTCAGGTCCTGCTTCAGTCCAGCCACCGTCCTGCTTTGTTCAGGTCCTGCTTTGTTCAGGTCCTGCTTCACTTATGCTTTGTATAGGTCCTACTTCAGTCCTGCTTTGTTCGGCTGCCAGTCGCAAATCTACATCCACCGTCTGATCAAGTAATTGAAGGGGACTATTTTTACTCAGTTGAATAATTACAGCTGTGCCAAACTGCAATTAACTTGCCTTGTAATTTCCAATGGGTCTCCCCCACACCCGCACCCCACTCTGCCCTTGGTAGGAGCCCGTACATGTTAGCGTATGATTCTTAGTCCCGTGCTGCGTTTGGCATGCACCACTCTGCATGGTGAGCGGGGGTGTCCTTGGGTCACAGAAGGCACCAATCTGCCGGTGTATCTAACTAGCCACTGCGCCAACTGCACTTTAGCCGTCCTGTGTGCTACACTTAAACCCAGCCGCAACCATGCATGTGTAGCAGATGTAGAACAGCAACGGTGGAAGGAGCAGGCACTCACAAGCCTGGGAGTGGAGATCTGCAGATTTATTCCGTGCAGCATCCTCCAAATGAAAACAGCACGGGGCACAATAAGCACACGCAGCAAAACAGCGTTTCTTCTCCACCCTACACCGTACAGCATCTACCGTGCTTCTGACGAGCTGGGGAAAAGAAGAACAAAACGCTGCATGTGCTCACATTAGTTGTAACGTCAATTAAGGCCCCAACTGCAACAGGTTCAGGAGGAACCAAAAAAAACGGTCGGGAAATTAAAGTAAGTACAATTTAAGCTTATAGTGACACAAACGAAAATAAAGTTTTGGTGAAGTTCACATTAACCATGAATGTTTTAGTTCAACAAACAAAGTACTCAACAAACAAACAATTCTAATCTCAGCTTTACATAATGAGAGAGTTGGTCATCTGTCCTTCTGTCTTTATCTTTTTTTCGCCTTCTTTCTATCTGTGTCCCTAATGTCCTAATTCACGTCTCCCATTCCAGGCTGTCCATTTTTTTGTCTCTACATCCCCGTTCTCACCAGTTCACTTAAACTTGGCCAAACCAGGGCTCTTCTGTTGTAAACTGACTGTATATCTCAAACCACAGGCTTTGTCCACTGTTGTTTCTGTGTGTTGACCTGAACATCCTCTTTAAAAACATGCATTTTCCCCCACATCTCTAGCAAGGTGCACTCGAAGTTAGTGACTCTCACAGTCTTAAGTAACACTGGTCTGCCTTTCTGAACCAGTAACAGGGAAGAACAGACCTAAATGTGTTGGACCTCATGTAGTCGGTTTCACATGAGTAATGCTTTAAAAACGAAAAGTGTTTCCTGTGCTATACGGTAAGTATATACTGTATGTGTGAATACTCACTAGTCATAATTAGTGGTCACCTCAAAGCTCACTGCTTTTCCGGACTTGACACTAAACTCTAGTGGTGGACTTTAAATGGACTGCAACAAATCTTGGACTTTTATTTGAAGTCGCAGATGTTATCCCTGGATGTGTTTACATTCCTCCTGTGGGATAAAGATCTGGGAATGTGACTGGGGGCGTGTGCGTTCAGATGAGCTCAAGGTTCCCGTATTCTGCTTGTCTCCTGGAGACAGGACCATATGGACAGTGTCACACACAGCCCCTCAGATGCAGTTTCAGAGTTTCAATTTGGGACTTTTGTTTTGGGAGTTTAGGTTTGGGCATTTAGTGGTGGGAATCTAGGACTGGGAGTTGGGATTGTGTCTGGGCCCGCTCACTCTGACCTGTCCTCTTTAGAGGGTGCTAAGCACATTAGTTCACCCTGTGCAGGAAGGACAGGTTTCTAATATCCAGATTACACACAGAGGTAATTTAGTGTTCCAAACAGATTACGTCTTTGCTGCCACAAAGGCACAGGATTAGTCAGTTTCGTAAGGTAATCAACCACGAATCAGGTAAGTGGATGAGAGGGTGATGGGAGAAAGGGACGAGGGGACAAGGGGTTAGTGGTGAGGGGACGAGGGGATGAGTTAGTCAATGAGTTGACTTAGACTTACTCAATTGCTGGCAGATTTCAGAGTAGTGCATAAATAATCACGCGACAGATGTCATACTCAGAGTAGTGATGGTGATTTAACAGTGTCAGAGATGTCAACTCTTACGCGCATGCACAGCTGACATGCCCCAGTCTTTGCTGAAGACTTCATCCAGTCAACCCTGCCATGTTAATCGCGAGATTCCTTTTCCAGTCATATCTATCCTCCTCCTCATCTCTCTCTCTCTCTCTCTCTTTCTCTCTCTTTTCCTCCCACTTGCAGGTCTGACATCTTTCCTTGGTGCTGTAGTCCCTGTGCATGTGCTGTTTCAGTGTTGCTTTCGAGACCTTCTTTGTCTGTAGGGATTCACATGGGGCACTTGTCCCTCACACATGGCTGACGTTCCATCAGAGGGTGGAGCAGCTCGTGGGGAAGGGCTTAAAAAATGCTGAGGGTCGAGCGATAGCCAAGAAAGGAGTGGAGGACATAAGGACCAACCAAAACCTCCAGCTGGATGCTTTTAGAGTACAGCCCCCAACACACACACACACACACACACACACAAACAAACACACACACACAGATATAGAATGAAAGGAGTTCTTAAGTAGCATCTGCTCCCTGGCCTTTCACGGAGTCACTATAATAATAAGCATGACTAATTTGCCAATCAGCTGCAATCAGTCTGGAGTGTGTTGCTACTCGCCTGTTCCACTCCCCTTCCCCCAGCTTTGAAGTGAACAAACCAATCAGTGTGCGAATACTGACCTGGGGTCAGTTTTTGTTTTTTATGCCTTAATGAATAAAGACAGTAGTCAAACAGGGAACAGCTCCTGGAACTGCAGTCTGTTCTTCAGATGTGCTTTAACTGTGAACCCAGGGATTACTCTCTGGCATCCTCGTGCCAGTGACCCACTGTCGGGCACCAGCTCTGTGGATTAGAGAGCTTAGGAGACTCCCAAGGTGGTGGGAGTTCAGAACCACCCTGTCTGAGGTGTGAGGGTTAATGCTAAGCTAACACACGGTAGTCATAATCTCTATTGTCCAACTGTTACGGTATACTGGTTTTGGCAGAGATGTTATATTGTAACACAGTGTTGTATTATACGTAACAGAAAAGAACAGCTCCATCCTCAATACCCTTACCCCACCCTTCATAACTTTACTCCACCCTCCATAATCTCACCATGGACTCCATAAAGTTACCCCACCGTTCATAATGTAGCGTTCCCCTCCGTAGCGTTACCACACCCGACACCCCTCCCCACACACACACACACACACTCTCACTCTGAGCATGGCGCCTTACCACATATCTTCAATCTTCATATCTTCAGTGTCTTTGCTCTCTGTTCCTCTGTTCTGTGTTTCTTAGATGTTCTTTGATAAGTAGGTGAAGCTTAAACGAGCAATATAAATACATCTAAACCTGACTGAGGAGGGCTTCCATTCCAGTGAATAGTTCCATGTCACAACTGGTCAGAAATTAGGACCAACCCCCTTGTGGCTTGTAGAGTTTGTGCCTGCCTGCTTTTTAAATCTGTGTCCATCTGGCTGAGAAGCTTCCAGTCAAGCTGTGGACGCAAGTATCCGCCACCACTAACCCCGTTTTGCACTTTGCTGTCGAAACGAAGTTACACAGGCTGGGTTTGATTGGTCTTGTGAAAGGATTAGCCAGGTTGGTTCAACTTAATTTGACAGGCGTGTCGTTGGTTCGTGGGGTGCAATGGACATTCACTGCATTTCCTTCCCGAGTGCAGGAATCCCCGGTTCTGAGTGTGATCAGGGCAAGGGGAGGTCTCCGGACGCCCCGGACTGAGCCCCAAGCCCAGGGCAGTGGTAAGCGCTGGGAGCTTTGCATGCCTTCGTATAGAGACTTCCAATAATTCTCGGTTCGTTAGGCATGGTGTGTGCGATGAATGTCCTGTCAGCTAGAAACACTGCAACCTGAATGAGACTGAACGGAAATCAGTGCGAAGACGCATGAAACTGTCAGTCAGGTTTTCACTCTCTGTACTCTTTCTTTCCTACTCTTTGTTCTATTCCTCTCTCTCTTTCCCTCTTTTTGTCTCTCCATAAGACACTAAGGTTAAACTAACCACACAACACGTCCATTGACTCTACTTAAGGTATTTACAGTCCTGCTTGCTCAGGGAAGGTCCAGAAACAGGCAAACACAGCACTGGTGTACCCCTCCCCCTGACAGGTGCCCCTCCTGCTCAACAGGTGAGCAGCCTTAGAGTGCCCCTCCCCCTGACAGGTGCCCCTCCCCTTTCAAAAGGCAAGCAGCCTTGGACTCTCTCTCTGCCTGACAGGTACCCTTCCCCCTCAGTAGGTGAACAGCCATGGAGTGCACCTCCTCCTAACAGGTGCCCCTCCCTCAAACAGGTGCCCCTCCCCCAAACAGGTGCCCCTCCCTCAAACAGGTGCCCCTCCCACCAGCAGGCAAGCTGCCTTGGAGTGCTCCTCCACCCAACAGACAAGTGGATCTATCACGGACACCCTCAATACTCCAATACTCAAGACAGACTGGTTGTATCTTTAAAGAAAGATGTTTGGTTATTAGGTTAGCATAACCTGCACACGTGCTAAAACAGCTACATAGGGTTTTTTCTGTTCTCTGGCCATTTAGAAGTACAGGAGTTATGGGTTATTTTCTCCAGACTCTGGTGAAAAAAGACATTGCTTTGAATACAATACACCTACATCAATCAGTACATTGCTCAGCCAATACAATCTCATTGATGTGGTAGACCAGCAAAACCACACGGTCTCGCTGCTGTGTCTGCTACCCAATCCAGAACCCGTGCAGCGATTCACAAGGATGGAGGGTTGCCTGGAAGTCATGGACTGGATCCTCAGGGTATCTGGACCAGACCTGGCCATCTGCAGGCGTGCTGTTTAAGCCTTGTTGGCCAGCAGGGTAGCCTGGCAGGCAGTGTGGGTGGAAATCCTTCCAAAATCTCCATTGATCTGGAGGAAGCGTTTATCACATGGTGGATTACACACGTGTGAATGATCGTTCCCACAAAAAGCTGCCACAGGGGTTTTCAGGGTTTTAAGGAATGAATCACCAGAATGCACTGCCTCGCTGAGTTTATTTAACTAACAGCTTTTGTCTATATCTATAATCTTCATGGTTAAAATCAAACTTGAGTAGTGGTTTTTCAACAGAAAATGGAGATAAATTGTCCTTTGCTTATCTCCACATTTAAACTCATTCTGGTATATTATATCAGGTGTGTCAAAGTCAAACAGCAGCATGGTTATCTTGAATACATTATCCATAATTCAATGTTACACAGGTGGAGTTTGAGTTCTAAATGTTGTATGGTCTGAACAAATGGCTAGAGGACCATGAGGAGAGAGAGAACTGTATTTAAAGTTCACTTGCACCCACCACTTTTAGATGAAGCTGAAACTTTCAGCTGAGGAGCAGATTGCATTCCCCCCCAAAAGTGAAAATTATACCTTGAGTGTCTACTGCAGCTCACTATTCCGGTAAATAATTTGACTCCGAAGTATTAATTCGCACTCGGTCGTTGTTTGTTTTACCATGCTGTTATATGTATAGCATGTTAGCTGCATGTCTTAAAGCTACCATGCTACGCTATTGTTATCTTATTCACAGACGCTGGCTAGCAGTGCTAACCTTGTTTGTGAAAAGGCTTGTTGATGTGGTATTGCTTTAGAGTTATAAAACAGGGTGCATCTAGTGTTGAAAGTAAGGTTTTGCCAGTGAGTACAATAGACGGTGACCCCAGAGCAGAGGATTTAGTTAGCCTCTATGTTACAGCATCATGATGTCATTGGACTAAATAACTCGGCACAGCCATCCGAATGTAGAATGATAAAGTAGTTATTTAAAAAAAAAATGCATTAGCAAAGCATGTTACCTTACCTGTGGTGTTAGTTCAGTACAGTCTCAGTACTCACACGAGCACAAGAAGAATGGCTGACGTGTGTGCTGAACATGAGGATGGGACACCCCCCACTGATCCAGTAGCTGGAACTCTGGGGAGGAGAGAGTATTACGGGATGCAGGGATCAGGGACATTTAGGTCATGGTGGAATGGCAGAGTCTGCTCGGGAAGACAAGAAATAGACACACACACACACACAGGGTCTTCTTATTGGTGGGCAGCTCTTATGTGTGATATGGGCAGAACCCTGCTAAAAGGCAGAAGGGTCCTTCGGGGCCACGGTATATGTGCCCATTATTATAAAACCCAGCTGTGACACTGGCAGAATGAACAATCATATATGGCTTTTTTTGTCATATTACCTTTTTGTTGGCATATTTTAGTATTCTAATGAAATATTTCCAAAGAGAAGTGTGTGCCTGTTCCTAGAGCTATTCACTAGCAGAACATTTGATATAGCGACTAGTAATACTGAACATGTGCACATTATTATAGCCCTGATGTTGAAGACAGCTGTGTAGAAATGTTAAATGATTTTTTTCTGCCAACTGTGCCTTTTGAGAGACTGTTTTGAAGGATTATTGCAGTTATATAGAAATATGCAGAGGTGCTTAGATAACTAAAATTCAGATTTATTTGTGTGTGTGTGTGTGTGTGTGAGAGAGAAAATGAGTGTGTAGGTGTGGGTACATGTGGCTGAGAGTGTTTCCTCCTCCTGTGTGACCTCCATTCCGTAGGAAGCTCTCACTGCTAGCGTAAAGCTGCTTCATGTCGTCACAGAGATGCACATGCTGCTACACTATTGGCTGCTACCTCCGGCCAATAGGATTTGGTGAATGAGCAAGAGAGAGAGGCAGGGTTTGTGTGTCTTGTCATATCAGTGAATGAATTTGGGGCATCAAATTCTGTATAAACCCTAAAGCATTTGCAACACAGGCAAAGTTTAATTTTTGTTAAAATCAAAATAAAAGATAAGTCGTCTTCTGTAGAAAGTGGTATGAGTTCTAATCTTTAAGCTGTTTCCATAGTAACCTCAGAATGCAGGAGGGGATGAATGGCTTTCTCTTGTCCTGATTTAGATGAGGGAACATTGCTCAGACCCTGCCTCCACACACAGAAAATATACCATTCAAACCCGCCTCCACACACAAATCATACCGCTCAAATCCCGCATCCACACAGACCACTGCATAGAGAATATACCTGAGACACTGCCTCTATTCATAGAGAACATGGCCTCTCTTTACACAGACAAAGGCAGAGATAAGCATCTTAGATTTGATTAAAGCAGTCTGAGCATTTGATTCGTCCCAATTACATCATAACAAAAAAAAATGTGGAAACAACAGAAATCAGATGTAAAATGAAAACCGTGGAAAAACGTGGAAGGGCTTGAGCTGAGGAAACCCTCGTTCACCTAAACCCTTCTTGTTCACTTTCAGACCGTATGCTCTGGGAACATTTGTTTTGATTCCCTCTTTATAAAGACCCATTATAACCAAACCCATTATAGAGGCTCACACACAGGAAGTTTGCTGCTGGAGACCCGCAGCCGTTCCGCGGCTGTCCCGCCGCACCTGCTGCCCTCCTGCTTTTTTTTTTAGCACCCCTCATTTCACTTCTTACCTCCTCATCCAAACCCTGTTTTTTTGTCCTCTGGCGAGAGAGGGGAGGAGAGGGCAGGGGCAGTTTGGTTCGCTCCATCTCAAAGTGTTTCCTCGAACACAAAGGGAAGGAGCTAAAGTAGCCGTGAGCTTTGTTAACGGTACGGGAATGTCACTTCTGCTCGCCCGTGGGAAGGTTGCTTAGCATTTGTGTGCCGGCGTCCCCCTCCGTCTCCGCGTCCCCCCTCCATCTCCGCGTCCCCCTACCTCTCTGCATGTCCCTCTGCTGCGCGGGCTGTGCAGGTAAGCACAGGCTGGATCCCTTTGCTCCAGGGCACGCAGGGCAGGATGAGAGACCTGGAAGAGGCTCGGGCCAGACGTCTGTTGCACCCTGAAGCTCCGCCCGTCTGGCTGGAGCTGCCATGACGGGTGTTGTATGCTCTGCCGTGACTGGTGTTGTATGCTCTGCCGTGACGGGTGTTGTATGCTCTTATTTAGTTTTCGTCTGCTTTTACGTGGAGTAGGTTTAAGGTGCTTTCATGGGAAATTATGTGTTTCTTTCACCTCTGACATGAATTTCAGGTTAAAACATTCTCAGATTAGCGTTGATGAAGTGAGGAGTTGTTACTTAATTTTTCTGGTTGTGTTACACACCTCATACATGTGTTACTTGGCTAATCAGTTACGGTTCTCAGCACCAGTCTGACCTCAATAATGCATGCACACACACACACACTGCGGCAGGCACATGTGATGCTGTGAGTAGTGTGAGCTACTTCTCCAAATGAAGCAGGATGAGCTGATGCATCCACACACACACACACACACACACAC
Source organism: Brachyhypopomus occidentalis (assembly GCA_020368025.1). Classification (NCBI taxonomy): domain Eukaryota; kingdom Metazoa; phylum Chordata; class Actinopteri; order Gymnotiformes; family Hypopomidae; genus Brachyhypopomus; species Brachyhypopomus occidentalis. Next base: position 873,473 of record JAGXOD010000040.1, on the reverse strand, counting down.
ACACACTCTCAGCAGGGTGCACCGCTCCCAGCATATGTGCTGGTTTCCATGGAGACAGAGAGTTAAAAATAACATGGGCGACGGCTTTCTTGTACCATTAACCAACAAGCCTGACACGAAATGTCACATACACACATACGCACACGCATGCACAGTTACAGCTCTGATGAGACATTGCTGATGTTTGGAATTGTGATAATGGGCAACTGAGATAGTGACTATGGGAACGATCTTTCACACACACACACACGCACGCACATATACCTATATACATACACTCACACACATGTGAATGCGCATACACGTACACATACACATATACACACACAAAGCATACAGTACATTCACACGCACGACTAGCTAGTCTCAGTATGTATAAAATCTTTTATTTAATGTGTATGATTTATCCTATGATCTTATGGTTTTCTGTATTATTGAGGTTAAAATATACTAATATTTTAAACACACCAATACACAATGAACTTTAGTTTTCTCATGCACAGATACTTTTATACTGTAGATGTTTTATTTAACCTTACATAAAACGTCAACTAGCATTTAAATGCTAATAATCTTTATTTGCAGTCTACTACTGTCTACTAGTGAGCTATAGTTCACATTCTAATTATGTATAAGATACAACTATGTATAAGACACGTCTGAAGCAAGCTGCATACTTCTGTTGTAAAGAGAAGTAATTAAAAAAAAGACAATCTTAAAGATTAATGGACATTAATAATATCAGATTACTGCCACACCTCAGTCCTGTGGCAGAGGGACTACCTGTCTCAGCATAAAAATGACCAATGTATCTTATGTATTTTTATCCTTATTGCATCATTTGCACCTGCAATGCTGGCACCTCTGTGTGTGTGTATGTGTTTGTGTGTGTCTGGCTGGGGTTGTGTGGATGTTTGTGTGTGTGTGTGCGTGTGCTAGGGTTGTGTGGGTGTGTGTGTGCTAGGGTTGTGTGGGTTTGTGTGTGTGTGTGTGTGCTAGGGTTGTGTGGGTGTGTGTGTGTGTGTGTGTGTGTGTGTGTGTGTGTGTGTGGGTGTGTGTGTGTGTGTGTGTGTGTGTGCGCTAGGGTTGTGTGGATGTGGGTGTGTGTGTGCGTGCAGGGGTGTGGGTTCTTTTATGAAGTCTTTCTGTGTCCCAAGCAGCTCCTCACAAGGAAACACTACATTATCAAGGGTCAAAGGTCACCTGCTGGGAATACAGCTGTTTTGCAGTGTGAATGATCCAGGTGTGACAAAAGAGGTCCATTAAAAAAATGGCATGTCTTTACAACACACACACACACAACACACACACCTGCTTGCAGAACACCCACCACCCAGCTGTCCCAGGTGTCTGAGTGTGCATGTGAAGGTTTACGAGGTGTGTGAGACATCTCTTCCTACAAATCGAACCCTTCAACAACTTCCGAGGCACCATGAACCTGCTGATCCAGGCCAGAGATTGCGCTCTCAGCAAGAAGCTCTAACCCAGCCCTTTCCCGTTCGCGTCAGAGCCAGGCGGGTCCCGTCCCACACTCCGCTCCCGCTCCGTCACCCCCTCCTCTCCCTCACTCCTCACGAGGAGCAGGCTCCTCTCTCCCACACGCAGCAGCCGCTCACGGCGCACCCGGCCACGTTCGGCGCCTTCGGGCAGGAAGTGAACGCGTGAAAAGATCTAATAAAATGACATAAAAGGGCACGATGTTTCCCCTCAGCGTTTCATCCCATCGGTAAAGCTGATTATTCTACTCCGTATTTGTTGCACCCGTGTTTTGTTTATTGATGTCTTGGGAGGTTTTTAGCTCCTCAACTGCTTGGCTGGGATGAGTGTTTTCCGCATTTCGTGCAGTCTGCTTTCGCCTACAGGCGATGGATTTATTTAGGCAGGACCTCTGGTCGTTTTACATGACACACTGGCAGTGCGGTAACCTTCACCACTTGAAAGGTGTGAAGTGAAGCCTGCGTTGTGCTGCGTCAGCTTGTATCTGCAGTGGCCCACAGTGCATTAACTGTTCTTCAAAGCTTTGCTTTATGGAAATAATGCATGTGCATCACGTGTAGATCTTCACATTTAGTTCCCTTTGTTTTGAAAACGTCTGCCCCTAGTGGTTTGGAGCACTTACCATGGCAGCAACCTCAAATGCAGACTTTTGAGGTTTGGATAGTTATGTTCATTTTAATATTAAACTTCTGATCTTTTATTATCTTCAGTGCTGCGTATTGTGCTGGGAGTTGTGGCTACGGTAAGGATCAGTCTCCTGGATCAGTTTCCTGCTGGAAATGCGTTTGTTAAAGCAAAAGTGTGACCTCTTCCTAATACTCTACACAGACCGATGCGTTCTGCAATCATTACCTGAACTCAGCAGCATGTACACTTCCTCCACAAGAGGGCAGAGTTTCGAAGGGCCTTTATCTGGAAATGACATGGGCTATGTTGTGGTTTCTCTCGTAAATAAGTGAACTAATATAAGCGAACTTCTTTGTTTACTTTCTTACATTCAGACGTCATATTTTTCTCATATGTTTGTTTATTGCTCGCAGACATGTATAATTTTCCCCATATCTGCTCCAAAATTAATTAACTTGTTTTTGCTTCAGTCTTCTTCCATTGTCCAGTGAAGCTGCTCCACAGTGGACAGGTCAGTGGACAGTTTACACAGCACAGACCCCTGCATGGTGTAGTAGAGGACTGAACAGGCAGTCCCCTCTTCCTTCCTCCAGACCCATATATCCACACAGTCAGTGCACATGGTGTGTGTGTGTGTGTGTGTGTGTGTGGTTAGAGTGATACCCAGACCAAAGGCCAAAATGGACTCTGTGCTTTTCCCCACTCGTCTTCATTAGGCTCTGTGATCCCAATACTGACCATAATGAGAAAGTAACTCGCACTGCTTCAGTTCATCTTTTAAAGCTTTAACTTTAAAACAATACACAGAAGTGGGGGCAGGGGCGGAGGTACAGGAACGGCCTTTAACCCTCCGTGATGTGCAGTCCATCGTGGTTTTATGATCTGCCTCTCGCCAACAGGAAAAGGTATATTACAGAGGCTTTCCATAAGGAAAAAGTGTGTGTGTGGGGGGGGGGGGGCAGGGTGGTGCATGCAGGTTAAACTGAATGACGCAAATTAAACAGGTGTGCTCAATATGGACCAAGTGATCACACACACACACACACACACAGTAAAGCTGGTGTCTTGGTTAGAATCATGCAAGTCAGCACAAAGATACCCACACTGTGTGTGTGTGTGTGTGGACTATAAATTATGGTTTATATGTTATTGTTGGTAGCTCTTCCCAGACAGCTGGAAGACACTGTCAGTGCCCCATCGAGGCCACCCAGACTCTCCATACACACTGGTACTCATTCAGCAGGGCTCGTCCAGGAAACTGGGCATGGCAGCCATGTTGGCTCTGCCCCAGGGTCCGGCTTGTACACTTGTGTAGATAATGGGCTGCATGTAGAGCCACAAGCTGCCAGTCGCAGTGGTCATGCCTGCGTTTGCCCGTGTAAGAGCGCGACCGCACTAAACACTCGTGTTCTGCGGGAGCTGACCGTGCCAAGGTCAGGGGTACGGGAGCAGCAGGCTTAACGGGGATTAAGAGTGAGAGGGATGTTGTTCCAGTTTCAGAGAATACCAGGACACACACACACATACACCCACACACACACACACACACACACACACACACACACACACACACACACACACACACACACACACACACACACACACACACACACACACACACACACACACACACACATCAGTTCATTTGTGCCTGTGACACTGAGAAAACACAAACTGTTAAGTTACATTTTAAAGGCTGGAAAATATTTACATTTTTAAAATACTGGAATTGTGGGGTATGTCTTAATTATAATACTTATATATAAGTATATAAGTACTTATATATAAATTATATAGTGTAGTGTAAATATTTGTACAAACACAGTTTTCTTGTACTGTACCTTTCACTCTGTGTGTGTACTTAGAAGTCCATTGTGATAAGAGACTGCACAGACCTTGGGGAGAGAGTTATATGTAGCCATGCCTTAGCTGGCTAAGTCAGTGCTTACTACCTTCTTTGTGCTCAATTCTCTGAATACAAACTGTTATCTCTTCATCATGATGTTTCAGTGCTGCTTAGTACAAACTTTTTAGCCTCTCAGATAAATTATGTTGATTTTAGTGTGTACTGTAACTGTAATTCAAGTGTAATTATGAGGAGGATGAAGATTGAGTGTTATGTAGGATCGGCACCTGTGGTGTGCCTCACAGCAGAGATGGTGTGTGTGTGTGTGTGTGTGTGTGTGTGCCTCAGAGCAGAGGCATGTGTGTATGGGGTGTGTCTGTGTGCCTCAGAGCAGGGACGTGTGTGTGTATAAGGGGTGTGTGTGTGTGCGCCTCAGAGCAGGAATGTGTGTGTAGGTTTGTGTGCCTCAGAGCAGGAATGTGTGTTTGTGGGAGGGGGTGTCCCTCACTGCAGTGTGTTGACCAGGAAGTGAGTGTGTGTGTGGGAGGGGGGTGTCCCTCAGAGCAGTGTGATGAGCAGGGAGTGAGTTTGTGTATGTGTGTGTGTGTATGTGTGTGCCTCAAAGCAGGAATGTGTATGTGTGCCTCAGAGCAGAGACGTGTGTGTGTGTGTGTGTGTGTGTGTGTGTGTGTGTGTGTGTGTGTGTGTGCGTGTGTGCCTCAGAGCAGGGACTTGTGTGTGCATGTGCCTCAGAGCAGGGACTTGTGTGTACGTGTGCCTCAGAGCAGGGACGTGTGTGTGTGTGCCTCAGAGCAGGGACCTGTGTGTGTGTGTGCCTCAGAGCAGGGACGTGTGTGTGTGCCTCAGAGCAGGGACGTGTGTGTGTGTGCCTCAGAGCAGGGACGTGTGTGTGTGTGCCTCAGAGCAGGGACCTGTGTGTACGTGTGCCTCAGAGCAGGGACGTGTGTGTGTGTGCCTCAGAGCAGGGACGTGTGTGTGTGTGTGCCTCAGAGCAGGGACTTGTGTGTACGTGTGCCTCAGAGCAGGGACGTGTGTGTGTGTGCCTCAGAGCAGGGACGTGTGTGTGTGTGCCTCAGAGCAGGGACCTGTGTGTACGTGTGCCTCAGAGCAGGGACGTGTGTGTACGTGTGCCTCAGAGCAGGGACGTGTGTGTGTGTGCCTCAGAGCAGAGACGTGTGTGTGTGTGCCTCAGAGCAGGGACGTGTGTGTGTGTGCCTCAGAGCAGGGACGTGTGTGTGTGTGCCTCAGAGCAGGGACGTGTGTGTGTGTGCCTCAGAGCAGGGACCTGTGTGTACGTGTGCCTCAGAGCAGGGACGTGTGTGTGTGTGCCTCAGAGCAGGTACGAGTGTGTGCGTGTGCCTCAGAGCAGGTACGAGTGTGTGCGTGTGCCTCAGAGCAGGGACCTGTGTGTGCATGTGCCTCAGAGCAGGGACGTGTGTGTGTGTGCCTCAGAGCAGGGACCTGTGTGTGCGTGTGCCTCAGAGCAGGGACATGTGTGTGTGTGTGTGTGTGTGTGTGCGCCTCAGAGCAGGGACATGTGTGGGGGTGGGGGGTAGAGGCCTCAGAACAGCAAGATTCTGACGGCTGGGCTGTTGTGCACAGGCCAATGCTTTTTCTGTATCTGCAGGTCCTGGTTAGACTACTTATCTGGCCTTTTCTTGTCGTGCAGACGACAGTGGATATATTTGTGCTGGACATTTACTGTAATAGATTTGTCTAGATAGTAGATTTGTCTGTTCTCTAATATGGTTAAATAATGTTTAGATTGTTTATGGATTAGAACATCCTTCCCTTTAATTTGTCAGTCAACTCACCCACTGGTCCATGAAGAAATTGAGAGCAAACTAATGCTACAGGACTGTACCATCTTAAATGGGCTCTCAGGGGTGGGGAAGACAGGGGGCAGGCAGACAGTCAAAAGAAGTAGGCTGACAGATGTAGAGGTAGACAAACAATCAGGGAGACAGACAGACATGCTTAGAGACAGACAGATAACCAACATTATTCCTCTGTCCTCTGTGTGTGCTGATCCAGAGGTACTACAAGCTCCTAATCAACCTATTTCACCTACTTTGACTGTGCTCACAGTACCTTATAGCAGTACTACTAATAATACCCAACTATACTCAAACTAATACTACTTTGTTAATATTATAATTATTATTTTGTGTTTCTCAGATACACACCTCATGCTGCTCTTAGTCTACAGTATGTTTGATTATCCGTGGGCAGCAGGTCAGCTTTCCCATGCGCTGGAATAAGTCCATATTAGTCTACTATAAGAGCTGTCAAATGTGTGGTTGTGTGTGTGTACGTGGGTGAGCATGTGGAGGTGTGTGTGTATGTGCGTGAGCATGGGGAGGTGTGTGTGGTTGTGTGTGTTCTGCTCTCTAAATTACAGGCTTTGTGACTGATGGATGTCTGATGTTGCAGGAGCATGAAATGATTAGTTTTGTGCTACATGTAAACTGTCTGTGCAAAAAATGTAGTATATGTCCTTGTTATGTAGTGTCATATCCCTTATTGATTTGGTACTGGTGATGTAGTGTCATATATTATGGATTTAGTTCTCATTCTCAGTGCTATGGTTTGCTCAGTCTTTTTTCTGCAGCCCACATACCATATTTTTGAACCTTTTATCTGTATCATCATTTCCACATTTGGGTTAGATTTAAACCCAAAAATGTTTTGTTGCTTTTCTATGAAAATATGTTTTTTTGCTTTTTCAGAAGTACAATAATGTTTGTTTCTTTCCAGTCCAGTTACTTTTGTGTTTCATTCAGATTCCAGCATGTGAAACACAAACTTGTGTGTGTGTGTTCATATATAATCAGTGGGCCCAAGTACACCCACACAGGGCCCTGCTGAGTTGTGCAGAATATAGAGACAGAAAGAGACAGAGACAAAATATGAACTGAATAGGGCTTTAGAGACAGCTTCTAGCTCACTGTCCATTGGAGATATATTGTGTACACAAAACACTTCTGATTCACTTCAGAAGTTATGATATGGTGGCTAAATTTAAGACAAACAGATAAAAAAAACTTGGCCGTTGGGTAGACGATCATTTCTAACCATCTGTGCTGATGCCTGATAGGCTGAGAGCTGGGCTCATCTCCTGGCTCCAGGTGTCACATTCCTCATACATCTGTATCCCCCAGAGCACCTGGATGCAGTGTATTAGTACCTGGTGGGAGAGGCCTGAGATTGGGCAGGGCTTCTGTGTGGTGGGCTGGGCTTGGGGGCGGGACTCTTTCATTCTCAAGTCTCAAAAACAATGGAGATGCGGTGATGTATGAATAGATGTCTGGTTAGTGAATGAATGTTCTTTGGTGAATTTTATGAAAATCTGAGATGTGGGAGTCTTAACACTTTGTATTTGAAATTTAACCGATGGTGAAGTTTTATTCGTTTTCAGGAATTTATGTAATGACTGCATTTTTCAGGAATACAAGGTTTACTTGAATATTATTAGATTTTTTATGAGCAATTTTATTGTGACAAATTCTGTTGATAAAATTAGCAGTAATATAAGATTCAGTAGCTCTGAATGCAGATACTCTAGTGAGAGATTTGTCAGTAGTTCTGAGCATGGTTACTTCAATGGGAGATTTGTCAGCAGTTCTGTATCGTTTGCCATTGGCACAGAGGCTGTTCCTGACTCACAGTGCTGACCGTGCACCTGCTGGAGAGGGAGAGAGAGAAAATAGGACAGGAGATACAGAGACAGAAAGAGGAAGGTAGAGAGAGAGAGAGAGAGAGAGAGAGAGAGAAGCAAGAAGAGCAGAAGCCCCTCTCATCGTTCCAGTCAGACGTCTGCGCCTCTGCTGTTCAGAGTGCTGGTGCATGCCACCTTTAATCAGTCACACGCAAAGGAATGGGCAACACACACAAAAAAGCACCTTCCTGGGGCCAGCTGGAGAGGAAGAGGAGGGTGAAGAGGAAGAGTTGTAGGGCAGGACAGAGAGAGGACACTGCAGGTAGGGCACTTTGAATGGGGGCAGAGGGTGGCTAATGTGAAGGGTCTTCGTAAAGGGGCAGCTCACTGGAGCTCGTGCCGGGCAGATGGAGCGCTCCAGATGGGTAATGACAATCTGCAGAGTGATGAGATTTATTCTCTAAATGCCGAGTGATTTGGTGCAGGGTCACTGCAGGGGACTCTCTCTTACTCCACTACAGGGAGAACTTGACTCTTCGCTGTCCAAAATTCAACAGCCTTTTGTGAGGAAATTAAGATTTGTTCCCCTGGTGTGGTTTGTGGCTAATATAAAAAAGAAAGGAAAAAAAAAACAAAAAAAAAAACAGTTGGTGGATGTGTTGTTCCTTGCCATATTAGAATAACAGATGCATTGTAATGACGATTAGCTAGCTCTGTGGCGACTGTTAGCTAGACGCTGAGAGTGTGAAGAGACGTCCAGCACACTCTTCGTTCACGGGGAGCTCTCAGTAGAGGTCACACACTTGGCTCAGAATACTGCGCATGGAGCAGGACAGTGCTGGGGCTGAGTGACAAACACACACACGCATACACACACACACACACACACACACACACACACTGTCTCTCTCGCAGAAGTATGTACACACACACATACATACTGTCAGAAATACAAACACACCAGCAAATACACACACGTGCACACACACACACACACTCAGAAAATAGCTTTTGCCTCCAAAACATACACAATAAATGAACAGAAGAACGACACACATAATCTCATACACACACCCCAAACACAGACACAGTAGGGAGAAGGAGACAGGAGGGGAAGAGAGGCAGATGAACGAGTGAAGTGTAAGAGGGAGGTGAGAAGAACAGAGCGGAAAGGAGGAGAGAAAGCATGCTGGAAAGAGATCTTGCCAATAACAAGTCAATCCAGCGCATATGAAGTATGTGTCTCCCATTTACTGACTGGACTGAGAGCCAAGCTGGCTGGCAAGCAACAATGTAACAGAAATGTATGTGCTGTGACGTCCCTTAAAGGCTCATGCCACCTGATCATGAGCCTTTCAGAGGCTTTTCTCACCGTGTGAAGGATATTTACCGTTAGGGCTACTGTACCTGTAGCTGTACTGTACCTACTGGTAAAGCTGCTGTTACTGCTGTTACTGTAATGAGTTCACTCAACCCTGAAAATACAGCAATATGCAGAGGGACAGGTTGCACTTCAGCAAGGCATGAGCTCTACTATTTACAGTAGACACAGGTACCAAACTAAGTGTGTTTGATCTAACAGTACCAAACTAAGTGTGTTTGACCTAACAGTACCAAACTAAGTGTGTTTGATCTAACAGTACCAAACTAAGTGTGTTTGATCTAGCAGTACCAAACTAAGTGTGTTTGATCTAACAGTACCAAACTAAGTGTGTTTGACCTAACAGTACCAAACTAAGTGTGTTTGATCTAACAGTACCAAACTAAGTGTGTTTGACCTAACAGTACCAAACTAAGTGTGTTTGATCTAACAGTACCAAACTAAGTGTGTTTGACCTAACAGTACCAAACTAAGTGTGTTTGATCTAACAGTACCAAACTAAGTGTGTTTGATCTAGCAGTACCAAACTAAGTGTGTTTGATCTAACAGTACCAAACTAAGCGTGTTTGACCTAACAGTACCAAACTAAGCGTGTTTGACCTAACAGTACTAAACTACGCGTGTTTGATCTAGCAGTACCAAACTAAGCATGTTTGATCCAACAGTACTAAACTAAGCATGTTTGATCTAACAGTACCAAACTAAGTGTGTTTGAATGAGCCATTTTACTGACTTCGGCCTTGAAATACAATTTAGGCATTTTGGTGATATTTTTTTCTACAATAAAGTTTTGTACAATAAAGAGTGGAATCTTGACAAACTCTACCACTCTTTGTTCTTCACATCATATAATATGTGTACCTCACAGACAATAATTTAACTCATTAATATAATTCATCAGAATTCCTCACAATAATTCACAACCAACATTTCTCACCATTTCTCCCTCACTGTCTCACTTTGCGTATCTTTTTCCCTCTCACCCTCACATTTACTGGACAAGAAAAGCTTATTGTTGGTGATCGCGCGTTGATAAGGATCTGCTAATTCACTGTAAATTAGATATGAAGGGTTGCTAAGATACGCATGACTCTGGACTATTGAAGGGGGCTGCCTCGTGATGCATACTGATCTGCCAGTGTGTCTTTACACAGCGAGAGAGGGGAGGGGAGGATGGGAGGAAGGACGTGGAGAACAGAGGCGTTGGGTGCCCTTCGTTTCTCTCCCTGACTCACAATACAGCACACCCTCTTAGTTCCCTCTGGGGCCATTTTAGAAATGGTGGGAAAGAAATGTTTTCAGACCAGTCATTCACGGTAAATTTGGCTCTCACTGCGGGTTGTTTTTGGCTGCCTTTCGGCTGGGTTTGTGGTTAAGAAGTTGCTGTGGGAAACCAGGAAGCAAGTAGTACAAAACTGGCTGGATGTCTGTGCCACCTTGAAGGCTCACCGCAATTTCACCAGGGCCATTTCTCTACCCCCCCCTCTGCAGCTGTGTCTAATCTGGATGCTGAGAGCAAGCTGACCCTACACTACCAGGCCCCTCAGACTCCATGGCACCAGCAGCACAACATGTTTCACCACGGCACACGGCCGCCGTGCCTGGAGGAGCTGCACCACCACGCCCAGCTCCATCTGCGGGCGCTGCAAAGAGGTGAGTCGGGGTGGTGCCCCCTACAGGCTGGCAGCTCGCCATCGGCCAAAGTCCCTAAGAAAGTCCCTAACACTTCTGCAGATCACACAAATACACTTGGCTCTGTCACCTTATGACTTGTGAGAGTGATACAGCCGAACACACTCACTCTGTCCATGTTTACAGCACGTTAACGACTGGATGATTCAGGTAAACAGGAACATATCCAGTGGTTTTGGTATTTGGTAGCAAAACACACCTAGACTGAAGGATCTATGAAGTAAAGATCTAGGCAGAAAGCTCAGCTTTCTAACTCGCGCAGATCTTCATTAACTTCACTAACTATATCAAAACAATCACCAAAAACAACTTTAACAATAGAGTTTAATCAAAGGTTCAGCCTGAAGCAATTTTAATCTTCAGCAGGTTGACTACTGTAATGGTTTCCTAACTGGACTCCCTAGAAAGACCATTTAAAAGGTACAGCTTGTTCATTATACCGTTGCAAGAGTTTTAACCTGGACAAGGAGAACATTTAAACTAATCATGGTGAAGCAGTATATGCTACACACATTTCCTCTTAACCAGAACAGACTCCCAGAAGAAATTAGATGTGCCCAAATATATTTTAAGTGATTTCTTTTTTTTTTCATTTAAATCAATGATCTTTTTTACATTTATTTATAAAAAGTGCTTTGAATTGGGTATGAATTGTGCCCTTATGGCAGGAACAGGGAACCCCTTATGGCGAGACACTAGTCAGAACTCCAAAAGGTCCCTCGTGAATCCACTTCTTCTCATTTGGCTTAAGTGACAGTTGTTATCTAAGACTGCAGCTGCAAGGATGTGTTTGGTGCTTTTTGACTGGAAAGTTGAGCTTTTGCAGAAACCACTGAGGAACACAGAGCAACATCTGATATCCTGATTGGAAAGATGCAAGCAGGTTAGGGTCAGTCCTCTTAAGTTCGCCCAATACATTTGTTCTACATCAGCCTATCATGCAGCAAGAAAAACTGCAACTAAGACAAAAATTCAACAAATTTACTGCCCTCTTGTGGTCCTTTTGTGGTCATTACAGCACCCCTTCAATCAGACTATGAAGCTGTGGTCTTTAGTTCCGCACTACTCCTGGTACATCCTCCCACTGCTGAACAGTACAGATAAAAGACGGTTATGATGACCAAACACTGCCTCAACATATGATTGGGTTACAGTTTGTAAAAATATATCTAAAAGCAAAAATAATATGTGTTAAAGTAATACAATCTTAGAAGACAATCAGTCTGTAATATCTGGCCCTCTTTTGTAATATGCGGCACCCTTTTGTTCGAATGATTTAAAGCATCTGAATTGCACAGTTAAGCCCCATACGTTTCTCATTGCAACACTTGATCTTACCGTAACATTTGCCTGTCAAAGTAATGTATAATGCCTCTTGTATTCAGTAACCAATGAATATGTCAATTTTAGTCTTCGACTGGTGTATGTCTGATACAGATCAGCCGCAGCATCAGCATTCCACCAGCAGGGAGCGCAATCGGGTCACCATCTCTATCTCTGTGGCCCCGCCCATGCCTACATTCCCCTCCCCTCACTCCCTCAGGAGGCGGGATCAGAGGAACCGGCACGCCCGCATGGTAAGCCTGCTATTACAGTTGCAAACAGGAACAACCACTAACTTACGGACCTGCTGGTTAAAAGACTGTCTTGAGTACTTGATGATGGTGTATACTGTATTACTATTCCCACCACTACCACTAGTATGTTTAGGCTGCTCCTTGTTCCTTTGTATTAAATTACAAAGTCATTCATTTTGAAATCATGATAAATGACAAGTGAAACACTGGATGCTTTTTTCATTTGGTTTTTCTAATAAATTGTACTTTCAACTGTTGGTTTTTCCCCCTATTGTGTATGGTATAGCAGGACAGAGCTGAATATCAAACAATGCAAAGAAAGGTAATTCCCATGGTGAGCAGAACCAGTCTGTGAATGTTTCACCATGACTTTCAGAAGCACTTCAGGTCACTACAGGCGAGCACATGAGCGAGGAAGAGCCGCCCCCTTGGAGGAGAGCGCTATCAGGTCTCTCGCTTCAGTCACCGCCGTGCCACACAACGTGCTATACAAACACACAAACAAACAAGCACGTAGGCACGACGGGACAAGCGGTTTGCAACCCAGCTCTCCTCCACATACATTCAAACAACAAAAATTCACGTAGACAAACACTTACCACGAGACATGACCACAAACAAAGGAGAAAGTAAAGGAGACTGGCGGCTTCCGAAAGTGGCTGGTTATTCTGTGACGGGCAGGAGGTGCGAACGAAAAGGAAGCGATCACGCCAAGTCTCAGAGAAAAATAGGGGTTTAATGAATAACGTGCGCAAACCAAAAACCCGTGCACTTGACCCAGATTAAGGATACAATAACCAGCAGTCAACTGGTACAAAGACAAGGCATATATAGACAGACAAACGACCATCAGGTGAGGGAGCTAATAAGCCCCACCCACCTGAGGGACGCACACAACGCAACAACAACAGGACAACTGCCGCTGTGCCGTAGGTGACCGGGAGGGGGAGCCTCCCTCACCGTGACACTCTGATATTTGTTTAGAAAAGAAAAAGATCCATCATACTGACAAATGAGAGCAGGACTCATTCTTCTGGCAGCAGTTTATGCCATTTGCTTCAGTGGTCTGTGGCTTTAGAGGTCTGTGGCTTTAGAGGTCTGTGGTGTTTGCTGAGGAGCCCCTGTGAGACTGATATGAGCCTCTGTGAGACAGATTTGAGCCCCTGTGAGACATATCTGAGCCCCTGTGAGACTGATCTGAGCCTGTGCTGTTGTGCTCTGTGGCTCCCAGCAGGAGAGGAGTGCCAGGGAGGCGGACGTGCAGACTCTGCCCAGGAAGGCCGGCCCCGTGCAGGTGCAGCTTTAGCACACTCGCGGCGGTTTGATGAAGCATGAATGTGTCTTTGGTTTTCGCAATCAGTATGAGCTTTGGCAACGTTTTCAGGGGGTTTTGTGTGTGTGTGTGTGTGTGTGTTTGTGAATGTTTCCTGTGTTCCTGTTCTGCATGACTCTGTTGTGTTGGTTTGGTTGCATGTGACTTCAGTGGTGTTAATGTGCTCTGTATGATCCTGCACCATCAAAAGTCACGATAAGCATTTTTTATAGCGGCGCATCAGCAACTTTTGACATTCTTTCATTTTTTTAATCCTCATCTGAATGGATGATTTACACAGCATTGTGATGCTACTGCCCTAAAGCTTTGCTATTTTCATTTGTTATTTCCCACAATGCATCAGGAGAAACCTGTAAGAGAGGTGGAGTTACAGCCAACACAGAGAAAGGTAAATGGTGACAGTGTGACCGTATGTGTGGTTACATGTTAAGAAGGTCCTGGGCTGGACTCTGGGGTAAACTGTAGCCCATCTCAAGCTAATGAGCCCTGTGGTCTCTCCTGCCTAAATGACTCCTCAACCTAAGACCTCCATTTCTTTCCTCAGAGTTTCAGGTCTGGAGCTGACAGGACTACCACATACCTCATGGCTTCCCATTAACATCATCCTTTTTGCTATAGGTGCACGTTCAGTGAGCATCCCCAGTAATGGACCAGATCATTACAGCCGGCATTAAATGAACCACTGCCTTCCTAACCAGCCACATTCAGTTTGGTGTCACTACATTGTTTTGACTTTAGCTGATCTCTGTTCATCTTTACATTATGTCCATTTTTATTTCTCTGCCGCTCTTACTTTTCAGGACCACTGTTGAGTTTCTTTGCCATTTTTTGTTTTAGCATGAGCCATCACGTCCCTCCTCCCCTACAGTGTGTTGCCAGCTCATCCCCTGGGTCCGAAAGGTAGTCTCCCTCCCTGTGGTCACTAACTCCCTCCGGTCTTTGTTTAACCACCTCCGAGGTCACCGTCTCCCTGCATTCTCTGTTTAACCACCTCCAAGGTCTCTGTCTCCCACATGCTATTTTCTCCTGTCTTTCTTCATCATGGATTACCTGTTAGATCTGCTCCTGAGAGTCTATTACATTCCAATCTCAGCATTAATCTTTTCATGCCTTTTAACTTCCTTATCTGAGTGTTTGTAGCACTGTTTTTGTAACACTGAATTTATCAGTTCTTTTTGTTAGATATGAACAATGTCCCGATCTAGATTTTAACAGCATGCATGAGAATGAGATTTACATCTGGCGTTAATGCTTATCCTAATGACATACATTATCTTAATACATTAGCTTAATGAATAGCACCTTTATTTTGGGGGTAATCTGGTCCTATAACATTTTTAGCCTGGGTTAATTTTTGCAGTGAGCTGGGATTGTAAGTCTTTGGTGGTTAGTAGTAGTATCACTATTATACTGCCCATTTAGCCTAATGGAAGACAGACACCTGATTTATCTTCAGAATTTCCCACAGTGGTTTTATTGCCCTCTAGGGGTTGCTAAGTAACTTGTATCTGCTGTGGATACAGCACAACCTTCATATATTTTATGCTTTTTCCTACTGTGATTCTTTTATTCTAATGAAATCATTTTTGGAGTAGAGCCAAGAACCAAATCCTGAAGTCGGGTGCTACATTTCCCCTTCTCTCCCACTCTCTCTCTCCCTCTCTCTCTGTCTCCTTCTTCCTGTTTCCCCTCCTCTCTTCCTGTTTCATGTTCTCAACTGTGCATTTGCTCAAGATGAGATGCAGTATGAATTTATGAGTGTGACAAAGTTCCTCCTGTATACACCGCACCACAGCTGTGTATGTTTATGTGCTTTGACTTTTATTGGGGCTTTAAATAAAAACAAATTATGCACAGAACTGTTCAAGTTGCCCCTTGAATTTCTAAACTAATTAAGTACACTAGTGACTGCTTACAATGATCTCTTGAGTATATAACATAAATATACGATGGCATAAATACACTGGAGCACTCTAACTGGTAAAATACCTCTGCCTCAGGCTGGAACCAGTACGACCGCTGACGGAGCAGAGGCAGGTCTAACCCTAACCCTAGGCAGGCCCAAGTGTCCCGTGCCCAATGTACCCACCACGCTGGACAAGCAGACCAACTGGTCCAAAGCCCTGCCACTCCCCACCCCCGACGAGAGGATCAAGAATGAGTCTCAAGTCATTTCCTCCTGCATCATCCCCATTAACGTCACCGGTAAAAGCCGCACGCATAGTTCCTGCATCAGCTGCATCGAAGCTGGGCCATTATCGTAGGCTTTGAGTGCTAAAAGATGATAACCTGAGTCCAGTGTAGTACATACAGTAACCTGTGCAAAGCTAATGACGTCTAAGTTAAAATGCAGAAAATATCGTCTTTCCGCATCTTACATCTGGGAAAAATGTCTGTAAAAGTGCAATGTCCTTCTCAATGTCTTTTTAGTAACTGAATTAAAAAGAACGTCAACAGGGTTAGTCCAGAGCCGTGAACCACATGGAGCGCTTTCAGGTGTGGTTGTGCAATGGAGTGTGTGCTCCTGAGTGTCCCGCTGCGTGTCCCGCTGCAGGTGTGGGATTTGACCGTGAGGCCAGCGCTCGATGCTCCTTGGTGCACTCGCAGTCTGTTCTGCAACGCCGGAGGAAGCTGAGGAGGAGGAAGACCATCACAGGCATCCCCCGACGAGTACAACAGGACATGGGTATGACTGCCTGATACCTTCCTTGCAAAGTGTGACCATTCTGACCCAATGGCTTACCACGCTTACTCTGCTGGAAGCCCCTTCCAAGGCTACATACTTGTGGAGGGCTCAGTACTTAGATACCAGTGGGATTCCGTGTATTTGGCTGATTAAAAGATCCCTAATTTCTGCACTCAGAACATGGTTTTAATATTGCAAGTTTTTGTTCCTTATGTGTATAAATGTGTTTATAATATCCACATAATGGTAGATTATCTTGCAAGCCTTTTTTCTATGAATGGCCATTTAACAGAGCATGTTCATATGTGTAAATTAGAAACTAATTGTGGACTTAAAGGGTAACAACCAACTGAAACTCCATTCAGGCTTAGAAAGACACATAATACCAATGATCATGATATTCAGTGCAATTGCCCATTTTTGACTATCTGGACTTTATTTTCTCCTAACTTCTAACAGACTCTGACGAATCTCCTGTGGCCAGAGAGAGAACTGTGGTGGTTCATGCAAACCCACACATGTCCCTGTGCCAGGAGGAGCTCTCACTCAGTGGCCGTGCCCTAAACACCAAGGACTCTGGCTGCCAGACAGATGACTTCCTGATTGCTGCCCCATCCCGGAGGCGCATCCGTGCCCAGAGGGGCCAGGGAATTCCTGCTTCCCTCTCCCACTCCACAGGAAATATCACTTCCTTACCAGATCGCTCCGATGCGATGTACACCACTGCATCAGGCACTCGCCTGCGTTCAAGAAGTTTACCACGGGAAGGTGGCAGACTCCGGGACAAAGACCATGATGACAGCGATGATGACGATGATGATGAGGAGGATGACGAAGAACTCTCTCCTTATGAGGCTGAGGACTTCCTGCCAGGTCCTGGACAGAGGGTTCTAAAGGATGAGGAGGAGAGCACGGATGACCAGGCCATGCCTGAACTCCAGCTGGGGATCTTGAAGCGGATGCAGCACTCTGGTAGTCCTAAAAATGCGTGGATGGAGAGGGGGAGGTCCAGGCTCCCACGTAAAGCTGACATGGGTAGCTGTGAGATCTCCTCCAGCTCGGATACCTTCAGCAGCCCCATTCATTCTGCCTCCACCACAGGTGTGCTCGGAAGCCAGATTGACCAAAAGGAGGACCATCAGTCATCAAGTGGCAACTGGAGTGGAAGCAGCTCCACGTGCCCCTCCCAAACCTCGGAGACATTACCGCCAGCTGCCTCACCTCCCCTGACTGGCTCCTCGCACTGTGATTCAGAACTGTCCCTCAACACTGGGTCTCATATCATTGACGACACTACTGGCTTCATCATCGACCCTGACCACATGGACAGGCCACAAGGCCAGGGACACAGGTCCAGCTCCTTCACTTCCTCAGCCACAGATCAGATGGATGATGCAGGCGTCAGTACTGCTAGTGATGGGGAGTGGAACTGCCACCAAGAGCAGCAGGATCAGTCTTGCCCACAGGACTTCAGCCCAAAGCACTCCAGAGAGGACGAGAGTGGCCTGAGCTGCCCCAGTTATTCCAGTGGAGAAACGTACGAGAGCTTCAATGGCCAAATGCCAGCTGAGAAATCTGAGAGCTCTGCCCATTACACCGTTGACACTGGGGGATATTACACCTCCATGCACTTTGACTGTGGTCTTAAAGGTAGCAGAAGCTATTACAACTATGCAGCCATCGACCCCGACTGTGGCCCAAGTGGAAACATTGCACCTGGCATGGGAGAATACCCTCCACCAAATTACCGGGGAGCAAGGACACTTGGAAGACAGTGTCTTTCCTTACGAAAACCAAAGGCCAAGCCTCCCCCACCAAAACGTAGCTCTTCATTAAAGGAAGCAAGCAGCAGCACAGATGTTCCAGAGCAGAATGAACCAAAGATTATGAGTGAGCTGCCCCTGCCATTGTCTTCCAGGGAAATGAGGCTGCAACTGGACATGGCCAGTTCTGCCGAGCATCTGGATACTGCAGGTCTCTGTGATGAGCCCCTTGGCACCTGGGGTGTAGAGAATGTCAGAGACATGCTAGACTGCTCCTCTCCATTCAGTTCCTCTGACACACATTCCTTTAAGGATGAGGGTGCAGTTCAGTCAGACTATGCAGACCTCTGGCTCCTCAATGACTTGAAATCCAATGATCCTTATCGGTCGCTGTCGAACTCCAGCACTGCTACGGGTACAACTGTTATCGAATGTGTCAAGACACCGGAAAGTGTGGACACTCAGGCCTGTTTCCCCAGGTCCAGACCCACCTCGCCCACACTCCCTCCGCCAGAGGGTGACTACAAGCTAGGCTCTCCTGAGAAACTTGCAGGCTTGGCATCCCCTTCCAGCGGATACTCCAGCCAGTCAGAAACACCTACATCTTCCTTTCCTTCTGCATTCTTCCCAGGACCACTGTCCCCAACCAGTGGCAAGAGGAAACCAAAAGTACCAGAGAGGAAGTCCTCACTTTCTTCTCTCCAGCAGCAACAGCTTGCCCTTCGAGACTTAGGCTGTTCCTCCAGGAGGGATGCTGACACCCTGGCCATGCCTCCCAGTCACCTTGACCTAAGTGCTCTTCATATCAAGCCGTTTTCCCACAGGACCCACATGCATATCCTCCACCACAACAAGCAGAAAGCAGCAGTGGCAGCAGAGGCTCGTGCCGCTGCCACCGCCGCAGCTGCAGACAGTGCAGAGGTGGCTAGCTCTGCCCATCTGGCTATCACTCCAACTGTTCTGAGGTCAGTCCAACTGCGGTCCATTGAAAGAGCAGCTGAGCGGCAACAGGGGCACGAGCCATTCAGTGTGCATCCTTCAACGCGTCCCAAGTGTCCCACAGTAACAATAGAGACCCCGCACTCAGACAACAGGCACAATAGAAAACCACCAGCCTACAAACCACCTGCTGTGCAACACTGTGAGGCCCAGTTCTCACCTCCAGAGGGCATCGTTGCACCACATGAGGGGATAAAAATACGGCAGGAGAGGCATGGTCCAGGAACGTACTGGGCAATGACAGCTTTCAGAACACCCGTGGAACCAACCAACCCACTTGATGAGCAGTCAATTTCAACATCCCAAGGCCCTGAGACCCATGATGCCCAGCAAAGTGCAGACGGCAGCAGGTATCCAGATGACCAAACAACAGTATCAGCAGAAAGTGTCAAATGTGAACACACTCAAACATCTGGGCCAGAACCTTTGGCAGAACCCTCTTTGTGTTTAAGCAGCACAATGTCTCCTCCTGCTTATAGCGAAATACACAGGAGTGACTTCATACTGTGCAACAGCCCTGACAAAGTGCCTGCTTTTAGTTCAGAAATATCCTCGCACACTTACACAATCAGCGATACCAGAAGCAAAGAGGAGGAGTATGAGACATCAGGTGTCACTACCAGAAGTGCCTCAGAAGATGGATGCGAGGATGGGTCAACCCCAGATACAGAGGACTACTTCAGCAAAGGTAAGGAAGGCTTCATCAAACGGTACAGGTAAAAATTCTGAGAATTGTCTTAGCATATAAATGTTATTCCTTGTGTGGGTGTTATTGTTGGTTTATATATCAGTTGTAGTAAATAAGAAATGTAGCTTACATTGCAAATAACTGACAAATATATTGAGAATTCCAATGGAATGTGAATTAAATTTCTTTTTCACAGACTCAACACCCAGTGATAATTCAATTTCACCTCAAACTGATGACTCAAAAACCGATGATGATAGTATATTTCCTTCACCTAATAAAGTACGCACAACTGAAGATCTGTTTGCCATGATCCACAGGTGAGCTTGTTATTTTTGAATAACTAATGTTTGCTCCAACTGTTACATCTCAATCATGTTATGTTAACTTTTATTTTGGTGTCCCTAATGTAGTTTTTGCCAGATCAAATGCTTTTGTGGCTAGATTCACTATTTTTTTTTAACTAAATTGTTTTAGGTCGAAGAGGAAGGTTCTTGGGCGGAAAGACTCTGGGGAGCTCAGCAGTAAGAGTCGCCTCAGCGGCACACATGTGACAGCCCCTGTCAGTAACCCAGTGCCATGCCCAGTCACTCCAGTAGCGCCAGCACCTCCTGCTTGTTCCCAGCGAGCCTCAGGACCCATTTATAGGAGTGCCAAAAAGTCCAGCACCTCCAACGAGGAGTTCAAGCTTCTGCTGCTGAAGAAGGGCAGCCGCACCGACTCCAGTTACCGCATGTCTGCCACTGAAATCCTCAAGAGTCCCATCACACCCAAATCTCCAGGGGAACTGTTACTGGAGGCTGCCAGGCACCCAGAGGATCCAGCTTCGCCACAACAAGAGTCTCTGTCCAGCACAGAGCCCCTGCTGAGCCTCCCCAGTCCCCTACCCAAGGCCAACACCGAGGGGTTCTCCACCAAAACCCTGGTGATGTCTGCTGCATCTAGACAGGGCCGTTCCAGAATCCCTCCAGCAGCCAACAGCAGCAGGTACAGCACGCGCAGCAGGCTATACACAGCCCCAATGCAGGCCATCTCTGAAGGAGAGACTGAGAACTCCGATGGAAGTCCACATGATGACCGTTCCTCCTAGGGGTTGGGTTTAATTTGTGTTTTTGTTTTTCTTAGAAACCAACAAAACAGCAAATCCCTCAGAATAAGATAAAGATATTTTAACTAAAAAACAAATGTGACATTACAAACATTTGAATAAGTTTACTCCTCTAAGTATTCCATTGTATCTTAAGACTGAAAAAAAATCCCTTGGTCACTTGGAACATTTTGTATTTCATGAATTGAGAGAACATATGTTTTGGCCATTGTTCAATTTTTTTTCTAATACACGATATGGGAACTGTTAGTGGTACTTGTATGAATGCTTGGCATCTTGACATTCCCGAAGAATAGAAAACCATAGTCAGAATGTGAAGAATATACACTTGTCTACATTGGAAACATATTCCTTTATTTTTAGATTTTCATCACAAATGGATTGACTGAGTGTTAATGTCTTTATCTTTGGTGTGTGGTGAAAGGCTAAACGTCTGTGTAGTTGTGGGCACGAACCTGCTAAACTCCCAGTGAGGAAGAATCAAAGCTGCACCACCATCCGTGAAGCAAGCTGATTTACACAGATAGATCATATCAGATTTATATATTCCTAGTATGTTATTTGTAGCATTGTTACATGAAGACGTATGTTGTTGCAGTACCAAAAGTTCAACTACCCGTCACAGAGATTCCTAACTGGGACTTTAGCTGGGCTTACACAGGACAATCGCACTGTGACCTTTCCCTACAGGCATACTGGGAGCGCTGGAGAACTGTTCTCCAAACTCATAGGAAGAAAATGTTAAAGCCGAAATATCTACATCAAGAAATGAATTGGTTTGCAAATCTGCAAATATTTTGCACTCGTTTGAAGATGATAAAGATTATTCCTTTATGACAACCGCATTAAATGAAATGCAGTAATGTATATTTATTAGCAAAATGAGGCCACATGTGATCCATCCAAAGTAAGAGGAGTTCTCACCCATGACATGTGAGGTTAAGATTTTTCCTTGTATTTTAGGTTACAAGTTGTTTTAAAATAGGACTGTCCATTATAATACCAACAAAAAGTTTACACTACAAGAAGAAATCTGTACAATATTTTATTTTTTAATGCACTTAAATGGGGTACGTATAATGTGTAAATTTTTTCAGGTATATCATATGTAACAACCTTAACATATAGAGGCCAATGTCTAAGACAACTACTGCAACTATCGTGAAACGAATTCATAGAGACAACACAATTGAAATCTTCACCTGTATTCTATGAATACCATTACAATTGTGCGAACGTTTCAGTTTGAGTGGGATGTTTGCACTTTTGCAATGAATTGTTCTACTCGAGAACAGAAGTCTTTTTTGAGGTCAAAACTCAAAGGAATTAGCAAGATTTGTCAAACTTACACTGTGCCATAGAGAGTGGGGGAGACAAGCTGTGAACTGAATCAGTTTTACTTTCCGATCATCCTTTTCCACTGAGCACTGACTTGGCACTCCACTCTCTCTTTCATTGTTAGCATGCAATAAGACACTCGAATTCATGAGGATGTTCACGTGTGAAAAATTATTCAAGTCACTTGAATTTGTTAAGTATGTGCTATGTTTAGTAGATGTACAAAATGTTAAGGTTTTTGTTGAGATTTAGGTTTCCGTATTGTATCCATAGACTGAGCTGTAGCCCATATGTGGAGAACTGGACAATCTCTTAAAGCACTGTTTGTGTAAAAGAAACAGAAAGCCACAGTAAAAGACAGCAGTTTGGTGTTTGTGGACAGGGTTAGTCTCATGTCTTTAGGTGCTTGTTCTGGGGTAAAGGTGTAAAAATGATCAAATTGGAAATACAAAAGAAGGACAGTTATGTTTATGTAGACGTATCCCTCAGTAGCTGGGCGATTGCTGATTTGCAGTCATGGGAAGCTGTATTGTTCATTACGTGTATATATGTGGTTGTGTGACTAACAAAAATATGATAATTATTCAGCCTTTTTTTCCAGACTGTTGTTGAATTGCCATGTACTGTATGTCACGTCCGTACTTTGTAGTACTTTGGTATACGGACACACAATGCCCCACACCAGAGTAACATTCAGTAGATGGATGAGGCTCTGCACTATTTCTTTCATTGTTTACACAGGTAGATAAAGAGGCAAAAACTGTCACAGTACCATACACTTTTCTTGTTTTTAATCTCACTAGAACTGACATGTTCTGTTCTTGGTTTCAAGTCAAA
The DNA here is from genome assembly GCA_020368025.1 of Brachyhypopomus occidentalis. Classification (NCBI taxonomy): domain Eukaryota; kingdom Metazoa; phylum Chordata; class Actinopteri; order Gymnotiformes; family Hypopomidae; genus Brachyhypopomus; species Brachyhypopomus occidentalis. The sequence goes on along the minus strand of JAGXOD010000040.1, from coordinate 850,422 downwards.
ACGCTGAAGAAATGTGGGCTGTCCCTTTTCTGTGTGTGGTCACATGCTTTGGGGTCAAACCTTTAGAACTATGAAATCTATGAAATCCTCTATTAGATTGCAACATTTAATAAGAAAAAAGAAAATATTTTTAATTATGGGATATTTTATCCAGAGAATTATTTTGTTAATAAATGTAGAAAAGAATGATAAAGCTTTATTTAACTAAAAAATGACTGAACATATTTCATATCAGGGGTGTATTAGCCAATGGAAAATTAAAATACTGTACTTATGAATCTTTCTAATTAGCTGTAAATTTGCATTACTTACATATATGCTGTATGATATACAATTCTAGTCAACTGGTTTTGGTGCTCAGAACTAACCTTATGCCCAGGCAATGCTACGTCACTGATGCCATATGTCCTGTCATGGTGGTTGATTTGGTTTATTTCTGCTTTAAATCTTTCATCAACGCTCATTAACACTGGCGACTCCAGGTACTGTAGCAATGCATGCATGTACATGTTCACCCCCCCCAAGACACTGTAGTAGCTGAACTTGAAGGTTTTATCAACCTAGAAAACATCCTCTTGAGGAGAAAAACATGAGCAGAAAGGCCTTCTGGGATATTTCCTGTTTTAGTGACTGAGCTGTCGTCACCATGGTGATTGACTGTTTTACTGCTCCGAGTACACAACAGACACAGATCCATGGTGCGTTTAATACAGCTGCAATCTACAGTTCCCATTCTTTTCCATTCCTGCACTGTATCTGAAGTGTTCACTTTACAACGTTCTTGTGTATTTTCTGTTTATTCCACAACTACACATATCACTCAATGCATCACACTGCACAAATGGGGAAACACATTCTACTTTTGCCAAAGGGGTTTCCAATGTGGAACATTGTTAAAGGAAATAACAAAGGCAAAGTGAACCGAACCTATTGGAATAAAGTGGTGGTTATCCTGCAGAAGTCTCTGGAACCAGAAGCTGTCAGAAGCTTCACTTCAATTTGTATTTTTGTATAAACATGTACATATGATCTTTTTAAAGAAACAAAAAAAATGTTGCAAAGTTGTTTCTTTTTGTAAAATGTTTTCAAAGTTTACATTAATTATAAGCCTTTGTATATTTTGGAGCTGTGCAACACTCTCAGTCCTTGTATTTATTTTGTAGTAAACCTTGTGACAAACCCATTGTAAATTTGATCCATTTCTTGCCAGCTCCACTGGCCTGCTCGGTAACTGTGCGTAGAGAAGGCCAATAAATGTGACTGCATTGAAAAGAATCCCAGTAGTCATCTTGCTTATTTACAATATTTACATTGTTTATATTAAACAACAACTTTTGTGTGGGTGCCCATTCTACAAAAATGGCAAAGTTTGTGTTCTACTGTGGATCCTCACCCACCCAAGTTTCCACTGTGTGCAAATCTGAAATGTCAATATGAGAAGTCAAACAACCCTTACTCGGGGAAATATGTTCCAGTCCATGACTTATCTATCGTGCATTATATGGATGCCATATAGCTAACCAGCAGGGGGCGGTACATTATAATGAGTGAAGCAAATTTAGAAACGTCTTAAACGTCAGTTGGTTTTTCTGCAGTATATTTCAAATATAGAGCTGATTAAACAGTAGTGAAGTAACCGTATACATAATAACTCACCTAAATCTGCAGCTGTGGTAGAACGGGTACCTCATGGTGTTGGCAACGCCAAAGTACGTACGACTTTTCTGTCAGCAAACGTCCAATGCTGGTTCCCGTGAACCAGCAAACCTTTCAGGAAAGGACGGACTTCCCAGTGGTTTGAGAGTCTCTCGATTACATCTTCTGGACGTGGAAGTTCCCAAATCTAGAAACGGAATCGGAAGACATCCAATGACGTAACGTGTAGTTCTTTTGCAAATTCTGCTTCTTTCTTTGAAGCCACATTTAACCACTGACAATTCATTGCTACTGTTTATGCTGCAGTTCTCGCGCGTTTAGTTTTAAATGGCGGGAAAGTAGGTAAAAGGCAACTTTACGTGTTGACGCCAGGAATCCACCCTTCCTCCGCTGAAACTTTGAATGAAAAGGTAAGAAAGAATTTGGTAAGAGCATCTGCCAACCGTTGTAAATATAAAAATAAATTTAAAATATTGCTGTTAGATGGAGTAAATGGATCACAACGGATGTCCTAGTTGTAATTTAACAGGTGTCTTTTTTATATAATTTCTTTTCATTCAACGACAATAATTTGATTGCAAAGTGCACCATAAACCCCCGTGAGGAATCAGGCAGTGTCATCTGTCAGTCAGAATAACTAAAACATCAGAGAGGAGCTCCACAGTCTTCTGATGGGAGGCCCAACAATGCACCACACTGTCTGCGCGATCTTTAACCGAGGTATCTGTCAGAGACTTGACCCACTGAGAACTGACTGAGCCAATTTAGTTATGATCAGTCTAAGGGATCTGGTCAGCGGTCATCACCCCTGACCTCCAGGATTTGGGACCCTAGGAGTCATGACGGTCTTTAGGAGGACGCTGGACGCCTTTTAGAAACTGGAGCAAAATTGACTGAAAGAACACGCCACCATCAATTGAGACAAACGTCTCGCTCCTTCTTGTGTCCTCCAAACCTAATTAAATTATGCAGCTAATGGGAGAGTATTGCTGTGTCCCGCTGCCGGCTGATGAAACCCGGAAACAAGATGCACTATTTTGCTGACATTCAGCATATTATAACCAAACAAGTTTTATGACAAAATTAGTTTTCCGTTTTCTACAGTAATCATATTATCAGTTAAAGGTGAAAACATAATTTAACTACTTAAAACACCACAACTCCGGCCAATCCAGAAGAAATAGATTAAATATCCCTTAATTGTAATTGTAACATTTTTTAATGCCCGCAGTAAACAGCGGGTCCACGCCATATCCTTTAACTGTTTTGCTTACAAATAATTATACATAATTTGGGCTAAATAAAGGAATCACAATTATGGTACTATAGTTAACTGTCTACAATAAACTGTTCAAAACGTATTCAGCCTATACCATAAACAAAAACGTTTAAAAATGTTTTCCCCCGTTGCTCGGACTTAGTTGGAATGAAGGCATGAGACACTATTTCTGCAGAGATGGGCTGTGCTTTTTCGATGCGCGCGCAGCTGTTGTGTCACAACACTGTCCCGTTTTTAGAGGATGAAGGAAGGCGGGTGTTGATGCATTTGAATTATGATACTGAATTGTGACAAACCTGAAGTAAGCGTTCATAACAAAACATACTGAATCACAGAAACCGTGAAGCCGGACATTTAAAGAGGACGTTTGAACTGATGCTAATCAGGTAAGAAACGATTTAGCGGATCCTTGACTGGACTTATGACCACTAAATGATAAGAACCGATTAAGGAAGAAACATTTCATAAAGTATAGGCTAAGCTTGTAGAGTTGTGCGGTATATTTTAAATACGCCACGACTGACGTTTCTGATAGTTCGTTGATTTACAAGTAGGCTGAAAAAATATCACCGACCTTTAACAAAGCAGAATCCGCTGTTTATTCACCTATTCGTCTAGTATTGTTACTCAAATGAAAGAGAAACGGATAAAACAGCCATAGCTGGCCATAGTTTTGTACATCATCATTTTCTGTACGGAAATGGTATTTAAAGAAACGAGCAATTAAACACGCAACGAAAGCATTAAATGCATCACAAATTAAACCAAATCAAAAAATGTCATAATTGTATTTCACGGGAAATCTTCAATGTTTTTAAAATCCTTTAAAGCTCCCCTTATTTAATTCTGCACCAAAGCGTAGAATGACACTGTATTTATTGCTTTGAAATAAAAACGCGTTAATTTTGTTTTTTAAATGCGTTTTTTCAGTGTACTAATGTTTTATGCGTTACTGTTTGGTCTTACTGACATTAAAGGCCTTTCATTCACAGTTAGACAGGGAATATAGCGGAGTCCTGTCGAAGTACTGTTCTTTTTCTTCGCTCGTGGACCGAAGTGTAAAAGTTCGAGTTTAGAAGAGACACAAAGCACGCAGCTGCAATGTGGAAGTCATTATGGTTAAGGCCACGGTATTCACCCTGCTTGTTTTCACAGAAACAAACTGGCAACAGTAAATAACATAACATGATCTCTGTACATCTGCACGGAGGCATGTCCACCCAAAGACTCCAATTCGCTTTTGAACACGCGTAGACTTACGCTTCCAACACATTGGCACAGACAACTTTTTCACAAACGTGCACCGTCCATGATGCCAAATGTAAGAGGGCTGTTTTTGAGGTCAATTATTATGTTCAAGCTAGAATTACCTCATCCTTGGTTTACCCACTGATGACATTTTTTATGCCGAACAGATGTGTTCGCCTCTTGAGTATTATTGTCTGTTACGCATATATAAGTAGAGACCGACCTAAAAATGTTCTTCGCGTCTGCTCCGTATTGCTTTTCTTTCTTGCGCTTTGCTTTATGCGAACATTTATTAAGGAGCAGATTGGGAGGTACATGCTGCCCAGTGTTAACGCAGTTTATCACTACTACAAGGCTCTTAAGGTTAAACATGGCGTGCCATTTCTTATGTGCAGCATCATATTCACGTGAATCCACGCCCGAAATAATCACATGTGTGATATAACTGCTGCTCCTTACACATTTAACCTACCATAAAGGGTAATTTTTCACTCCTAATCTTCTCTGAACGGCATAGCCTCTCTGGGGATGGCCCCCGTGACTTTCCACACGAAGGCCATTAAGTTCCACATCCATCACACTCAGACCATTAAGGGATAGGACCCGCTAGGACCCAGGAGCAGGCCACAGAGGAGGCGCCCTCCCTCAGACGCGCAAGCAGGTTTCTGCTCGAGTTGGTTAGAGCCCGCGGTGACGTATAATCAGTGCCAAGCCAGTGTCTCTGCCTTCTCGATGTGGATGTGCACAGACTGCCCTCACAGACTCTGTCCTCGTGCTGATGTTTACTCGCCTTTATATCTTCCATAATGCCTCTCAGGAAGCTCCATATCCTACGAGTCTAGTGCGTAGAACACATTGAATAACACATGAATAATACATTCACAACACATGAATAACACATGAATAAAACATTCACAACACATGAATAAGTGCATCACGCATAACATGGAAGAAGCACTAATACATTCTTAGTCCCACTGTAGTGGATACACAGTACCAAAAAATAACCGTTTTAAATGTGCAGCGATATATTTGAAAGCTATATGAGATGGTAATTATGGGTGCTTTATGAAGAAAATAGACCCAACAGCAGGCCGGCTGCAGCTGAAAAACAGTCTTTAGGCTGATTTGCTGTGTTACGCTAAAAAAGGGGATGTTTGGAGTTTTGTACCGTTATTACCGGGGAAGAGACGTGCACTGAACAGGCCTGAAAATAAATCAGTGTCTTCCTGGCAGGTACGAGGTGTGCGTGGAAACGCTGAATCGCAGAAGCCTTCGCTTTATGGCGCCGTTTCTTCTGAGCATGTATAAATCACCAGCACAGTCAGCGAGCTGCCCAACACCAAACTGCTGCTTAAATAGGCGTTTTTTATGCCTGCCGTTTATTTCGCATTTCTTGGCAGGCGGTTAATATTTTTCAGGCCCGTAAAGTCACATTCGCGGTGCTGGTAGAGCTACACGTGCGGTTGTTTTCCAAAGGATTTAAAGAAACTCTTGAGTTCATAATTGAATATTGATGACATCATTTCATTGCCTCGGGCGCGCATTTAAGAGAGGTGTATTGAAACACTGGTCTGTTTGAACGTGTCACTGTATATCACAATGCATTGTTCAGAAGGGCGTCCCGTCCTCAGCTCAGATTTAGACGTTTATTCTAAAGTGTTTGCATAGCCAAATGTCAGCCACATCGACACTAATACTAACACCAATGATCAAGACCAAGAAAAACATGTTTTGGATAAAAGGCGAAAGTAATCATGTCGATAGCTGAATAGCTTTTTAAAAACTGAATTACAGTACAGTTCAGTTCTCCATCTGCATGGAGAGCCTCATAGGGCCACACGAGAAATCGTCTTTGAAATCGCATTTGATTTATCCTCTACTTTAATACCGTGGCAGCAACTGGCCATATTGTTTGTGTGTGTGTGTGTGTGTGTGTGTGTGTGTGTCTGTCTGTGAGCGATTTTCAGAGGTTCACCACATCCCTCTCAAGCTCTTAATATGAAATGCTTCCCCTTACACAGCTGCATATGGGCCTATTACCCTGAGCTTAACCTTCTGTGATGGAGGTTCCAACCACAGGAGAGGGTTTTAACCACAGGGGTGGGGGTCAGGATAGTCTCTCAAGTTTCACGGGTTCAGCTCAGCAGCTGAGCACCACCAATCAATTCTGAAATTAGCTTCATTTGAAGAGTCCTGGTGATTTATGTTGGATAGGTGCAGCATCTTTGTTTGGGGTATTATACAACATGCTGATCAATGAAAGTTTTTGTTTGACCATGAACTAAAACTGCAGTTTATATAGTCAGTTTGATGTTTTGCTATGTGTTGCAATCACTGTTTCGCTGCATAAAATTGTATACACTGCCATGAATCATATTAATATTCCTTGGATCTGAGAAAGGCTTTAGGTTTAATTGTTTTTCTGAACTATGTCAACAAGCAGTTTCAGTTATGAAGCTGAACTCTCTGAACCTTTGAAACATCTCTTCAGGGCTGGGCAGAATGCCGTCGAATAATGACTAGGGTTTGGGTATCGCTTTGATTTAGCAAAAACAGCACTCACTGATTATTTCCCAGGTTCAGCTGTGGTTAAGATCACACCCGATTTGTTTTATATCCATTTTCTACATTAGTTCCTTCGTTCAGAAAAGCACAAACAAAACAGCATTTCCCATAATGTCAAAGTGAATTCCTAAAAACTACCAGCAAATAAAGACAATCTGAAATTAGCTGAAAAGTTTGATGGTATATATTGATGCATCTATTCTGTTCTTTCCAGGAAGTTTTTTGTTCAGCTGTCATGGGAGACCATCACAGTGAGACCCACGGAGACAGAGAGATCAGAAAAACATCAGTAGAAAGTTCAGACAGAGCTGTACAGACGCTCTCTTCACAGACATGGAGCAGCAGTTCAAACACACACGCGCGACCAGGCTTTCCTTCAGAAGTGGCAGCTGAAGACACTGCCATGTTTGATCTTTTCTCAGAGCCCGTACTGGCTTTCATTCTCAAAATGGCAGCCTCTCTGCTACAGCCTGGCTGCCTTGGGGGCAGTCCAGTTATGCTGCCTGTTCATCTGCAGGGGGCAGCAGGCGCAGACACCCATGTTAGTCAAACACTAGACACATCTGTCATAGCATCCTGTCCAAGCTCCCTCTCTTTACCACTGATCTTAGATCAGTCGCTGGTACAGTATATAAGCTCTCATCTTCTGGCTCAGTCTTCATGTTTGATCCCAGAACAGCAGTGCCACCAGAACCCGTTAGGACCTGGTGCAATGTTGCAGTCCACGTCAGTGCCGTTGAGTCAGCCTTGGTGTAGTGACGCAAAATCCAACCCATCTCCTCGACCGCTCGACAGTCCTGCCTCACAAACTGCAGAATTCACAGCGGCTTTCCAAGAACTTTATTCCATCCTTAAAAACTGTGGGACTAGATCACCGTCGGATCCTGTCAGTGCAACGTTCTTCCACCCAGAGTCAGCTCTGCCCTATCTACACCCTTCATTTCCACTCATTTCCCTTGTCCCTCCTGCCACATTGCTGGTGCCTTATCCTCTCCTCGTCCCTTTACCAGTGCCCCTGCCCATCCCAATCCCAATCCCAATCCCAGTTTCTAACACAAAAAAGAGCAAAAGCACTCAGACACCAACGGAGCACATCAGCGTTTCCATGAGCACCCACACCCCAAAATCTGACTATTATTTCCTGCAGTTACCTACCCTTCCTGCCCCTTCACGTCCTCAGGAAGAAGTGCTTGACCTCTCAGTTAAGTTCAGGTCCATTCAAAGGCAGCGACCTCAATGTCCCGTCCAAGACTCTGCCTTGGACCTGTCTTTGTCTGGCAAGCCATTCACAGGTTCATGCAGTAGTGGCAAGTCGAAATATCACGTAACGAATTCAACAAATGTAGAGAGAGACATTCGGCCGCTTACGTATTCGCAAAGACGTGTGACCCGTGACATTGATGTAGAGTTTGGCTCGCAGTATGAGTGGACAATGGAAGAGGAGCACCACCACAGAAAGAGCACCACAAGGAAGACAGGTCACAGTGGCAGGAGTGCTACCCCAGGACGGAGATCCACAGGGGACTTTTCTGTCCGGGACAGCCTTGCTGTCACCGGGGAGACGGCAGTAAACCAGCCAAAGGATTACTTCCTTAAGAACAAAATTATGCGGCTAAAGAGGGCGATCCCCCAATCCATAAACACCCACCCTGACAAGAAACAGCATGCGATGACGTTCTAGCCTGGCTAAGAGATTCACCTCTGGTTCTTCTTCTTGATATAGATATGAGCAAGATTGCACTCGTGTGCTCAGTTACAGAAATGGAAGACATTTGGATCACATAATGCCAAGTCTGTTTAAATGAGCTGAATACCCAAATGCATGTTGTTCTTTTTCTTCAAGGCACCAAAAGGTGGATTTTCCTTTGTGTAAGTCCAAGTGGAATATCGAGCCACATGCTGTATCATGTCCGTGTTAAAAAGAAACCCACCACAGGACAAAACTTTCTTATAAGTTTTAATAAAAAAGGTGTACTGGCATAAGCCGTATTATTCAAATGAGGGCAAATATAATTGTAGAGCGCTGTGTTCATATTAGAGTACCTGATGAGGCAAGTTTCTTCCACTGACATGATAAAAGTTGAAAAAAAAAAAACACTTAAATGCAAATGTTTGACACTGTAGAAAAGTATTCCAGTTAATGAAAACTACTTGAACCTGAGTCACAGTCTAAAGGAGGTTTTACAATCTAGAAAAAAATATATATAAAAAAAAGCATTTCCCTAAAAAGTCAAATCCGATCACCAAAACCTGTAGTAACAACAAGAACACTGTGCTCATAAAAATAAGAGCTTTCTAGGCATTAAATAAATGATTAAACATTCCAAACATCAACACAGAAATATGAAACCATATCTGGCACAGCATACAGAAACATACAAGTAGCAAAAATGGTGGTGCTTGGGGTTACTAGGCATACGCAGCGTGAGCACCGAGTCTAAACAAAAAGACATTGTTCACAGATAAAGTCAGGTGGAAATGCTAAGCTACAAGCCCAATGAGGAATTGCCAGTCAGTTTCTATGGTAACAGAACGGGCCTTCAAGTCCCACCGCTCGTATTGAAATGAACAGCGTGGGTATCTGCCGGTCTCTGTCCGTAAGCTCCAGACCGGCCCGGGTGAGCCGTGGTGTGGTTCTGATATTTTGAACCGAATGAACGAAGTAATCAAAACGAACTCTCACTCCTGTTGCTCCACACAGAGGTCTTAGGTGCCTTTGACCCATATTTCACAAGCTAAGATGTATGAGGACACATGGATGATTTGTATATGTACGTGTAACACACCAGAATTTCTTGTTCGGGGGAAATGATGGCATCATTTTGCAACTGGCTAATAAAGAATAACACAGATGATTAACCTGAGTAAAGTTTTGAACAATAAATAGTTATAGCAACTGTTTCAGTTTAACTTTTAACTGCTTTTATAGCAAAATGTTATTTTGGTTTGTTGGGTATCATGCACAGAAATCAGGTGGTATTAAAGATGTAACTGATAAAACAAGAGACTTATGAAAATAAATAGTTTGTATGGTTATTTCAAAAGAACCTTATTAAATAAGCTGAAAAAAAGGGTGTAAAATTTTACACATATCCTAATGACTAGTACTGTATTTTGTTTAATGATTGCAAATGACGTTACTTAATGTTTTTCAAAAGTAAAGGATCAAGTTGGTCCCTACTGAATACCACGTAATGTTTTACTAACTGAAGTTGTAACTTAGATCTCTCTCCAGGATTTAGCAGGGAGGAAAAGCAGACCATGTATGTCATTATGAACAGTCATCAAAGCTCTGCCGCTGTGTATGGGCAGAATAAGAACCCTATGCATAAGACAAAGAAATCCTTTGGGATTCAGCTGAGTCCACTGTTGCCTGTGACTGTCTTTCTCATGAAAGGAGGTGCTGAGGTCATCTGCGGTGGCTTGTAATTGGGCGTGAAGATGATGCCAGTGTGCTGAGAAGAGCATTCTGCCCCCTGACCTGAGAGGAACTCTACACTCTGCTAGAATTGCGATTTTGTCGAACTCCCATGAGTGCAGAGGCTTTGGCAATGTGAAATCCTGTTTTATGACTGTTGTTGCTGGTTTTACAATGTTCAAACCTCGGCTAGCCACATTTTTGGACTTGTGGAACGTCTTAAATTTTGACAACTTAATTTTTTGGCGTATGCCCAAGCAGACTGTGTAGCTTTACGCCAGCTCTATCCAATCCCGTACATCTTTACTCCTTCACGGACTCAGACTCTGAGGGGACTTGGAGCGGTCTGCTGCCCCCTGCTGGAGCCTGTGTGTTTGTGCTGTGCTGAGGACGAGCCTACTGTTGTTTTCCTTGTTTGAGTTTCTCGATGTGATGGCAGAGTTTAAGAGCAGGACCCAGTTTCAGGCCCATGTACTTCATGATCATGTCACTCCGCAAGAGCATTAAAGCCTTGCCATCAATCTCCTGAAAAAACAAAACCATGCAAAAACATATTAATAAGAAGTGAAATGCTTTCTATTAAATATGCTGTTAGTCCCTAGAAAACACACACCACAAATACAAAGACTGTAGTTGGTCAAAAATGTGTAATGGGCCATAACAATTCAAGAGCTGATAAAAGCTGCTTCAGGAAGTGATTTAATGTTGAAGGCGCTGAACCATGGACCAGCAATGCAGCTATTCCGAATCCTCAGGTGACAGCTTGCTTGGCAGATGGTTAGAATTCTCACTCAAGGTGCTTCGTATGCAGTCTTTGACAGTTCTCTTCAAGCAAATCATCCTTATGCAGACTGAGCTGGTTTGCTGTCAAATGTTATGGATCTTTTGAAGGAACATTAAATGATGCTCACATGTTTTCTGAAGAGCTCAGCATGAGGTGCTAGTGCCTGAGGGTCAGCATCGCGCACAAACTGCATCACTTCCTCTATGGTCCAGGACGATGGGCTCCTATTGGATGCCTCTCGTTCTGTTGCCTGGTTGTCGGGACCAGTGGTAGAGCTCGCAGCTGACCACCACACAAACACACACACACACAAATATATATTTTACTTTCAGTTTTCACGTTACACCTTTCACATAACTTTGGTACATATTATTTTATATTACTGGCATACAGTTCAACAACAATGGCTTACTGTTCTGTAATGATACCGGCTTACATTTCTCAAGCTTATTTCATTATCTTGAAGTGGCTCAAAGAATGGTTCAGCATGAAAGGCCTTTAATGGGAGAGTGCTGACCAAGCCAGGAACTATGCTAATCACATTACTGGCCAAAGGCCACAACGGCGAGTGATCCATCTGTGCAGCATATTACAGCAGAGGGCAATAGCGGCACAAACGAAAAAACTGCACATTTTTTCAGCGCATTTGTCAAGCAGCGAACCTCGGAATCTGAAGCTACAGCAACATGAATCATGAGAAGGCCAGCACAGAGTGGAATACAGAAATGAGCAAAAAAACCACCACAAAACATAGGGTGCATCATAAATAAATGTGCAGCACAAGTTTAGTTTTGGTGTGCCACAAGGGTCTGTTTTTGGGCCCCTGCTTTTTTTATATATATGCTACCTCTGTGTGAAATTATTTGTATACATACTACTTCCACTGTTACGCTGATGGCAGATATAAGGCTCAACCAAACCAGAAGAAAAATATCAGCCTAAAGGTCCCACACCAACATTTTTCATTTATTTTATATTTTTCTACTTTTGTTTGTATGGCTTTACATTCCAAGAAGTCTTTATGACTTCAAATTAATGGGTACATTTCTGATACTTCACCTTTAAGATATGATAAATGAGCCATGTTCCGATTGGCTGTCCTGTACTGCGCTCCATTAAAAAAAACACAGTTAACTCCTTTAGGCTGAATAGGCAGAGATATGTAAACGAATTTGTTCTTGAGACGTCATTGAAAGTGATTTCAAAATAAGCTGATTTTGCAGCTTAGATGCCATATACGGACTATATGGACCTGAGGGAGTGAATAATGTGTTTTGAAACTCGGGCTCACCAACAGACAGGATTAAGCTTGCTCATTATGTAGCAAGTCTTAACGGTTTCCCAATTATGCCATGTTTAACGACCTTGGTATAATTATGGATCCCAGTCTCTCATTTGAAGCTTCTAGGGCAGCCTATCCCCACCTCAGGAATATTGTAAAGATTGGAAACAAACACATGGATGCAGCTTTTCTGTATCAAGTAACGTTAGTGTTACTTCCACCTTGGACTACTGTAACGCCTTACGACATGGTTGTACCATTAAGAGTATAAACAAGCTCCAGTTAGTTCAAAATGCAGCAGCCTTATTGCTAGAACTAGAAAATTTGATCATATTACTCTCCTATCTTAGCTACACTGCATTGGCTCCCAGGAAAATTTCACATTGATTATAAAATACTTCTAATGACCTACAAAGCACTGAATAGTCTTGCCCCACAGTAAAATCCATTCTCAGTATATTATGATCCACCACGTTGGCTTAGATCAAAATGTGTAGACTCGCTGTTAGTATCTAGAAAAAGGAAATCTACCTCGGGGGCACAAACTTTTCCCATAAATCTCCCAAGCTATGGAATAACCTTCCTGTCACGTGTTCAGGACTGAATGTTTAAGGCTAGGTTCTGAAAGCCTCTTTGTTTAATCAGTCTTGTTATTAAATGCCTCTCATCTTAGGTTAAGGTGTAGATGTGGTGGTTCATGGATCACATCTACACATTACCATGAGCGTTATGGTAAACTGGGGTGTTGTGTTGATGTCCCTGCACCTTTTTTCTGTCGCTCAAGTTTTTTTTTTTTTTTTTGCTAGGAGCGGCGAAGTGCTGATGTTCCACGGGTCCCTCTGGTCTGTGTTACCTTCTGGCTCTGCCCTTTTAGCTGTGCAGCCATAGCTAGATCTACCAGAGTCCATCCTTCCACATTACATACCCACTTTACTTTCATATTTCTCTTTCATAAAACCTCTTAGGGAGGTTTTCCTAGTCACTGCCACCTTTGGCTTGGAGGTCTGCTAGGAGGACCTTCAACACCAAGATTTGTTCGTGGACAGCAATGGTTTTGAACGTCTACAAATATAGTTCACTCGAGAATAACACCTTCTCAAGTCTTCACTGTACCAGTGCTTCCAAAAAATATCCTAGAAAAAGCACCGTTTCAGAAAACCTCCAGCACTGACCCAATTTTGAGGCAACCTTTTCACTTCAAGACGCATTCGACGGCCAGAAGGAGGACAAGGAATCTTTCAATTTACATACACAAACAAAATGTCATAAATAGCGCTGCCTGCAGGTAGCGTCAAGCCTTCAAAAGTAAACATTTGGAAAGTGAAACTCTCTTACATAGCGTACCTTCCACTCGTCTGAGGGTGCGCGTGGCAGCCACCTCGGCGGGGTTGGAGGTGACGCGCCGCAGTAGGGGGGGCTGGGATGTGTAGTGCGGGCTGCTTCCAGCTGGACCGCGGTACTCCGAGGTGTTCCGCAGGGCAGGGGGCCGAGGCGCTGCAGGTGCTGTATCCATGGCCCCCTCGGAGAAAAGCTGCTCCGTTGAAGAGCCATCTTCAGCGTGGGGGAGGGGTTCTGCTCAGAAGGAACAGATAAAGAGGGCGCGTGAGTGGGAACTACACTTTTACACACACTCTGGAGTATACACTTAAGGCACAGTACACTACAGCCCTGCAGAGACCACATCATAGTAGCAAAGTGTAAGGGTGCTGAAAACCAGTATCATACAGTATCAGATGAAACACAATCCACACACTAACCATCTCAAAGCATTATTTTAAAACCTCTCTCTCATACAGACACACACAAATCTGACATAGTACAGATCAAATGACTTATAGCTTGGTCTCGCAGAAGAAAAAACACACATACACCCCACCTAGATGACTAAATTACTTACAAATCACCACCTTAAATTAACCAAAACAGCACAAAATTAATTTCAATAGCTGGGCTATGTCTGAGGTACTTAATTGGTTAACAACGTGAGCACTTTAATTAGACATGGGGAGCGCTTTGATCGTGTGGAATGGATGAATGGTTAAGAGGGGAGAGAATAGAGACGCTGAACTCCTGCCACAGGACTTTCAACTGCAGCAGCAGGAACCTCTCCATCCCGCCAATTAACTCAAGTGCTTCTGCTCACAAGAATGCTGCAAGATCCCTCTCGTAAGAGGCACAGTGGGTGTCTGGCCAAGGACGTGCCGGCTTTCGCCTCTGCGGCGAGCTGTGCTGTAAAACTGTTGCCCTGGCACACTTTAGCTGTGTCAAAGTGAGGATTTCACCACACCGTCCCAATGTGGCTTGTGGGTGAACGAAATGTTGCAAGTATGCAACTGCGCCGAAACTGCGTAACTATTTGTTTGTTGACGTGTATTTGTTGGCGTGACACCGTGTTAACCACACTTCATAGCAAAACATGCTAGCTGCGTTTCAGCTGCGTGGTTTAGCACGCCGTCGTGACATCATGCCAAACTGGCAACCTCAGTTTCAGTTTCACCTACTTTATTATTGCGTGGTGGAGTGAACTACTTAAGCATGTGCCAAATGCTGCCAGCCCAGCTAGATCTGCTGAAGTCCTACATCTCTGATCTGGGGCCAGATCCACAAAGCACATCCACTGGCCTTATTAAGCAAGCCAGATGACTGAACAGCTGCGTCTGCCACACTACAATGTGAGCGTCACTCGTGAGCGTACCTTCTGAAGTGTGGGCATCTGTTCTCTGTGGCTTTGGTGACATCGGGGAATTATAAGTGGAAGAGTCTTTGGCGAAGCGTCTCCTACCCTGTGCTATAGATACAGCTTCTGACATCTCTTCCTTCACTGCAGGGCAAGACAGCAAATAAAACATTTGTTGTCCATTACAAACAGACAGTTACATATGTGTGTCAATCATTATGGTGCCCTGGTTTAATAGTTACTGCATATAATTAGAATCCTTTGTTGTGTTCCACCGTGTTGTCATAGTGAAAGTACATCTCACTGATGTCTTTAAAATCATCTGCACACATACCAGATATAATACCTGAACATTACCTCAAAGAGACACCTGATGTAAAGAGACCTCTGCTAAACCACTGATTACAAAACTAACCCTTGATCCCTAAGTCCCAATTTAACCTTCCATTTACAACCGAGATCATAAAAAAGGTTGTAGCTCAGAAGCTACGATAAAGGGACAGTAGTAGAAAAGAAATACATTTTACGGTTTAAACCTCACAGACAAAATGGTCCATTACTGTGTTCTGGCCAGAGCAGCATGTCTAGACTTGTGATATCACTGCTAGTTGTGACAACACAGAGCACAACATTCTAGTAGATAAGCAGGCGCATGGAGCTAAGGTTTGGGAAATGATGACAAGATGCTGGTCTAAATTCGGTTCATGACAATCCACTGGCTTTTCACTCCAGTGGTCTCATATGTTCACTGCATGTCCCAATGTACGAGATGCTATAGTTGAAATCAAATGACCAGTCAAATGAAAGTCAGGCTGAACATGTAAAACATGTACTCTCACACTCAACTTTCGACAAGTGAACTCAACTAAGACGAGTGAAATCCCTGCCCCTGAATATACTACACAGCCTGTGTCTTTGACATGTCCCCAATATGCCTTTATTACTACTCCTGTCTTTCCACGTCTGGTTTGAGCCAAGTGCTTCGGCTTAATCCTACGCTGGTGGTTTTACGTATCAAAATCCAACTGGTTCTATGGCCCAGAGGAGGACGGCCTCCCCCTTTGCAGTCCACGTCACCCCTGGCTTGCTCTTAGAGATCTTTTCAGAAAGCTACTTTGGAGACAGTGTCTGGTACACAAAGGACTAAACAAATAACCGCACTGAGTGGCACCAGACATGTCACAACCTTGACCTTAATAACCAGCTCTTACCGAAGAAGCGACTCGAACTGTTCAAACGGCGTGTTGCTGCAGTCGTTTTGAGCAAACACCAGCATGCAACACTATCAATTTAAACCCTTTTAAGCATGAGAAAAGAAACGTGAGAACCTCCTAGATTAGTAATAAAGTGGACAATGGTGATAATCAGTGCGCTAAAAGTTTCCCATATAGCAATGGCCGATTTGCATGCAGCTCAGTGTCCCACTTCCACACACCCCACCCCACCCAGATTTCCCCACCCCACCCCTGGTGGCCGCCCTGGCCTCAGGCAGACGCGCACCTGACTTGCTGCTGCCGTAGGGGCCGTGTGTGTTGGTGTGGAGGGGGCTGAAGGGTTGGCTGCTGAAGAGGCTGTCACACTGCAGATGGTGACACAGAGTCTCCAGGAAGCGCAGCACAAACGAGGCACTGGGGGCACGAGGAAGCTTCACATAGTGGATCCCTCCATCTGAGCGAACTTGGGGGGGGGGGGGGTGTGTGTGGGGGGGAGGGAATGAACAGAGAGACGCAGAAATCATGAATCAATCTAGATGGAGAAACTGTAATAAGCACTAAATCATCAGTTTTATTACAACATAATTAAATACTGTGAGAACACAGCAGTAAAGTTCGAAAGTATCTGTAAAGCTTTAAATGAAGCCCAACCCGTGAATTTGTACTTGTTTGTGAATGCAACAATAGCGAGCATTACAATAGCCTGTGCTGCATTAGAGGACTAGTTAGAGAGGCTCTTGCCCTGGATCTCCAGACATAAGGGGGGCAGCTTTGTTGCTGCTCCCAGTCTTCCTTTGTGAGGATCTGGATAAATTAGGGAGTCAGTCCATCACAGCAGATGGCCTCGCCAATATAGTCACTACCCCACCCGACACACACACACACACACACACACACACACACACACACCCCCCAGCCTCTGGGGACAGCCCCAATCAAACGCACCAAACCAAGTTACACAGACATGTCATTCTTCATTACCTTCAGCCAAATTACATCAGCTGTGCACACACACCGGCTTCCACACACATACAAAAACACACAATTGTTCCTTTTACTCCTTGTTATTAACATACACAAACACATGAGTTTCCACATCATTGCAAACAGACACAATATTTTTATAGTACTTTTCAGGTACGTGGCACACACGCGCACACACACACAAACAGTGGTGTTGTGTAGAACTGGTCATCTTTATAGCCTTCATTAAGCATGTTCCAGTGTTTGCGCTATTCCTCAACGGGCCTTCGCCTTTCGACCTTTCCCCAGACCTCTCCGGCTTACCTCGGACGATCTCGCCACCATCGGACTGCGACTGCAGGAAGGTGAAGAGGGCTTTGGGCTGATAGGCGCAGTCCACGCAGGCCTGCACGGCGTGCTGCAGCACCGTGTTGACCGGGCCTGGCCCGAAATGATCTGGGAGCTGGAGGGTGAGCTTCCGGTCCAGGTGCGGCCCGCAGTCACCGTGCTTGTTCACGTAGACACACACTGCGGGGGGGAGCAGGGCCGGCAGGCAAAAACACAGATATGGTGACATGATATGGTGTGTGCGGTGGCAAAGGCATGCACACACACAAACGTACACACACGTGCATACGTAAGTACACGCACATGCATTCACATACATATGAAAGCCGCTCACACACTTGCACATATGCATGTTCATGTTCACAGACATGCATAGTAGCGGTCGGCGAAATTTAAATGAATTTATTTCTTGAAGTGCAGTGCTGATGTACTCAGATACAGACCTCTGAATGCAGACAATAATTGAGTTAAACAAATATTCAGCAATTTTGTGTCTTGTTTGTATTAATTTGTTGTAATTTATAAGATGCAAGCAAATGTACCCAACATATCACATTTTATGTATTGGCTTAATCCTGCTCTCTAAATATCAGCCACTGAAAACCCCATCTGGGTTTCAGCACTAGTTCTTGCACAAATACACATTTGCACACACACACACACACACACACACACACACACACACACACATGCACCCACGTACCTTCGCAATCACACACACACACAAAACCAGAGTGAAAACAGGTGACCCTGTGCAGACAGTAATTTGTGGGTGTGTGCTTAAGATTTATAAGCACTATAAATTCCTCTATATATCTATGACACACCTACAGTACATGTCTTTTACAAACAGGCGCCCTCCTGCACCCTGTCTAAACCCATTTCCCCACCGTTTCATTCTGTCGGGAGACAGCAGTACAGGGGTCTACACTGGTGAGAAATCCCAACCTGAAATAACCAATTTAAGACCATTTTTATAATCCCATTATGTCATTTATAAGACTTAAGTCAGACGTCATAAATGCCTGCAAAAATTTAATTCCGCATTCAGCGTCTGAGAGTAAAATCCACAGACGCAAGAGCCCCCTTTTCATCAAAGGTCTGCTGGTGGTGATCATGAGCAGCCACAGGGCGGATGAGGTCATGCCGACCGGGACAGGAAGAAGTTCAGAGGGACTGGAGCCTTCTTGAGGCTTTACCTGTGGACACCACTCCAGAGTCTTTGGTCACCTGTAGAGTGGACAGTCTGCCATCCAAGACGGAGGACATGGACGTGCCGGATAGCGACTGAAGAACTCTTGGTTTCCTCTGAGAGACAGATGGAGAGAGAGAAATATGTAGAATAATGTAAAATATGCAGCAACATGTCATCGCCTGAGAGACAGTCAGTGACAACCTCTTCTTTCCTCTTTCCCATAATTATACCACCCTTACACACACCACACTCTAGACACACACACATACCCACACACAGACTACCCCCCACCCTCTACACACATAAATCCTTCTCTCTACACACACACACATCTCTGCAGCAGAGTTGTGAACTTTCTGCCATCGTTATCACACGGCTGTTGTTGAATTATTCACTTATTTCAGCTTGACCTACATTTCATTTTCTATCAATGAAAGTGACACTGTGTGACGTTCTGTGACTGCTGGCCATCATGCAGCTGGGCACGCACAAGAGCTCTACGTACTGCTCTCTCCACACACACACACACACACACACACACACACACACACACACACACACACACACACACACACACACACACACACACACACACACACACACACACACACACACACACCACCACACACACACGGGCCGGCGGCCGCGCACTCCCTTACGCACGGGCAGGGGCGGCAGCGGGTGGGGCAGGCGGTATGGAGACTGCATGGAGCGGCGAGACGATGCCGGCGGGCACAGAGCCGGAAACACAGCCTTGGGAAGAGGGACTGGGGTGGGGGGGGGGGGGCAGGACACAGCCTGAGTTAGAACAGACGCAGAACAAAGAACACACAACACAGACACGTCTTGATTAAAATTACACCCACCTATACAAATAAAACACCCTGCTTCCCTGGAAATGTGTACTTTACTACAATTTTGACTATCTCTACATCTCTTACTACTCACCAGGATATATATGTTATACACACGCACACGTACACACAGATTCAAATAGGGAAGAGATCTTCAGAATTGTATTGAAGTACATAAGTACATAAGGTTTCCAGAAAAACAGGACACAGGAGGACCTTCATCATTTGTGCAGGCCAAGTGCTTTTGCGTTAGTAGAAGAAGGAACAAGTTTATATAAGCTGGTATAAACTGGTCCGTCTTCCTAATAATTCAGAAGCACTTTGCTTGCACAGCTGATGAAGGACCTCTGTCTGAAACATCCTGTTTCTCTGGAAACCCTGCGTACTTCATAATTCTGAATATCTCCACACACACACACACACACACACACTCAAGGGGGCAAACTTTAAAATAACCAGTCCATATATACATCTTCCATCAACAGGTCCAAGTTTAAATGTTCAAACGTGACTTAAGCACATGAATAACCACAAACACTCTAAATAAATCATTTTCAGAAAACAGCTTTAGACTCTGACATAAATGAAATATGTGCGGTTCTACAATGCATTTTGTACTGTGAAATACTGCGAGACATCAGTATGATACAAATGCAAATGTGAAACAGATGTCTAATATCAACAGTGTATAATAGTACTAGTTTTTTTTCGCCACACATTTTAAAAATGCCCCGAATGTGAAGCAGTATACAAACCCTTCACCAGACAGGATCAAACAGAGAAAAGCATGATGGGAAAAACAAAAACAACTTTGATCTTTCTCTGGACTGGTCCAGTCAGGGGTTCACTTTCTCACAGGAAAAGGGTTTTGCATATTGCAACTGTCACATTACTGGTGTGTGATTGGCCCCAGTTTTAACCAACACACACATGCACAAATCAGAGGAGCCCAGAGGCTAGCTCTTATGGTAAGATTCTATCAGCTCAAACATCACTTCTGCTTTCAAACTGTCCTCCTGACTACTGGTGCGCAGTTCAGATACAGGCAAACAGAAAATAGTGTTTTGGAGCACAGCTGCCTTTTGAAGCATGGGGCCTGTGTGTGTGTGTGTGTGTGTGTGTGTTTAAATATGACTACCCCCTAGCTCACTCTATGGTTAAAGGTCTTCTCTCTGCAGATTGCAAGTAGACCTCATTAGGAGGAGCTACGTCTGGTCGAAAAGGTCACATGACTGACGCAGTAGGGTTTTTTTGGAGCATTTTCAAGCCTTGTTGTGCAAACACAGATAGGTCAGCACCATACTGACAGACCCACTTTTGCTTATGGTGCTTTTGAACATTATATGAAGGGTCTGCCAGTGACCCATGTCCGCTCAAAACACGCCGCACCGGTATAGTGAGAAACGGTACTCTTAAATTGCTCAAACTGACATGAACTCCATTAAAGTGGGGATGGTGGTGGGCATGTTTGAGGTTCTTATCACTCTCCACTTGGCTTAAATATCCAGACACAGAAACCATTATGATTCTTTTCATCTCTAAGGGGAAAGAAAGCCTCCAGTGTGGTGGAACGTCACCGTGCTGTTCTGTTAAAAAATATTAATGAAATCACTAAAATGGCTGGGTTTTAGAGATGGAACAATACAAAATTTTCTGTACCGATCCAATATCAATATCTCTTACTTGAATGTTTAATGTTTATTCAGAATTTCCAGCTAAACGGCAGATTTACATTTTTTGTGCGAACAGAATATGTTAAAGCCATACTGTAATTAGCATAATCAAGTCAGAGAAGGAGCGTGCTTTGCTTGCTTGGTGAATCTTTCTCCTCTATGGCTCTGTTTGTCAGGTTTCTGCTTTCCTGAACCCTGAACTTCCTGTACATTAAGGCCCAACAGGAAACATCATTGTTTTTTTTTTGTTTTTTTTTTAACAGAACAAATTAATAAACAAAAACACTGTTGGTCACAGTGTTGGCGGTCAACAGTGCTAAAATGCTATTTTATCTCATTTAAATGTGCTCACTAGAAGGCAGATAACCTCTTACCCATAGTGTTTCCACACCGGTTATCAAAATGATAGCAATCTAAACCATCACTCATATGTGAGTGCATGGATATTTACATTTGATCATAATAGTGTATTTCATTAATGTGAAGAACATACTGCAGTTAAATGACATTGGAATATAAACAGGGCTCAAACTAGTCTGTCTGTAATCACGCGTGCTGGTGCCGCTGTGCTACGCGTGACGCTGTGCTACTCTCAGCCTGGATGAGCGGCTATGTTGATTCATGGTTTCCTGAAACATTTCTCTCTTGATATCCGACCCAGCATTTTTAGCTGATATCGATCAGATTCCGATACGTGGCATCGGATTCACTCAAGATCAGAGTGGAGAAGGTGACTAGAGTGGAGAAGTTCTGCTTACACTTTTATATGCAGATGCTTGTTCATCCAAAATTCATCAAACGCTTCCAAGAGGGTGTGATGCTAAAATATTTATCTCAAGTCCAAGATTCAGCCAGCACAATCCAAACATCACTAATGGGCACAATTCCTATCCCTTTTAGCCTCTCTCTCTCTCTCCATCTCTCTCTGACACACACACACACAAGAAACAGAGGGCGAGAGAGGGAGGATGTCAGAGTATCAGATATCTGCAATTCAAAGTGTCAACCAATGCATCAATGGAGGTGTAAAATGGCATGAGGAGAAGCTTTGTTAAAAACCAAACAAAAGCACAGAGCCCCCCCCACCTCCTGCCCCCACCCATACCCCCCCCCCGCACTACTCTCCTCCTCTCTCCCTCCGTCCTCCATGATTGGCTCCGTACTGCACATCTCAATGGGATCAGATAAAGTGCTCATATTTCAGACAGGCTGAAAGGGCGACAGTACCAGCCAGCTTTCCTAAATACATCTGGGATTGTTCCCAGGGCCATAGGACACACACACATATAGACACTCTCAGAGCACACACACACTCACAGAGACACAGTCACACTCATAGACAGACACACACATTCGCACACATATATATACACACACACACACACACACACTCACAGAGCCATACAGATGCACACACACACACACACACTTATACCCTCACAGAGACACACTCACAGAACCTCATACATAGACACTCTCAGAGCCACACAAACACACACACTCACACAGAAATACATACACATACACTCACATACACACTCACAGTTACACAGGGTCACACACATACACTGCTACACAGAGACATTCATACTTTAACACAGACACACATGCACCCTCTAACAAACATACGCAAATATACACACACAGACAGAAATAAACACACACATACTCAGAGCCACAAACACACACCCACAAAGACATACACACACAGGTATACACACACTCTCTCATGTAGCTAAACACACATGCACAGAACCATGCACACACATTCACACAGATGTACACACACAACAGAATCACAGAGATACGTTCACACAGACACACGCTATACATATATGTTCACAAATATACATACTCCCATACACACTCACAGTGGAATATGCACATATTCACACAGCCACACACACACATTCACAGAGCCATACACACACTCAGACATCCACACATTCGCACAGCCAATGCATATGTTCACACAGCCACAAACACACATTCAGACATACACACGTTCATACAGACTTACGCACGTTAAGACAGACACACACACACACAGGGCCAGGGGCAAAGCTGTCTCCCCTGGGCAGCTCTCGGGGGAGGCGAAAGTGAACGCAAGAGAAAAGGGAAGAATAGGCAAATGTTTCACTAAACGCCCGAGTTTGCGCACTGACTGTGCGTGGCCGGAGCCCACACCATATTCCTTCCTAGCTACATCGCTCAAATCACATTGGTGAAAATAAAGCCTTCCAAGAAAAATACATTTCAAAACCAGAATCATGGTGATGAGAGTTTAAGGCTGCGTGAGGCCGGCGCTAAAGCAGCATTCAGTTCATTCTCTGTGGATTATTATAAAGTCTTACTACACCGAACAACACCAAACTTACACAAACACATTTTTTAAATCTCTCCACAGTAAATCTGACATGTTAGAAAAATGATTTCGATACGTAAATAAAATCCGAGACCTTTGCCCAACCCACGTCCCCGGTGGACTGAAAGGAGATCGGATTTCTGTTCCATTAATCATCTGTTAATTACAGAACCATGCGGGGCTGATCAGGGCTCTCCACGCCAGCGGAGCAGCCGGTGACCTTCTGGCTTCAGGGGAGGGCCGGTGGAGGTGGAGGCATAGAGCAGTCACTGCCCCCGAGCAGGGCCAGACTGGTTCTGGTACTGTGTGGCACTGGGGGAGTGTGGGATGAACTGGGCCACAGCTGGCCTCATAACTCTATCCCTCCCACCATGGATCCACTCCATCCTGCACAAATACTACCCATGCTGCCCACTGAGAACTAGAACCACATGTGTGTGTGTGTAAAGTGAGAAAATGCCTCATACTTCGAGTGATTAAACTAAACAATGTAATAAGGTACTGAAAGTCTCAATAGCTACTTAAATAAGACAAAAACTGAAATATAAATATAAAATATAGAATAAAAACGCTGCTCCTTTTCTGAAATAAGCTGAACAGTTGGAGGGAAAATGCAGAACCGACAACTATATTAGATTAATAACAGCTAAAAAACTGAAAAATGAATTCAAAAGTTTTTTTTTACCACTAAGCTCACAAGACAGAATCCTACTAGTTTATTCTTATCAGTTACCTTTTAAATAGATTTGCAAAATCTATCACTTTTCCCCAAACATTTCACGAAGGGCTAAATAAAATAAAATATTACAGGTAGAAATAGTTCTACCAACTCCTCTGTTAAATTGGCCCATCACAAGCTAGCAACTCGTCTTTAGTAAAGCCAGCAGCCGGTGGAACAAAGCTGTGTTCATCTTTCCTCTAATGAACAGCGCGAGACCACTTTTCCTATACGAGCAGGCGCGAGCAACAGAGACAAAAGCCTCAGAACAGGCTCCTCGAGAAATAACTCACCCAAAACGCCTCACCGGTGCGTCAACTTTCAAATTTCCGCGTCTCCTGCGGAAATAACTGCATGTGTCTCGTCAATATCTCGTCCTGTCGATTTTGTAAATTGAAAACAATGCTCAAACCTGGGCAGACTTTAAAAAAAATAAACCGTTTCGCGATCCGTTATGATTCTCCAGTATCAACAGCAGCACATAACAAAGCCTCAGCCGGCGAAGCGCGAGCCGGAGCGCGCATTGAATGGGCAATAAGTAATTAGCATGGAGGCGGGGTGGAGAGGAGGAGGAGGAGGCTGGCGGGGTGGCGAGAGCAGGGAGTGGATGCGGGGGGAGAAGGGTATGCATGTTATCAGAGGCTAGTATTGACAGCACACATCAGTCTCCTGCCTTTCTAAGCTCCTCCCAAGCGTTCAGAGCAGGGGGGTGGGGTAAAAGGTTAAAATGGATCAGAGCACCCCGATTCAGGCGGGGGAAGCGAGGGCCACAGAGCCTCCTGTTGGCCGCATTAGCGCGCTCAGACGTCCGTGGAAGGGGGGGGGGGGGGGGACCCACCGTAACCCAAGCCTATTCAGAAGTCCCGGGAGAACCAGCTGACAGACAGCTTGAAGTAAGCAGGAAACGCTGGCAAAAATACCGCACATGTCTGCCGGGGGAACGCCGACCTAAAGTCTTTTTTTTAACTAATCTGCCTAAACCAACAAATAAGGACCACATTTGCTATATCTGACACGGGTCGTGTTCGTATTTTTGTTTCTGTTATACCGCTGTCAGCATGGAAGAGCGGCGCGCGAACATTAACACAACTTGACTGAACGACTTCATCTTACCAATTTCCTCTACTCTGGAGCGTAAAGTCCAACTGTAGCGAAAACGGCGGCACTTTTTAAAAAGCCTAGTCTATTGTTCGCAGTGTAGGTGTGAAATCTGGAGCAGAGGTGGTTGCATATCTTACACAAATGAGAACCACCGGCAGAAAGGCTGTACAAACAGCAAGCATATCCAATGATTACGCTGAGGACAGAACAATGGGGAAGTAGCTCGCAGACTAACCAGTTCAATGGAATATTTAGGACAGCTCGGTGAAGATTTACAGAGAAATGCCCCCACAAATAAATCAATTCATAATCTTTTAACTTTGAATATATTTTAATCTTTTAACAACCCACGGTAACAAACTCCCTTTTTAAATTTGAGTGAAGAATGGCGCAAGAGCTAACCATGGCCAGACAAAATGAAAATTGCTAAGGCAAAAGCTCTGAATTTTACATTCTTAAAAGAAAATCTAATTTCCCTGATCCATTTAATTACAATTTTTTCTTCAACATTCAAGACAAACTGAGGGCAAAATCTATACGTGCTATTAACGCACGCACACACTTGTGAAATGTCTAGAGAAACTTGTTAAATGTCCAGAGAAAAGAACACAAAGAGGAAGATTTTTGTTAACATTAAAACAAACCTTAAAACAAAGTGGAATGAAGGAGACCAACAGCATCAAATAAATCAGAGTGTTTGCTCCAGTGTCTGATCCAGTGCATCTTTACTGCGCAAGATGCATTTACTACATGTACAGAGGACCTTAACACAGCCTCATTAAGGAGGGTTCAAGAGCTCTTTGTTTTGTGCCCTCTATTGATCCTTAGTTCTCTCTTTCTCTCTCTCTCTCTCTCTCACACACACACAGTCTTACTGCCTGAGGATAAAACCATTAAAAAAAATTAAGATATCATTCTCTGTCACTCTCCCTCTCCCACACACAGCACAAGCACTCTTTCTAGACTCATTACAGAGGTGTTACTTGTTAACGATCATCCATTCAGTCAAAAATACAAAGTAAACGACCAGCAGAGAAAACAGGTGACCAAAGACACTCCCCAGTGTTCCTACCCACAATCCCCCATTCCAACAGCATGAGTCAGACTCTCAGGCCAGTGGGGGACATACTGGGTCTGCATACATTGTCTCTGGATATCTTGGGATTAGTGTCAGGACCCATGCTGAAGTGATGAGTTACTCACTCATTTATGGTGTCATTTGGTATATTTCTCAAGGCCAAAATGTATTTTTATTCTTTGTGATAAAATATTCAAACAATATGTTAATTAAGGATATTCTCAATACATATACTACAATATATGCCTAATGCTGGTTTTCTTTTCTTCAGCACTGAAAGCACAGTTGTGAAAGATCGACCATCAGAAACCCACCACTTTGCCAGTACATGACTCATTTCACCTTTGTTGATCTGGGTATATTTTTGAACACTTTCATGTTAAGGTTTATTTTTATATTATTTCGAAAATTAAATAATTTAGTCAAGAAAAACGATCTTCACGTACTCCTTTAACATCATATAATTATTTACAAGTAACAGTATATTATGAAACTCTAAAAGGATATAGCATTTGATGCCAAAAACACTGAAGGTTTAAATGAATATGACCTCTTTAATACACAGTGTGGCAATAATTAAATTAGCTTCACGAATCCATTTTACCCTCATTGTAATGCCAATGTAATGCCAGAATCGCTACTTCATTTTCATCTTGTGCTGATTTATGAGAGATTTCCTAAACCTGTCAATAAAAGGACAGAAATGACAGATCACTAACTCATGTTTACTCAAACCTCTGGCACCCAGCCAAGAAAAGGATATGGCACAGAAATGACTGACATTCAAATGACAATCCAGCACTGAACGAAAACCTTTTTTTTTACTCAAGGGAGACTTTCAAAAAATGCTTGTTGTTGACTAAAATGTTAGAATGTAACTTTACCATTTCTGATGTAAATATACTAGATTACAAAATATGTTTTTGAGGGTGAAATGATCTAATCTGAGCTCAGCTAAAAGAATGCAGCATGCACAGAGATCCAAACGACACACTCTTCCCCGAAATCTTCCTGCACAAAATGACACGGACAAAGCCAGGCGTGGAGGTTTGTCCACAGCCGCCGTGTTAATGTCAGGTGGTGGAGGGGAGGTTAGTTGTAACACAGCCTCTCTGCACCACAAGACAGACATAATACTCATTATCCAGATAAAGGAACACTAACGGAACTCCCTACTACTGCAGTTCTGTTCGCCAAGTTACTCGAGACAAGAGTGTCCGCTAAAAACTGTAAATGTGCCAGTCAGTGACGCAGTAATCTACAACAGCTCCCCCTTGTGGAGGAACTACACTACAATACAGGCATGAACGTCAGCAGATATTCTAGAGAGCAGACCAGAGTCATAACGCCGCCAAGCCATCCCTTCACATCAGCCTTCAAAAAGCCTATAGAGGCACGGTAAAACCTCCTCGACCCAGCGGAGGGAGAAGTCACAGGAAGTATACAGGAGACACGCCAACGCTGGCCAACACCCGATACACACCCGCTATCACCTCCCCTTCATTAGGCAGACAGGACCAGAGCACTGGCTAGAACAGAAGCTCCTCTCAGGGCCCAGGGGCCGCGATAAAGCAGGCGGCTCCAGATTTACACCCCGCCCGGCTTCAAAGACAGGTGTGGGCCAGTCCTGAAGCTCGCTGGACCCTGGTAAGTGCAGGTCATTAAAGAGATTTAGAGACCAGACACGTGCTACGAATGGGCCATCCATCTCTCACACCGAGGGAATGTGTTGAATCACAATTAAACCTACCCATCTGTAATAATAATTTTTGTATGTAAAAATACATTACAAGATTACAGTATCAAATTTATTAAGGCCCATAAGTTAACACTGTATAAAAATACACCGAGCTGGTTTATTGACACTGAGATGAAAAGCCTACATTCACGACATGATGATAAAAAATTTTTTTAAAAAAACACTCATCTGGTAAAAATTGATATATGTTCATGTCACATATTTAACAACCAAACAAGATAGGGTTATCAAAGTTAGCAAATCTGAATGAGCTTCTCATATCTGCTCCAGAGGTATTTTCATTGCAGCCTGCAAATCGGTGAACACAACCCTCTGCTATTTTTGATGTTCTTATAAAAAATGATTAGCAGACTAGCCCGCTGCTTTACTGATGAAGCAGGTCAAGACTGCTGAAGAGCAAGGATGTGGACAGACAGGCAGACAGACAGACAGACAGATAGCCAAACAGACAGACAAATACACAGACAAACTAGGGTATACAATTAATCGCTAACTAAAATTTTGTTTGACATAAATGAAAGGGGCAAACTCCACATTATTGGTTATAGGTTAATAAAAATGAATGAATATGAGCGAGTTCAAATCAAATGTGTAAAATAATATGAATTCGGGCATACTCCTTACTTTTGCAGTGGCTGTGTCGATCTGAAACCAACTATGATTTCAGTAATACTATGCTGGACCTATTAACTATAAACAAAAGCTCTGCTACCATCTAGTGGCAATAACCGGTACTCACAGCTGTTGCCAGGTGGCTGTAGGCTGTGGTTGGTCAGCTGACACCATCCCACAGGGAAGATGTCCCTGGAATCGTACTTGCACCAGTAGTCGAAGGCACCTCGCCACCCATCAAATGTGACAAAGATCTCGTCCAATCGCACGTCTCCGATGGTGGCAGGGCAGATGAGGTAGGGGTTCTTTTTATCCACAGCTTCCAGCTTCATACCCGGTTTAAAATAGTTCAGCGGTGGTTTGGGAGGCTCCTGGCAGACGCCAGAAGAACAACAAAGCACGGTTTCTCTTAAGAAAAAAAAGAATCCTTTCATGCATATGCTGATATGCCTTAAGATTAAAATTAATATTCACAATCACAGTCCCCGCTCCCCATGTATGGCCTAAGCTTCAGAAGCTTTAAGAACTGCAGAGCATTCTGGACCAGACGCAAGCCTGTCGCCACGGGCAATTAAAATGAATGGTTTATTTGGCCAAAGGCAGTACAGGTCAGGCTGGGAAAGTGGGAGGGGTCAGAGGACGCAGTGGCTCCCCGCGGCCCACCATGCAGTGCACTCCGGCCAGTCCTGCCCATGTTACCTTTTTAAAAGCAGAGGCTGGAGCCACCTCGGCTCCACTCAGCGTCCGCAGCAGAAACAGTGGCCAAGAAGAGGCATTCATTCTGAACCCTGGAGAGAGAGAGAGAGAGAGAGAGAGAGAGGGAGAGAGAGAGTGACAGAGGGGGAAGAGAGAGAGAGTGATAGAGAGGGGAAGAGAGAGAAACAGGGAGGGGAAGGACGAAATGGAGACAGACGGGGCAGACAGAGATGGAGACAGACGGGGTAGAGATGAAGATGGAAAGACAGAGTGAGCATGGCAGAGACAATCAGAGGGTAATGGATCGCTCTACACCAACATTATGGCATGTCTCCCTGAGAGAAACCTTCACTTAAGTTATGTCTAAATGCCAAATGACTAGTACTTATGATTAGAAATTCAGGCTGGGCTGCATTTAGTAAAAAGTGCTGCTTAAGTTTCCATCCAGGGTCCATTTGTATGAGCTGATGAACTGGTATGTGCGTCCATACCATGACACTGACTCTTAGCCTGAAAATTCATTACCAATTATTTATGACGTGTTTGCTCTGGATGGCATATTCACATAAAGCAGGTATAACAATCAACTCTTCAAGACAATTTTTATTTAAGGAGCATGAGGCAGTTGGGGGAGGACCTTAATGACCTGAACCCCTGAGCAATAAGGGAAAAGGTGATACAGTGTAAAAAATGACCTGCTATCTTTTTCACATATCCACAGGTACTTACATTTACCACACAAAGGCCTCAATCCAGTGTTAACAAGGTTAACTGGTTACACTAGTCAACAGTGATTTTGGTTTATTATGTAGGTTTGAATATAAATATGTTTCCAGAATTTGTCTATTATGCAGTTTTTTATTCTAGTATATTCATGTTATTATGTATTCCATAATTATTCCCTTATTATAATGCATTTATAATGCGAGTGCATAAAACAGATTTCCACTTGCTCCATCTGTCAGTGGACTGTATGCATATGTTCTTGAAAGATTATGCAGGATCCTGATACACTAGGTTCTGGACTGAGGGTGTTGAGGGCATACGACAGAACCACAAGCAAGTCTTGTGTTCTTACTCCTGAATCATCAGCACAGCTTCTGACGATCACCAACGAACAGACAACTCCTGGATTCAAGACCATCCCATCCAAACCACTACCACACCATTACCATCCCACACCACGTTACCATGCCATCCCACACCACTACCACTACCACTACCACACCATGTTACCATACCATCCCACAACCACTACCACGCTATTACCATCTCACACCACTACCATCCCACACCACTACCACATCCAATACCATCCCATTCCACTAGCACCCCACACCACTACCGCTCTACTAACACCCCACCACACTACTCTACCTCCACACCCACTACGACACTACCCTAATACCATCCTACACCACCAACACTCAAACTTACCAGAGGCCCACTACCACACTACTACCATCCCACACTAATAATGATACATCCACCATCATTCCTTCATGGAACTGAGAGGCACTGAATGTTAGTGCAAGGCATATGAAAACAAAGCTGGCCTTAGACATCACCTCACCCACCTATTTGTCTCTACCTGACTCTACAGCAACACTTCACAAACAGCTACCTTGCAGTTACACTCTGTAGGTGTACAAGTGAAGCCACAGCCCACATGTAATTCACAGTTTCTGTTAGCCTCCTTCTAGACCTTCATCAGTGGTGAGCTGCTAGATAAAGTGGCAGGTCACTCTCAACCCAGCAGTGACACTAATACACGCAAAAACCGCAGCAACACCTGTACCATGCAAACAATCCATCCCACTACCATCCACTAACAAACCACAACCACCCCACACCTTACTATATTACTATACCACTACATCATTATATCAGTACCATCTCACCACAATCCCTCTACACAACCACCATCCTGCTACAAAATCTCACAAACACACCAAAACCACTTGTTAAGAATGGATATTATTTGGGATAATGGATATTATCTGTAAACGCAGACATGAAGACTGGACACCTGGGTGTCTGGAGACACCTGAGGACCGAGACACCTGGACATTGAGACTCCTGAGGACTGAGACACCTGAACAAGGAGACACCTGAGGACTGAGACACCTGGACATGGACACACTTGAGGACCAAGACACCTGGGGACGCAGGCTCACGTGACTCAGTCCTCAGGTGTCTCATTGTTCAGGTGTCTCAGTCCTCAGGAGACACCTGAGGACTGAGACACCTGGACATGGACACACTTGAGGACCAAGACACCTGGGGACGCAGGCTCACGTGACTCACCCAGTGGCGGCTGCAGCATGTCTCCGCCCCTCTCGCAGGTGCCCACAGGCTGAATGTCAGACGAATCGACCAACCGCCAGAAGTCGTTGGTGTTGTCGCTGCCATCCAGGCGCAGACGAAGACGCACTCCCATCAGACCCATCACCGTGGCAATGCATACGGATGGGGAGTTACGTGGGTCATGAGCCTCAATTTTCATCCCCACTATAAAATCGTTAGTGGGAGGAACTCTAGACTGAAGATGGAACAGACCGTGACTATGTTTACCATCACCATGTCTGACCGGTACTATGATGCAACTTTACAGAATGCAGAATGAGATTTTAACAAGGAAAAATATTAGCCATTTGATGATAGTGTGTGAAATATGTTACTAAGCTCCATTGTCAGTTTGTCAGATATACACAATTTGAAGCCTTCGTTTGAAATATGACAGTTTGGTAAATGATGCATATTTTATATGCGTGTGCTGCCTGTCAATAAAACTTCTTAACTTAAACTTCGCCTTGGGGTCAGGTATATTTCTGCCAATATATCACTAACAGAACCAATAGCTGAACACCTAAAAAAACAAACCCATATACATCAGAGATGCTTGACGGTCATAAAGTTTGGCCGGCTTCTATATTCATGTCCCTGTTTCTTAACAAGTGTTACCAATGGAGTGACATACCTGTCTGAAAGAGCTCGGGGATGCTGGCATGGAGGAGGTCTCCTTTAAATAGGACTCCCAGCTGAACGGCTCTAGGAAACATGAATGAGAAGGAAGCCCGTGCTTCATAAACATTAGGTAATACATTAGGTTGTTGAACAACCACATTTGCATTTGGTTAAACAAAGGGTGGGCTGTACCATTGTAGGCAGTCTGTGGGCGGGCTGCTATATCATTGCTACTCCCTGCTTTCTCCTTTTTGGTGTTTTTTGGCTCTGTAAAAAAAAAAACTGAATGTACTGAATCTAATACTAACCAAACATGATCTAAAGAGCTGACAGAAAGATGCATCTTAAAATAAATAATGCACAAATAAGGAACTCTGAAACAATTGTGGTTACCTTTCTGAGGTGTCCTGCCCATGATGAAATGACCCAGCCAATGGGACAATGGAATGACCCGGAGCTGGCACAGTGAGAGTAAATAGGGGAGTTAGACTGAATAGTTACAATACAGGTTGCCAATTTTAACAAATGAAATTCGATTACAAACTATTACTTCCGAAGCTTGTAAAATTAATTCAGGAAAGGTTTTGATACAAACATCATAAAAAATAAAAGCTGATCAATCGACCAATCTATCAATCAAAACCAAAATTACAGTGAAAACACACTCAAAACCTGACATCTAACTTACTGTATTCTTGCTGTGTTAACAAGTATCTGCTTTATTTATCTAATGTCTCTATATAACCTAATCCTTGGAGAGCAATGTATGTTCCATCTAAGACAGCTTCAGTTCACATCAGTCCATCAACATGCCAACCCAGGAAGGCCTGGATTATCCCTCTGCTGCCTCCCTCCAGTTTAAAGCTGTTCATGTCACAGGCAGACACAGGAGAGGCCCTAAATCACGCATACCTGTGTTGAAATCAAAGCGCGGCAGTTTTCTCTGTTTTCAGAAGCCTGACACAGTAATAAGTCAGTGGAGTTCCCAAAGAGTGCAGACACAGAGGATCAAAGCCCTACTTCCAACAGCCAACCCCCCCAACATACAGCCCCTCTCCCGATGGCCAACACCCCCCCCAAACACACACACACACACTTCTACCATCCGGCTTTCCGCTCCCATCAGCCAGCCAGCCAGCTCCCCACTTCCACCGGCTGGTGATCATTTGCATCCAGGCCAAGCCAAAGAAATGAAATAAATGAATGAATCTTGCCTGGATCCAGGTAAGTCTGCAGACCAGCCCAGGGGAAAGCAGCACTGCTTCTTATCTTACTCGCCTGGAGGGGTCTGACATACTCGGGTCTGCGGGTCTGGAGTAGAAATGGCCAAACCACATGATCTAGGCTTGGAAGGGGCCACGCGTGTACGGCTCCGCAAAAGAAGAGAAGCAGAAAATCCTGCATCTAAACGTAGAGCTGCGAATCTGCGATGCCAAAGGAAAAGATGCGAAACAAAGTACAACCAAACCAAAACCAAACATAATGCAAAGTCCCCACGAACGAAGCACATGTATTGAAAATGTGATACTGATAAAGATGGTAACATTGTGCATTAAATTTAGGAGTTCCTCCAGCCCATCAAAATAACGTAAGATCAGGGCTAATCAGTAAACGTTCCTAAACATTTGCGCTTTGCACCACAGTGCACCAATGCTGCTGTGGACTCTAGACTATAGGCTGAGCTTTCCTTCCTGATATTCCAGAGGACAAACATTCTGACAAATGGAAAACGTACAGCCAGTTCGGCAAACCCCACAAATAGATGATGACATGATGTTATATGAAATGAGAGCGTCACATGAACGCATTGTTCCGTTTGTTTCTACCCTTTTGTTGTCTCCTACAGATCAAGCAGCAAACACATTGTGAAGCATTATAGAAACACCACTTCTGTCCACATCAGACAGCCACACCATAGACAGAAATCAGTGCAAGAAATCAGGATAAGCAGGACATAATTTTTTTTTGTTGAAAAGCGACCACTTATCACTAACAATTTATCCTACTGATATTTATTCACTCACTAATTTACATTATTTCACATGTATTAGCATATAAACTGCAGATGCCTTTGGTTGAGACAACAAAGCATGAAACACTGAAACAATGTTTGTGGTAAAAATTATAAATATCATTTAAAAATAAATCATTTCTTGTTAACACTTGCTAACACTTGCTAACAGCTTTTAACACTCTCAACTTCCTCCTCCAAAATACATATTTCTTAAAGAAACATAAAACGTAAAATTGCTTGAAAGTCTCACAGCGAATCTTCAATTAACCAAAGAAGAAAAAAAGAGCTTATTTGAAACATTGTTCATGCAAGCTAACAGCAAGCTTGCAGAAACAAAGTCTCGTTCTAAAGAAGCAATCAACCTAATCATTCTCAAGGTCTTCATAATCACAAATATGTCTTACGTTCTTGCAGCAGCGAGGCTGAGCTAGGTGACCCGGTGCACAGACAGAGTACACAAACACAGATCTCTGATCAGTCCATTTACCATAGAAAGACGAAGTCTCCTGGACCACTCGCCAAAACACCCATTCCAGGACTCTCGACGTCTGTTGTCTCAACTCCTTACAACACACACCCAAGTGTATTCACACACGAACACACACACACACACACACACACACAGACGCACCCAAACACAGACGCACACACACTCCAGTTGTCTCTTTTGCTGTTAGACAGTGATTCCCATTCAGTCAACTGTCATAAAGATTCCAAACTGCTATAAAAGGCTGTTTGGCTGGTCACGTCTTCCCAACACCTCACATTTACCAATGATGCTCACTCCCATGGACCACCTCCATTCAGGGAGCAGCCAGACACAATCAGGCACCTCCTCCTTTACCTCCGTTACACAGCATACTGCCAGGAACGGGGCTGTATACTCCCTAATGGACCAGCAGCATATAACTGGAGGGAAAACTAGTAATAGCACATAACATATGACTTATAGAACAAGTAGATTATGGGCGAACATTTGAACGGGTTTTTTCACAGTACTCGGATGGGGTGTCTTTAAGAAAAACCTAAACCTTTTCCATCTACTATTTTATGTGTATGTGGTTTACTCACAGGTTATTTGAACGTAAAACACATTTTAGTGCTGTTTTACTGTACATTCTGTACTTTTTGCCACCTCCTGTAAAAGTGCCTGGTCTCGTGAAGGTGTCAGCTCGAACCACGCGCAGAACGTTCCAGCAGCAGTGATGACGACGATTTAAATAAAAGCACTAAATCATACTCCTGATAATGGACGCGAGGGAAGCATGAATACTTATTTTGATCATCGGAAAAATCCCGCAAAGCAAATAATTTAGGGGAATGGAGTGATTTATCTTACGGGCAGATTTTTATCATTTGTAAATCCAAAAATGCAAGCACAAAATATTTTGACATTTATGCCGTAGTAATAGGATGAGAATTTCCTGAAAACATTGTCAGCGTTACAAATAGTTAAATAAACCAAGTGTCTAAGTGTCTTTAAGTGATTCCGAACAAAATATACGCATTTTGTAGATTAAAATTTCTATATTTATTTACCTCCACTGTCACTTTCGTTTTTTAACCTACCAGGCTATAATAGTTTACCAAACATAAGGGGAGTGTATGCGCAAGAGAGGTCTCGTGCATAGTTCCGCGAGTAACAGCCATACGAAAACACGCGGAGACCCAAATGAATACTTAAGCTTCTTATTGCCGCCGCCGACTTTTTACAATGAGAAGTTTTACAATTCATTCATTTTCTAAATTTTCACAAAACACAAAATACAACTGGCATTTCTCTTACGTACCGTTTAAACTGGGAAATTACAATGGATATCTCTGCTTTCCATTGGAACTAGGCCGCCATTTTTCGTGCACCTCCGCGCATGTCCAGGTTTAAGCAGCTATTGCAGTTGATATCCGCCAGTGCGGGTTTATCTAGGCCAGGGAACATGGGGTTGCCTGCAGCAATAAAACAGTTTGGCCAGCCAAACATTGCATCTCAAGTAGACGTAATACTTTGAATAGTCCAATTGCCTAATATTTTTACCAAATAAAGTCCATAGCACCAGGAAAAGTTTTAACTACAATCAAAATACAGCGTATAAGTGTTTGGAATATGAACAATGACTTACCACTGTTATTTATATGTTACGTTCTGTTATATATTGTATATATGTACATAAAATGAAAATAACACTAAAAATCATGGCGGGAAATTATCACTAGGCGTCACTACAAGCCTTCTTTCGCGCCATCATTCGGAACTCACTATATTACCGCATGACTTTCATAAGTACTGAAAACCACAAAATACTGAAAACCACTTTATCGGATGTTTAGAGGTCGGAAATGTTTTATGACCAGATTTAAGGCTGCAGTGAGTACAGAGTAGTTTATTTTAACGCAGCCTTCGAACTAAAGATATTATTCCCATCTGGATATTGTTATCAATATTTAAAACTATTTGAACTTCATAAAATTGGCAAAATGTTTGATAAAGCAACGTTATCTTGAAATTAATTTCAAGATACGAATTTCATAAACCATTCAATATGCGGCCTTGCATATTGGATTAGACAATGGAATTAGCACATCTTTATTATGTTAAATCAAGTTCACGAATGATTTTAAAAAGTAAATGAACTGTTAGTAGAATAGTAGGCTAAAAAGGAATGGTTTATCAAAATAGTCAATAAATAAAAGTCCTATTTATTGGATTTGACATTTTGAAATCTTTGCCTAATACAATTATCACCTTACGCGGAAACATCCCTCAACCAATTTTTCACCGAACCCTGTGTTACAGTTTGGAAAAAATGCTCAACCGAACCGATTTAAAAATCCTGCCCCTTTGGGAGACTCTTGCTGCTTTTCTGCCACGATTGGACAAAGATGGGCTCTTTGCGGAGGCTTGCATTAGCATGGCGTTTTGATTGGTGTACAGTACGTCACTCAGGATGGCACCGCTCTGGAAATTGCATTGGTAGGTTGTCAATGGAACAGAATGGAGGTGGATAGTAATGCAGCTGTAATGATGGGGTACCACTGCAGGTAAAAATGAAAACATCCATTCGTGGCTATGAGTGCGGAGTTTGCGCACCGTCGTCGAGGACCTGAGTGAGTTTTATACTGTATTTTTATTTTGGGGAGATTAGTGGCGAGGGATGGGGGGTGAACGTATGTTGTTGGTGCACCTACATATTTTTCGCACAATTCTTGGTTGTTCATAGGTATAGATGAGCTGGCCATGCCTATGAAGAACATATACATCATATACGGTCACAAGGCATTCACTGTCATCCGTGGTATCTTTTAGCCTACATTTGCAATAACGGTTATGTAATGGGTTGCGATGCCTAATTAATTTGTGTCAAACTGCATGCGTGTGTACTGTATAATGTTGTAGTTCTTATTGGGAGCGCGTGAAAATTGTATGAGCAAATGGTCATTTCGTTAAACCGTGCAACAAGCTTCTGCGCGCGTCCATATCCTCATCACACTCACCGGTGCGGATAGAACAGACAAGATTTGTGGATATCGCACTTAATATATTGGTAGAACTTTGATCCACCCACGAATCGTTTAAGCGCGCGCGTTCTCTCTCTCTCTCTCTGACATACACACGCACACACACAACGCAAATGTGCGCCCCCATGTATGTGCAATAAATGTAGCCTTTGGTTTACACGGCATCATCTTCACAAACCGTTTTGAGCGACGACAAACGTGGAAACGTGGATGGGGTGAGCGGCCGCAGCGCTACGCCGATAAGGACATCAGTTATCACAAAACCAGTAAGGCAACAAGAGCCGCGATGTGGTCAAGTGTGATCAATATTAGACAAAGCGTCGCGTGCGGCGAAAATCAGGCTAAGATGCTGTAACGTTACCTTATCTGTCTTCTGGCTTTCCTAAGCACATAGCATTTACTGGCTAAAAATGGAGCAGCCTGTTCCCTTACAGTCTGCATTGCATAAAGCTTTCATTTGATTTCGGTTCAAGATGATAAATGTCTCTACCAAACCTGTGTGGGTTTGTCCTGACACAGAGGTATGTTCTGGGTAAATGGAGATAGCCAATAAAACATGGCAATTTGCCTTCTAGGAATGATAGAATTCCTTGAAGGCTCCATGGTGACTCACACTGTGTATATTCCAATGCTCAGATTCCTACCAGTTAAGCATTTACAGAAGTGTTTGCATGAACCTGCCAAGGACCGAGGCAATGTGTCACATGACCAAATGCATTAGACTTCATTTACACATCCAAACCTTTTGATTAATGTGGTTATATACATGATCTTCTCCTTCAAATCTGAATAGCCACCTCAGTGCAGGTTAGGAAACCCATCCATGTTCCAACAGTTGTCCCTGCAGAAGATCAGTATGCTGAATGTCACCAAATTGCAGCTCATCGCTTTACGGTCAGCTTCACACACCCCCGTCTTCGCTTGTCCCCTTACGACCTCGTGATTGCTTTGGAAATGAGGCACAGTACTAAATTTATAACTCCCAACATCTACATACATCAGGCCCAATATCTAAATGCATAAAATAAACTATCCTAACACCATCTGGTTATCAAGACACCGTTGCCGTGTCTGGACCAGTCGTTGGAAATGGCAGAGCTGTCGCTTGCAGACAAAACTGCTTCCTCCTAACCACCTTTACTTTTCCCTCCACAGGTGAATGAGTGCGTGTTTGGTGTGTGTGCCATGTGCTAGTTTCCACGAGTGTGTGTTAGGAACATGGGAACGATACCGTGGCCAGTACGCAGAATTCTTTCCGCTCCAGAGACCCATTCAAGAGCAGATCGGTGCTGCATCTCCTGACCTCCTCCCTCCGCCTGCTCCCCTTATCGTGGACGACCCCCCACCCCACCCACCCACACCCCCACAAACCCCAGCCCTGCCTTTTTGACTTCATGAAGATTCGTCTTGTCGGTGATCTGATGAATAAATTTGAGGTCCTTGGGATCGTAGGAGAGGGTGAGTGTGACCCAAGTGAATGTTCTTCTTGTCTGATGACTGCATCCTGTTTCCGTCAACCGCCAAACGTGAATGACACACTGCTCGGTGGAGCATTGCATGCTTTTAAAGTCTTTTGCTAACTAAAGTCATTTGCTATTTACTAATGACTGACACTAATGGTGTATCATGACAAGTATGTCTCTTCAATACTTACATGTAATTGCTGAATAATTAAATGCTTAAATATATGACTCTTGGCTTAAATACCTCTTTGTGGAATGAGGCAGTGAAAATATGCTCATTAGAAAAGTTGTGAAGCCATTGTACACTATTACAAATTCCACCAGCATTTTATTTAATAATATTTTATTTAATACAATAATAAAAAGGTATTTTTTGTATCCGAGAAGGAGGTGGGCATCAGGGCAGAAATGAGAAATTGACCATAAATATGCAGTGTGTGCGTCGCCAAAGTGTGTTAGGCATGGCTGTGTTAATGCTGTGAGCACGAAGCATGGAGAAGTCTCCCTCATGCTGTCTCTGCCATGAGGCATGGATCTCCTTGCTTGTCCAAGTTCCCTCAGACCTTCTCCAAGAGCGCCCCCTAGGCTGCTGCAGCACAATAGCACCCGCTGCACAACAACCCCTTCCCTCATGGCTGATTATGTGGTTGTGTGCATTGTTGTTACTAATGTCCCCCATCTCTCTCTCACTCTCTCTCTCCCTCTATGTCAGTCTCTGTTCCTCTGGCTCTCTTTCTCTCTCACTGTCTCTCACCTTCTTTCTCTACTTTCCGGTCTCTCTCTTGCTGCCTCTCTGTTCTAGCCTTTTCTGTCTCTATCTGCCCCCCACCTCTCTGTCCCTCTGTGTCTCTCTGTTTCTCTCTCCCCCTCAGTGTTCCAATCACTATTTAGAGCAGTGCTTCTGAAACAATAAAATGTCACTTGTATTCTTTACTTGCAGTTGCTAGAAAAACAATTGCTGAATGCATTGTAATCTGTGAATGCTTTGGAATTATGTGGGTGCTTGCATTACTGATAAAAATGTGGTCTGATCTTCACAATAATAGTCACAATTGGCTTGAAGTAATGACACATAAACAATTATACTTGTTGTTCAGTACTTGACATGTTTAATACTGAATGTGTTGTGTGCGTGTGTATTTAGTGACTGATTGGAACTTATTATATAGCAAGAGTGACCTCCACCAAATATTTCCTTCAGTAGTTTCACTCTTCCTTCCAATACTGTTTCAGTCCACTCAGTGATTCTTACTACATCACCCAATTTCTGTGCTGAATTTCTGAACTGTGTTGTTCTGTCTGAAACAAGTAGCCGTCTAGTTTTGAGGCAGCAGAACTCCCTCCACCATGTTTCATAGGTGGGATGAGACAGTGCACATTATTCAATTATTTTTTATCCAATCAGGGCGTCTGCCTAAGAGTCAAACCTTTTCCCATCCGTCTATGTAACACTGAGGAACAACAGTGGTGTTTTTGGAAAGCTGTAGTTTCCACTATGCTATAAACAGAAGCTCTGGCAAGTTTAAGAGACGTATTCAGGTTCTTCGGGTCATTAGGGTCCTTCAGGTCTGGGGTTCTCCTCCACCCCCATTTCTCCTCCATACACAACGTTGTAACAGGGAGTGTCTGAGAGGTTGGAAACACACTCAGTAGAATGAGCTTTATTATGGGCAAATCTAGAATCATAGTGGTTAATACAGTCTTCAACCATAGGTGAAGAACTAGGAAATCCACAAACAGGTAGCCAGGGGATTGTTGCTAGTGGAGACAGTATCCCTCCCCCACCCCTAAGCAGCAGGGAAGTGTAAACCCCCCCAAAATAAAAAATAAAAATCAAACACAGACAGAAACAGAAAACCCAGGAACTGACGAACCAACAACAGACACAGGAACAGATCATGAAGCAATGAAGCAGAACCAGAAAGAGAACATGGAGCAGAACCATCTTTCTTCTTGACATGAACAGGTCTTGGCATGATACCTGAGGGATACACAGAAACAGATGCACCTCGATGGTCCCCAAGGTCCATACTACCCCCACATGAGCTATGGGATGGTCAGTGTGACACGCCAACCAACCGAGTACCATGAAACCGGTTTTCTGTATTTTCCTTCTGTCTGAACTCGTCTTGCGCTACAGGTCCCTCCCCCCTGTAGGGTTGAACAAGAGAGGAAGCCTCTGAGCACTTACCTGGGATCTCGTCATCAAGACAAGCAGAAAGGGAAATGTTCCTCAAGGTTTTACGAGAACGACAAGACACCTGTGCACCTGCAGTGCCAGGGGATTTGCTATTACCAGCTTGTTGGCACTGGGACGTAGCTGACTCACTTGGAGTGTCATCCCAATGGATCAACCATAAATCATAGTCTCGCTGCGTCCATAGATAGCTGGTTGTTCTGTAATGGGGAGCAACTGAGGGACTTTATTAATAGGCAAGTCCAGAATCATAGTGGTCAATACAGCCCATAGTCAAAGAGCCAGGAAATCCACAAACAGAAACGACCAGAGTACATAGTGATGAACACGAGAGCGCAAACAGGCCAGTTACAAAAGCAGCCAACAAACCGACGTGAATGTTGAAGACAATGACCAGCCAAGAGCAAATGGAAACCCAGGGTTTAAATCCTATGGATAGGAGCACAATAAGGAATTTTCTGCCTTTTGTGTTAGTGTGTACTGATGGATGCCCAGGCATTTTGGAATGGTTTTGTAGCTTTTACTGGCATTATGGATTAATACAGTTTTTTCTGCTATGGTCCTGATATTTCTGTGGATTGAGGTATGGTTCACATGAACACCTCTTTCTTAAGCAGAGCAGAGTCTGCCAGTAATGAAATTTGTTTGTCTGGTTTTGTGGAACATTCCAATTAGCTTTAACAGAAACCATTAGCCCAAAGGTTCACAAAGATGTTCATATTTTTCCAGCCTGAACATTGAATGCTTAAACACAGCGTTCAGTATCGAGTATAGAAAAGGGACATTTGTTTGCATTTTTAGTTTAAGAAGATTGTGTTTGTTTGTTATTGTAATTTAGGTAAAGATCAGTCCATAATAGATCATACATTTTTTGTTAATTAATTAATAAATTTTTGGTAAATTGTTGCAAAGGTTTCACAAACTAATCACGGCAACTGTTCCAGTGTTGCTCCAAAGACTCCATATTTACAGTCATTTTACTTGACATATTTAGGAAAAAGGGCATATGAATAAATTTTTAATGTGAAAAGTAGGGCTGGGAGTAGAGAGAGAGAGAGAGATGTCAGTACACACTCTGTGGTTGTCTGCTCTGAAAGACGGTTGAGATTGAGCACGCAGAGTGATCCCAGGTGTAAAATCCCCAGACTTTTAAATGCAGACCTGCACACTTTTCCGACACAACCAAAACAGCACATGCAAATTCTGCCCTCACAGCCTGGTAATCACTCCCTAATGACTACTACCGCGCATCACGTACACAGATGGCAATGTTTTTTACTCATGCATTAAGGTTGTAAGTAAATTACACCATCAAACAATTGTTAATCTATTGACATCTATTTATAGGGCTACAGAGTCCAATAAACGACGCATGCAGGGTTTGAAAATTGATTATTATCATTAATGTGGATTTTAGGCACCCGTGGGTTATTGTGAGTGATGTATGGTGAACGACATGTCAGTGCTATGGTCAAGGTGCCCTCTAACATTTCTTTTCTTTCTTCTCTTCACAGGAGCCTATGGGGTAGTTCTTAAATGCAGGCACAAGGTAAGATTGAGTTTGTTTGCGACCGCGGCCGACCGCTGGAAGCTGAATGCTTTTGCTGACATTAGTATGCCACGAAACTTCAGACTGTTGGGTGCTGATGGTTGTTAAGGACGTTTCACTGGTGTTGTGCATTCCAGGGATGTTCCAAAGATATGCGGGAATGCGGGACTGTCTCGTGACTGTCAGTTCAGAGTGTCATGTCCGTCCGATCAGTAATGAGAGCAGGAGTTGGTGTTGATGGTGGAGCACAAAAGGGATGTCGCTCAAAGAGGAGCAGGGTACTGTGGTTGTTCTGTAGCTGCCATAGTTAGAACTTCGATGGCTGTTTGTTTCCGTTTCATCCACGCATGATTCGAATTGTGATTGTAGCACTCATGCTTTGTAAGCAAAATAATTGCTGGGTTTGTTACAACCAATTATATTTATGCTTGAACCATTATATGGCTATATGGATTTTTGTACATTTCTGGACTTTGTACAGTTTTGCCTTATTAAACAACACCAAAGCACTCTACACAAGAAAATGATACCTAAGGTGGTCCTAAGATTGGAAGTCATTTGACATTGTAAAATTAAGGTGGCTTCTCTCCCAGGAGGTCACATTTCTGAGACTTTCTGAGTTTCTCTCTCAGTCAGAGCAAGTATAGAACAGCTGGATGGATCTGAATTGCTGGATGATCTGATTACTTATGATGAAAAAATAAATAACATGCCTTTTTAGTTGGGATGGGTCTGTAAATCCAAGCATATTCATTAATATCCAAACATATGTAAAAATATACAAATTTCTTTGTGATTTTGCCATTGTGGGGGTCATTAATGATTATTTAGTATGCACAGTATGCAAATACCTGCCATTTAAGGCTTCCTCTACTCTGGCGTCATGGTGATGTTCCCTGCATCCTATTTGGGGGGGTGCGAGGGGCGGGACGTCCTGCTAGTCTTCAGGACAGAACTTCAACATGAGCTTGTTACCCTGCTGAGCAACATAACCTCCATGCTGTTGCATCGTAGATGTGTGTGTGCTCACACACATTATTCCAAAGTGCCATTCCTATGTGATTCATCTGGGGGTTGGTTTTGTTTATCATATTTTTGCTGATTATAATTTTGCTTAGGAAATCTTATGATTAATGGTGTGCTAGAATATATAGTAATGAAATAATGTCAAAGGCCCGTTCACTGTATTTCAGAAAGATACGCATTTGTTATTGTTTTGTGGCCAAATGAAGTGCTTGTAGGTCTACATTTGTACTTCATGTTGCCATCCAGTGATAAATAAAATAATAAATAGGTGC
The DNA here is from genome assembly GCA_020368025.1 of Brachyhypopomus occidentalis. Classification (NCBI taxonomy): domain Eukaryota; kingdom Metazoa; phylum Chordata; class Actinopteri; order Gymnotiformes; family Hypopomidae; genus Brachyhypopomus; species Brachyhypopomus occidentalis. The sequence continues at coordinate 805,933 of JAGXOD010000040.1, read as the reverse complement.
GATGCAATAAAATGGATAAACACACACACCTCTCATTAGTCTCCTTCACAAATACACCTGTGAGCTATTTACAGGTATCCCAGCACAGAATTCCAGGGAATAGACTTCACTGGAAAAACACTTCCATTTGGGCCTGCATTTCCATGCCTGATGGATCTATTTGACCGTGAGATAAATGATTCAGAATTAAATTTACAGCTTCTAGAAAGAGGACGTTGCATGGAGGATGGCTTTAATTTTAGGAGGCAGATTCAAACATGCTTTCTGTGATTAAATATCACTTGTATATCTAGTATTGTTATTCTAAAGTACATAGCCTCAACATTTGTATAACATGTTAGTTACTGTGTAGTGGTGGCTTGTAACCATTGCTTAAAGACATAGATAGATTGAATGATGTAATGTTAATTGTTACTTCAATCAAATGATTTTCTTCTTGTATGTTTTGCTGTGAGTAGCTAAATCAAAAATATATTTACCATTAATATTTGGTATTAGAAAACAAATATTTTGGTCCAAATAATGCATTCTTGAGCCTGTCATATCAGATTTGATTATCGATTTTTAACATATGCTGAAATCTTTCAAATTCAGTCTGTAATCCTAATCTTGTACTCTGTCAGTGTCACTCATCTCTAACTTTGATGTGCATTTCAAAACATATTTTGTACACTGGCTTTAATTGAAATTCTTTATTGGGAGTATGAAGTGGAATGTAACAACTCAAGCTCATGGTGAGGTTTTTTCTTTTAACGATGCGAGAACACTACCAATGATGTAAGCCTCGTGACAACAGCACACACTTCTAACACAAAGATCCTGTATAATTTTCTACACCTTTGAAATGAAGATGGTGACTTGCAGTGGCTTACTCTCACCACTGATATCATTGAAGTGTTGGCTGGGTATTTATAAGGTTGACTCCGTGGTTAGAAGGTCAGTCTGTAACTAAGTGCTGCATGTAGAGTTTGTCTGTTGTTCCTTATCATGTGGCCTAATCAGATATGTGGACTGTCCACTGGGAAACTCAGAATACCACAGGGAAGCTGGGAATACCACGAACTGTAACCTTAATCTTTCCAAAAACCTAGTTCTTGGGCATTTACAAAGAAAGTCGTTGTCTTTGCTCAGTGGCACTGGCTTTTCACTTGTCCTTCCAAAGCCACCCTGAGCAGTCCTCTCCCACAGAGCGAGGGAGATGAATGGAGTATTGTCAGGGGCCAAGGTGGACACAAGCAGCTACTTGTCCGTCCACGTGCTTTGGTGGCGTGTGCCTTGTGTCTTGTACATTATTTAATCGGCTCATCCTAGAGTCACTGAAAATTGGAATGTTATGTTTTAACATCTAGATGTTTTAAGATGTTTTAACATCTACATAAATGATTAGATCCTCTGAATACAGAACCACTGATTACTGATCCCCTGAATACAGATCCCCTGATTAGAGAAACCCTTCATTATAGAATCCCTGATTACAGAACCCCTGGTGACAGAATCTGAAATTAAAAATCCCTTATAACAGAACCTGCAGTTGCAGATCACCTGATTACAGAACCGCTGATTTCAGATTCCCTGATTGCAGGCTGGTTGACTGTTTATGCTGTAAGGAAAAGGCAGATGTACATTGCATATTTTTTTTCTGTACTGTGCCTAGTGATTCGATTGACACTGATAGCTCAAAAGTGACTTGATATGCAGATCTGCTACGGTGCTTTGCAGACACTACAAAAGCACACTGCATGTTGTAGAGTATACTAACCAGGCTGTATTTTCTGCAGAATCTACTAAAGCTGTAGCTTACTGTATAACCTCCTAATCAGGCTGTAATATACTGTAGAACCTGCACAGCAGACTTTAGTATACTGTAGAAGCTACTAAAGCAGGCTGTGGTGTACTGTAGAACTGTAGAAGGTACTAAAGCAGGCTGCGTTATACTGTAGAAGCTACTAGGGCAGGCTGTAGTATACTGTAGAAGGTACTAAAGCAGGCTATGGTATACTGTAGAAGCTACTAAAGCAAGTTGTGGTACACTGTAGAAACTACTAAAGCAGGCTGCAGTATACTTTAAAGCTAGTATGCTGTAGTGCTCTGGAGCTGTGATGTTATGTGATGATGGCAGGAAGAAGAGGGGATGCAAGCATGTGTGAACGTGTTGACATGTCTCCATGTTGACCAAATGTCCCCACAATGATTGGAACATCTGACATTGTTGACCCTGTGAGGAACTCCTTGTCATCCCCACAGGTACAACTGGGACTTTCTTTTGAAGACTTGAAAGAGCCAAACGATTTCCTTTTGCTTTCTGAGGGTAAGGGCAGGCTGAGGGTTAGTTGTAGGTCTAGCATTATTTAGCTAAAGTAATCATTATATCAATGAAAGGTTCCTATGTGGATATTTAACAAGATCGCGCGCGTGTGTGTGTGTGTGTGTGTGTGTACATTGACATTAAAGAGGTCACCTAGGCTGCACAGAAATACACTGAGGTGCAAGCAGAAGCTGTGCTGAGCAGAGTCATGCAATGTTACCAGCGGCACCCTTTACCACCCAATACAACTCATTGGAATTGTTATCACAGTGTTGTGGATGAGCTTGATGTGAATGAAGGTCTGGGGGAGGGGGGGGGGGGGGGGGGGGGTGGCCTGCTGAAGTCATTTACAGCTGGTCTGGAGCACCATGTGTATCAACCACATGATAATGTGAAATTTGACACTGTACATGGGACCAATGGTCAAATACAGTGGAATTCCCCAAAAAGTAGTTTACTTTACTGCCGTCCAACAGAACGAACTTAGATTGTGAGCTGAGCTGTAATCTGACCGCACATCCAGTGTTCACCTCGTCAGTCCAACAGGATACACATCACCCACTGGCAGATCGACCACGTGGGCCTAATGTCAAAGCAAGAAATTTGGGTATGATGGCGAGCACTCACGGCATCATGGTGCGTGCTCAGAAGACATGCCTGATCTATTAATAGTGCCGCTGCTGCTTCGGTGAAAAGCAATCAATGTTGCGTCAATAATGTTTTAACAAATGGGTCCTTGAGGCTGATTTTTTTATCCTGTTTTTGCCCCTAGTAAATATAAACCAGATCATTAAAGACTGGTGAATGCAGTTTACCCAGCACAGAATCAAATGGACAAAGAATACGGGTCTTGCTAACTCTCTGCTATTGAGTCCAGCACATATGAAAGACGGATGTTTCACTGTTCCATGTTTCAATTTCAGAACTTGTGTTCTAACTAGGGTGCTTATCTGGTGTGTATAATCCTTAATTACCATTACATTATACATGTGAGGTTAGCTTTATATTATACATGTGAGGTTAGCTTGTCAGGGACGATACACATGGATACATAATCAGGTGTTTAGTTCTCTAGCTTGTTTGTTGAATATTAAGCACATTGAGGTTAACCCTGTACCCATTAGTAATATGAACAGAACAATTAGGTTTGGGTGTGAGTGGCAGTGTACTGGACAGTGAGTATTGGCTAATTATATTGGCAGAAAATTGCAAGATTGGAAATTGGTAGCAGATGTAGGTCAAAAAACTATAGGTTCCAGTGTACTGCTTTAGCTACTCTGAGGCAGGATATGGAGTGGGACTCCGAGAGTGAGCAGATAGTTTATTTTATAGAGTTAGCAATTCCATTTGAGGATGCTGTGGATGAAGCATTCAAAAGGAAGAAGCTGAAATAAGCGGACTTGGTGGCTGAGGTGAGAGAGCGTGGGTGGCAGGCGTGTATAAGGCCAGCAGAGAGAGGTGCTGGGGGATTTGTAGCTGTCTGCCACATTCTTGCTTGTGGAATTTGGTGTTAGAGGCTGTGAGCTAAGGGTAGCTGTGAAGGAATTATCAGAAGTAGCTAAAAGGCTGGTCAGTGTCTGTGGATGAGGAGAACATAGGCTGGTTGGGGAAATGCATTATAAAGATGGAATGGGTGAGGTGTTTGGTGTGTACATGGAGGGCAAGGAGCAGGCCAGTGGGCTGCCGTCATGTCATTGCCATATCTGGAACGGTAGATCCGTGTGGAACCGGTGGCATTGAGCATGCATTAATGGTGCCAGTGGGGACTTGGTATGGCCTTAGTCACTGGGGAGGCCAGCGTAGAGGTGCTGTACTGGGGAACGCTCGGTGGTGTAGATGGTAAAATCCATATGGAACTGGTAGCACTGAATATGCAGTGACGGTGCCAGTGGGGATGGGATGGCCTCGGTCGCTGGGCAGTCCAGTAATGTTTTTTAATGGGGAGTGACTGGCTGTGTGGGGGATGCACAGTGGGTAAATATAGGGAGGTTCATTCAGCAGCTCATGCTGGTGGTGTAGTGCATAAAGCCCAAAAAAATAAAATGTAAAACGTAATAGAAAAAAAAAAATACTATATATATATATATAATACTATATATATATATATATATATATATATATATATATATATATATATATATATATATATATATATTTATATATTACATGCTTTTAGATTTTATTTTTTATATGCGGTTGGTTCTACAGTGAGCTTGGAGGGGGTTGGGGCAGGGATGCTAGACTTCACTCTTGAGCTTTCTGGAGGTGCTGTGGGCTTAATTTGGTGAAACACAGAGGAAGGCAGGTGCCTACCTGATGACCCCTGTCAGCAGCTTGTGAGATTGCGAGGCTGCAGCTGCACATGTGGTTTATTTTATGAAGTGAGAGGACTGGGCCCTGTGTGAATCTCTAATGGTTTAGCACAGGATATTTGACGGCTTATCCTGTGATTACAATACCAAAATGGTAGTCAATGGTGCCACTAATGACATATTCAATTTGTGTACTTGAAGGGCAGGACATTCTATCTAACACTAATCCTCAGAATTCTTTTCTGTTAATGTTCAAAATTATATGTTAAAAATTAGATTTTTCCACTGACAAATACCCTCTGTTTCTCAGTACCAGAGAACATAAGAAATATCTCACCCCTGCAGCCCAGACGGCGTAACATTGCCAGGATTTTGTATCAGCACCTCATTCACACTGGCCTGGTGATGTCAGCGGTGAGTAGCTGTAAACCACAGGAACAGGAGGTGGTTGGACAGAAGTGTGAAGTCTCTAACCCTTCTCCAGGAACTACAGCCCTGCTTGGAGCAGCGGTAGAAGCCCAGACAGAGTTAACACAGGGCTAGTCTATGACCACAAACCAGAAACACACATGAAGTAAAATCTGGAAAATTACTGTCTCCTGCCTTACTTAATATGGCATTCCAATGAGAGTGGGACAGATCTAAGATTTTTGCGTCAGTCCAAGTTGCCACTTGAATCCCTATGACGTTTTGATTGCAAACATCCAGCAAGCTGTCATAATTTACCTTGGCACAATAGTTAGGAGTTAAATTTAGCCTGTTTTATTTCCACACACCAAAATATCCTGCAGTAACTCATTCCAAAGAGAATCAGAAACTGAGACGTTCATAAAAAATCATTACGGGTTTAAAACCAGAAAATGATTCATTGCTTAATGAAATCTCAGACTTCACCATGATTTGTTTTCATTCATCATGAATTTACTAAATAAGATGCATCATTGTATTTGTACACAAGTGGTTAAGATTGTCTAATAAGAATATGGAAGTAAAATAATGACTGACTGCTTCAAAAATCACACTTCTGAGTAAATTAGACTTCTGAATAAATTATACCTCTGTGTAAAGCAGAGTTCCTGCTTTGATTGAATATAGTATTGAAACTGGGAATCAGGAAAAAAATGTTTACTTTAGCAAGTTTATTAAACTATTAAATATTTATTATTAAATAAATTTATTAAATTATTAAATATGTATTAAATTATTAAAATTATTTACATATACTTTATTGTTTGAATATCTGATGCCACCATAATTTTAATGATTCTGCATGTTTATGAGTTAGCCACTTCTATACAACTGATCAACTTCTAAGATGTTATAGTTAGTTGTAAGTGAAATCTGAAGTAGGATATAATTGGCAATAATATAATTGGTTCTTGCTAAATGAAATAAGGGTGAATCAACACCATTGGCAGTGCATCGGCTTTTCCATATTGTTTATTCAGGTCTTTTCAGGATAATTCAGGATAATGGTTGACGTAATTAGGGATTAGGTGGAGGAAGACAACATAGGCCCACTGGATTCCGCAAAGTGACACTGAAGTGTGTGCTTGAATTCTGGAAGGTTTTGACTATCGGGCTTTTGAAAAGTTAGCTTGTGAAGGTTGAATTTCCGCTGTGTGCTAATTTGCAGTGAGGTATAAGCCTTCTGTAAACCTTCCATATGCAGACAGTATGGAAACATGCAGATTCTAGGGCTGTGCAGGCATAATAATGTATGACATTACAAATTTCATATACAAAGTGAATTAACTGTGAAAGCTACAATTAATTATCAGAGTCCAAATCAAGGATTACTAGATCTGCAGACAGTGAGTTGGTTTTTCGTTGAATCACAGAGAATCCCACAGTGTGTGCAGGGCAAGCTTTGGGAGAATCTGGGCTCCTCCTGAATCTTGGCACCTCCAGAATATGGGCACCTCTGAAATCTTGGCTTCTCTGGAAATATGAGCATCTCCCCCAGGCTCCAACATGACTGCTGTATACGCTGCCTAAAGGACCTGCCAGATACACACTGTGTATTAACTTCCTCATTATCTTTAGATTCTGTATGCACCACGGACACCAAAACATAGTAACAGTCCCACTAACCAAAAACTGCACGAAACAGGCCTGAAATTGTTGATGTTGCTTTACTGTAGTTCAGAGATTTTGGAAGGGACTCTGTTGAACTTCCCTGGAGCTTGGAGCTTCCGATTTCAATATTCAGCAATCTAGGGAATCCAATCATCTAGAAATTACATTGCAATTAAATTTAGGCTGTAATTCCCCCTCTCTCTCTCAGAGTACTGGTGGAAAGGCACTGGCCATCACAGTGGTCTGGCACCAAAGCCCAGCGCCTTGTGAACTGTTTTGTGTTTTAGGTTGGAACCGCATGGGCGAGATGTGTTGTGCTGCCTCAGTCTGCAGTAGTGCCACTGGATCAGAACCACGCTGGTTTCAAAGGGCAAACTCTCGCTGGAGACTTTAATAATGGACATACTGAAACAGAATGATTTTCTATGACAATTTTTTCAATTCAAACCAATTTGCATAATTAATACTAAATGTTTATTTCAGTTGAGCAGTCTCTGCAGATCACCCTTTTATAAGAGCGTGGCTATCTGTGAAATAGCTTCTCCATGGACAGACTATCCAATGACCATACACAGAATGTCCACGGAGCGTCTGCTCTCAGCTTTCTCTGGCCTGCACAGGATGCAACCGACTATCTCCTATTCCAGATGCTCCCTCGAAAGAACCAAAATCTCATGGCTTGTAATTCTGCTATCTGCCAATTATCAGCAGGTATTTACATTTATGGCATTCAGCAGAACCTCTTATCCAGAGCGACTTACATATTTATCAGTGAGTACATGTTCTCCCTGGGACATAAACCCCCGGCCTTGGTATTACTAGTGCTATGCTTTATCTACAGCAGTATGTATGGGCAGGCATGTCCTTAGCCTTGACATTTAAAAACGTAGACACTGCAGTAGGTTGTAAAGTTGTACATGAAGACGGTGAAGTGTGATCCTTTTGGGACACACAGGACCCCCAGCTAGCTGCTGCTTCTTCTGCATCTGAATTCACCCTTTGACTACTACAGCCACACACCGCACACTTGCCCATACCGTAATTCGACACGGAAATAGTATGCTACAGGTACAGTTACCTCCACCCCTACAGCAGCTGAATGTGTTAGCGTATTCTGTCACTCCTATACCGCACGAGCGAAACACCCGTCCGATTCATTCACATCACTTCCTGAAGGGCTCGATATTTAGCAGCTGTGTTAAGGAAAGGACTTTTTAGTTTTTGGACTCTCTCTCTCTGTGTCCCGGTTTTGTTGTCTGTTCTTGGGTGGAGCTTCTGGATGTAGCTGGACTGGCAGCAGCACATGGCTCTCCTCAGGAACAGACCGCCCTGGTGTGCTGCTCTGAGAGCCAATGTCCTAAGAGGGGAGGTCCATGTTGCCGAATAATGGGGACGTTGTGGACGCATGCTGACGGGACTGCAGCAGACACACAGGAATACTTGACCGCAGATCAGATAATGGGTCACCATTGTGTTGCATTGTGCTCAACTTTGATCATTGCCATGGTTTTCTGGATTTCCCTACTTACATTTCCAGTTTACTGAATTTGATAATTTCAACTAAGGCCAGCTTGGAACAATGTATGTTGGCAATATGTTTTCATGAGGCCTGAATGATATGTAATGTAATGTACAGTGATTCTGCTGAACATGTCTATGGTTCAGCCATTTTGCTTTGATCTCTAGTAGAACAGGTCACCTCTGTTGTCACAACTCCCACTCCTCCCTGCACAAAACAGCAGCAAGATATTTCCACTAACATCCCGTGCTGGCTGTAAAAACAACTCCCTGCTCCAGGCTAACGGCCCTGCCCTGCCCCAGGATCGTTCCTGCTCACAATTCGAGCATCCCTGCCGTGTTGCCTTTTGAAGCGAGGACACTGAGTAGTGGAAGGCAGCGATGAGCCTTCAAAGAGCCTGTTATGGCACAGTTGGCTACTGAGAAAAGATGAAGACTGGAATCAGTCGAGCTCTGTGGGGCTTGTCATTATGACAATGATTAGCCTGCAGTGAAGTGAGACTTTTTGCAATGTGAGATTCTAGAATTCTACTTGCGGTTCTAGAATGCAATAGACTGGTCGAACTGCTAGTTCCCATTGTTACATCATAACACCGATTCTCAGGGAATTCCTCTCGTAATAAGAGCTGGTGATGCTACGGATCATACTTCATTTTTACTGGCCATATGTGTATTTTGATCTTGAAATGTGAGAAGGAGTGAGGTTTTAGGCACTGGGGCATGGAGTGCTAAAAGGGATTTTGGTTTAAGACTCGTGTGTTAAAGTGATGAGAGAGGCAGGTTTTTCGGCACTGAGGGGGCCGGGTAGTGAGACGGGTGGAGTTTTAGGCTCTGGGGGGCATGGTGGTGACATGGATTCCTTTTAAGGCACTGGCTGCAGCCAACAGCACTGTAATACCGGCATCCAGCGGCACAAGAACGGCAAGAAGATTGAGTTGTTATGTAAAATAAAGTAGACTGTATTAACGCAGTGCACAAACCTGTGTGTGTATTTCACCAACACTCCCATCCAATCAAGCCCACAGCGAGATCAAATTACATAATTTGCAAATAAATCAATCTTCTGCTGTCCACGATACTATTCACCTCTTTTCTAAAGCCATTTACAGTGAATCATTTTGCTCATTAGGACAGAGAGACTTCAGTATCGAGTGCTGCTAAAGTGGTAGTTGTGTACAGCCCTGCTGTTAGCATTAGCTTACTGTGTCACTGCAAAGGGGGGGGGGGGTTGTAGTGAAACAGGAGAGTGACTGGGCAGAAAGGAATGAGCAGCCATCAACACCTAGAGCATCAGGGCCTCAACATGGGTGAGACTGGCGGCTGTGAACGGCTACAACCACTTCCAGTCCTGCCCCATCATTATACCATCAATATAAAGCTAACACTAATTAGCAATAACTTTAATTATAAATTTGTGATATCACTACTAATAACAGGCGCTTTGGCGGCTTGGCTTTAAATGGAAGCATCAGACAGTGGATTAGATTCAGCCACAATTCACGTCATCACTGTGAAATATAACCTTTATAATTAGTGGGCTTGGTGTGAAGAGGCAGTACCAGAAGCTTCATTGTATTTCAGTCGGAGATGTGGCACATGAAATCGACTCCTTTAGGACCCATTTGAAAAGAAATAAGGCTAATCCTGGGCTAAAGTCACTAATTAATCTCAGTTGAAGGTCCATTTAAGTCTAGGGTCAGGCCTAATCCAAGACTGAAAAACAACCTTCTGAGCAGTTCTCAACCACTGGGTTTCAGTGCTAAGAGACGTGAACCCTCTCCAATCACATATCTTGCATATCTGTTTTGCAGGAGACAAAGGAACTTGTGGCCATAAAGAAGTTTAAGGACAGTGAAGGTAAATCACGTCTGAACAATGCTGTTGATTGGCTGGCACTGTTGATGAGCTAACATTGTTGATTGGCTAACACACCCTCTCCTCTCTCCTTATTTGCAGCACTGACACCTTCAGTATTCTAGTGACTTCGACTATGCAAATTACACTTACCTAATATATTATCTTAGCTAATAAATTATCTCTACCAATTTAAGTGTTAAATGCGTGCTAATGTGTGCTAGTAACTTGTCAGCAACAGTCTGGCGCTCTCGTATAGTGTTCTGAAATTAGTAAAAAATGAATTAATTAATAGATAAATAAAAACCATCATTTTGTGAAGGCCCTAGTTGACGGTTGTCAGCTTTGTATGGTGTGCGGAGATGCTGTTATGAGGTTTCCTTGCTGACCGCCCCACCTCTGTTGCCCCTGCAGAGAATGAGGAGGTGAAGGAGACCACACTGAGGGAGCTGAAGATGCTCCGCACACTCAAGCAGGAGAATATCGTGGAGCTGAAGGAGGCGTTCCGTCGCCGTGGGAAGCTTTACCTGGTGTTTGAATATGTGGAGAAGGTCAGTGCAAACTGTGTTCTTTATGTGGCGTTCGTTCAGGGCTGCCTTCTGCTAAGGTCAGCACAGGGCCGATGTATGCCAAGGACACATCCCATGGTGGTTTGACCATTAAATTTAAAGACATGGAGTTTCAGTATGTGCAGCACAGGCTGGACCTGCAACTGGACTATGAGGAGTCAATCAGCTATCCTCTGTGTTTTACCTGGTAATTATCTGGGGAATGTTAACCTCTTCACGCATATCACGGCACCAGATCCGAGCTCGCACCAGATAACACCGTGTACCAGATCCGAGCTTGCACCAGATCACAGCTCTTACCAGCTCATGTGCTTACATTTTGTCATTTAGATGTTGTTTTTTAAGACATACAGGACTTTGCAAATGCAGTAGTCTTAGATTTGTTGTTTCAGCAATGGTGTAATGACCATGTATAATAATTTTGTCAGTGTCTTTATAAGAAAATAAAAGCAGAAAATACAGGGAGCATTTAAAAACTGAGTAAAATATCAGCTAAACTACAGTATCTGCAGTGGGAAGTATTTAGTGTGACCTCCCCTTACACTTGAGCAGTAGCAGGAACCTGGCTCTCTTAAACCTAAATGGAATGGAACCTGAATGGAATAGAACCTGAAGATTACTTCAGAAACGTCAGGGCAGACTCCCCAAAAGAGTTCAAGATGTGCTTTATGCAAAGGTATTTCATCCTTAATACTTTTGGAATTTTTGTTCATAAATTGTGCTTTTTAAATAAATTGTGTATATATTTCCTGTATTTTCTTTTTGTAGTTTAAAGAATAGACTGAGAAATAATTATATATGGACATTATACCTTTGCTAAAACAACAAATCTAATGGTGGCCTAAGATTTTTGCACAGTACTTTAAATTACCTAGTAGGAAACCGAACCAAAGCATTTGTGAAAATGCATGTTTTATACTCCAGTGTGGAACTAGTCTGGAGAACAGCCTCTGAGTGACTAAAGGTGCCCTTACTGTAAGAACCAAAGTCAAATGAAACTCAGGAGAGCACTGTATGCATTAAATATGTATGTCATGTATATTTTTCCTAATTAGTCCATAGATCATTGTGTATCTCTGGCTTGACCTGTGAACTTTGATATTTCATGCTTTAGAGAGCCTGTGAAAATGAGCTCAGTGTGATTTAATTGAACTCAGTATAATTGTCATGATATCATGACTTTATTTAAGTCTTGAATGAAGGTGACCCAGGTACAATTCCTTTGGTGTCTGACACTACAGAACATGCTGGAGCTGCTGGAGGAGATGCCCAATGGTGCACCGCCCGACAAGGTGCGAAACTACATCTACCAGCTGATCAAAGCCATCCACTGGTGCCATAAGAACGAGATCGTACACAGAGGTGAGCAAGCTCCTGATCACTGGGCCCTGATCACTGGGTCCTGATCACTGGGCCCTGATCATTGGGCCCTGATCACTGGGTCCTGATCACTGGGCCCTGATCACTGTGTCCTGATCACTGGGTTCTGATCATTGGGTCTGTCTTTGGGATCAGTGTGATTTCAAAGCACTGCTGTTTTTGTGCCTGTTCAGAGCTTTTCAAATGTAACAGTGATGTATTCTTGTTTTCTGCACATTACCACAAGCTGGTGTCCTCTCTATGTCTCCTCTTAGACATAAAACCGGAAAATCTCCTCATCAGCTCTAATGATGTCCTCAAGCTGTGTGATTTTGGTGAGCTAACCTATCCAACCTGCATTCAACTGATCTCAGATTACTGACACCCTTATTTACACAATTCACTGTGTGAAATATTTGACTGAGAACTGACCCCATGTCAGATATGAAAACCATAATGGACTATTGTATGCTGTATGGTTTACTCACCAATTAGAATTTGATGTCATATTAGCTCTGCTCTGCAAAAGCCTGCAACCCTCACCAAACTAGGAGTCATACTCATATGTATATAACTGGCTGACTACGCACATTGACTGTTCCTGATACCACGATGCCCCACCTGCTGGAGGATGTGTGTTACTGCACAGGAAAAAAGTCACGCATCGTATGATTTCAGCAGCAGCTCACTGACTGCCATGGAGAAATCGCATGACTCACTGGGTGTGCAACTACACACTTCTCTCAAAGACTTCTTATATTTTTAGCCCAGGAGCACAGCTCGATTAATTGAACAGTCTGAATGTTGTCCATAGTCTCGCTCCCGTCATCTGTCTCTTTCTCTTTATTATAATAATCGGAATGATAATGCAGTCGGTTTATTTATACAGCGCTTCTCTCTTTTTCATTTGATATTCAGCCAGTAGAACAAACAGCACGAACAAGAGTGCAGAACAGCAAGTCTTATAATGGACATCTGGGGCAAACTGCAGTAAAACAGCAGGAATTCATCAGGCTTTCTGGAGGACAACAAGCACTTCAACATTACTATTAATCAGATATATGAGAGACAGTCAGAGGAAGATATAGGGAGATATACACAGGGAGGGAGGGGTTGTGTGGGGAAAAAAAAGGGGGGCTTTCACTGTGGCTCGGAGGAGCAAACATTGCAAACGTTGCTGAACGTGTGTGGGAGTGAATGTTTGAAGTTCAGTAGAACAGGTGCATTGTAGTATATACACTATAACCCTCCTGTGAGAGCCGGGTTAAAGTGACACTCCCATACGACAGAGCCCACGGGGAGATCAAACCATATCGTTTACAAACAAAACAACCTTCCGCTAGACCTGCCATCAATTATACCATTCGTGTCTCTTCTAAAGCCATTTACCGTGAATCATTTCGCTTGTTAGGATAGAGTGACTTCAGTGAGTGCTGCTAAAGTGGGAGCACCGCCATTAGCGTTAGCTTACAGCGTGAAGGAAATCGCGAGCCTGTGTTGCAGAGTATGCATGACACCAAGTCTATGCATCGCAGAGACTATTTGTTGTGGAGTTTGTGCTGCCGAGTCTGTATGTCGCTGTGCTTGTTTGACATAGAGTCTGTGTGTCTCAGAGTCCGTGTCGTAGTTTGTGTGACACGGTGTATGTGTTAGAGAGACTGTGTTACAAGTTGCCAAATTACAGTACTGAGTAGGCTCCATGGTAGTAAATATCTCGGACATGAAGATAAGACTGGTTGTACGCGATGTGTTTTTAATGTATTTTAGTGAGACGATAGCTTGAGCATGAAATATTCTTATATATATTGCATTACAGTAATCAAGACATTAATTATGAAGCAGAGTTTTCACGTGTCATGGTAGGTATGGGGCAATATTGCAATATTATGAATGAGGGAGAAAAAGCACTCTTTTAGAGGGTCTGTATCTATCTATCTATCTATCTATCTATCTATCTATCTATCTATCTATCTATCTATCTATCTATCTATCTATCTATCTATCTATCTATCTATCTATCTATCTATCTATCTATCTATCTATCTATCTATCTATCTATCTATCTGTTTATTGCTGTCATACCCATTTCCCCTCTCTCTCTCTCTCTCTCTTTCTCTCTCTCTACTTCCCCTCTACTAGGATTTGCCCGTAATCTCTCAGAAGGCAGTGATGCTAATTACACAGAGTATGTGGCCACGAGGTGGTACAGATCTCCAGAGCTGCTCCTTGGGTGAGTGTCATGCAGAAATGCACACACACATCCCAGCTGCACCGGTGATGGATAGCCCTAGGATTAGGTAAAATATTAACCACTTTTCAGTTCCTTTTCACATTGTCCTTAATGTACTGGGTTTCCTCGTATTAAATAAAGGCATGTGTCATGTGCCATTTTTGTGTCATGTGCCTATGTGAACTAAAGTCACTGGGTCCACTGTAGCCCTGCTGGTTTAGATGTGCTCCTTTGGTGCCGTTTTGTTCAGACGATGTTTTGCGCACTACCAGAGGAGATGACTGCGCTGGAATGGGTTGTTTGTTTTTTTTTTTTCTTTAAGTCTCACCATTTAAATTCCTCCCACTCAAATGTTCTCGGCCTCCCTCTCGCCGTGTTTCAGAGCAAAAATGTGTCTTTCAGTCTGATGTTCTAGTCTTCTCTCCCTCTCTCTCTTCCTCCTTCTCTCTCGCTCTCTCAATTTCTTTCTCCCTCTCTGTCTCACTCTCTCCCTCTGCTCTCTCTTTCTCTCACTCTCTCCCTCCTTTCTTTCTCTCATGCTCTCCCTCCTCTCTCTCTCTTTCTCTCACTCTCTCCCTCCCTCCTCTTTATCCTTCCTCTCTCTCTCTCTCTCTCTTTTGCGTACATCATTCTCTCTTGTCACCAGCTCTCATCTTTAAGCTTTTCTCCAGTTTTGTCGACAGAAATCAAACACCATCCTGTCAGGGTTATTTTTGAGCTTCATTTGGCTTGTGTAGATTTGCATATTTATATGTTTATCTTTACACTAATTTCTATATTACAATTAAGTGTAGGGAGAACAGGGGTCTGTTGGGAGCATAGGGAGGATATGGAATGAAAGGAGTGTAAGGAGGTAAGGAGCACAGGTACTGTAGGGAGAATAGGATGTGTATGGAGAATAGGGGATGTAGGGAGGGAATGGAGTGTAGGGAGAATAGGGTGTGTCGGGAGAATAGGACATGTAGGGAGAATAGGGGATGTAGGGAGGGTATGGAGTGTAGGGATACCCTCAGTGTGTAGGGAGAATAGGACTTGTAGGGAGAATAGGGGATGTAGGGAGGGTATGGAGTGCAGGGAGTATAGTATAGTTAAGTGTAGTGATCTAAAAAAATGTATGATAAAATCCACAAATCTTATCTTAAATTGTCACAATGTTAAGTCTGTTTATTTTAATAGCCTAACATGACTAAAAAGTAACTGGCAAAGTACATATGAGGGTATGCACATGATGCTGGTGGGAGTCACTGCAATTACCCCCCCTGAGTGGCAAGAACACAGAGGGGGCGTCTTGACAAAGTGACATTAGTGTGTACCCTCTATATGTAAGGCAGCTTTCTTCATTAGAGGACGTTAACCGTAAGCATTGCTGGGCACGACAGGGCCCCGTACGGGAAGGCGGTGGACATGTGGTCAGTGGGGTGCATTCTGGGTGAGCTGAGCGATGGACAGCCTTTGTTTCCGGGTGAGAGTGAGATCGACCAGCTCTTCACCATTCAGAAGGTCCTGGGTCCTCTTCCTCCTGAACAGATGAAGCTCTTCTACAGCAACCCGCGTTTCGCCGGTCTCCGGGTGAGAGGTTCCCGATCTGTTTGCCAGTGGCACACACTTTTCCGTTCCCTCCCCCCCGTCTCTGCACCTCCCTCATCATCTCTCCTCTCCTCTCTGCTCTCCTTTTATTCCCTCTCTTCCTATCCGTAGGTCCTGGTCTCTCATCTTTTCACTCCTCTCCTCATTCTTATATCATGCGTGTTTGAGTGAGTAGATGACTGATTTGATAGTTCTGACTTAATGTAGCCCAGTAGATCACTGCATACACAAATACCCACTCAAACACACACACAGACACACAAGTGCAAAGAGACACGTACACCTGCATTACTGAAATGCTATGCACATATTTAACATTTTCACAGGTCTGTAGAAGTCTGTAGAGACATGTCCAAAGTTGATCTGTGATGACTGCAGTAACACTGAAGCTTTGCAGCTGCGAACTGTGTTTGTGGCGTTGCCCTGGATAGGGAGGAGAGGGGATCCTCTAGGGGAGCAGAGAGGGTAGGGAAGGGAGGGAGGAGGGGGGGGGTCCTCTGTATCTGCTGGACAATGACACCGCAGTCACTTCTGCAGTATTGTCTGTCTAATAATGTGAAAATGAACTGAAATGCAAACATAGGTCTAACACTTGCCCCCCCCACCCCTCTCTCTCTTTCTCTGTGCCCTTGAAATGTATGTGAAAGTTCCCCACGGTCAGCCACCCACAGACTCTGGAGAGGAGATACCTGGGCATCATTACTGGCTTAATGTTGGACCTGATAAAGGTAAAGCACTGGTTTCTGAGCTTGGGAGATGGTCTCACCTGGGCATCTGAACAAGGCTTTTTCCCACGGCAGCTGCATTTCAAGTGTGTCCCAAGCCAGAACATTAACCACTGCTGTAAATCACTGTAGGTCAGCAGGCAGTCCAGTGTTCAAACACTCGGTAGCTACAGAGCTGGGTTCTGGGTTCCTGCACCACCACGTGGAGCTCCCACTGCATCTATAAGAACAGACTTCCGTACATCGTACTTCTTGCCTGCCTGACTTTCCGTGATGTTCTGCTGAGTGTGACTCTTTCTTCTCTCCTGCAGAGCCTGTTGCAGCTGAACCCATCAGAACGGTTCCTCACTGAGCAGTGCTTGAACCACCACGTGTTCCAGGGGTTGCGCGCCCTGGAACGACCTGCCATGCCCTCTCCTACCCCCCCGCGCTCGTCCAAGCGGAAGCCCTACCATGGGGACAACACCATCCCCAGCCGGTCAGTTTCCGCCGTCTTTTTTTCCTGGGCTTTTCTTTTTTCCCCCCATCACTGCCTGTTCTGATGATTATCTTAGCTTAAACTTCATTGTTAGCTGGGTGTGAGTACAAAGCCAACAAAATACAGTTAGCATCTAACCAAAAATGCAAAATAGCAAATAGATTATGTAATGTATAAGACAATGAATAATAGTACCTATAGTAAAGTGCGACAGAATATGAGTCCAGAGACCTGGATTAGTATAATCCAAGAAAAACCAATGACCATAGTCCAGAAATCTATATTAATATTTTTTACTGTAATATAATCCAAAAACAGCCCAAGGATGGATTAGTGTAATACTGTAAAATGGGATTAATCACTACCACATATATAAATTACAGAGCAAAAAACTGCAGGTAGTACATGTTAATTTGAAGGAGTTTAGAAGTTTGACTGCTGAAGGAATGAAGCTGCTCACTATCCTGCTGGAGCAACATTGATAACTCCTATTGTGTTTCCCAGATGGAAGAAGAGTCAATAGTGCGTGGATGAGATAAGAAATGTCCTTCATGATGCTCTGCACCCTCTGTTGGCAGTGTTTCTGATGACTGTCCTCAGTGGAGGTTCGCTGGGCACCAGTGATGTGTTGGGTGGTTCTCACCACCTGCTGGAGGGCCTTCTGGTCAGAGACTGAGTCGCAGCCATAGCACACTGAGATGTACTCAGTCAGTTTGCTCTTAACGATACAATGAAGCTCACTAGTATATCTGGATAGACAGGTGAGCTTTCCACAGCCTCCATAGGAAGTAAAGACCCTGGCATGCCTTCTTCAGGGTGGAGGTGGTTTGGGTCCATGCGAGATCAGAGATATGGAATTTGAAACTGTCACATGGTGAATGTTGAGGGGCCAGATTATTGTTGGCACACCACATTGCCAGGTGCTCCCTGAAGGCCATCTGATCACAAGAGTGAAGGAGGTATGGCTGTCCAGCCTAGCAGACTGCGGTTTGGTAGTAAGAACATCCAATGTCCGATTACAGAGGGAGGTGATGATGCCTTGGAGGGGTTGATTGTGTTAAAGGCAGAGTTGAAATCAATGAATATCATCCTAATGTAGGAACTGATGTTGGATCTGATAAGCAAACTGATAAGGGTCCAGTGAAGAGGGCAGACAGGGGAGGACAAGTCTCCAAAAACTTACCGATGAAATGAAGGCAACAGGATCGAAGTCATTAAGGACTCCAGTGATGTGTTTGTGGTTATTTGCTGACTTTAGGAACCACTTCCTGGGTCAATGGCAGCTTGAAAATGCCTGAAACTTCCAGCCAGTTATTCAACACAGACTTCAGACACCTGCCAGTTGTTCAACACAGACCATGGGATGTGGGCTCAGCTTTGATGGGAGGTTTCAATTTGCTCAATTTGTACTTAGTGA